>OX457041.1:41906333-42226333 GCA_949752735.1 Lumbricus terrestris
TAGCACTGCTTAGCATACGTGAAAATTACTTGCAGACAGAGGCCTTATAGCCACTGCAGCGCGTAGACCCTGCTCGCCTCTAATTCTGCGGCTATATATATATATATATATATATATATATATATATATATATATATATATATACAGTTCTGCCTGCCAATCAAATTGGTCCAGCAAACAATTTTCGTTATTGTGACTAAACCAAATCTCCATTCGATTAATAGGAAAAAGATGCCACTGTCTCGTTAGTATGTAAAGCTGGTTATTAATTTATTAAGCGCATTTTTATGGGACGAAATAATCGAGGTGATTGTCTCTTCTGTTTAATCGTTTGAAAATCCTTCAATTAAATCATGCAAACATACAAAAAAGTCGATTGGAAAGGCTGTGTTGACCACATTTTCTGCATGATATTTGGCAGCATCGGCAGTGACGGCGCTAGGGGGGGGCTAAGACCCCCCCCCTATCAAAGGCTAGCCCCCTAAAAAAGACCATCCGCGTTGTTTTACATTGAAATTCCACGAATTTCGGCCGATGACTAAAAAAGTCGTCAGAAATTTCGGCGGATGAAAATGGGAAATTTCCATGAGATTTTCGGCCTATGACAAAAGTCGTCAGAAATTTTGACGGATGTAGGCCTAAATGTTAACTTTCCTCCGCGAGACTTCAGCCCCCTCCAAACTGAAATCCTGGCGCCGCCACAGAGCATCGGCTAGCAACAGTTTAACACGAAATACGCTGCATGAGATATTCTATAGGCTATAACATACAACTGAAAATAACTAAACCTGATCGATAGTTAATTATGCATTTTAAATGTGAAACAGAATGACAGATAGAAACACTGCTCTTCACATAGGGGCCTACAGTGTCATACACGCATGTGTTCAGACGATGATAACTCGCTCGTTTCTTGTTTTGCACAGTATATTATAATACATCGTGCTTTATCTGCAGGCTAGTCTAATCTTAAATTGAACGCTTTCACAGATCCACTAAAAGAAACACTTACTAGCATATAGGCCTACACGATATTAAATAACATTATGAATTCATGAACTAGATATCAGTTAGTAAAACAATTTAGTCTATATGTAGCCTAGGGAATCATGGTTGACCTGGCCTCAGAGTTGTAACAGTAAATAATATAACGGTATATTAACACTTCTTGTAAATAATGAGGTAGACAGCAACTAAAAACTGTTGTCATCTCGTCAAATTATTCTAGGGGATGTCAATCCTGGGGGCGAAGACTGAAGACGTCTAGATTAAACACTGCGCCTAACCTGACCCTAACCTACCCTCTCGACGCCTATAACCGAATCCTAACCTACCCTCACCACGTCTAACCTGACCCTAACCGACACTCACGGTTCCGATACTGCATTTCGAGTGATCTGTACCGGTAGGCCTTCAAGTCATCCTCTCTACTAGTATACTCTATAAATATAATGCAGGTCTGTTTTCAGTCATTCAAATAGGCCGCTCTTAAAACAATACGTTGCCATTGACGACCGTCACGTGGTCTAAGGCTATCAGCGAAATAATTTCGTTTACGGCACTTTTGAAGGAAGAGAAAACAATTTCAAACCAACGGTTTTGTGTCCTGATCGATCGGTAGCCTTCAAACGAATAAGACCCTTGTATTCCCGAGTTGGTGATGTCGAAAGAAATGTGCAAGTCGAGCGCTAACGATAACGGAAATAGCTGAAATTTTTCAAATTCATGAAAGTTAAGACCTGATTAAGCCTATAGGCCTATTAATTATGTTCGCGACCAACGTTGCCAGCTAATGACGTCATTTTTCTTTATTGTTGTAATACGCGATATAATTATAATCCAAGCAAAACTTGGGAAACCATCGCCTGCATACGAAACCACTGACATTTCTTAATAATAGTCTAATAGACTGTATCGAAGTTAAAGATAAAATGGAAATTGCGAATAAATTAAATGATTATTAATTTTTGCGAATAGCCTAATTATGAACCCCAACACTGGCATCCATAATATTATATGGGCTTTGTACACCAGAATGCGGATATGCAATTGGTTAATAAAGGACATATAGGCCTACTTACTTGCTTACTTACTTATTTATCTGGTAGGCCTAATAATGGCACTGCGTGTAGCCTAAATTTGTCTCATTTGAAATATTGTTCTCCATCCTCAGCAATCATGGTTCTTACTGGAACGTCTGCTATGATTAGAAAATATTATTTATTATTGCAAAACTGTTAGGCTAGGTTGCTCTAGCTATACTGGCTGCAGACGAGATAGAATAAATCCACATGTTGAGTATGTGTAGGCCCTACTCTGGAAATTATTGCACCTTTGCTTGCTGAGATTATTAATGGCTCCTTTGTCACTGGTATTGTCCCTGACGGCAATGAATCTGCTAAAGTTATATGCATTTACAAGTTTGGTGATAGGAATAAGATCAATAATTGTAAGTCAATTTCTGTTATAGCACATTAATTTTCTCTAAGTTCTTTGAGAAGGTTTGTACAATGGACTAGGCCTAATGGAGTATTTTATTACGGAAAACACAATGTCTCCACAACAATTTGTAGGCCTAGCTTCATTAGACTAATCGACTAAGGTGCATTCTACATATGATATATGACTCTGTTAGAAATGCGAGATAAAATATCTGCCTCACTGGATAGAAGTGAGTTTTCTATGGAAATATTCTTTGGTCAATCATTCTATCCTGTTGAACAAGCTTGATCACCATGGCACTAGAGGCATGGCACACCAGTGGCCTTTGCATTACCTGGATACCGTAATAGAACACAGTATATAGGCTATTCTATGTCCCTTTCGAATGTTACCAGTCTCTTCAAAAGACCATTCGGTGCATGTGGAGTAGGCTATAGGGCTTATATCTCAGGGATCTATATTGGGACTCTTAATTACTATATAACTTATATATATATATATATATATATATATATATATATATATATATATTACATATCAGCGTCAGAGGAAGAATATATGAACATTATGAAGTATATACTGTTCCCCTTAAGCTGAAAGTGACAAGTTGAAGATGCGTTTGAAACACGGTATAAGCGAACTGTTCAATGTGATTACTACAATGAAGAGTTGATGCAACATTTACATGATGTTGCAAAAGATCGCTTAATTTTTCAACTCAAACATGTCACATTAGCATTGTAAACTTCGGCAAAAGGCTACTCGATCGTATCAAGCAATACGTAAAATTTATGCAATGCTCCTTACGAGGCAGTTATCCCATTCCATCCAGAATGATGACTGAGGTCAAACGCGTAGAGGTCAAGGTTTTACCGGAGCTGGATCACCTTCGAGATCCTCGTCTCTGACGGAAGGACTGACCGTTCTAAGCCACTGCTTGATCCAGTTCTTTTTGTCGGGAGGCATGAGGTTGTTGACCCGGATGTACTTTTCCACGTCCTTCCTAATCGCCTCATGAGAGGGACTCCCTCCTCCTCCTCCTCCTCTTCCACCTCCTCCGCTCTGTAGAAAATCTTCAAAGACGTAGAAATCGCAGCGAGACGGTTTCCTGAGCTGCGTCTTCTCATGAGGGGCAACGGTTGCTGTTACCCCATAGAAACATTTCCGGGCACTTCCCGGTCGCCTGCTTCGACCCTTCAGCAGATCGAGTACAGCCTTCTGTCCTCTATCTGTCCTTCGAACGTCGACGTTTTTCCGAGTGACGTCGAACGACGTTGATGGGCACCTCGCGTGATTCACATGGTCTCCAGTGGGGTTCTTGATATGGTCCTTGAGCGCCAGTGTCACGTCGGCTTCTCTCGTAGGCTGCAAAGGGTCGTTGATGGCGTTGTGTTTCAAAGGGTCACTGATTTTCTGTTTCAAAGGGTTACCAAATGTTTCTTTCGAAAAGTCATTAAAGGTCTGCTTCGAAGGATTATTGGTCTTTTGTTTCAATGAATCGTTGACGCTTTGTTTCAACCGGTCATTAATTGTCTGTTTCAGATCGTCATTGATGACCTGTTTAAGCAAAGAATCATCCTCGGATTTCTTAAGATGACCGAATCCTGTGTCCGCCGGAAGTTTATTCCGTAAATTGAGAGCGCGACTTTCCGACAGATGGTGATGAGGACGGTGGTTGTGGTGGTGACCGTTATTCTCAGCAGCAGCAGCATCCAAAGAAAACCGCTGCTGCTGCTGCTGCTGGAAAAGATGAGGATGAGAACGATAGCTGCCTCTTCCTATTCTTGCATCTTCATCCTCTTTTGACCGCATTTTCCTCTCAGGCGCCGGATATCCGGAAATCGTTCCACCAATCAGGTCCCTCGGATATTTCCGGCTGATGTGCGCTGCCTCGCTGGACGGATCGTTTTCTTGCCGGATCAAATGAATCTTGTCGGCAGCGGCAGAGGTGGTATCGACATGGTTTTCTTCGGAGGGTATTGTTGTTCCAGGCTGCAGTGGAAGAGACGACGTGATGTCGTTGTCATTGACCTTCATCCAGTCTCTGGTCTTGTGCGTCCTCGAGACAGGCCGATGGACCGCAACAGGATCTGTTTGTTTTCTCTGCTTCCTAGAGTACTTGCTGATGATGGACGGTAAAGACCCACGTGAATCAAGAACCTTCTCGGTTGGATCTTCGGGGCAAACACGTTCATGCTTTTGAGTTGGTCCACTGCCGTTTGCTGCCCGCTCCGTCTGATCCACCGCGTCCATGCTGAACCTCTTGCGCAAGGTCAACGTCCGTCCTCCTGCTCGTCCTTCCGGTGCCTTCGACTTGGCATCGACGAAGCGCAGAAGACGAGGAACTCTCTGCTGGTCGACATGTCGAGGTCTACCCAGAAAGGAAACGCTCCTCCGAAATGTTTTAAAATCAGGCAACTCGCCTGTAGTCACAGGCATTGCTCGTTATTAAAGGATCCAGGAGTTAAAAAGATACAAGAAGTCAAGAACTAAAAACCGGTAACGCAGTACTTCTTATCGGATACAGCTGTGCGTTGAGTTACCTCGCAGCCGATGTAAAAGCGAGGCAACAAGTAGGGCTTAGTATAGGCTACTATCCTTGACCGACAGAAAACAGAGTCGATATCTTACATTGAAATTTTGTAGTGGCCCTCCTTAAGCAAAAATGCCGTCGTTTGAAAAGTGTTGATCATAAAGTGACTAGGCCTACACCGCGCACGATAGGTTCCGTAAGTGCATATCCGCGAGGTGCATTTGTAGGCCTAGGCAAATCGTAGAGCAAGTTTTCTTGTTGCAGTGGCCTATGAATCCAAGAATCACTTCCATTGACAGACTGAAGACGATAATGGCGCAGGTGGTAGAAGACCCGAAGACTTGCTGTTTTCTCAGTCAAATTCGATTTTGTTCAGCAACATAGGGGCCTACTGGCACATGATAAAAAGATTCAGAGGCTCTAGTTTACACGTAGGCCTAGTGAGACCACTTGTAATTCACCGTTCGATAATGGCTTAACTACAAAACGCATCCTGCCTTCAAACATCAAACTTCAAAGGAATATATAGGCCTACGGCGCGCAAATCTAATCGGCAATTGAGACTTTATTAGCTAGTCATGAAATGTCATATTCCCATCGCGCATATCAATCAGTCAGTCAATTCGATGTTTGCTCCAGGCATCTTCCACCTCATCTTCCCTCCCCTGTATCCTCCTTTATCCTCCTCCTTGTCCTGCTCTTGCAATTATGAGCTTTGAATCAGATATTGAATGGGCGCCGTCAGCCTTCGACTTTCTCACCCACTCGATCTGCAGTCATATTATGAGATCGAACTCATGGACCACGCAAACTATTTGCACAAAACACAATACTCGTATTACTCGTTGATACCCGACCAATAATTATTTGTTTGTCGTAAATTATCCGTCGCGGGATGTGCAGCTCTAACGTTGTAAGTGTCAGACAGTCGCCAGCAGAATAGAATGATGTCGATCCAGATTAAGGACAAATGCACCAGAGTTTGCATAGTGGTCTCATGGCCTCCACATTGCTCAATTTTTAACGCAATGATGGGTCATCCTTTACCACTGCTGCTCCTTTGAATTAACGCCACGAATTGACGCCACGACGGGCTCCAGCCTCCCGCGTACAAAAGCCTAGGGTTTGGCCACAAATCGACATGCGAGCAAGTCTTAGCTGCTTTTCATATTGTGTGTATGTATGTATGTATGTATGTATGTATGTATGTATGTATGTATGTGTGTGTATGTATGTATGTATGTATGTATGTATGTATGTATGTATGTATGTATGTATGTATGTATGTATGTATGTATGTATGTTAGGGTGGTCCTCCAAATTTTTTTGGGGGAATTTCGCTGATGGTACCCTCTCATTTTGTTACCTTGCTTTAGTGATGATTAAGTGCAAAATTTTATTCCGGTTGAGGGATATTTAGTGGTCACTCAGTGCTCTTGACTTTTCACCATTCTTGACAATGCAAAAAATAGGCAAATAAGAGCATTAAACTCTACTGACAAGGACAATTTTTAGATCAAAGAAAGAAGCTGACCAATTTAGACTGTAAGAGACTGGGTGGCATATAGATCTACTGAATACTGATATAAATTTAATAATTTAGTTTTGATATAATTTTTAAAAAATTATTGCAAATGCTGCCATTTGCTGAACATGTTCTGTGCAACAGTTATAGAGGGTTTTCGATTGTTGGAGTCTCCGCACTGTAGGCTTACGCAGACTTCTTAGCCTCAAGAAACTGATTTCTGTGTTCAACTTGCATTAGGTATATCTCCCAATTCTTTGTCAAGTTTTACATCCCTCTCGGCAATGTGGTTTACAACTCTGAGACTCTGTGCATCATTTTGCATTCTGACAGTCATCCACTTTGTGTCCATTGGTCAGTATTAATCACAGTGTAGCCTCTTATTATTAGCATATGCTCATTTTAGCAGGTATCAAACATGTACTGCATTTAAATAGCCAGTTCAAAGAGAAACCAATTCTTTTAAATGTAAAATATATTGATTATTATTAAAGAAACAATACAATTATGCAGTGTCCCTATTTACCTATTGGCGTTGATTGATTACTAGATTTATTATGTTTCTTAGCTTCACTTGAGTGTAGAATTCTTTCTAGTTCATCGTCCGCCAATTCTGTAAATCGTCGTAGTTCCGATCCTTGTATTTCGACAACCAAGTGTCCTCGAATATGCAGTGGAATAATATATACCGAAGATATTTCGCAGTCCAGGCCGAACAACGAAATTCCAAGGAGTATATTTTGTATTCACAAATGCCAGTATTCTTACTCGAATGGATGTAATGTGTCACAATTCCAGCGTACACATCAACGTCCAGATCAACCGTGTGATCATAAATGTTTGAATCAACCGTGTGATTATCTCCAACGACTCTCTCCAATGTTCGTAGAATTCAAAATCCTCGAGCAAACTCTTCACCCACGAATGACGATAGTTCTCCAAGTTCCAGAATTTACCTCGATCGCAAAAACTGTCTCGAAAACTTAACGTCCGTTGGCCACCCTTCTTCTCAACGTCGAAGGTGCCACATACCAATCATTCTGCCGCTAATTTCACTTAAGAGTTCATTTGCCGCAACAAAATGACCCTTCGCCATTAGCTCCAACTGCAGAAATCGATCTTTCAACCGTTTCTGTCGATGACGTGTGTTTAATCAGTTAGACTGCGTTTTAATTGGCTTACGCGTTGTTACGTTGTTTTTGTTGCTATAGTCTCCAATAACGACCAACGCTTATCAGTCTCGCTGCACTTCTTTAGCGCTTCTGTAGTTTCGTTTGCTGATCGTATTACTAAATATTAATTCTTCTAACAACGCCAATTAATTAACTAATTAAATCAACGCCACTACATTGTCTGACTTAACTTCTACCTACAATTAACACTTAATACTAGACAAGTTAGATTGATAGATAATAGCGATTTAATACGCTACAAATACCCCTCCTTCAAAAGTCTGTAATCAGGCTTTACAATCTCACCTAATTATCTATCAACTAAATTTCTATCAACTTCTTATTCTATCTTACATAACAATACAACATTACTGAACTATTTCTTACCTACATTATTATAATACATTACTGATTTATTTAAGTACTATCTAATTCCTCTACTCAAATAATCAGACATAACATTATTGCTCCCCTTGATATAGCGTATCGTAAAGCAATAATTTTGAAGTGCTAGACTCCACCTCATGACTCTCGCATTCTTCATTCTTCCTTCCTTCATGTACTGTAGTCCGCAGTGGTCCGTCTCAATCACAAACTGCTTTCCACACAAGTACCTGTCAAACCGACTAATTCCCCACATTATCGCTAGACATTCTCTCTCCTCAACTGAATATCTCGTCTCTCTCTCCAATAGTTTCCTACTCGCATATGCAATCGGGTGGTTTATTCCTCCATACTGCTGTATCAGGACACAACCTATTCCTCTTCCCGAAGCATCCGTTTGAATCACGAATTCCTTCTCCAAGTTTGGTAACTTTAGTATTGGTGTCTTAGCAAGTGCTGCTTTCAGCTTACTAAAACTATCATCTAATTCCTCGTTCCAATCAACATTATTAGCTGCTGACTTCTTCGTCAAGTCACTTAATGGTGCCATCAGCTCAGCACAATGCGGAATAAACTTTCTGTAATAGTTTATTGCTCCCAAAAAGCTTCTTATTTGTTTCTTCGTTTTCGGTTGTGGCATCTCCACAATCTTATCTATCGATTCTCCTTTAGGACTAATGTCGTCGTTGTTTAACGTATGACCCAAGAAATCTATGCGTCCATAGCCTAACGAACATTTCTTTGGTTTCAAAGTTAGGTGAGCATCTCTCACTCTTTGAAAAAATTCTCTTAAAATCTTCATATGTTTAGTCCATCCTTCTGTATGAGCTAGTATGTCGTCAACATAACTCTCCAGATTCTCGGTTCCATGCAAAATCTTCCTTATCAGTCTATTATAGCTTGAAGCACTATTTACCAATCCAAATGGTAAAACGTTGAATTTATACAATCCACTTGCACAAATGAAAGTCGTATAGTCTTTTGATTCTTCGCTCATTGGAATTTGCCAATACCCTTTGCAAAAATCAAACTTGCTATATATTTTGCTGCCACTCAGTTTATTGAAGATATCCTCGTTTGACATCATCGGTTCTGGATCAAAAACTGTCACTTTATTCAATTGTTTATAGTTGCAGCAAAGTCTATTGCTTCCATCAGCCTTCTTGACAACAACAAGCGGTGCTGCGTATGCTGCTTCTGATCTTTCTATTATCCCATTCTCTAACATTATCTCAATTTCCTTATCAATTTCTGACTGTAGATGATACGGTGTTGGATACGCTTTCATCCTAACAGGTTCATCACTCGTAAGATGAATCTCGTGTTTCACCATGTCAGTTCTTCCTGGTTTATCTGTAAATATGTCTTGATATTCTCTCAGTAATTTCTCTAATTCACCTCTCTGTTCATCTTCTAATTGTGGATTAATATCAACATCCTTGTACGTCTCAGTTTGCTTACTGACATACAAGTTCAATATCTCCTCCTCTTCATCCTCACCTTCTCTACCATCATGTACAATAGCCGACACATATGCTATTGTCTCAGAACCTGACAATTCTTCTTCACTCCTCTCGTAATATCTCTTTAGTATATTGATGTGGTATGTTTTCAGTTTTCCACCATCAACCTCGACTTTATAATCGTAATCTCCGATTTTCCCTCTGACAACAAATGGTCCTTGCCATTTCACAAGCATCTTATTATTACAACTCGGCAGTAACAATAGGACTTTATCACCTATCTCCAGTTTTCTATATCGTGCCTTTTTATCGTAGTACTTCTTGTTCTTCGCATTAGCTTTGTGAATTGCTTTCTGCGCCATGTTACACGTTTCCTCTATACGTTCTCGTAGATCTGTCATATATGTGTACACATCCTTCACCTCGTCTTCCACTTTTTCATTTGTCCACAGTTCCTTCAATATCTGTACCGGACCTCTACAAGATCTTCCGAAGATTAATTCGAAAGGCGTGTATCCGTGGCTCTCGTGTACAGTATCTCGTAATGCAAAAAGTAGTGGTGCCAAGTACCTGTCCCACTCTTTAACTTGTTCACCTATCAATTTTCTCAGTGTTGTCTTAATCGTTCCATTAAGACGTTCTACACAACCATTTCCCATCGCGTGGTATGGACTTGTCATCGTGTGTTTGATTAATAACATTTTGTTTACTTCGGCCATTAGCTCTGACGTAAACTGACTTCCTCTATCTGTATGAATACTCTGTGGTACGCCCATCCGACAATAAAAGTTAAACAAGGCTTCCGCCACTTCCTCGGCACTTATACCTTTCAATGGTATCGCTTCAGGATATCTGGTGCTTAAGTCGATAATCGTTAATACATAACGATATCCTCTCATAGACATTGGCTCTATGGCTCCTATGATGTCTACACAGACATGCTTAAACGGTACATCCAGCACTGGAAGATGTCCCATCGGTGCCTTGTAGTTCACTTTCTTATCCACTGCTTTCTGGCATACATCACAACTTAATTTTTTTTGGGGGGGCCCGGTAGAGTAATGGTTAACACGCTGGCCAAGAGTGCGAGAGGTAGCAGGTTCGAGCCCCCGTTGGGCGGATATGCTTTGTAGGCTGCTATTAGCGCCGTGGTAATTGCAAAGCTGTCTGTTCAGTTAGTAGTTAAGTTTAATTAAGATTACTGCATAACATGTAAATGTAAAGCGCAGTGCGTTTGCAGGCGTTGAATTAAAGAAAAGATTATTATTATTATTATTAATATATATCGCCGAACTTCTTGATTTATCCCTGGCCAATAAAATTCATTCACAATTTTATCGTGAGTCTTCTTCATGCCCAGATGAGCTGACAGTAGCGAGTTATGTGCTACAGCTAGAACTTTATTTCTCAACTGTTTCGGAACCATCAACTGCCACTTTGCTTCATCTTTTAATACTTCTTTCCATCTCCGGTACAACAATCCATCTTTCTTTACGTACAACACTTTTTCTGTACTCTTCTCATCGCCATTCCACTCAGATGCTTTATCCCAGCAACTCTTCAATGTCTCATCTGTCTTCTGTAATTCCTTTATTTCTTTTGTGGTTATACTTAGGTCGGGCATTTCGGTGACCTTGAGTGGTTTATATTTCACCACTTTCTTCGACTCAGCTCTCGTTTCTATCGCTGCTGTTGTCTGATGTGCGTCACTGCTCATGACGTCATCACTTACAACTTTCTCTATTACGTCATCATACTCCGTGTTCATTTCATCACCCTCGAATCTTACTGTCTTCTTGGCATCTTGCCAACGTGAATTAGCATTCACAACTCTCTTGAGTATACCTTTATACCCAACTTTTTCTTGTTTTTCACTCACAATCGTCTCATCCACTTTCTCTCCTTTGTCACAATTAATCATATTTTCATCCGTGTTCTCATTCGTTACTGAATATTTTAACCCTCTCACGCGTCCAATAATAATAGGCTTTACTGGTTCGTCCATAACCATTGCCTCAACTTCACCAGTAAAATACTCGCTCTCAATGTTTACATGGGCTGTAGGAAAACACCTTAAGCTCCCATCAACTAGGATGCAGTGCGTTTCCTTCCCAGTCAAATCACTATCTCTGATCAGCGATCTCCTCACAATACACGTACTCGCTCCAGAATCGTAAAGACAATTGGCGTCTACTCCATTGACCTTCGCTTGACATTCGTCTATACTTTCAATGTCAATGCAACCATCTTTCCGTTCTGTAACTACCGTACTTGCTGTCATGTGTTTCGGTACTTCTTCTTTACCTTTCCTATCCTGGCGTTCTACTGTTCTGTCAACTTCATTTGATTTCGTGCTTTCATTCGTCTGTACAGCCCTGTACGCCCTATTCTCGTAAATTTGTACGGCTGCAGCTGTGTGTTTAACAAACCCTTTGGCTTTATGCACACAATCAAATGCTTTATGACCTACCTTTCCGCACGCAAAACAAGTTATCTTGTGTTCTGCTGCCTGCTCTCTTTCTCTACTAAATCCTCTATTCACATTTCCACTGTGATTTGTCTCTTTGTTCTGTCGCGTTTCGACTCTTCCTCTGTTTACATTTCCTTGGAATTTCTCTCTCGATTTCTCTTCAAATGACTTTCCATTACCTCTGTCATTATTGAATCTCCCTTGAGGTTTCACAGAATTCTCGGCATATCTGTACCCATGAGCTTCAATGTAGGATTCTGCACATGTCAATGTGTCCTTTAAGCTCATTTTTCCTTTCTCTTTAATGAACATCCTCAACTCATTACTACAAGTGAGGAAAAATTGATCCTTTAGCAGTAGATCCTCGATTCCTTCGTAGGTCTGCTTAAATCCTGCTTGAAGCAACCATTGCTGCAAATATCGTTGCAATCTGTAAATGAAATTTGAAGGTGTCTCTCCTTGTTCCATCTTGCTAGTCTTAAACTTGTTACGATATCCTCCTTCTGTTAATTGGAATCTTTTCAGCAGATGTCTCTTTAAACAATCGTAGTCTTGTGTTTCTTCAGCCGACAAACGCTGGTATACTTCTAATGCTTTCGACTCCAGATGTCGTGCTAGCCAGTGGTGTAGTCCTAAAAAATGAAGTGGGGGGACGCCTGGAAATTGAAGTGGGGGGACGCCTGGAAAATTGAAGTAGAAACTGTAGCAAAAAGTGCAATCTTGCAAGAATTTTGCAAAAAAGTGGGGGGACGGCGTCCCCCCGCGTCCCCGCCCCACTACACCACTGGTGCTAGCATCAGCGACCATGCATCTCCTGGTATCTCGTATGTCGTACATGTCCGCTCAAATCTGAGTAGGTACGCATCGAGACAATCTTTAGCCTCGTTAAATATTGGGAATTTAATATTCTTCATTCCCTTATGACTTTGATTTCCTTGGTGGTTGTCACCCATTGTCATATAAGAATCTCCATCATCCCTGTTTCGTCCATCTCTCGATTCTATCTCTCTCAATCTCACTTGAATCTCGAGCCTCTTATTCTCTAACTCTCTGTCTCTCGCCTGTCTCACTTCATCGGCTTCTCGTGTAAGCCTTGCCTCAGTTGCTTCTCTTTCCAGTCTGACGTCATTTGCTTCTCGCGTAAGCCTTGCCTCGTTCATCTCTGCTTCGCGTATAAATCTCGCGTCAGCCATCCTCGCCATTTCTATTTCTTTTTCTCTAACTGCTTTTGCCTCAGCAATTTTAGCCGCCTCACGCGCTGATTCTGCCTCTCTAATAGCCTTCGCTTCTTCTCGTTCCTCCGCCCTCTGTTGTCGTAATTCGTTCTGTCTGTCTCTGACAAATTCCTTCAATTCTTCACCTTCCAACGACTGTGCACGTCCCATATCAATCCATTGTTGCCACTCTGTGATTGACATTCTTACTTACTCACTTTTGGTCAAGTAGTAATAAATTTAACGCTCAAATATGCGCTATACAATTTCACACTCGCTTATAATAATTATTAAAATTATTAAGGGTCACACTAATGCTCCCTCTTAACGTAATACAATCTCTGGTGTATGTTACGCAATAAGGATTATCGCACCGACTCTAATGATGTATTAATTAAGCATTAATGTCAGCGTTGCGCTGATGTCCTTTAACATTCAAATAACTTTGCATTTTAATCAGTTTTGTCTCTTCAAGATAAATGTCAGTAAAGTTCAATTTAATTAACAATAATATTGTCAATTATATATCCCGACGCGAGCATCCCATTTGTAGCCTCTTATTATTAGCATATGCTCATTTTAGCAGGTATCAAACATGTACTGCATTTAAATAGCCAGTTCAAAGAGAAACCAATTCTTTTAAATGTAAAATATATTGATTTTTATTAAAGAAACAATACAATTATGCAGTGTCCCTATTTACCTATTGGCGTTGATTGATTACTAGATTTATTATGTTTCTTAGCTTCACTTGAGTGTAGAATTCTTTCTAGTTCATCGTCCGCCAATTCGTAAATCGTCGTAGTTCCGATCCTTGTATTTCGACAACCAAGTGTCCTCGAATATGCAGTGGAATAATATATACCGAAGATATTTCGCAGTCCAGGCCGAACAACGAAATTCCAAGGAGTATATTTTGTATTCACAAATGCCAGTATTCTTACTCGAATGGATGTAATGTGTCACAATTCCAGCGTACACATCAACGTCCAGATCAACCGTGTGATCATAAATGTTTGAATCAACCGTGTGATTATCTCCAACGACTCTCTCCAATGTTCGTAGAATTCAAAATCCTTGAGCAAACTCTTCACCCACGAATGACGATAGTTCTCCAAGTTCCAGAATTTACCTCGATCGCAAAAACTGTCTCGAAAACTTAACGTCCGTTGGCCACCCTTCTTCTCAACGTCGAAGGTGCCACATACCAATCATTCTGCCGCTAATTTCACTTAAGAGTTCATTTGCCGCAACAAAATGACCCTTCGCCATTAGCTCCAACTGCAGAAATCGATCTTTCAACCGTTTCTGTCGATGACGTGTGTTTAATCAGTTAGACTGCGTTTTAATTGGCTTACGCGTTGTTACGTTGTTTTTGTTGCTATAGTCTCCAATAACGACCAACGCTTATCAGTCTCGCTGCACTTCTTTAGCGCTTCTGTAGTTTCGTTTGCTGATCGTATTACTAAATATTAATTCTTCTAACAACGCCAATTAATTAACTAATTAAATCAACGCCACTACATTGTCTGACTTAACTTCTACCTACAATTAACACTTAATACTAGACAAGTTAGATTGATAGATAATAGCGATTTAATACGCTACAAACAGTTATTAACTTGCATGCCAGTTCTAGTACCTCCATTAAGTTCAAAGTACTGGCTATAATAAAAGCTTCCAGCTGTCTATATACTGCTCACCTGCATGCGAATGCTTTTTCAGACGTGCGTTCTATTCTGAACTATGAGATGCCTTTATCATCTTTCGCTGCACAAGTTCCATGGTTGATGACAGCGTCAAAACAAGGCCAGGGCTACCATCCCCTCACTCACATATCACAAATCCGTAGAAAGAGCCTTATTGGTTGCTGCAGAAGTGACACCATTTGTATATGGACTCTTTGTACTTGAAGATAGACTTCAGCTCAGTTCCTTGATGCAAAGAAGTCTGCCCTAGACCAACAGTACTGCTGAGACTACAACAATCGAAAAACCTCTTAAACTGTTGCACAGAGGTATTTCATGGTAGTCATCTCAAGGCTGGTTGCTAAAGTCTTAAGAGCTCTTTTGAAAGTCTGAGTTGATGAGTGCAAGAAAATCTGAGCATTTCGGATCTTAAACTGATGCTTTTGAAGTGATTTACAACAGTATCCATGCATGGCAATCTCTCAGAGATGTGCCTTCAAAAGTATGATGTCTGGACCACTTGATGATATTGCAGATAATTGTTTGAAAGCATGACCATTCCGTGCTGCAATTACAATGCAATAAGTCCTTTCCATTATTGTCTCAATCAGAGAGCATCCTGTGTTTGATGCTGTAGTATTGAAGCACTTCACTTTGACTCTGTCATATCAACCACAATGTTTCAACTGAGTCGCAACAGCTTGTCTGATTTCTTCTCCTGTGCCATGACTTAATCTTTGCGCTCCAAGTTATTGATCCACTTCATATCCTAAAACCAATAACCTATTTGGCATATCTATCAATCATAAAGCGGAAACTTGGATTGTTCGGGCACATTTGTCGAATGAAAGATGACAGAAAGATCAAGACCCTGATGTTTGGGATGATGGAAGGCAAGAACAGAAGAGGCAGGCCGCATAAAGAATGGACAGATGACATTGAAGAGTGGTGTACAGCAGATTTGCAGAATTTATATCATGCAGCTCAGAACAGAATGGAATGGAGAGACATTACGAGGAGGGCATCGGACTCCTACGGGCACTGTGCCCATGGTTATTGAATTGAATATCTATCAACTGGTTTTTTCCTGTAGTAACAGGAAGGATCTTTTCATCCACCAAACACATGACTATCAAGTTAGTACCAAGTACATCCATAAATTTATTCCTCCCCTCTTACTACTGAAACAATGATCCAAAGGTCACATGCTCTTATAAAAAAATATTGAAGGAATAACAACATCAGGTTCTACCTACAGACTGATAGACACTATCAAAGCATGGCATCTATGTAGATGACAACCTCTAATTATAAATAAATGAATGTTGACATAATGTACAGTTAGAGCATTGCATGGCATATCTCACTATACTCTCACCTTGTTGAGTGACCTCTAAATTTTGAGCAATTTCAATAAAACTTGGTCAGAATCATTGTCACATGATGCATAACAGAATAAAAGGGTACCATCACGCAATTTTTAAATTTTATTTTTTCCCATGGCTTTGTGGACCACACTAATGTATGTATGTATGTATGTATGTATGTATGTATGTATGTATGTATGTATGTATGTATGTATGTATGTATGTATGTATGTATGTATGTATGTATGACATTGTATGTATGTATGTATGTATGTATGTAGCCTATGTATGTATGTATGTATGTATGTATGTATGTATGTATGTATGTATGTATGTATGTATGTATGTATGTATGTATGACATTGTATGTATGTATGTATGTATGTATGTAGCCTATGTATGTAGCCTATGTATGTATGTATGTATGTATGTATGTATGTATGTATGTATGTATGTATGTATGTATGATGTATGTATGTATGTATGTATGACATTGTATGTATGTATGTATGTATGTATGTATGTATGTATGTATGTATGTATGTATGTATGTATGTATGTATGTATGTATGACATTGTATGTATGTATGTATGTATGTATGTATGTTTATACGTACGTACGTATGTATGCATGTATGCATGTATGTATGCATGCATGTATGAACTGCGATGTATGATTGACGCATCTGTATACAAATTGGTTTTAGTTCGCCTGCCGATCGACAGGTGGATCATAAACTTTTTGCTGGACATCCCATGCATATTCTAAGACTGTCGTCGGTCAATAGAAGAATCACACGGCTCGAGATCAACGCTTTTGACTTCACCCGTACACTTACGACGTGCTCTCAGATAAAGCCCATGAGTAGGCCTACACGCCCTTCATATAGTCTATGTTTTGGCACGTAGGCCTACTATAGGCCTTCACGTGGACTAGCAAAGTTGCCATAGCGACTGAAAGTGCACGCTTACCGAAGTTCTGTACAAGACAAATTTGTACAGATGGAACTGCTTACTGTGGTCACAGAGCTGAATATAGAATGACTGTTATTGCGTTATCAATAGCCCGAAGGTCATCATAAAAAATCATTAGGGCCTATTACCAAAACGCAAGGTTCGAAACACTGCGACAAAGGGGTGATCCGAAAAAGCTGTAATTATGTAGGCCTAGGCCTAGCCGCCTAGACATAATATTATGTAGCTGGAGTCAGTAAATTAACATGCGCTGGGTTCTCTCTTCCAATAGCTTCATCTGTTATTTATAGGAATTTTTCGCCTCGGTCCTCTGACCTATTAGTACAGCATACAATGTCAAGTAGGTCGAAATTACTTTATTAGGCCCTAAACCGTGTTTACGTTGGTCCTCACAAATTTAATTAGCTTCGATGTCTATCGCCTTCCTCGTCGATCTTCTTACTCCTCGTCAATCGTCATAACGGTTCAAGAGCGACGTGTTACCGGTACCGTGTAGCGTACGCATGCATTTTAACAGATAGACCCCCTTTCACTTGGAAATGTACATGTAGATTCAGACCTATAATTGTGTGGTGATGTATGGTATGAAATGGTGTAAAACTAGATAACTCCAAGATGAACTTCATGAACAGTGAAATTTGATTTTGGACATGGGGGGTGTACGTGTGAATAACTACTCCCAAGATTGGGCATCTCGGTCGATTGGGACGTTCAGTTGACTAACTATAGACTAAGCTTAGTCGATCAACCATGCAATCAACCAGTGTTTAATATATTATAGTCCATCTGCTTTGAGGGGGATTCAAGTTTCTGGGGATGTAAAATGGACGTGTGGGGGGGGTTGGTGGACAGGCGGCAACCGCTGAGCCAGGTAGGCCTACCGACGACAGTCACGATACCTTAATTGTGATCGGTTTTTCGGACGACCTTTTTTAGTCTTGGACCAAAAAATTTCGAGAAACATCGTAAAATTAAATTGCATAGGCCCTATTTTAAAATCTGAAAACTGTTAAGACTTTCTTTACAATTTTACATAGGGCCTGCATGTCAACAAAACCTGTCCGGTTCTTTTTTTGGAGTGGGGGAATCATAGGCCTACATGTAGGCCTACGCGCACAAATTTGGGGGTTCCCGAGGGAATATTACCTATGTGCATGTTAACAACAGCTCCAAATTTTCCGCGCAAAAATGTCATTGCTGGGGAGGGAACACCCCAGAGACGTCTAGATTAAACACTGACAATCAAATAGTCGACTGATGACCAGTCGACCCGTTGGCCAATCAGTCGACCAGCCTACGATCGATACTCTGGTCGACTGATTGGTCAACCGACCCGTGTGTATAAACCCAGATCCATCGGAATTCGTTTTATCTCAAGATATAACGAAGCCCGATGAATCGGGTCCCTGGCAGGTATTGTAAAGCCCTCTGCCAGGAGTTGTTCAGGGCGACCATGAGAGATGCTGTGCAGATGGATGAATCCATTGTTTAACGACAGCTACGACAACAAAGGCCGTTGCCGTTGACAACGACTTGGCTCATGATGCTATACGGGCAAAGACGCTTTCTTTTATCACCTTCTGGGTTTGTCTTTTCTTCCAATTGGTCAACGCGGTAACCTTGGCAACTGACATTATGACATCATAGACTGTGTCAGGTCATAAGAATCATTTCGTCATTTAATTGTTATTGTAGCAATGCAACACAATACGTTATTTTTCAGTGCATTACATTATGCTAGACTTCAGTGTAGGGGTCGGCCGTTGTTAGGCGACTAGGTCTACAACTCTACATACTGATGTATGATATCCTGATGCATGCAGTCTGATGTGTCTAACTGCTGTTGCATAAAGCACAGGCCCTCTCCCTACACTGTACAGAAGTAACTGTATGTAGACCTAACAAATTAAGTTTCAGCCATCAAGAATCATTGGGTGTGACCTCTCCCTACACCGCCAACACCCTGTACACTCTTCTTTAATTCAGAAGGTTATCATATAGTCAGAAAGCCTTGATTGTGAGCGGGTAAAACAGAAAATAATACTAATTCTATTTTATTTCCCCGTCTTATTTATCTTTTCAATGCGAACAACTGAAGACTTACTTTACTATAATTAATTAATTAAATGAATTAGTAAAATGGCATGATAATTTTTTTATTAAAAGTCATCTGTCCAGAGACAAGAACAGACAGAAAGACAAACATTCAAACAGATATCTCGAAAATACTCTAATCAACTCTACAGCAAAATATGCAAATTAAGAAAGAAAGCTAAGCTGAACTTCAATCATTATAGCGCAGTAATGCCCAATAGCTGAATTCATTATATGCACAACTACATTCAATAAAGGGTCCATCGATAAATTACATACGCAGGAAAATCGTACTTTCAACACCCCTCCCGATGCAACTGGTACATTTTGAGGAATCCCCTATGCATATATATATCTCGTAATTTGTATAGCTCTCCTTCAAGGTACCTACTCAGATATACAAATAAGCTTTTATCTTCGCTAACAGCGCTCCTGAGTAGATTTACAGGAGGGCGCTATAATAAGTCCACAGAATGAATTAATAAATGAACAAAAGTTAATTAGCTAAAGTCATCTATAAAACATTTATTTTACGGTCTGCTACCGGCACTATTTATTTTTTCCTAAAAACCTTATTTACAAGCTAAAATTTGTTCACTGTTTCGATCTGAACAGATTTTAATTATAGCGTCGTCATATGCCATGGAACGACTATAAGATTTTACACATGTATATATAGGCTAATGTGTATATCAAAATTAGAGGTTTATTTTGACAATTTGTACATTTTGTCGAGAACCCCCAACCCCATATGCAAATCGCCACAAATTCGGTAACTCATTTTCTCCCTGCATATGTAAAACATAGACAGCCCCAAATAATTAATTCATACTAATAACCAAGGGCATCACATAATTAGGTTAAACCACATAATTAGGTTAACCACATAATTAGGTTAAACCACATAATTAGGTTAAACCACATAATTAGGTTAAACAGTCGAACGTCACTAGTCTTTGGAATATGCAAGATAATCAAAAAGACTACTTTAAGGTTAAGAGACATAAAGTGCATCTTTATATCACAAATGGCATCCCTTAATCGTCAACTTCTGCCAAGCAAGAAGGCACCAAAATGAACTTCTATATATGATCTCATGGTTGATTGATTCACAGTTTTGAAGCAGCAAACTCTCTCAGTGGTCCCTCGTATTTCTCACCTGCAACATAACAACAATATAACGTCTCAGACACGTGGGTGAGATTAAACCATATAATAGTAGGTTAGCTCAGCGACTGTATCAGAGAAGCTAGACTTACAGATGATAATTATTAGATAACAGATTATATGTGACCCATCTGCACAACAACTGAATGTAGGTCATATGTTTGACTTTGATGTAGAACATACCATATCAAAGAGAAACACCTCTTAACAACAGCACCAAAATTACCAATCTATCTCAAGCCTAATGAATTTGTGGAAAAACGAACCACTTGCCATTGCACAAAATATACAATGAACAAAGGCAGGTAAAAAGCCAGTAAAAATGGTTTAATTTTTGGTGCTCTTATATGAAATGTAAAATAAAAACCTGTAAGAAATCAACAAGATAAAAAAACCTCTGTGTTTCTCAAACTGCAGGCTTTTTGCGCAAAAACATATATTTTATAACTATAATCTGTAACAATAACTCAATTAAGAAATTGATGATTGTTTTCTTGAAACTGAATATTCTGATAAATGACCTGTTCTGCACAGATGGGTAAAAAAATCAGATCAAAGCCAAGAGACAAAAACTGAACCTGCCTAATGCAAAAGCCAGAAGTTCCATTCGATCCGATCCAAAGAACATCTGCTTCTGATTCTTGGCATCCGTTGCAACAATCGTTGGGGCACCAAATGCCTTCAGAAGAGACAACAAAAACAATGTAATGACACAGAATGCAACATCGGTTCTTCCTTACATGCCAACTAAACAAAGATAGTCTTAAACCACCTGTTCACATCCTCTTAAACGCATCTTAAAATATCTTTCAGCAGGGAAGTCTGGCTACCCAACCAGCGAGTCAAAGTGATCTACATGGAAATAAATGCTTAGCCACATTATATATTATTATTAATATTATTAAACTGTCATTTACCAGCCAAGGTACAAAAAATCTGCTACGATATGATGATACAATCACTAATGTCTGACATCCATGTGTCACGGCTTTCCGAACTATCCTCATACGTATGGTACAGAAGAATCGATGTTGCATTCGTACAGCTGCAAAATCTTTTGATTTGTGTAGAGACAAACAGAAAACCTGCTGAGAAAAACCAGGATTAGGGTTGATTATTATTATCCCCAGACATTGACTGATACCCACTTCCAAGAAAATCATAGCCATTTAGTCCAGATGAAGGGGTAAAGCTGCTGTCAGGGTGCCCACACATAGGGGCAAGAGAGGGAGCTTGGCCATTTGGAAATAAATGCTTAGCTACATTATATATTATTATTATTATTAAACTGTTATTTATCAGCCAAAGTACAAAAGATCTGCTACGATATGATGATACAATCACTAATGAATGACATCCATGTGTCTTGGCTTTCCAAACTCTCCTCAGACGTATGGTACAGCAGCTGCAAAAACTTTTGATTTGCGTAGAGACAAACAGAAAACTTGTCGAGAAAAACCAGGGTTAGGGTTGATTAGGGAATGATTCGGCTAGCACACAAGTCGCACTTGAAGATCAATCTTATATGGAGACTTCTATAGCATAATATTATTATCCCCAGACATTGACTGATAGCCACTTCCAAGGAAATCATAGTCATTGAACAGAAACAGTCCATATGAAGAGGTGAAGCTGCAGTAAGGGTGCCCACACATAGGGGCAAGAGCATAGGCGGAGACCTGGGCCGAGAATTGGGGGGGACGGAAAGACGCGAGATTTTCTGAAAAATTTCTGACGACCGGCGAAATCTCGGGAAAAATTTCTATTTTCGCCGCCAAAAAAGTTGATGACTTTTTTTTTTTTTTTAAGTCATCCGCTCAAATCTCGACGAAATTTTTCTATTTTCGCCGCCAAAAAGTTGACCTTTTTTTTTTAAGTCATCCGCTCAAATCTCGACGAAATTTTTCTATTTTCGCCGCCAAAAAAGTTGATGACCTTTTTTTTTTTTTTTAGTCATCCGCCCAAAATCTCGCAAAAATTTTTTTTCGCCGCCAAAAAGTCTTCGCGCTCAAACATTGGGGGGGACAAATGCATGGGCCGTCCCCCCCAACACTTTTATTGGGGGGGACCGTCCCCCCTGTCCCCCCTAGGTCTCCGCCCATGGGCAAGAGAGGGAGCTTGGCCCTTGGGAAAATTGACACCAATTTTTTAACTGCTACTTTTGGTTTTCAACAAAATCCTCTGCACTAAGCAGTAATGAAACTAATGATACACAAGTAAAAAACTGAGAAATCTACATTTAGAAACCTATATGAAAAATACCCATGCTCCTAAATCTATGCTTTGCATTTCTAAGTTCTTGCCAAAAAATTCTGACACTGCAATTTAGTTGACAGATTTAACAGTCATGCGGAAATAGCAACCCCATAGCTGAGGGCCTCAGCAGTCACTTCCTTTAGTCGTTCAGAGACTTTCTTGTCCTTGATGCTCAGAATCAACTCCTTGGCACGCTCATCAGGCACTCCGACCGTCTTCAGAGCCTTGAGCACAAACACAATAAATCAACGACACATTCACTCCTCTCTGTACATGTATGTATGTTTGTGTGTGTATATATATGTATATGCATGTACGTATGTGCATGTATGTACCTGTATTATATGTATGAATGTAATAGTAGGTATGTATGTGCATGTATGTATGTGTTTGTATGCGTATGTATGTGTAGGTATGTATGTGTATAATGTGTATGGTTATACCAGGTACATACTACATACGGCAACTTTCAAGAATCTCGTTGCAGCACTCAGACTTTCAAATGGCAGACCATCTCTTGCCTTCTAATGTAAACGAATGTATAAATCTACACACAATGTCACACATTTGTACGTTTTTCTGGCATGCAATAAGTGGAAAAAGTAACAAAGACAGAGTTTCTGGACACTGCACACAGTGCTACAACTGGATGATAATGTAATCATACTGCAGTTTGTCAACCTGAATTGAGTAGGCAAATAATTGTTATTGTTAGAACACTTCTACCAGGTAATTACCACAATCACTTTTGGCGTTGTACAAGATTTATAGAAATTGCACATAGCACCAAAAATTCAAAATCTGTACTCCACGCACGAGGACCTTGAGCAAAGCCAAACTGGCACTTTCTTGAAATGCATATAACTGTACATGCGCAATACAACAATTTTAACCTTTATTGGGTGCTTCACTTTCTCAAAGATTCAATACGGGGCTTTAATCAACGGATAATTCAAACCGTTAGAAAGTTAATGAATGAGTCATGCAGGGGCAAATCAGGGCTTTTTCAAGGAATTCTCAGAACTGCACAATGTGTTCTTTTCCTTCCCGTCCTCCATGCTAGAATTTCCTTTTTCAGATGACTTTTTTGCTTTTCACTTCTGATATTTTTTTTAGTATATGAATATATGATGTTTATTCCTTCTATGAAAAAAGGGAATGTCAATAATATAAGGCTTTTTAAAAACTATTTTCAGCTGCACAGAAGTGCTTTCACAACTGCACAATTCCAGGGCTATTTTAAAGAAATTTTTAGAACTGCCCAACTCCTTCTTTCCTTTCCTATCATCCATGGTAAATTACTTCCAATCGGAGGACAATGACCTTTTTTGCTAGTTTTCACTGTACAGAGGTACAACTACAACTGCACATTTTGTGTACAACTGCACGTTAAAAAAAGCCCTGCACAAATCCATTTTAGAACTGTACATTTTGTCAAGAACTGCACACTAAGAAAGCCCTGGCCCAAATACAATCATTTAGACATACGAGTAAAAAGCAAGCAAACCAACCTCCAGAACGCTTTCAGTAGTGGAAATATCTTGTTTCTAAACAAACAAGAAAGATGCGGTTAACTCAGAATGCGATCCGAAAAAACAGAAAAAATCAAATTCTTCATAATTAATGCTCAAAAACGCAAACTGACTCCTCAATATGCGACGCCGGGGTTCGAAACCCGTCGCTTGTCACTTCCTAGATATTGTGATAGAAGCTAAAATAGGTGAGAGAAGTCAAGAATGCAGAATATTCCACAATTTGCAGATGACGATAAATTCACCATAATTTGCGAAGCAGTAAACTGATTTTTGATGTCGTCTGCATTATCTGATTCAGAATAGATTCATTTATTGACCAGAAAAGTTGCAGAATAATCCATAAGTGGTTTCTGAGAACTATAACCCTCCGTGTCATATGTAACTGTCTGAATTGCAAACATGCCTGCAAACATCCATATCAAAAAGTTAGGAAATGACCCCCTAAAATCTGAATTTCTTCAGATGAAGTTCAGCCTAATTCTTCACTTTTCCAAGACCTAACTTCATTCATCTTTCAAATGACGATATCACCATTTCCACAATACCTTGCCATCCTTCACTTTTTAAAGACCTCCCAACTCACAGTATGGCATACTTACCCTGCTCCAAACCCTCATCCAGAGTTCTCGAGTGAGGCTTTCCACCAATTCTGGCTGTGTCATCGAAACCGAAGTCAAAAGCCGTTGTGCAAAAAGAGACCCTTTATTCATTAAGGTATCTACCACATCCTATGCACAAATGCAGAAAAATATGCTACCTATAATTATGGCTACCACGTTAACAGAATTTATTGTTAGAACAGGTATTAACTGGTATGCATGCATCTGAGAACTTATATACCGGGTATATTGAAGTACTTATAAAAAGCATGTCTCTCAACCCTGCTTTGTCTGGAAACATTCTTCAATCTTTTTGTTTACATTCTGTGCAGTGTTAGTGCTCACAAATTGAACAATTCTCAGAGATATATAGCAATTTACACACAATGCGAACAGAAGAAATGCCATAAAAGAAGAACTACCGTAATCCTACCATAAAACTACCATAAGATAACATTTCGCAATTCTCTTTCAACAGCATTTCTATGAGAATAGAAATCAATTACCGTAAGGTTGATATTCAATTCAGATACAAGCTTGCTTTGAACAACTGAAAAGGATTAGAATGCATGCTTCTCATTACTGACCTCTGGTGAATTGAGTGGGATTTGGTAGAAATCCCTTAGACGATGTAGATCGCTGAACATGTAGGCACCTTTCCTTGGAACCATCATCGGTGGACGATTGCCTACAAAGACACACACACTAGTTAACAAGACTGTAATAATAAAGATGACATGCAATAGCATTTATAGTCGATTATGGTAGTAAGCAATAGATGGGCAATAAATATTTTAGATCCGGTAGATCTGCTGCTCAACTAAATAAATCAACCTCACCTGGGTTGCAATAACAACATTACTGGAATTCTTTAGAATAAACATGGCTGTTATGGCATCATCATCCTTACGATCACTTTGCAAAATCATAATTGCCGCCGTTGAAGTCATTTGAAAGATGTCGTCTTAACATCTAGTACCGGTAATCTAATTTTGTAGCTCTAAAATATTTGTTGTCTTTCTATTGCTTACTACCATAATTGACTTATGCTATTGCATCATCCTTACAGTCTTATTAACTAGGCATTAAAATGGTGCTTCCCATAGTGACAACTGCTTCTGTATTTAGCGCATCACAGTCAGTTCTATTAACTTGCACTACCAGGTATCTAATAAGAGCGACAACATTGATGTCGCGATTGATTTTGTTAGTGATAATTGCATGTAACAGCTACAAGATTTTTCAACATTCATACCTGCTTCACCCATAATTCCAGCCAGGTAAAATGGGCGAAATTTTAGGTCGATGTTCCATCGATTTCTTGCTCTGCAAAGAAACTAATATTCAACAATTGTAGAGAAATTGCACACGAGAGGAACTTTCTAGAAGCACAACGACCAAATGTCTTTGATCAATAATGTATCGGTAAAGAAATATCCACCTAATAAAAAAATATCCACTTACTTATCTTTTTCATGTTACAGTGGCAGAGATCGTGAATGCTTTCAACTTTGACTCTGATCAATGTGAAATTGTTAATATATGCTTGGGTCATGCAACCCTTTACTGGGATATACTGCCTCTGACATCATAACAGTTCTGAGCGTCTGATGCAGAGTACACATCCAGTATCCTATGTCCATTAAACCTTTGATGTAATTATAGGGACCAATGATTGACGAGTGTCCATTCAATTTTTGCAGAGAAAGTGCATAGTGAATCCCCAAAATTGAATTTACACTCGATCAGGACTGGAAATCTATTTTCTATTTGAACTGGTCAGTTATTGCACAAATCTATCTTTTGTTGGCTATTAAAACGTTACCTTAGCATCGTAAATTATCTACTTCTTCCAACATCATTATTTTTAATCACTCCAACTTCTACTTAGGTAAGAATTTTCAGCCTCAGTTTAGGCAAGACTTCATTTTATCAATCTGGCTTCTATTTAGGCAGCTCAATTATCTTTCATCAATACAAATTCTATTTAATAAAAAAATATTGTTCATAAGTCCAGCTTCGATTTTAGTGAGATTGTTTCCATAAATCTGACTTCTACTATCTAGAGTAAAAATTATTTTCATCAATCAGACTTCTATTGAGCAAGAAATCCTCTGCATCACTCCCACTTGTTTAAGACCAAGGCTGAAAGCGACGCAATGGCGAAAAATATACGACGCTAAAATATACATTTACCTTTTCTTGATATATTTTTAATAATTGTTCAAGTCATTGGCTGAATAGCAAACATAGTGGGACTTTAATACATGTTTGGTTGCAAATTGCTTTGGGGAGTTCTGTTAATTTAGAAGTTTCATCACCATCAGGGTATGGGGTTTCATGTATTCGGGCGGAACCCAGAAGCGCATTCAATCAATCACCCGATCAATCAAATTTGTGGGGCGTGGTGGTGTAGACTGTAAAGGGTATGTTCGTTGCCTTGCAGCCGGAGGGTTGCAGGTCCGAATCCACCATAAGCCGCTTCGTAGGGACTTGGTCTGGACGAGTTCTACGGAGCACATAAAACACACATTTGAAATCTAAACAGAATCCAGGGTAAGAAGCAGGTCACACTGTAAAATCGTCCCCTCACCTCGAAACCAATCCACGAATAAGGAGATAATACATCGTAGAAAAGCTCCACAGTCTTTTTGGCCATTTCCTCTTGTGAATTTCAAAGGAACCTCGTAATCGCAAACCTAATTTTCTTTCTAAAGCGCAAATGTACAGATTAAGCGCAAAGTATTAATGATGCACGAGCGAGAGTACAATGTCCAACGAGAGCCTGCTAAATGATAATACTAGCCTACTTCTGGATTCTGATATTCTTATTTTAACCGCACTCTTACGCACATGTAAAGTTGACTTCGCAACGTGACCTATTTTCTTACCCTGGTCAAAGATTATTAATAATTTACAAGATTGATCGCTGCCGTAAACAATAACAGTAGGCCTAGTATCTAACTAGTATAGCCTATTCTTTCTTGCACTCCGCAGCCAGGTCATATATTTTTCCACAGTGCGCGAATCGACGGCAGCTTTGCAGCAAGATAGGCTATTAACATTAACAAAGCAGGGTGTGGTCGAATTGCCCAATTCAAATGTTTGCCACCTCTCCGTAAAAAGTTGTAGATTGATTTATGTAAGTGCTCAGCAGAGAAGACAACCTGGATCTCAAGACATGCATGCAGTAATATAAAAACCGATTTCACCATGCAGTAAATTAACCCACTCTACCGGAACATTCGTCTGTTTCACTCTTTCTCGACCTCAGGCATGATGTAAGAAACATCATAACCTCAAGTCAATTATAGTCGCTTAGGCTGGCTGGCTATAGTTTTCCAACCGAGCCATCGTAATCACCACGCCTCTGGAATGATCTGCATGCCTACTGAATTTCGCTCTTTTAGAATTTCTGGCTGATTTAGAGACGAATACGCGCCATTGAAAACTGAAAATCCACTAACTAATCCTGCTAACTGAAATCCAATAGGAACCCACCCATGTGCGAAAGTTGTGCAGCCTATACTAATTATAATGAATGGCTAAATTATGGCTTAGAATAATTTGTTCTGAGTTTTTTTCCTTTTTACGATTGGAATTCACAAATTACAATAATATACTATTGAAATTTTCTTTGGCATAAGCATGGGGCCCTAAAGTGTGGGGCACTGTTCAGCCGAATATGCTTCAATCTGCCTCTGGGCCTGCTGTATTAAATAGGCCTAAATATGTGCGGTGTTCCGGTGGTTCTCAGAGGGGCAGGTCTGAAAGCGGTTTGAAAAATTGCCGGGTCTCTTTGGCCCAAAGGGTGCTAGATATAAGTGTTTATTCAAGCGCCCAAGAATTAATGCCAGGTTTGAGACCCGGCTCACTTTCAGCCCTGGAAAGGGGGGGAGGGTAGTCACAGCACAGTTTCATTAACAGATGCATTTATAATTATATTTAGATAAAGCTAACATGATTTTAATTGCTGTTCTCTATTATAGTTAGATTATGTATGTATTCGTTTTTGTTATACAATGTAATGCATGTGCGCTTGACAAATGCAAATAAAGGCTACTTACTTACTTACTTACTTACTTACTTACTTAATTCTACTTTGTTTCCAGTCTTATTTTATCTTTCCAATGCAAACAACTGAAGACTATTTAGTATTTTTCTGTTATTAAGAGAATCACAAAAATAGCACAATAAAATTTTATCAGCAGTTATCTGTGCTCATTGTCGATCCTGCCATCGGCTTCTAAGCAAGAAACAGACGGACGACAGAATGAAAAACAAACATTCAAACAAATATCCCATAACAACCCTATAGGCTATAGCACACGCAAATTAAGAAAGTTAAGTTTAATAGGTCTCAATCATCGAAGGGCAGTAATGCCAAATAACACTATTTATTTTATTTACAACATTTAAAAAAATAATTAATTCATCCTATTAATCGCATTGCGTCACATAATTAGGTTACACAGTCGCAAGTCGTAAATTCTGCTTTGCAATAGGCTGGATAATCAACAAGACTACTTTAAGGTTACAAGACATAAAATTGTGTCTTTCCATTACAAAAGACATCCCTTAATCCTCAACTCCTGCCACGCATGAAAGCACAAAAATCAACTCGATGATCTCATGGCTGACTGATTCACAGATTTGAAGCAGCAAACTCTCTCAGTGGTCCCTCGTACTTCTCACCTGCAACAATAACACATCGGACTCAGTCACGTGGGTGAGATCAAACCTCACAGTAGCCCAGTGTCAGAGAAGCTAGGCTTACAGATGACATCAGACAAAGATTATAATTATGTGACCCATCTGCATAAAACACAATAAAGTCAAATTTTTGACTTTGGAGTAGAGAAGTCACCTATTTGGTACTACCAAATAGGTGATAATCATTATTCCGCTGAATACGAATAATTGGACGCACTATTCGGCCGAATACGAACAGTTAACACAATAGGTCCACCGACAACATTCAGTCACTGTACACATAGAATAAGACTAGTGACACCACAATACCAAGGCTCAGGCAGTAAGCAAGGCCTAGCTGCAACGACATCATAATTATGAGTTAATGAGAGATCTACTTCAGTCCACTTGCAATAGCAGTCACATATGCAGAAACAGATGAGATGCGTATACATACATACATACATATATATTCATTCATATATATATATAATTATATATATATATATATATATATATATATGTGAAATGATATGATGTGACCACTATTCGTATTCGGTCTGACCACCACTATTCGGCCGAATACCGAATAGTTATATAGTCGCTATACGACATTTCAAAGAGAAAAACAACCTCTTAACAACACCAAAATTACCAATCCATCCCAATCGTATTTGAATTTGTGGATAAAAGAACTACTTGCTATTGCTACAAATACAGTGAACAAAGGTAGGTAAAAAGCAGGTAAAATGGCTTAATTCTCAGTGCATAAAATTTAAAATCATAACTTAAAAGAAATCACGCAGATAATTAAACCCTTAGTGTTACTTATTCTCAAATTGTACGCTTTTGGGAAAAAATATATAATTTAATATTATAATATGTAATAATTCAGCAATTAAGAAAATCAATTGCTAAACTGAATATTCTGAAATATCACCGGTTTTGCACAGATGGGTAAAAATCAGATTAAAGCCAAGAGACGAAAAACTGAATCTACCTAAGACAAAAGCCAGAAGTTCCATTCGATCCGATCCAAAGAACATCTGCTTCTGATTGTTGGCATCCGTTGCAACAATCGTTGGGGCACCAAATGCCTTCAGAAGAGACAACAAAAACAATGCAATGATATAGAATACACCTTCGATTCTTCCTTACATGCCAACTAAACACAGACACTTACGGTATATACCAGCCAAGGTATAAAAGGTCTGCTACGGTATGATGATACAATCACTATAATAGGCTGACCATTTTGTGGTCTTGAAAAACCGGGACACTATTTTTGGAAAACTGCCAATTGTAATTCCTTGTCTAAAGGACTATGGACCTATACGAATGCCCATAATATTATGAGAGTCTATACTCCAGGCAGCAGTAACTATAATTATAATAGGCTATATTGTTATAGAATATTGCATAGTGCACACTTTGACGAAGTTAAAAGATACTTATATTTCTTGGAAGAGTGAATTTTTTTAGTTAAAGTTCAGGTCTGCGAACGCTTTTCGAACAAATTGATGCAGGTTTGATCACAGTTAAATATGGTGATGAGCATAGACTTCAGTGTAGAAATCTACGACCCGCGCCAGTCGTCAGTGCACTGAGTGCAGCTCTCATTCTCAATCGGCGTGCAGTGTGCAATCAAGTCCGGAGGAAAATTTAAAGTTTCTGTGGGGCAAATGAGAAGGAAGAGGGGTTATGGGAGGGCATGTGACCTGCATGCCACCTCTCAACAATCAGATTTTTAAATTTTCAACATTGCAAGACTGCATTTTAAATTGTCTTCTGAAAAAAATTGCTCTACTATTCAGTGCTGACATGAATCCTCTAACTCCCATTACGACCATGGCGCGACCTGCCGAAATTGTAGGCCTAGTATGAAAACTTTCTCGTCACGCTTTGGTAATTCTTAAAATCTGTTAACTAAACTCGCTAGCATAGGCCTAGGCTAAGGATGTGCATGTAAGCTTAATAATAGGCCACTCCATACAAATTAACAACTTCTCTTTCGTTACGACTCCTTTTTGGATTACAAACTAGACATTGCTCTGCCATTTACATATAACTGATGTTTTCAATATTGAAGTTTCCTTCTTGTCAAAAACCGGGACAATTTCGCCTTTTCCGGAAGTCGCCGGGACACACCGCAAAAAACCGGGACATGTCCCGGAAAACCGGGACGTATGGTCACCCTACACTATAATGTATGACATCCATGTGTCATGGCTTTGCAAACTCTTCTCAAAAAACAAAAAAAGTTTGATCTGTGAGAGACATAAAGAACACTAGTCCAGAAAAGTGGTTTAATAATGAATGACTCAGCTCACAAGTCACAATTGAAATTAAACCCAAGACCAATCCTATCTGGGGACTTCTATAGTGCAATTATTCACCAGACAGCAACTGATAGCCACTTCCCATGGCAGAAACCATTGAACAAAACCAGTCCAGATAAAGGTGGTGAAGCTTCCCATGGCAGAAATACAATCATTGAACAAAACCAGTCCAGATAAAGGTGGTGAAGCTTCCCATGGCAGAAATACAATCATTGAACAAAACCAGTCCAGATAAAGGTAGTGAAGCTTCCCATGGCAGAAATACAATCATTGAACAAAATCAGTCCAGATGAAGGTGGTGAAGCTTCCCATGGCAGAAATACAATCATTGAACAAAACCAGTCCAGATAAAGGTGGTGAAGATTCCCATGGCAGAAATACAATCATTGAACAAAACCAGTCCAGATAAAGGTGGTGAAGCTTCCCATGGCAGAAATACAATCATTGAACAAAACCAGTCCAGATAAAGGTGGTGAAGCTTCCCATGGCAGAAATACAATCATTGAACAAAACCAGTCCAGATAAAGGTGGTGAAGCTTCCCATGGCAGAAATACAATCATTGAACAAAACCAGTCCAGATAAAGGTGGTGAAGCTTCCCATGGCAGAAATACAATCATTGAACAAAACCAGTCCAGATAAAGGTGGTGAAGCTTCCCATGGCAGAAATACAATCATTGAACAAAACCAGTCCAGATAAAGGTGGTGAAGCTTCCATGGCAGAAATACAATCATTGAACAAAACCAGTCCAGATGAAGGTAGTGAAGCTTCCCATGGCAGAAATACAATCATTGAACAAAACCAGTCCAGATGAAGGTAGTGAAGCTTCCCATGGCAGAAATACAATCATTGAACAAAACCAGTCCAGATGAAGGTGGTGAAGCCGCTGTCATGAGTGCCCGAACATAGAGGCAAGAGGGGGAATTATCATTCATCTGGAAAATTGACACCTATTTTTTTAACTACAACTTTTTAGTCTTTAACAAACTTCTTCGCACTAAAGCAGCAATGATACCTGTTTAAAGTGTGGAAAACTAAGAGCCCAGGGTGGACGCCCCTTACTTTTTCCAAAAGATGTGCCAGGACGCTCCTTACCTTTTCCCGGCTGTTCTGGCCAGTGTCAGGACGACATTCAGATTTTAAAATAAGTGCATGGATGCCGTCCATGACCGTCCAGCCACGCATTAAGCCCAGAATGAAACTAGTGATACACAAAGTAAAACTGAGACATTTACATTTAGAAACCTCTGTGAAAAATACCCATGTTTCTAATTCCACACATTGCATTTTTGAAGTTCTAGTAAAAAATTTAACCGTGGCCATCATGTTTTGCCCGCTGTAAAAATATCTGCGAGCGCCCAAGGCCACCGCTGCAATTCGGTCGACAGATTTAATGAGAGGTCATGAGGATATATAGCTACCCCGTAGCCGAGAGCCTCAGCGGTCGCTTCCGTCAGTCGTTCAGCGACTTTCTTGTCGTTGATGCTCAGAATCAACTCCCTGGCATGCTCATCAGGCACTCCGATCTCCTTCAGAGCCTTGAACACAAACACAATAAACACATAAACGATACGTTCACTCCTCTCTGCGTGTGTCCACATACATGTACATTGTACAATGTATGTGTTTTGGCATTCACATAGCAACTTAAAATAATCTCATTGCAGTGCTCACTGCTCACACTGGTTCTTTATGCTGGCAATTCGACAGTTCGGATCTATGCTTTTAAACATATCACAGACATCATATCTTCTTGCAAAAATTGAACTGCAACGTAGAAATTAACTGCATTCCATTGACAAATTTCAGAATTCTGGACTTCTCATGTAAACAAATGTATAAATTTTCACATACCGGTATTCATTTTGTACCTTACTCTGGCATGCATGTGTGAAAAAAGCAACAAAGGCAGAGTTTCTGGACACTGCACACAACAAAAAACTGTGTAATAATGTAATGCTGCAGTTTATCAATTTGAATTTAATAAGCAAATATAATTATTATTATTAGAACAGTTCTAATGACCAAAACGGATAAGAAAAAATATGAAATTTACGAATCACTTCTGGTATTGTACTACACTTTAGAAATTTTACATAGCACCAAACTCCTAAATCTGTACTCAAAGCACCAGCCAAACTGGAACTTTATTGAAACATATGTAAAAAATTGCACATGCACAGCAACAACAAATTCTAACCCCTATTTGGTGCTTTAATTTTTTAAAGATTCAATACACAATTTCAACAAAGAAATAGATTTGTGAACGAAGAAGCAATCAAACCAACCTCTAGAACGTTTTCAGTAGTGGAAATATCTTGCCGCTGGACAAAAAAAACATGTTAACTCTGAGTGTGATCTTAAACACAGAAAAGTTAGAATCCTTCATACTTGACTCAATATGCAACGCTTGTGCTCGAAATCCTTCGCTTGTCGTTTCCTAGATACTGCATTAGAAGCAGAAATAGGTGAGGGGTCAAAAATGTAGAATATTATTTAATTTGGCAGATCTATATTATATATATTCACCATAATTTGCGAAGTACCGGTAGTCGACCGATTTTGATGCCATTTGCATTATTTGATTCAGAATAGATTCTTTTTTTACTAGTGCGGCTAGTGTCTAGAAGAATTGCAGAATGATCCATCAGTGGCTTCTGAAAACTTTGATGACACGAATATTCGGAAACAAACTAATGACAGAATCAAACGAGTATAAATTTAGCTAGAAAAATATATTTTCATTCTGTGAAAAGTATTTTAATCTTAGATTATTTCTTAGCACATGACTGCACAAAAAGGTCGGAAAACAACATGTGACGTTTTTTGATCTCCTGTGTCACATATGTATCTGTCTGAATTGCAAACATGCCTTCAAACATCCACATCAAAAAGTTAGAAAATAGACTCATTAAAATATGAAGTTCTTCCGATGAGGATAGCCTAATTCTTCATTTTTCCAAGACTTAACTTCATTCATCTTTTAAAGGACGATACCTTGCCATCATCCACTTCTTAGAGACCTCCCAACTCACAGCATGGCATACTTACCCTGCTCCAAATCCTCATCCAGAGTTCTCGACTGAGGCTTTCTACCAATTCCGGCTGTGTCATAGAGACTGAAGTCAAAAGCCGTTGTGCAAAAAGAGACCCTTTAACCAACATGGTATCACGCACATCCTATGAACAAATGCAGAAAAATATACTACCAATAATTATCGCATTAACGAAATTTATTGTTAAAACTGGTATTCAGCGGAATGCATATATCTAAGAACTTATATATATATATAATATTATATATATATATATATATATATATTGTAATACTTATTAAAAGGACCTCATTCAACCAAGCTTTGTCTGGAAGTATTCTACAATCTTTTGTATACATTCTGTGCAGTGGATATAGTGCTTTCAAAGTGGCCTACCTGAGCAGTTCTCGCAGCTATAAAGCAAACTGCATAGATTATGAACACATGACATTTGCAGTTATTAGAATTTTAATTGCAAGTACATACTACAAAGCGCCTATTCAGACGACTAAAATGTTGCTCCTGACCTAACTTCAAGACAAAAAGATCACAATCAAGAAGAGTTTCATCAACTGCTGCCGAAGCACAGGTATAGAAAGGACATTCAGAAGGTCATGTCAGAGATTGCATGGCATACAATTCCACATTGAAACACAAAGCACACTCTTCAGGTTGCATAGAAGAAATATCCGATAAGAGAAACAATCAGATCACCTAGAATGTGATTAACCCGTCCATTGATTGCATAACAATGGCACGCATAGGAGCTTAAATGGTCAATAAACAAATGCCATCTATAAGGAGAATCCAATGGTTAGTGCTTACAAAGTGACATACCTGAACAGTTCTCATAGATTTAAAACAATTTACACACAATGCGAACAGAAGAAATGCCATAAACGGAGAATCCAGATAAGTTGATGACATTTCACAATTCTCTTTTCATCAACATTGCTAAGAGATTAAAAATCAATTAAGGTTTCAATACCAAACAAACTTGTTTTGAGCAACTAAAAACGCACAGAATGCATTCTTCTCATTACAGACCTCTACTTCATTGAGTGGGACTTGGTAGAAATCCCTCAGACGATGTAGATCGCTTGACAAGTAGGTGTGTTTCCTTGGAACGATCCATGGTGGATGATTGCCTACAAAGACACAGGCCAGTTATAAGCAGATCTGCTGATCTACAGGATAAATCAACCTCACCTGGGCTACGATAACATCATTCCTGGAATTCATTAGTATAAACATGGCTGTTATGACCTCATCATCATTCTTATGATCACTTTGAATTCATGTTGCTATTGTTGAAGTCATTTGAAAATTTTTATCTTAACATCTGGCAATCTAATTTTGTAGACCTAAATTATTGAAATTGACAAGCTACAGGGTGGGCCATAAAAAGACCCCGCTCAGGTTTTTTGTCAATGTTGGTTACTTTTTTATGCATTATGTTTTTAAATCATCAAAAACAGTGGGTGGTCTCACTAAAAGTGATATAACTTTTGTTTGTATGAAATATTTTGGTGCAATTTGGCCATTGTATGCAAATATGACTTGCCTTTAAGCCTGCAAAATTTCATTTAAATATTCTTAATTTGGTTCAAGATATTGACAAAAAACCAGAGGGGGTCTTCTTGTGGCCCACATTATATAACTTACTAATTGACTTATGGTATTGCAAATCACTTTTATTATTATAGGCTTATTAATTAACCATGAAAATGGCTTTCCCAATGTGACTACTGCTTCTGTACGTAGCGCAAATGTTGCAGTTTTCTGCAGTTCTGTTAACTTGTACTACTTATGAATCATCTAATAACAGCAACAACATTGATGTTCCTTTTGATTTTGTAAATGATAATAGCAGGCAACTGCTATATATATATATATATATATATATATATATATATATATATATATATAATATATATATCTATATAGATTATATATAATTGCAATTTTTATTGAATTGCAGGTCGTCTGTTCTGTTAGTACGGTAGTTAAGATTTGTGATTTGTGATGTGACGTGTTGTGATTTATTTCAATTGCATAACTGTACACTGTAACGGTGTACCCGGTTGTGGCCTGTCAACCGGATTGTTCAATAAAGGAAATTATTATTAGATTTGTCAACATTGTTACCTGCTTCACGCACAATTTCAGCCAGGGAAACTGGGCGAAATTTCAGGTCGATGTTCCATCGATTTCTTGCTCTACAAAGAAACTAACATTCAACAATTGTAGAGAAATTGCACAAATGGGGAACTTTCTAGAAACATAATGAACAAATGTCTTTGATCAATAATACAACTTAAAGAAAATGTCTACTTAGGCCCACTTATCTTTTTCGTATTACATTGGCAGAGACCGTGAATGCTTTGGCTTTCAACTCTGCCTCTTATACTCGAACAACAGCAAATTATGTGAAATTGACAATTTATTTTGGCTCATGCAACCATTTACAGGGATATTTCCACTGACATCATAGCAGTTCCGAGACTCTGATCTCAGTATGCCAAGTACGCTCCCAGTATCCTATTGCCATTGAACCTTTTGTGCAATTATTGGGAACCACGACAGACGAGTGTCCATTCAATTTTTGCACAGAAAGTGCATAGTGAATCCCCAAAAACAAATTTTGAACGTAGAGAGAAAATGTGTTCAAAATGGTGTTACCTGTGCTTGGATCCAAATTTGACCCACTTACCGACCTGATGAAATCAGCTGAAGAACATTTTCTGATTGCCTATGGAGATAACTCGTCATAGGATGAATAAAATCACAATAGAACAACTAATTTGACACCTATAGTGAGAAAATGTGTAAAAATGGGTTTCCCATGTTTTGACCCATATTTCACCCACTAGTCCACATGATGAAATCAGTGTGAGATTATTCTCTGATTGCTTAGGACAATAACTGTTGACTTATAAATGCTTTTTCTGAGAACATCTTAGGCAGAAGTAGTTATTATGAAGATTTTTACTATGTATTTGACCTGCGGCTTTCCATAGCGAATGTCCAGTATCTGTATGTGAATATCAGAACAACTTGACGGAGGCCGGTCAGTGGGAGGGGGACATAAAGCACACTTGAAATATGAACAGAATCTAGGGTAAAAAGCAGGTCAAATCCTTCTCTCACCTCAAAAGCAAACCACGAATAAGGAGACAATACGTCATAGAAAAGCTCCACGGTCTTTTTGGCCATTTCCTCTTGTGAATTTCAAAGAAATCGTAATCGTAAAACTAAATTTCTAGAGCGCTATACTGTACATACATAAGAGCCTAGGCGCAAAGTAGGCCAACAGTAAAAACAACAAATTTGTATGTGGCAATAAATGAAGCGCGAGCGCTAGCTGCGTCCAAAGTTCAATGTTCAGCGGACGTCTGATTTCGGTGATTTATTCGACTGCCATAAAACAAACGAGAACCAATTTTTTGGAGTTCCGGTGAACGCACTGCCATAACAAAGATTATTAGTGTCGCCCTCCTCTTTGTCCAGGTTTGGGTCTTTGGGACTGGCTATTATTAGCCATTGCACCCAACGACTTCATATATATTACAGTATAAATAGCAAAGATGTTAGACTATAAATCTATGTATAATATCTTTGTAAATAACAAACAGTACGTCGACCACAGATTTTAACAGAGAAGATGGTCCAGGCTACTTACTTACTTATTTACTTAGTTAAAAGATATTGGCAGGGAGCAGCGTGAAAAAGATCGCGTGATGCATGCTGGTCTAACCAGAAGAAAAGAAATTAATATCAGACTAATTTACAACCGTAACCTGTCAGCCAATCAGTGATCGTCTTTCTGATGCGTCACCAGGCACCTCGGATGACGTCATCCATTTTCATCTGCCATTTTCGTCTTCCATCTTATCTTGCGAGTAGACTTTTTTTATAAGCGTTGTAGTTGTTGTCGTATATAATACAACGACCCAGGGGCGGATCCAGGGGGGGCCAATCCGGCCATGGCCCCCCCCATTTAAAAATTGCATGGGACGTGGCCCCCCCATTTGGTTTCAACAAGCCATTAAATAAATGTAGTGGGAGAGAAAAACAGGACATCAGGCCCCCCCCTATTACAAAATCGCACGGGACTTGGCCCCCCCGTCGATTCAGCGGTGGATGTTTCCCGGAAAATTGGTCGATGACTAAAAAAAAAGGTCATCAGTTTTTTGGCGGATGAAATGGTATTGATGATTAAAAAAATTTTTTCCTGTCTCACAAGACCAAAAACTTTGGCCCCCCCTTCGAAAATTCCTGTATCCGCCCTTGCAACGACCTTATATATAACGGTCGTATACACTCGAATTTATTATATGCAGTGCTCCCCATCAGACGGTCTATAGTAATAGTGCGAATAAATACTCGAAATGACATAAATAGAAACAAAACCTAAGTCGAAGCGTTGTAAAAAAAATTGCGTTGCGTTTGGGTGCAGCAATGTGGCCAATCTAGAATCAAGAATGGCAGGAATAACTTTTCATCCGCGAGTAGGCCCCTAGCTATTATCAGTTTTTTAAAGCGTGACTGTCTGACTGACCTCTGAATATCTTTGGTAATGGTAAATAACACAAGTTCATGCGTTATCGCGTAAAAATGCATCGATCTTTGTGGGTGCTGATGTTCATTCATTACTCAGACGTCTATTTACGAAGAATATTCTTTTCATCAGTTCAACTTGTATTTAACCAACGCGAAAAGCGAAAACCCATGCAGCGGTGAATAATTTACAACACTAAAATTATAGATAACCCTTTTTCTACAATTGATGGTATAGGCTAGACATGTTTTGCATTTGGTGATTTAAATTGGAGTGGAATGCCAGGCTACAGGAATCTATATGAAAGGTGTAGCCTAAGTGGGTAGGTCAGATTTTTATGAATTTTGATTACATGATTACGCTGTTTGATTGCATTATTACTTACTTGTTGTTTATTGCTATGTCAAGCGTAGCCAGTGTCGGCGCCAGGATTTCAGTTTGGGTGGGGGGCTGTCTGACTGAAAATCCTCGCAGAGGAAATTTTCCATTTTCATCTGTCAAAAATTCTGACCTTTTTACAGGTCTCTTTAGGGGGCTTAGCCCCCTGGCGCCGCCACTAAGCGTAGCACCCATCAATTAATGACAATCAGTTTAAAAATTGATGACATGTTTTCTTCAGATTTCCGATGTCAAATCCAGATCGTGTTAAAGTCTGGGAGCATGCAATGCACAGAGTGGAATTCAAAGCCACTAAATGGTCTCATGTATGTTCGAAACACTTCACACCAGATTGCTTTGACCGCAGTGGTCAGACAGTTTGACTGTGATTATGTTTATTCCTATGTTGTGAACTCTTACGCATCTTTCGTTACTCTTATGATTATTTTATTTATACCAACAATGTCACTAGTGTGGTTAACCTATCCGCAATGCCAGTGCAAAACAAAACTGCTTTAATCTATTGATGCTGTGATGCTCTGTTGATGTTGGTGTCAATAAAAAGACTTCGAGTTGAGTTGAGTTAATCTTTAGTAAACAATTGCCAATAAGCCAAAAACGCTATGCTATGCCATCATTGGCGCAATCACGTCCTAAAAGTTGGAGGGGACCATAATGAATCACGCCCTAAAAGTTGGGGGGGGACCATAATAATAAAGCTAGGGGACCACTCAAAAGTTGGGGGGGGACGCGTCCCGTGGGTCCCATAGGGTGGTTGCGCCTATGTATGCCATAGATAACAAGCACATTAGCACATAGGTTAGTGTGAAATGTAAATGTTTTATTTTGAAGCCTGTGTTGTGAACTTAGCTTATAAATATTCGTTTTTTAGTTCTAAATTACATGTAGCAGCCTACTGGGAGATGTGATCTAGTTGTTAATTAACAAAACATTTTGAAGTTTGGCAGTTTAAAATTGTATAGATAGCACGTACTGGAGACAAAAGCCAATTTGCTGTACAAAAATGGCATTTGTACAAATATTAACAGCAAGTTATACTCATTGTAACATGATAGTATCATATATTATAATAGTAAATAATAACATAGTAAATAATATCACAGTAGGATATAATTCTTATAACAGTTCATGTAATACAATGACGTAAACAGCAGTGAAAATTATTATAATCATTTTGTCAAATCTGTTATAAATTTTATTTGGGAAAATAGTATTTGCATAAATATATAAGCCTATAGACACTAATTAGTTATTCTCATTGTAATAATTATTATAATAGTAATTAATAGCATTATAATCATTTAGGCCTAATAGTAAATACTATCACAGTTTGTTATAACACTTCATGTAAAACAACGATGAAAATATCTGCTAAAAACTTATCGTTTTGTCAAATTTTTCTGGAGGGATTGTCATTCCGGGGGAGGGTGGAAACTCCAAAGAAACGTCTAGATTAAACACTGAAGGCTGACCCCAGTTTTTATGGCCTACAATTCCCACAGTCTATGAAAGGGAGAATGCGCTGTATACCCTAAAATAGGCCTATAGGCCATATAGACCTAGCCTACACTAAATGAAAACCAAATTGAAGACGCCAACAGAATCTAATATATATCGAGTTTTACATATAATTAATCAAGCGACTTTCTGTGTCATAGACTTAATTTATTCCTTGTGAAAACATCACAATGTGTAAAAAATTAGCAGGCCTGCAGGTTTAAAAAAGCACTATATATATAGACTATAATAGACGTGACGAAGTGACAGTGAAATGAATTCAAAAGCTACGGTCTGTGTACAGAAATCGGCAACCGTGACGTCACATTAATAGCTATAGTCTGTGAACCATGACAGACTCGTTCACCTTCTATGCAACCTATCATCCTGCCTATATTTCGAACAAATTATTTAAATACTATAATAATAGATAATTGGCCTATTTTCAAGGCGGTTTAAATTCGATCGCCTGCGGTGATATCTATGCGTGGATGCCAGTGCATGAATGATGACCCGGGTCGAAATGATGGGTTGGGCGTCACAGACTGCAGGCGGAGAAGCAGAACATCAAGTGAATTTGTTGACTTAGCTGCAAGAAAACAAATGCATTAAAATTACCAGCAAATGTATGTACGCTTGTCGCTATTGTGACTTTTTTGTTGTGAATTGTTGTGAATTGTTGATCGCGATAGCGGCGATACGTATACAGAAGGCGACCATTATTAGACCTATCGGCTGCTGTTTATAATGACGACGCCGATTATGATAATTATGATAATAACGATTACCATGAATGGCGACGACAATGATGATGATAACAATTAAGATGTTGACGACAACGATGGTGATGATAAAAATTGAGATGCTGACGACAAATGACGATGATGATAAAAATTGAGATGCTGACGACAATGATGATGATGATAAAAGGTACGATGCTGCATGCTGACAACGATTATGGAAATATTGACACTGCCAAAAACGACAAATAATAGCCTATATATATATAGGCTAATGACGACTTGACTTCTGGCAACAAAGCATGCAGAAGCTATACATGCATGCCTATAGTGATAATAGCAAAATTAGTAATGCATCATCATCTTATTACTTTGATGTGAATCGAGGTCGTTTCCTGGTGTTCAACACTTGAGGTTGCTTTCCGTTGTTACCGAAGATGGAAAAGTTCCATCTTCTTCTCCAACTTCTTTCTCCAGATCCTCGTCTGCTTTGGCATCCTTCGATCTGATACAGAACCAGTTGCCCATGACAATGATGGATACGATGAAAGATGCGCCGGCCAAGTAGAAGCTGATTGGATAGAACTGAGTCGTGTCGTACAACCAACCTATGATACACAACAACCATCTGTATGCAAATCCACGGAATCTTAGCGTTGATATATGGGCCGATGTACAGGGTGGGCCATAAAAGATCTCTAAGGTTTTTGTCAATATCTTGGCCAGAAGTAAGAAGCTTTAAATCAAATTTTACATGCTTGCAAATTGTTACAATTACTTGAGATGAGATGTAATAAACTCACTTTTTGTTGCGTAAAAAAACAGTGTGTGGTCTCACTAAAAATGATACAACTTTTGTTCTGTTTGAAATGTTTTAGTGAAATTTGACCATGCGTAAATATAAATCACCTCTTCTAAGTTTGTAAAATGTGATTTAGAAATTCGTACTTTTGGCCAAGATATTGACAAAACACCTTAGGGGTCTTTTTTGTCCACCCTGCAGTTCTGGTATATGCTCATTTCTATAGCAATTTTCTCAAAGACAATGGAATAGTTATCGTCCTCAGATCGTATGCTGTAGATACAGAAAAGTTAGGCTATATATAGTTCTGCAACCTGTATAGCCTATAGATTTATTAGACCTAAAACTGTGAAAACGTCATGCACGCTAAAAAAGGGCATAAAATCTGAGTTTAGATAAATTGTATATGTTCACTGCGAACTTTCATTTGCAAGATATTTTAAGATAGACTGGTATAGACTATATGGGTCTGCATGCAAGGTTTTCAGTGAGGTTTTCAGTGAGGCATAGCTCGTAGCTGCTCGTTCCGTATAAAGCTGTCGTGATATAATATATAGACCTACACAGAAACGAGCTGGTTCCATGAATCGGGCTTGATGATTCAGAGTAACTTGACTAATGAACCAGACCTAAATATGACGGACTGACTATAAGCCGATCCTAGTTTCCCATAATGCGCCCGACAATAATATCTATTGTTCTTAATTAGTTCGTTCGTAATGACCCTTGAAAATGTTGATGAGTTTGTCAAGTTTATGAACGTTTTATAGATGCTGTGCCGAAAAGTGGAACTTTCCAACATGTATAAGAGCCGTAAGGAAGTGAAGTTCAGCTACAATGTGTGTTCAACAGTTCCACTTGTTCACGGACACACGACCGTATATACATGTAGTTCATAGGTGCAATCACGTCCTAAAAGTTGGGGGGACCATAATAATAAAGTTAGGGACCACTCAAAAGTTGGGGGGACGCGTCCCGTGGGTCCCATAGGGTGGTTGCGCCTATGCCGTATAGTTGTATAGACGCCACTGTTCGATGGTCACGTGGTTAAACAGCTGCTACTCCTCAATCTGACGCAGCGCTCATCCAATACACTCCAGATTTCATAGTCAACTGGATTGAGAGCTGGACTGTTGGGCGGCCACAGCTGCGGAGATATAAAGTCTGGTACACGTGGCTCCCGGGAGAGGAGAGCAATGATCTCAAGTACGTCTATACAGTCATGTGTCATGTTGAGCACCAACTGTAGCTCAACTTCACTTCCCTATGCAGTGGCGTAACTAGGAACTCGGGGGCCCCTAGACAAAATGTGAATATTGAAATGTATTATCACTTATAACAGTGGCGTAACTAGGAACTCGGGGGCCCCTCTGGGGCGTCTACACTCGGGGGCCCTCTAGACTTTGTCTACCCAGTCTACCCTATTGTTACGCCACTGTCCCTATGGCTCTTGTATACATACGTTGGAAATTACTCTTTCGGCATTGCATTTAAAACGTTCATAAACTTGTCAAATTCAACAACATTTTCCAATGGTGTTAGGATTTGGTGGCAATATGGCTATAGTGTTGTTGTTTTTAAAATTTCAGACAAATGTTAGACGTTTTGACCGAGTTATGGCACTCTTTGTTGGGGTCTACTTGTCATTGGGACACAGTTGAAATGTTCATCACATGCAGTTCATGCATTGAATGCTCCGATATCGTGCTGAGAAAGACTGCATATTTGATGGTAATATGGCTATAGTGTTGTTGTTTGCAAAATGGATGGAAAAAGAACGAGAGGCAGACCAAGACAAAAACTGTTGGACTGGATGATGAAAGATGGCTACCAGAAGCTGAAAATGAAAGCGCAGAACAGAGAAGATTGGAGACGTCAAACATTCGAACCTGCCTAAGGGCAGAGCACGAAAAGAAGAAGAAGAAGTTGTTGTTTATAAAATCTCAGGAAAATGCAAAACGTTTCGACCGAGTTATGGCACCTTTTGTTGCAGCCTACTTTTCATCGGAACACAGTGTGTATAGGCGGATAGGCCCTGTTGAACCTTACGTTGAATGGATGCAACCTACCTGCAACGGGTGCTCCAGAGAGTTGACCCAATGCCTCGAACAGGAGCAAGAATCCATATGCACTGGCCAGCGGACCGGACCCTAAGCAGTCAATCATGATCTTCGGCGTCAACGGACCAATACACGCACTCAGGAATCCGAAGGCAAATGAAAAAGTGACTAGACCGGCATAGTTGACAGCCAACGGGCAGAGGCACGTCGCCACACCACACAGTCCGAGAGCCAATAGGTAGAAGTAAACGGAACCGACGCGTTTCTGATTGGCCAGAAGTCCGAACGCGATCCGGCCGAGGAAGTTGGCCCCTCCGACGACGGAATAGAGCATTGCACTGGCTTCCGTCCCGCAGCCGATCGACTCGGCATAGGCTGCAAGGTGGACGTAGACGATGGAAAGACTGAAGCACATGAAGACGCTGTTGACGCACAACGTGACGTAGAGTGGACTACGGAAGACCCGACATCGACAGAGGTCCGCCAGACTGGACGTGCTGTCCGTTGGTTGCTTGATGGGTCGCAGCATGGCGCCCATGACGCTGAGGTTGAGAGTGATGCCGCCGGTGATGAGCAGAGCGCCCTTCCAGGTGTAACGGTGGATGAGGAAGCTCAGCAGAGGTGGAAAGACGAGGCTGCCTATCCCGGCTCCGCAGGCAGCCAGTCCGAGCGCCAGCGCCAAGTGGCGACTCCTGTCGAATAGAGGTCCGATGATTGAGATGAACGGAATGTAGCTGAGACCAAGACCGAATCCTAATCAAAGTAAAATAACATACAACGCTAATAACACATCTCAACCATCAACATTACTCGATTGATTATGATAGACGGAGAGAAACACTTGAATAGCCATCTATGGCCTCTGTCCGTATGTCCATGTATGTATGCATGCGTATGTGTCCGTGAATGCGTCGCCGCCTGTATACAGTGCCAGATTAACTATGGCGCAACTGGCGCACTTGCGCCAGGCCTTCTTTCGGGGGTAAATTTTTTTTTTAAAATTGAGTAATCCAATTATCCGATCGAATTTGTTTATATAAGTCACAGTCCGGCTTATTTAAAATGTTTAATTTCTAAAACAAGCATTGCATATAAAATTTGGTGGCATTATAAAAACAGGCCTTCTACAGTACTACTGCTATAATGATGACGTACTAATTAATTGTGTACTGTAATGATGACGTATGACGTAATCAATTTATGTGCGGGTCGACCCCATCAGGGCCATCACCAAATAAAATATAGATATGCGTACGGTACAGACGACACAGTGTAGGCCTATGTTCCATGTAATATTATTATCTACTATTTAATGTTTATGTAGCTGCTTATTTCTTTTTTTAATTTCAATTTTTAAACAAATAAAATAAGTAGGCCTAAAGAAAATGAAGAAATTTGAGTCCTGTTGGCAGAAACGTCAAAGAAAACGCGAACTTGAAGAGGTAGGCAAACAGCAACGTGGTAGTATTGATAAATTTCTGGCAGTAAAAACACGAGAAGTGCCGCAATTTATAGATGGTGTCGACTCAGCGTCAGAAGCTGGATGCAGTTCAGGCTTAGGCCGCTCAGCCGTGTCAGCACTAATGCCACCAACAGACACCCTTGATTTCAGCAATGATATTATTGATATGCCTAAATCTGAAACTACCATAGATCTACCATTAAAACAAGAGAATCAATCTGTTGGAAACGTGCCACAAACAGATGCTGCTCTGTGGACTATAAATGAAGATTTGGTCAATTATTGGCTGCAGATGGGACCTAAACCATGTCGTAATCAAGATGGCATGTACTCTAAATCCATAAAACAACATGGAAATAAAGTAAAATTGAATAGTACCAAAATAAAACTAAACGATTCTGCTTTTTTACGATCACACCAAATGGGGAAAAAAGATCATTCAGGCATTTAAAACGCATAAAATCATCTTTGAGGTCAACAATTGGCCAGGACGATTGGCAAATTTAACTCTTTTGAACATTGAGTCGGAAATCTTGACAGATCTTGACTTTCAAGATATCATTGATTCTTTCTCTACTTTAAAAGCGCGAAGGAAAGACTTTTAAACTCGACGAACATTTTTGAACAGTTGAACTGTAACAAGTAAAATTAAAAAATCTCCTATGATCCTATCACAGCTTCATTTTGTGTTCATAAATTATTAAAGTATGTTTTTCTATATAATTAATTTTCCCCCATTTTTTGATAATTTTATTGGATAGAGGGCCTACTTTAGTTTTGTTGCATTGTTTGCGCCAGGCCTCTAAAAAGTTAATCCGGTGTCACGAAATAGAGTATCCCCCGTATTAATTGTATCCCCCCAAATTTAAAAAAGTCAAAAAGACCGCTTCCGCCTGTATTTTGTTTTGCAAATTGTTTTTCAACTGCTTTGTTTTGAACAATGACACTAACAGGTATGTTTATTCCTACTAGATAGTTTGTTTTACCCTGTTTTTAGAGCACTTAAAACATTTAAAACACTTAAAAACACTCAGAGTCACTAAATAAATTCGAGTTGTCTTTATCTGAGCATTGCCTAGGGCACTTAAAACAATTAGAGTCACTTTAAATTTTGATTACGGCATAAATGTTTTTATTATGCGCATTTAAAAAAAAAGGGATAGAATGGTTTATCCCCCCGGATAGCATAGACCGGTTAATTCCATCCGGGGGATAGATTAATTCATCCCCCCGGATAGCTTTCAGGGGGGATACTCCGTTTCGTGTCACCGGCACTGCCTGTATACGTCAGTGCGTTCGGTTTGTCTGTTAAGTATAGGACTGATCTACAGCCGGACAATACTCGCGTGAGCTCGGTCGGCCTGCACGCATACTAGCAGACTGACAAGACAGACAGACGGACAGATCGTAACGGACAGACGGATGGACGGACAGAAACATACACACCAGGACACAGGCAGAGAGACTTATCCGACATCAAGACTGTAGTTAATTGTGTGGTGTTTAAAACTAATCTTGTTCATGACTTCAAACTGACACAAAACAGAATGATTACCAGGGTTGAAAGACCCTGATTATTACAATTCGTAGTAGGCCTATGACGGTCCATTTACAGATGAATGAGATGATCACGTGTTATTACTGAAGTCGAAATTAGCTGTCGTCTGCAGCCATGCATTCAAGACGTTCGACTGCTCAATATACCAACGCCATCTGCCGAATGGAATGTTGAGTGGAACGTTGGGAGGATAGCGGGAAGCGATCCCGCAGGAGTGAATACAATCTGGAACACGTCGAAGACCAGGGCGGAGTTTGCAGTCGATGTTAGCAGTTATTGGACACCAACAACAACTGCTAACGAACCAACAGCAAATCCGCTGGCGCATTGCAAAGCAAAGAAAGTTGCAAGTAAGTAAGTACGCAAAATTTTAACTGAAAACGTGTATTCACTATGGGGGAAAGTAGAGTATCAAAGACTGCAAATTCTGTATGGTTGGAAAGAATCTAATGACGACACTATACTTAGGGTCATTTGTGATCAATTTTAATGGCAAAACCATTAAAATTGATCACAAATGACCCTAAGTATAGTGTCGTCATTAGATTCTTTCCAACCATACAGAATTTGCAGTCTTTGATACTCTACTTTCCCCCATTTTAGATTTCAATTCGTCCAAAATCGTTATAGCATGCCGACACGCACGTGTTGAGCACATGTTGACACTTAACAAAGGTATGGTCAGACAGCAGCGGGCCGTGCAATGTGGCAGCTGGTACAGTGTTTATTGTTTCGTTATCTGTCATTCTCGTAAGGGTCCGCCTACACTTTACCAGCTCCTCCCCCGATGGTCTTCGTCGTGTTCCAGATTGTATTCGCGTATCCCGCAGCGGTGGTATCTTAGCGCCAGAGAGTATACCATTACCCTAAACCCCCCCAGAGATAGGGTAGTATGATAGTATCGCCATCCGATCAACTGATGCGCTGCGTATAATTCACAACTGAATTGAACCGATATGGTTGAAAAGCGATCGATGTGGATCTGACTGTGTTGAAGTGGAAGGGGAGGGGTAGGGGGACGATAAGCCAATTCTGTTCAGATGATCAAGCGATTCCTGGACAGGTTTAACGAAACAGTTGGGCCCGGGGTTTTTCAGTTCAAGCAATTAAGGGGCCACAGAAATGTTCTTTAGGCCATTGGTATTTAGGTCTGTATTAGGCTACCATAATTATGCAGAAAGAGAGATAGACTGAAGTAGGGGCACACACACACACACACACACACGCACACACACACACACACAAACACACACACACACAAACACACACACACACGCAGACGTATGTTGCAGTGTTGTTGAGTCATGCTTCTGACTTTTCAAACTGCTGCTATTCTTTAAGTTTAAATCATCTGATAAAAAAATAGTTGTACAGCGCCGAAGATCGTGATTGATTGTACAGCGTCCTCGTGTCGAAGTGTTCTGTGTAGACGTATACACGTCAGTTAATATAAGTCCGCACATTAATTAGGCCTACTTTAATTAATTACACATTGCTACTTTTTGTTGCGTCACTTTTGGATCATCAGAAACAGTGGGCGGGCTAACTAAAAATGATATATGACTTTTGCTACGTTTCAAATTTCTTGGTCAACTTGGTTATTGTACGTATATATGAATTAACTTTAAGCCCGTAAACTTGATTTGAAAATTCTTATTTTGGGCCAAGATATTGACAAAACACCGTATGGGATTAATTTTTTGCCCACCCTGTCTGTCTGTTCTGTTCGGTCTGTCTGTCTATATGTCTACATGCACTTCAATAATACCTGAGATGATTCCGAATGTGATGAGCAGGTGGTAAGTGGACTCAGCAAATGCACTCATGGTCAGTCCGACCATTGTGACGATTGACCCAACAATCGCCACAGGACGATGACCAAACCGATTGGTCAGCAGACCCGACACTGGACCTATGAATATTAGAGACAACACAAATCGTTGGCATATAATATATATTATAATGATATATTCATTCACTCGGAAATTTATATAGCGCCCTTCAAGGAAACTACTCAGAAGCGCTCCCGACTTCAACGCCCCCCCCCCAAGAACCGTATTGAATTTAGTGATGAAGGATTCTTGCAGAGTACCAGGGTGTATAGGCGTTGCTCTAAAGGAATGCCATTTCAGACCACTGGGACAACCACAGAGAAGGCTCGATTCTTGATGGACGAAGTTCGAGCAAATGGAACCATAATATATATATATATATATATATATATATATATATATAGCTGTTGTTGTTGTTTACCTGCGCCGTAGAGGAGAGCGGTGTTGAGTGACGTCATGACGGATGTGATCGTGCTGTCGGCGCCAAATTCATCTCGAAAAACCTCGAAGAAAATTCCGCAAGTCCACGAGATCCCGTAGATGATCACGTGACTGAGGAACGAAACGATGACGACGACCCATCGATAGGACAACCTGAATACAACGCACGCAGAACAGCAGCAACCGTTGTCTTCTTGCTTTAGATGTATATTCAACAATAATTATTTTAAGGTCCTCATATTATACATGTAGGATAACCGTGACTACGATATGCCAATGTAATCGTAAAAGTTCTAATTTTTGTAGCGCCTCTGTATAAAGCACAAGGCATCGGCCGATGTCGCACCAACCAATCAGGTCATTATACTATGAAAATGTCGTCATCAGTTGATATGGCAACGACGGCTATTGCCCATGGGAAACGCTGTGCCTTAATGACTCCAACTATATAGGCTATATGTAGGCCTAGCATTTATGCGTGGTAACTTGTTGCATATGTAGCTTAGCTTACATGACAAAAATAATGTTCTCCTCATATAAAGTTTTTAAAGGAATTTTTTGAATATCACTTAACTCCTTCTTTCCACTCCCATCCTCAATGATAAATTTCTCCAAATCGGAGGTCACCTATTTTACTATTTTTTTTAACTCAACAGAAGTGCCTCTGCGACTGCACACATCCATTTAGAAGTACACATGTTGTGTAGACCTACAACTGCACGCTAAAAACCCTGGTTCTTGGAAGATGTCAACAGGACTAATAGACTAATTGGCACATAGTAGGAGTCTTAGGTGCACAATGCACATGTATAGCCTATATATGCAGGCTACGTCGATAACTCGATATGGGTTTGTCATCATTGTATTAATTGCCGCTTCGAATAGATTGTGTCTAACAGTCGTGGACTATGATCATAGTTAGGTCCATTGGCACACGCTTGTTAGTCACGCATTTCAGTTATAGTCTCATAGACCTAATTAGGCGAATAGATGGAAGAAACAACTGGCACACCTGTCTATTATATGCCATTGGCCTATTCTGTATGATTTATGATCAGGTGGTGTCAGGCCCGTCTTATGGTCATTGTAGGCCCTAGGCACTCTTGCATATTGATCTATTCGTAGGCCCTATAGGGCCTATCCAACTCAACTCTGTTTTAATTAAAATTGCAACACATTAAATTTTACATTATTTCTTAAAATTATGCTGAACCATGTTTTGTGAACGCATTCAGTTTTGATTTTAAATCTCAATCTACTTTTTGTAATATTTACTTTCGATATCCGCTAAATTTAATATTTCCGATTTTCGACTTTCGGTTAGAGGCGTTTATCTTTCTATTTTTGGAACAAGTTGTGAAGGTGAACGTTCTTTTTCGAAACTGAAAATTAGATCTATCAAAAAATACCTTCGGTCAACGATGGGACAGGCACGATTATCCTCCCTTGCATTACTTTCAATTGAAAACGACTTAATGCGAGATATTTATTCTACCAATCGCTACCGTATGGTCTATGGCAGTTGGAAAACTCAGGTGGTAGCGGATCGTATCAAGGTCGTAGACAGGATTTTGGGGGGAGGGGGTTCATTCGACCTTGAAAAACCGAGTCAACTGACTGAGAGGTTGGAAGGGTTATTAATCTACTGTAAACTAGCACATATAAATAAGAGCTTTAAAATGAAATCCCATAATTATAGGTTCTCATATCATGATTGTGTTAGTAAATGCATTGTTTTATTAGAGCATAATTTTGATATGGGGGCGGTGGTGTTCTAAAAACTCAAAACACCCCTAGGTATACATATACGGCCTTGGCTGGTGTAGTCAAATGTTTCCTTAGAAAAGATTATGGTGCTATGCACGAATGACCACGCTATGTAATTCACGACTGTAATGACTACGGCTGTGATCTTTGTAAAGTTAGGGTTTTAAGTGGCTCAGAAGACTGTGCTAAAACCATTGCAAATTAATTCGGAGACCAATTTTCCTGTAGCTTTGTCTTAAACACCGTTGCAGTGTCCACCGAAACATCAATTGCTGTCATCTAAACCGTTCCACAAGTCTAATGTATACAACTTTAGCACTGAAGAATACCTGTAGTAATGTTTCTTTCGGTTTCTTGAGCAATTTGTACCTGACTACCTATAGCTGTGACCCCGAGTAGCTTTGTTTGGTGTCTTAAATACGATTCGTGCAAAAACAGGTTGCAACTAGAGCTGTCAGATATGCGACTCTTTGTGACATGAATGTCTTTTAAATAATCTTTTTCCTCAGGCAGATCAATATGGAGTTATGCAAAATAAAATACGAAGCAACTTGAACTCACATGTTTCACTGACGGCGTGAATAATAGTAAGCACACTATCACAGATCATGTAGCGATTCCATTTCTACAACGAGAGGTCGTATACTCCTGTCTAATTCTGATTGACAATACAACTGGTGTAGGCCTATTCGGGGGAGAGAATCAGAGCAAAACAGAGCCTTGTGAAGGCCATTAGCACGAGAGTCGCCGCCAAAGGTCGTAAGCTTGCATGACTAGGCCTTTCAACGGTGTTGGGCCTGACGAAGCCAACACCTCGGCAGGTGAGCTGATAGGAGAGAAAGGAGGGGGATTGGAGGAGCAGGAGGGAGAGAGACATCTATCGCGAGCCAGAGTTATTGATCCGAGACACAAAGGAATCATGTGTATAGAGATCTTGCAGAGGAATAGCGCAACGCTTGGTCTCACTTTCAATTCGGCGGCTTAATTAGGCCTCGAGGTTGGTCATAATCATAAACCGTCTGAGAACAGTCCAAGTAGGGCTGAGCGTCACGGTCATGCCCCCACCCAATTCAACACGAGCCCAACGTAAGTACAGGCCCACAGACCTAGTAGTAGGCCAATCCAATTTATTGCAGGCCTACAGGTTCAATGTGCGCTGTAGAAAAGGCCGCGGTCTTCAATCACGCGATAAAAATCGATTCAGGCACAGACTAATCGATTATTCGATTGAGAACAATCTCAGTTATGCATATGGTATATACCGGCCTATATCGGCCTACGTATACAACACTTCTCATTCAGATCACAGAACTACATACAAACCTACATGCAAAGATTAGGTATCAATTAAGTATACGCATAAGCCACAACCCTTGCCATATAATATTATATATGTTACAAGTATATATATAATATATAATTTACATATTATATATATATACATGTACATATAATTATATAAGTTGTATTTGTATGACGTTTGCGAGTGTTTGCAAGTGTACAAGAATTAAGTCTGTCGTATATAGCCTACATGTAATTCACAAAGCATTGTATTCAAATGAGCCGACAAATCTCCGCTCCTTGCTCATCCTTCATGCCATCATGCACACAATCAACGGATACTACTGAGTCATTGATCTTTAACCCTTGCTGCTCAGTGTTTCCGGCTCTGAAACAAATCTGGACTCTCGCTCGGGTGGTTTCGAATCTTTCGATGACTGCATGATTCAAAGCTTTGGAAATCATTTAGCCTACTGTTCTGTGTGAATCTTCAGTTCTCTAGGATAATTAGTAATACTAATAATGACAATTTATGTGGCGCCGTGACACGTTCACACATAGGCGTACGAGGCGGGGGTCCAGGGGGGGGCAAGTGCCCCCCAAATTTCGGGCAAATGTGTTTTTCGGGCAAAAGAGGTTTGGACGGGCAAAAAAATTTCGGAGATTTTTTTCGGGCAAAACAGGTACGGGAGGGATTTTTCGGGCACACAGGGGTAAAAAGGTCGTAAGATTTTAGGGAATTTTGGGCGAATGACAAAAAAAAAAAAAAGGTCGTCAGATTTTTTGGACGGGAAAAAGCTTAAGAATTTTGGGCGAATGACTAAAAAAAAAAAAAAAAAAGGTCGTCAGATTTTTCGGGCAAAAAATTTTTTTTTGCCCCCCCACTGCCGAAATCTCCCGTACGCCTATGCGTTCACACCGCCACGAGGGCGCGCCACTCAGAACCAAAATTAAGACTGTCTGCTACATTTTGCTTGCCGTGCGTAGCAACTTTCTTGTATCGAGTTTCAACTTCGTTTCTCCAATGGACTAGTGAAGTAGTGATATATACACACACATATATATATATATATGTAGTGATATATACATATATATCACTATATATATAGTGATTAGCGTGTATGACTGTCCATGGTCATTGGTCAATATTGGACAGCATAGCTATAAGGTTCCCCCACCCTATAAATTATGTGGAATATCCGTCTCTCGACCTGCGTTCCTTCTCGCGGTCCATGTCTGGCTCGTTTATTTAAACTACATATATTTTGCCTCACCTCTTTTGCCTGGCCTGGGTAGGGAACACATCTGAGTACGTATCTTGGATCCTATCTTTGAGGTACATGGATAGATAGATAGATAGATAGATATATAGATAGATATAGATAGATAGATATAGATAGATAGATTAGATATAGATATATAGATATATTTAGATAGATATAGATAGATATAGATAGATTAGATATAGATATTTAGATAGATATATATAGATAGATATAGAATTATAGATAGATATAGAATTATAGATATAGATAGATTAGATATAGATATATAGATATATTTAGATAGATATGATAGATATAGATAGATTAGATATAGATATATTTAGATAGATATAGATAGATATAGATAGATATAGACAAATATAGATAGATATAGACAGATATAGATAGATATAGATAGATATAGATAGATATAGATAGATTAGATATAGATATATAGATATATTTAGACAGATATAGATAGATATAGATAGATAGATATAGAATTATAGATAGATATAGATAGATAGATATAGATAGATAGATAGATTAGATATAGATATATAGATATATTTAGATAGATATAGATAGATATAGATAGATATAGATAGATATAGATAGATATAGATAGATATAGATAGATAGATATAGAATTATAGATAGATATAGACAGATAGATATAGACAGATATAGATAGATATAGACAGATATAGATAGATATAGACAGATATAGATAGATATGGATAGATATAGATAGATATAGATAGATATAGATAGATATAGATAGATATAGATAGATATAGATAGATATAGTCTATAGATAGATGATGGATGGATGGATGGATGGATGGATAAAGAGGTTGGGGTAAAACCTTCCATGTCAATCTCCGCAAGAACAGATGGAGTTGTTTAAAGATTTTTGCTTCACTATAACAGACCACACACGTTTTCTAGATCACTCGACTGAGTGCATGCACTGACCGACGACCGTACAGAGGAAGAGCATAGAACGAGTGAGATCAGTAGCCAGTTGGTCTACTCCAGAGCCGAAATATACGGCTCTGGTCTACTCATATGCCGAGACTAAGAAAACAGGAGACGCCACTCTCTATAGTCTATACTAGTGATGTAGCTTTTCCGGAAAAGTATTTTGACGGAAAGTTTCCGGAAAGTTTCCGGAAAGTTTCCGGAAACTTTCCGAAGAACCGGAAAATACATTAAAATCAGAAAATATAAGAATTTCACTCTCAGAAATTTTTCTTATAGTTTAAACTCCTTTTATTTACAGTACTTCTGTCGATGCAAACAATGTTGAACTCAAAAATAATTAATATGAGCAATAAACACTATTCATTAGCATTTCAGACTAGAGTAGCCTATAGAAAACTAGTTGCTAGCATGTCTGCAGTCATCTTTGTTGCAGGAAATGTGTAAAAAAAACTGATATAAACATGAAGTAATACAGCATCAATTTCTGTTTCTGTCTTATATTTTCATAACTCACAAATATGAAGGTGACTGAATGATAAAAAATATTTTCTCTAAATTTACAGCAAAGTTTAATTGCATTTAATTCCTAAATGTACCGGTATTTTTGGGCTGTGTGAACAATTATCACTAACACTAGCAGTGCCATCTATTGAATAAACTATTACTTATAACCACCTAAGACTGCTTATATAGTGATGGATGTATTTAGTAGCATTATACTGAAAGAAAATTTCGGACTCCTTAGAATTGAGTATGTATTTAATAATATTTCATTGGCAGAAAAATACGTCGGAAAGTTTACGGAAAAATATGAAACTTTCTGGACAATTTTTCCACCTTACAACACTAACTTCTGATAGTGATTGATGTATTTAGTAACATTAGCCTATATTGAAAGAAAATTTCAGACTCATTAGAATTGAGTATGAATTTAATAATATTTTATTGGTCGAAAAATATGTCGGAAAGTTTCCGGAAAGATTCGCCGGAAAGTTTCCGAAACTTTCCGGAAAGATATGAAACTTTCCGAGGAAAGTTTCCGCCTCACAACACTAGTCTATACTACATCTATAGCACTTCACGGCTACCTCGCGGCGTAAGGCGAATAGGCATAGGCGGATAGGCCTACTTGGTCCGAACTTTGGGGGGACGGACGAGGGGCCGAAAAACGATTGCCGAGGTTCGAAGTGCCGAGCAGGAAAAGGGGTTTGTACCACTTTCCTATTGGGGGGATATAAGCACCTCCGTCCCCCCACCACAAACTTTGGAGGGGACTTTCCCCGCTGCCCCCCCCCCCCCTAAGTCCCCGCCCATGCGAATAGGTTAGTATAGCTGCATGGACTGCTGGTCTCTTCTCCTATATATGGACATGCAGCTTGACTACCGGTATACAATGTAGTGTAGTGTTTTTAGGTGCTGCTGGGCTTAATCGTTATCTCCAAATCTCTAAAGCACCACTCGTCGTCAGAAGCCTCGCGCGAGAACAACAAGAATTTCTTACGTGTGTACTTTTGCATTTAGGCCTATTATAAACATCAATTCAAAGAATATATGTAGGCCTATATAAATTTACGACAATATTATTGCAAAGTGGTTTTTATGAAGGCAAGGCATAGAAGTGACCACCAGTCTGTTGATGTTTGTGTAGGCCTATGAATATATATATATATATATATATATATATATATATATATATATATATATATATATATATATATAGTGCAACATAAGTTTATCGATTAGTTTTACATAGGCCCTACATTGTGATAATTTGTGATATGTAAAGTATTTATTGTTCAACGTATTTTTTTGGTATGCGTACCTGTTACAGCGCCTCTTCAGGCTCACTACTCAGAGGTGCCCCCGACTACAGCGCAGACACTGCATCGGAGCTTCACGCCAAAGCGCTGAGCAATTGAGAGTGAAGGATTTGCCCAAGGTCCATATGCGGCGACTTGAGGTGGATTCGAACTTGCAACCTTGGTTGCAAGGCGACGAACATAACCATTGCCCACTACACCACCGCGCCCCACATAAGTCGTTGACATAGGCCTAATTATGAACGTCAAAAATGTGCAGATGTCGCACAAGTGCACATCATTGTATCCACAGACTACAGATGGTACTTTAGGGCGTTTGCACGGTAATGTCACCCTTGCGACTGAACTGGCCTAGGCTAGTACGTGTAGGGCTGCAGGCCTACTATTACGGGGGTGTCAATTCTTATAAGAAATGTCAGAGGATATTTCAGTAAGCGCATGCATGGTCTTAAGAATAAGGAGTTCATTCTCGGACAATAAGTTCACTGGTCCAAAGTGGTCCTGCTTTGTGCAATTGATGGTGCACATATGCTAGCTGTAATATGTATAGGCCTATTAATAATATATATATATATATATATATATATGATAATTATGGATACGACCTGCAGCTATACGGTCAGGGTCATATTCAAGACAAGAGAACAAAAAGCCCAAGTATGTCTTTGTTGAGCAGGTGAGCGTGTCAGTTAATTTAAAAAATATGTTGTGCTATATAAGTCGTCTATGGTTTGGGATTCTTTGAAGTGTAACATGTGATGTAGGCCAGTGGTTCCCAAAGTGGTGGTCCGCGGACCGGCACCGGTCCGCGGAGGTATGATCGCCGGTCCGCGGAGAAGAGTTTAAAATAAACAAAATACACTGTAATTATTAGTTTATTTGTTTGAAATTGTGAAATTATTCGAATTGTTATCCAAAACTTATTTAAATTTCTGTCTTAGCCTACTATTTAAAAATTTGAAATGAATCAACGCGCCTTATTTTAACTTGCCAGAATCTGATGGCGAATTCAAACAATTTAAATTTATTCTAAATTTGGGCTACTGCATCGATGACTTCAGTCAGTTTCGAGCTAACTTATGTTGATATATGGTGAACGGTAAACGCCGGATCCAAAATTAAAAATTTATAACATAGGCCTAGTATAAAAATGTTTGTTTAAATATAAACAAATATCTTTGAATAAAAAATGAGCAAACGTAAGCAAACAAATCGGATCTGGACAGGTTTTTTAATATAAAAAACAGCGAATAAGCGTGATTGCTCATAAACTCAGAGCGAAGATGATGGGCCTAATGATTCAGAAATGGCTTCTTGTTCGAACAATAACGTGAAGGTGAAAAATAATCGACAGTTCAAGCGAAAATACTCAACAATAAAATTAAAACAAATAAAGGCTTCAAGGACATGTAAATGTAGGCTAATAATGTAGATAGCCTTTATATTTTGGTCTTTTTATAATTTAGGTCGCTTTTGTTTGCCATCGCCATTTAGGCCTAATTAAGTCAGCGGTCCGTGAGCGTCGTCAAAAATTATTGCCGGTCCGTGGCCTACTGAAGTTTGGGAACCACTGATGTAGGCTATTATTTTGTGAGCCAACTCTTTGAGGCATTTGGCATCGGCTGCCTTTACAGCATGCAGTTCGATCGTGTTGAACTGCAGGTCTACATGCGACGCACAGGTCTATACATACCCAGTGCCGGTGTCACGAAATAGAGTATCCCCCTGAAAGCTATCCGGGGGGGATGAATTAATCTATCCCCCGGATGAAATTAACCGGTCTATACTATCCCGGGGATAAACCATTCTATCCCATTTTTGAAAAATGCGCATAATAAAAACATTTGTGCTGTAATCAAAATTTGAAGTGACTCTAATTGTTTCAAGTGTCCTAGGCAATGTTCAGATAAAGGCAACTCGAATTTATTTAGTGACTCTCAGTGTTCTTAAGTGTTTTAAATGTTTTACGTGCTTTAAAAACAGGGCAAAACAAATTATCTAGCAGGAATAAACATACCTGTTTGTGTCATTGTTCAAAACAAAGCAGATGAAAATTAATTTGCAAAAATAAATACACACGTAAGAGGTTTTTCGTTTTTTTTATTTTGGGGGATACAATTAATACGGGGGATACTCTATTTTGTGACACCGGAATAGGCAGTTTGTCATGTCTGGCATTGTCTGCCATGGTGGCGGGCCCCCGTCGTCAGGGGCCCATGCAGTGCATGAACAAGAATTTTTAATGTGTATTTTTCCATTTATTCAACTTCACTTCAAGGACTATGTTGGCCTAAATTTACGTCAATGTTATTGCAGTGGTTTCATGAATGCGAACAATGGTCTCTATTATCTATGCCAGCCATAATTATGATTGTAAGTAGGGCCAATTCAATAGGCCTAAGTTTGAATTAGATAGAACATAAAAGGCTTGCGTAAACACGTGGGACTGTGGGAAGAGTTCATGGTGACTGAAGGCATGTATGAATTAAGGGCTCCTGACAATATAGCGGCGGATTCACGAGGTATTAATCCGGGCTTTATATACCTCTATCACCAGCATGGGCGGAGACCTAGGGGGACGGTCCCCCAATGGAGGTGTTGGGGGGACGGCCCATGCAATTGTCCCCCCCCCCAATCGTTGAGCGCCACGACTAAAAAAAGTCATCAACTTTTTTGGCGGCGAAAATTGAAAATTTCGTTGAGATTTTGCCGGACGACTAAAAAAAGGTCGTCATAAATTTTGGCCTGTAAAAGATGGACATTTTTCTGCAACACTCAGAGCCGTTCGTCCGCCAAAAAATCTCGCCTCTTTCCGTCCCCCTCCCCAAATCTCCGCCCAGGTCTCTACCCATGATCACCAGGGGTAGGCCTATTCCATACCAGTTGAAGACACAATCTTCTTTTCGGGCTGCTGCGAATGTCCTTTACAGTACGTACATGTATGTTTGCGAGCTTAGAAGTGAGCCGAGAAATGGCCAAGTCTTCATCTTCTGCGCTTGAAAGAAATCAGCCAAATTTCAAAAAAATTCAAACAGAACAAACGTTATATCACCTTTAGTGTTAGTCCACCCACTGTATTTTGACGATTAAAAAACAATGCAACAAAAAGTAGCAGAAACAATTTTTTTCTGTATAAATATGAATTATCTTTAAGCCTGCAAAACTCGATTTAAAATTCATACTTTTGGCCAAAATCCGTAGGAGATTGGTTTTTTGGCCCACCCTGTAGTTCTAATGTATATGCTGCAACAACAAAAGGCAGTTGAAAATAGCCATCAATTTACTTTGAAATACATCAAGATATTGAACCATTTCAATAAATCAAACAAAGGCATAAAAAGTGTTGCAGGTTTTGTTCAAAAGTAACCCACTTCGTATGCAAGAGACTTAGCATTTATCACAGATACCACATTTTCTTCTCAACAATCTCTATCATTGAATTCATTAGAACTTGTAAATGCATGATTGTCAAATAGGCATGCCAGTAGACACATGGATGTCAAGTACCCTCGTGAAGAGTGGCACACAATCAATGGCGTCAATACCAAAAACCCACCCAACTGAGCACAATATGTTTTTTAATATGTCTTGAACTAGTCATGAGCTTGATGAAATTAAATTGTAAAAGGCATTACTATAAGTTGTAACTTGTAAATATGGTTTATTGTTAGACCTCCAGTGTCTACAGAATGAGTAGGAAATCAGACGTATTCCGACTTCAATATTTCAAGCATCTTCCTTTTACATCTGATAGAGTATAGACAATTTCGAATATGAATGACGTTAACATACAGGTCTCAAAGTTTGAATGCATATGACATTAACAAAATCTGCATTGTAGTCTCAAATAACAAAAAACAAACACTACCTTTATATTGGAATGACTGAATGACACTAATAAGTTGTAAGTTTATATCTGAATGACAAGGACACGTCTTTATACCCATATGGCATTAGCTAGTTGACACAGCAAAAAAACTGGACAATTAAGCTTAAACAGTGAACTGCAGAAATAGGCTACCTACGCATAGGAGGACGGGATATGTCCTAGCCAAAATTGGTGGGGACTTTTGTCCCGGGGCTAAGGATTTTGTCTGGGGGTTTTAGTCCAGGGGATAATGTCATACATCTGATATCAAGTCTTGTTAGCAAAATGTCTGTCTAACTGCATAGAGTAATTAGCCCAAGTGGGTGTTTTGACTCACATGTGTCCCATTGAGGATTATTGTTAGCAGCCTCCTTTAAAGACAAGTGCATATAAAACAGGCTGGGAATCAATGCAGCATGCTGTTAAAGGATTAAGTAGTGCAATACTAAATGTTAAAAAGTGCATGGCATTTAATAGCTGGTAGCTGACAAAAGAATTGATATACACTTTTTCAATAAGACACGCTCTGTATGAATTCACTCACTTGGAACATACATGTAAACAACAATCTGAAAATTCATCAACAATCTAAAACAGCGGTTATGAGTTTCCTAGAAGTGGAAACAGACTAGGCATATGCTTAACCTGTTTGAGTAACGAAACGCCATAAAATTCATGCGGACTCTTCTGTAAAGTTGATTTAACTACCGACGTGAATTCATTCTTCGTACCGAGAAGAAAACGAGCAACAACGGCTTTAAAAGACAACATCTCATACTCCTCATTGCTCATATCGACAAGCTGAGTCAGTGAAAACTGATAGGCAGGCCACCAAGAATATCGATTCTCTTCAAGCCAACAATCCCTAACGGAATCCACAAGAAAAGCGTAATCTTCACTGTCTGGTGGTTGCATTGATTGCGCAACCAGTATTTCAGCAAACATTTGCCACGCTGAACTGTTGAGCTGATTGTAGTCGAGGTAGTTGAAAAGGAAGACTATAGGATTGGACTTTCTTCTCAAGAATACCTTCCCATCGGAGCTGAACTTACACAGTTCGAGCACAAGATCGTCCGACGGGACGAAAGTGCAGAGTTCTTGCAGAACTCGGATCCGCTCTTCCTGATCGTAAGCGTTACGACAGTAGAAGTCGTAAAGAAGTCTCCACGCGTTTGGGTTGAGCGGATGTTGGTTGACATAATTTTTCAGAACCGTTTCGGCTTTTTCGAGACAGGCGCTCTTCTCGTTCGGAACGAGCTGACTCTTGTATTCGAGTAATTCAACATGCTTCGAGAAGAATATATCCCAGCAGCCGGGCTCGCTCTTACACTTTGAGTTAAATTCGTCGAACCCTTGGATGGCGCTGTCAACAGTTGATACAAGGACCTGCACAAGTTCTTCGACACTTTCCTGCCCAACCATCCAACTCGAAAGTGCCTGCTTTCTTAAGATGCACTCGCTGTACAAAATCATTGCGCTGTAACCGAACAGCAAACAGTTCTCGACCATCTCGTCCCATTTCGAACGCATCGGTCGTTTCTTGCTTTTGTCGTTGTCCTTACTGTACGAGATTGCGGTTTTCAACTGAAGCAACGCCGAATTCCAGTCAAACTTCTCGGGCAGCTCAGCGGCCGACAAAAGAAACTGATCAAGGCTGAGCTGCTTCACTCGAATATCAGACAGCAAGCCGAGCTTTGACGAGAGCGTCGTCAGTGAATTACTGTTGTCAGACAATTGTAACGAGAGTTTATTAAATAGTTCAAAACTCAATCGAAGGATTGTCAAGCCGTTTTTCAAGATCGGGTGACGGATGATGCTCCTCAAGACACGAAATGCATCGTTCCAGCGAAACGAGAGAAAACAATCGCGAATCACCGCAAACATCTGCATCATCTTGTACGATATGACTCTATGCTCAACAACCAGTGGATCGTAACTTTCCTTTAGTGATTTCTCAACCATCCTCAGGCAGTCGAGAAGCTCTTCACAATCGCTGTTGAGATCTCCTTCATTGTTTGTGGTTCCTATCAGCATTCTCAGGTTTCGCTTGACGGCCTCGAGTTCTTTCCTCGCTTCACCGATGTTCTTTCCGTCCAGCTCCGTTTTTACTTTCTTCGTTGAAGTGCTTTGCTAAAAGCATTTGAAACAAACAGTCATTTTCTCTTGCAGAATAAATACATGCAACTGAAAGTCAGATTTGTGCATGACGAACAGAGTGAAACGCCAATGTTGTATGTTATTTAGAGGACAACTTGACTGATATCAATTAATTAGTTTTTATGTGCATTTGAGAATGGCTGCTGCTAAACAACTCTGTCACCATGAAGATGGTTCTCAGCTTGGCCTTCCCCCTCAATTATCCAGGAATGGTACTGGAATCACACAAAAATGGCAGTAGCAGAGTTTTATGGCACTTCATAAAATTATGTGCATAGCAAATCCACAACTCCAGGAACGCATATTTTTCTGGCTACCCGAAACTATTTTCTAAAAGAATACTGTTCAAGAAACCGCGTGAAAAAAAAGAAGCGCCATTGCCAACTTTCGCAGTACACTCTGTGTGTGATAAAAAATGCAATATTAATAATAAGACTATTTATATAGCGCCGATAATCAGCCGAAGGAAAGGGCGCTGTACATGGGATCACATGTTACTGTCAATTATACGATTGTTTAAACAAATAAGTCGGTTATTGTTACTGACGTCTCGGTAGGAAGTAAACAGTATGGCGGTCGCAGATACACGCAGAATAGAGCGGTCTCAACTCCGGCGATCGATAGCCCAATGTTTCCGCTTAATAGTCAATGGTCAAAAGACATGGCAAGTGTGCAATAAGACAGCAGGCAAAAATAAGTAAGTAAGTAAAAGTCCAGCTTTTTCAATTGCATCAGCTGTTTTATGAATCCAACTTCTGTTTCAATAATGATTATTTTTCATCAATCCAGCTCCAATTTAATCGAAAACATTTTAATCAATCTAGCTCCTATTTAAAAGAAGATCCTTATCCATCCAGCTCTAATTTAATCAACAACATTTTCATCAATCCTGCTTCAATCTAAGCTATAATATTTTTATTAACCCAGCTTCTGTTTCTCGCCTGTTATTTTCGTCAGCCCAGCTTCTATTTCAAATATAAGAATACCATCATCCAGCTTCCATTACTTAAGCGTTTTTTCATCAATCCGACTTCTATTTCAGATCTAGAAATACCTTCATCACTTACTTACTTACTTCACACAACATCACTGACTGAAGCGGGACCCCAATGTTTCGCGCGGAAACATTGGGCTATCGATCGCCGGAGTTGAGGCCGCTCTATTCTGCGTGTATCTGTGACCGCCATACTGTTTACTTCCTACCGAGACGTCAGTAACAATAACCAATAAGTCTTTATTCTGGATTTAAATCCTTCTAGAGAAGGTGCATTCTTCACATGGTCAGGAAGATTGTTCCATGCAGTGGGCCCGACACAGAAAAAGACCTTTCGCCAAACCTCGTGGTTGCCCGTGGGATTTGTAGCAGGACCCTCGACGAGGATCTTAGCCTATTGTCTGCAACACGAATGCAAAAAAGTAGCATACCTCATTTTCAACGTTTTTTGCGTCATCAAGTTTACGTTTTCTTCCTCTCCTTAGTACACGGCTGGCCATTTTCGTAATATTTATTAATAAAATCCAAAAAGTGTTTACAATCAACCACGTTTCGCATATCTGGAAATCAACAGGAAGTAGATTTATTGCTACCACTTCATAGATATTATCATGTAGCGCTCTAATTTTGAAAGCATTGATCGCCCTTCGAAAAATTCGCTGTGAAGGCATCATGAGATGCATGGTAATTATGCTAGAATTACAAATGAAGCACAACAGTAGCCTACCACTCGTCCGAATTGTGTCCTGCTCAATGAAATAAATATAAAGCTGCAGTCTTGTTCCTTGAACTCTCGGACGGTGTGTTTCAGTCTCGGAACCCAATGTCTCATCTTGAAGTTTACTGTCTTGCATAGGCCTACAAGTCTTTCGATCACAGGCAAGTTACAAAATAGTGCTGTTTTTCACAATTCCAATCAATTCCACATCTTCAAAGTTATCAGCGTGAAACACTTGTGCATTAGAGTTAGGAGTTGTGTAAATATATATGGCTGTTGGACGGATCGAATCAATCCTGCTCACTTTCACTGAATTCATTACCTGAAATCCTTCATCAGAACTGCCCATTTGAATGTAATTCTCAAGTATGAATCGTGCTACAGTGCTAGAAAACTGAGAGTAGACTTATAACTGGATCTTTATATACGCCCTAGCCTCTAGGAGTTAGGACTGACTGTAATCACAAGACTGCTCTCACTGATTTGAATCAGTTAAATAACATATGGCACACATTTATGATAGATAAATCTAAATCTCTTAAATCGCATCTGTTTAGATCTGTTGGGTAGCTATGTTAAGCGCCTTCGTGAGCTTCTTGTTAAGGCGCTATATAAATGGTCATATACATACATACATAGATTTTACATACATACATACATAACTTGGACAGGTTCTTTCACTCTACCGCCGTCCAACACTCAAGACCTAGACAGCACAATGTTTCCAACATCACTAGCTGTCTTGAAAAAAAGTTGAATTTTTCACCACAGTAATGCTAGTATTATCTACCAATGAACTGTACTCCACAGACTTCATTTGAATAAGTGCCAATGAATAAGATCCTATGTCTAATGCAGCTCAAATTTAGAATTTATATGCAGTAGGCACACACAGAAGTTTTGATTTAATTACATTATGTTTTGTGTGACACAGCTCTATTATTCTATTCATTAAGTGGAATTACTCAAAAGATTCATAACAAACAATTTCATAGGATCAAAACTTTATTCGTTGCTTTAAATAAATAACAAAACTAAAGCAACCATGCAACAAACACTTTTTATATCACATTGGACGTATAAAACATTGCCAAATGTTCAAATACCACTTCTATAAGACTAGATTACAAATTATTTTTGGGTTAGGGCTAGAGTCCATTCTTTCCACACAGATTTTATCCACATTCATCCCTGATTAACCAATTTTCCAAACAGATCCATAACACTGCATGTAATTAAAATGATTCTTACACACCACAGCATTTCAAACCCCACACACATCTCAGTCTCACCTGCAACATAGACAATTCATATTCCTTTTCAAACTGGTTCAAGTCCAAAGATACAAAATGGTAGCCTAACTCATTGCGATGCAAGTGCAACACTCTGCATTTCATACACGGATAATTAGCACCAGTAGTGATAATACAAGCAGTTTAAATATTCAGTGCAAACAAACAGCTTAAAAAACATTCCGGTGTCTCTCTTCCCCGACACAAGGATTGTGCCATGTAGAATTACTAAAAACTATTCAGCTCATCAGTTTAGCAATGCCGCTCTTAATTCTGGAGATTAGCTCATCTGGTGAACAGGCAATTCGATCTGCATCCATACTTAAACAGCACTCAGGTGTTAATTCATTTTCCAGCAGAAACTGTATTTGCAATAGATCATAGAGCACGTGACCTATGCTATTCACGTCTGAGCATTTTCCACCAGCAACTTTGTCATGTTCAACAGATGATGGTAAAACGTTCTGAGTTACTAAATGACGGCCTTCACTGTTCAGATCACATAACTGCTTCAGTCGCTTTGAAGCCACCGTAAGCAGAAGGTTATAAAAGTCTGTGTAATCCATACCACTGTCAGCACGAAGAATCAGCTATCAAAAATAAACAATTAGCATTCTTCATCATCAGCACCAAAGCAATTACTCATTATTATTATTATTATTATTATTATTATTGTAGCATTAACAACATCAGTTGCACTAACACCAATGGGAGCAATGTACTTGACACATTATAAGTGGCCTGGACAAGGTTGCTAAATAACACATCGAAATAAAATGAACCGCCTAAGATACTTCAATAGTGCAATTATTAAATTATTATGCATAAAGCAGCAATCAATGGTCACTTCAATGTAAAATCTCACTCAAGACATGAAAACAATATGGCGAAAGCAGATTTCTTACAGTGAACCTAAACGATACGCAGTTACGCATGTAGCTGCAGCCTACATGCTTAAAACCAAACAGGAGTAAATTTTATTTTATATTTAATTTTTTCTCCAAATGTTTCTATAGTGCCCCTTCAAGCTCACTACTCAGAGGCGCTCCTGGCTACAGCGCAGACACTGCATTGGAGTTTCACGCTGAAACAATTGCGAGTGAAGGACTTGCTCAAGTCCCTACATGGCGGCTTGAGGTGGATTTGAACCTAGAACACTCCAGCTCCAAGGCACCGACGCCACTACCACTATGCCACCACGGCCCACAAAAATGACTTAGCAACATGGATAACTTTTTAAATGCAATGATCTTGTACGACACCTGGCAATGCTTGTTCCAGTTTTCCATCTGCCGGTGCTCTGCGATTTCTACTTCAACATCATGCAATCTTTGCTTTGTGTAGCTCCAGCATATATCGATGTTGCAACCGTTGATCCAATTGTGATTTATTGATATCGTATCCTCCTAGAAAGCAAAGGTCTGCAATATAGTAATACAGACAAAAAATATTATTTAAAAAGCAGATGCTATACATAAAAACATTCAACACTAGTTCTAAACAATAGCCTAAAGTTTGAACTCGCTTTGGAAAAGCTGGGAATCGCATGCAAAAATTTGCTATAATTCACAATGGAAAAAGCATCAATAAAGAGTAATTCAATAAAGTTTGTAATGGACTATGTATTGCAATGACAGCAGTTAAGCCACATAAAAAGCAACTTTCATATACAAATTAATAAAAAAAACTACAATATAACTATAAAAATATAAAATACAAATTACACAGAATTCAACTAAATCACTGCAACTTCCCCATACTGATGTGACAGTTCTTTTTCACTAAAGATTTAACCAATGCTCAAGAACATGAAAATAATTAAATTAATCAATATAAATTTAATTTTGTTTACCAAGTTGTAGACCTGGTGATGCCATCCACTGGGAACAAATAGAACTTCACCGCTCTCCTGAATCACTTCAAAGCACTTTTCAATAGAATTCGGATTTCGATCCACATCACATTTCCGGAGGTCAAATGGCAAACGTCCAAATTTATCTTGAAGTTGTTGCTCATAACCTACATAAGAAACAAGAACATAAAGTATGAAACACCTGAAAACACATGCACGTATTTTGCGATCTTGCTCATTATTTTCAGTAAATTCATCGGGCATCACTGATGCCCCATCAATTTAATTGGCCTCCAAGTAATATGGGCAATGCGAAAATGAGGTTTAAATCTCTCAAATAAAGCCACAATTTTTACGTGAGACACTTTCAATGAAGATAGCCAATTAAAGTAATTTCAAACTAAAATTTAGTTACCTATCACAATTATCAAGCCAAACAAAAATTTAGTGATTATTGCTCAAGTGACAATTTACTGTTTGCTTTGACTAAAAGCACTTCCTGAAGACTGCCTGCTCAACACTGGCATAATACAACAGCTTTCAAGTGTCAAATGAAAGATGAATAATGGCATTGGCCACACAGACACACATTTATCTATTCCAGGTAGGGCCTACATGGATCAACAACAAAAATTTGACAACATTTGGGCTAATTTCACAGCATTCTTTACCACATTTGTTTCCAGGTAATGTATATGTTTTGATCCGTTATTTATTGGTCACCTGGAGCAAGGAGAATCCACCGTTTCCGACCGTGAACGTTGGCTGACCAACTGTACGATCGAAAGACATCTGCGTGAAACGGAGTCCTGGAAAACGTTCAAAATCAGCAACAGCTGTACAGAAACCATCATACTACCGGTATTAATTTACATTGAAATGTTACACAACCTATGTCTAAAATGACATTGTATCGTATATGGAGGCTCAAAACCCAATGAAGATAATAATGAATGCATGCATATTCTAGATAGACATGTATCTAAATGGTGAGCTGTAAAGATTGACTGAATAACTGATGAATTCAAATACATGGCAAGGTCTAAATTCTATACACTCACGACAACAATTTTGTACTTACTTTAACCTAAATATAACTGCACTGAATGACACCTGTGATAGCATTTGACTCAGTTAGATAAACAATCATCACATAGATTTAAACCATACCAGCAATTAACGTATATAATCATACATTACATTCAGCTAACAAACTCAGTTAACGTGATGTGCGTATTAGCATGCATCATTGATAACATGTCTGTGTGTGAATTGTGCTACACTGCTTAGCTTGAGTCCTGCACGGTGGGCCAGCGACACACATTGGAGGGAGAACAGAGGGATGGAGGGCAGAGGTAGGGATCAAAGGATATACAACTGATGGAGGAACAGAAGGACGGAGGGCTGGATGGAGAGATGGATGAAGAGAGGGATAGACAAATGGACATAGGGAGTCAGGGAGAGAACTAACATCAATCACATATCAATTGACAACACATTTCTTGACGATTCTTCTTTAACTGCCTTTACAGGTAGAACAACTAGTTATTTAGTTAATTAATTAATTAATCATTAGTTAAATAATTAATTAATTAATTAATATCAAGATTGAAGCACAAAATCAACCAGATGGTGACCAGCTAGATAGTTTGTAATAAGTCAGATGGTAATCACAGATGCATTACTAATGCCAATTGCATTTTACCGCCAAACGCTACGTTTTACATGGCTAGACAAGAAGTGTAAATAATACCAGGAGTCTTTTGGGCCAATGTAGACAAAGCGATAGTCATCTTCTTCATCTCCAATCTCAGTCCTATTTTTCCAGAATTCATTGAGCCAATCGGAAACGAAATAAGGAGGCGTTACATAGGCGTCGTAATTGGGAAAATCCCTGCGTAGACAAAGCAGAATAAATTCTCAAATAAAATCGTATATATTATTATTAACATTGGTTGCATTATGTGAATCTTTGTCAAAATGCTGCACTGAGAATTTTCAGTATTAGCCACAATATTGAACAACATTAATTTGATTACAGCTTAGCAACCTTTTTAGTGAAAAAAATTCTTTGGAGTTTTTTGCAAGGGCACGTGTGCAAAACATAACATATGTACAAAACTCAAAACGAGGTGCTATAAAAACAAAACTTCAAAATGAATGGCTTTCCTAAATACGTTTTAAGGACCAAGACTTGGTATCCCATAATAAAAAATAATATATAGAATAATATCAATAATAAACATTTTAATAATATGCAGAATAAAAAAAATGAAATTCTCCATCTAATAAACTATGATATAAAACAAAGGTCTTTTACCTGGTAAAATGCCAGTCTTTCAGGTATAAAACTGGGGACTCTTCACCGCGGCACCTACTATCTGCTCTGACCCTGATGTAGGCAACAAAATCTTTAACCGTCATGCTTGTCTTTGCCTGCGAGTAAGACTGCTGTTTATTACAGTTCGAAACTGGAGCCACTGCATGACCTAAAAAATTAGAATCTCAAGTATAGAACACATAAGTCTCATTCAATCTCATCCTAAATTGTTAGGTCTACTTCTTTTCACATTTGCTATTACCATGGCAGCCATCCATACACTATAGTGCATTTAATTTGCATTACGTTCTTCAGCTTGTCAGAGCATAAATATTGGCAAATGGATTAGAACGCTCAAGTGGCCTGAAATGCAGAGAACATGGGTTCAAACCTCCACTCAGATAGTTAAATACTGTGTATGGACATTCAGGAATTCCTTCATTCTGCATCATCGAGGCTCTGTCGTATGGTTGCGTGAACTTCTAAGCTTTACAAGAAAAGAAATATCATAGCATTGTATAATAGCAGGCCATACTGGAGATACACCAGTAAATGAAACATAGGACTACATAACTTATATTGTGGGGCACAGTGCTGCAGTGGTGGGTTCGATACCTTCGAGCCGGAGGGTTCCAGGTTCGAATCCACCACAAACCGCCGCATAGGGACCTTGAGCAGTCCTACGCTCGCAATTGCTTGTGCAATTCAGCGTGAAACTCCGATACAGTGGTCGCTTCGCAGTCGTGAGCACCTCTAGAGCTTCTATGGGTGCTATGGCAAATGTGGGAAATAAATAAATAAAATAAGCTAAAAAATTACTGGTTTTGATGTAACTCCTATGGTGTCGTGGCAATTTGGAGTAAAGTCAATTTTGCATGAATTCGAAATTGGCACTCCTTACCGAACATCCTTTCAAGCAAATCCCACGATATCTTGCCATCGTGGCACCAGTCTGCTCGGCTAAGCCATCCATCAGTTGCCCAATCTGTGAGAATACATGGTACATTCCGGACGAGATATTTCTGAAAGAACTCTTCATATAGAATTGGCTTACTTATGCGATCAATTTTATCCAGTTTCCTAATGGCCTCTTCTCGTACAACCTTCATCGATTGGCCATTATCAACAAATTCTTTCACAGCTTCTAGTGACAATGCCATCACGGAAATATGCGGCTTGCAATGACTTTTCAGAATCCTGATAATTATTCTTTCGGCGACAAGTAGACAGCGTCGCAAATTAGTCATCTGCCAACAGTCTTTCTTTAACGTGTGTTGAAATCACACTCCAAGGAGTGAAATCAATTCAGTTCGCTTCACACTGACCACAACGCATCGTAGCTAACATGACATTGTATACAATTATATACTATCGTTTCTGCTCGCTCTCGTCAAGCAGTTTGTTCTGCGGCATCGGTGGTCCACAGCAGGTCGATACACCACAAACCGCCACATGGTATTTATATACAGTAGTTAAACGCAATGCGATAAATCAGCAAAAGTTATGTTTTCTGCTGAAGTTATGAGAATATGCAAGAAATCACAAAAGCTAACTGCGAGGGTGATAATATGCGTGGTTTACAATTATCAACAGAACCAACGACCTTATATATAATACCGTAGAAATAAGTAGTTGTATAACGCATGAATTATTCCGTAATCTGATCAAGGTCGTTGGCTCTGATAGTAAAAATCAGAGAAGAGCTCAGCGCATGGGCCAAATAATGCGGTAAATAAGGACTTCTCTTCAGAGATGCCACTCATAGCTTTTGCACATAGATCTAGGTTTTTTGTACTTGTCTAGGTTTCTAAGTTTTTTGTTCAGGATCCAGCTTTTTTCTCTCACGACGGTTTTCCCATTTTTTTACTTAAAAATTGATTTTTTATGTGAAAATGCACAAAAGACTTGAAAAAAGTCGAAAATGTTGTGAATTTTGAAAAAATTGTTAATTTTGACGCGAAAGACTAACAAATCTTCTGAAATTTGATCGGGAAGGAAGAGCAAATTTTAATCATCGTAAAAAACTACGAGTAAAAAGTAAGGTCGTCAGAAATTTCAAGCCGGAAAAATGGAAAAATCCATGTATTCTTCAGAGAAAGTTCCATATGATGATTATGATCTAGCCTTTTCTAGCCTTTTTTCAACGGAATCTGAGCTTTTTCAAAATTCATCACTGCTTCTCTTTTGATCATCCTCATCACGTAGCGCAGCAGAAATCGTGAGCACCATGGTGGACGCAAAGTGCCTCAAAATGCGGAGAACTAATAGGCCTATGTGCTGTAATATGCCCCCAAATTTTTTTTTCGAGGGCAGCGGCCTCTGTTGTCATAAGCCCCTCGTGAAATCTGGATCCATCCACTGCCATGTGACCCAATTCCCTGGCATGATTGGCGACCACTTGATTGGCCCCTCCCTACGTCCCTCCTTTATGACTAATGCGCAAACAACATTGAAGGGAGTAATCCTTAGCACAATTTTGTCGAGGTCTAGTCACTCTAGCGTACAGCATGGAGAATGAATCGGATCATCATTACCGTTTTCACGTAGAATATTATGGTGTCACAACCTGTCTATGTTAAATACATCTTCGTGGAGTCCTTGTGTGAGATGTAGTCGAGTAGTTATTTTCAGCACATAGTAAAGACGTGGCATGTGACAGCGAGGGCATGATGTGATTGGCTATCACTTGATAAGCCCCGCCTTCAGGCCCCGCCTTCGCGACCGAAATCATAATAAGGGATTTTTGGCCATCGCGATAATATGGCGAATCCGCGAAAATTCAGCGACAAAATCGCCCTACACACTCAAAAGCAGGCCGAAGAGACGGCCGCCTTTGAGGCCATCCTCAGGGAAGTCTCGGCCACTACCAAGGTATGGACGACTACGCTCGAACACATGGCTTAAGAAATTTATATAGCCGCTGACTTGGCGCGATATATATATATATATATAAAGCGGAATTACGGTGCTTATCTTTCCGTTACTGTATCTAAAAATTACACTGCGTCGCGATTAAATGACGCTATTTTATTACCACGGTGCTGTGATTGATAGGAATGATCATGTGATATGCACGGATTTTTCGCTATGTTCCACCAATGCAGTTTGGTAAATACCCATTTTAACGTCGGTAATTATTTTCATCGGAATGAGATACACAACGTGTAGGTTATGCATAATTGTCACCCAAGGTGACTATGTAGTTGTTAAAGATGTCTTCTCCGCGAAATCTATTACGATACACGAATTCGTGTAAATAGGACGGAAACAGAGCACGGCTGGTGCCGAATTGTCGCTTCAATTTGCGCTTAGCGCGCATCCAAGTGTTCTCGATTGTCTGCGTATGGACGTTGGCGTCATTTGGATTGACGAAATGCTGCTGATGAATTACCACTGAATGTTCGTAAATTCCGTATCCAATTTGTGCGATGTTTGCATATGCTGCCCAGCCGTCGGAGATAATGTGAGAGCCAGGGAGAATGTGACTTTCAATGCAAGCCTGAAGGGTGTCTGCGCGACGATTAGGGACCTCCACCAGAAAACAACGTCCACTTTCTCGCTCAATCCCTCCAAAGACCCAGTGGCCCTCCCTCCATTGACCGCGGTGGTACTTGCGATGGAAAAACTTTGTCTCGTCTATCTCAACGATTATGGGCGCACCGTTACCGTCCATACCGCCTATCTCCTGAGCATTTCGTTGAATCCAGACTTCGCATTCCTCACGCATGAAATTACACCAATCTATTACAGTATCTAGATGCGCCACGTCCGCTTCACGTGCCATTTGCGACTGTGGCATGTCGCAACACCAGCAGTACACGAGGATCACGATCTGTTCAATGCGAAGATGGCTGCGTTCGAAAAAGGAGCCGACACGCACGGATTTGCGGCAACCGCATCCGTTGCAAGCCCATCTCCGACCGTCTACCCCTTCATTGTACCGGTTGAGTGTGCAAAGTCGGTTACAAGCACCACACGTCATAGTGTTTCTGATCAGCCGCCGACGTGCACACCATTGCAGGGCGATGTCTGTGTCGTTCAAATTCGGCAGCAGTGTTCGTAGACGCCAGATTTCCTCGTTCGTGATCTGCACCGCATTCATGACTTCGTTTATGGGTACAATTTGCGTTATTCCTCGCGGTCTCCCAGCCATTTTAACTTCGTAAAAGTTAATTTTGCTTTTTTTATCGACTGTTTATGCGCGTATTAAACCGGAAACGCCTACGCTAAGAAATAATAACCGCTGAAAATAAAATCGCTAGAAAACGCTGAAAAATAATTACCGACGTTAAAATGGGTATTTACCTGCAGTTTAACGTAATTGACTATTCATTTGGAACTTGTTTAGCGCCATTGGTTAATTCAAAATATATTGGCTGCTATTTATGTGTTACCAATAACAAGGCTTGGACGTTATGAGCCGAAAACGTGTTGCAGTAGTCTCGGTGTATCTCACAGATTATAATTTGGCCACCTAATGTTAGGCTATAATTTATGGTCTGTCAGAGTGGTCTTAATTTATGCAGCTTTACAAGGGTAATTTCTAGTGATGATAGCTATTCTCAGTGGATGACTCTTTTGTCATACAAGGCTTTTTTTTTATCTGACTTTGCAATAATATTGGAGAACTGGCATATGCAATTGCTGCAGGTGTCTTCAGAGAAACCTGTGAGCCAGCAGTTACAACGGGCAGTGCAACAGCATGTGCAACAGCCAATACAACAACAGCATCATCTTCAGCTCGTCCAGCCAAATTTTGGTGCCTACCGCGGTCAGTCACTGCCTAATGTCAACAAAGTGGCAAACAATTCAATTGACCTGCAGGTAGGGAGCTTGTCTAGCTCTAGATCGATTCTGTTTGGAACAGAGTGCGACTAATTAATTTGGGAGTGGGTAGAAAAAAGCATCATTTACTTGCTCAGGCTTTGCGCACAAACTGAACTGGTGTTCAAGATTCTAGATATTTAGATGGTGAGGTATTGCCCTGGGACTGATCTGTGAAGGCATCATAATTTCAGACCTGACAGGCATGTCCATAGTTGACAGTACATATCTGGGAAGTTGTTGATTTGATGATAGTGACAAGCAGAAACTAAAATAGTAAACGTAAGTTTCACCAAAGCAGATTCATGTGAAAGTTGCAAAAGATGTCACACAACTCGATTATTGTTCAGAAAAGGTGATCAGGTTAATGGCTGACCTGTCAGATAAATCCACAAATTGCATTCAGAATATTTTGAAGAACATTTGTAATATTAAGTTGAATAGATAGTCAGATACAAAGTCACGCTTTCTGATTGTATCAGAGTTGACCCTTATATAATTGTCTCTGTTTGTTGCCTGTTTCCATCAGGGGGCGTGGTGGTGTAGTGGTGGCATCGTTGCCTTGTAGTCGGAAGATTCGAGGTTCGAATCCACCTCAAGTCGCCGCGTAGGGACCTTGAGCAAGTCCTTCACCCGCAATTGCTTCGGCGTGAAACTCCAATGCAGTGTTCACGCTGTAGTCGGGAGCGCCTCTGAGTAGAGAGCTTGAAGGGGTGCTATAGAAATGGAGAAATAAATAAAATAAAAATAAATAAAAATCATCTGTTGTAACAGAGTGCTTTGTCCAGTCTGGAGGACATGCGACAGGCGGTCAGTGGTGGTCATCAGCCACATCCGGACAAAGTTCAGCATCGAGATCGAGGTCAGCAGCCACAGAAGAAATTCTCAGTTGACAGACATGTATCCTTTGCAGTTGATCAGTGATGATTGGATTTGCAAGGGGTGGGGTGGGGTTAGAGGTGCACTATCCACTCCACTATCATACACTAGTTAAGTGGGGTGCGGTGGAGTAGTGGTGGCGTCGTTGCCTTGAAGCCGGAAGGTTCGAGGTTCGAATCTTCCTCACGTCGTCGCGTAGGGACCTCGGGCAAGTCCTTCACTCGCAATTGCTCAGCGCTTCGGCGTGAAACTCTGCTGCAGTCTCCGCTCTGCAGTTGGAAGCGCCTCTTGGTAGATACAGAGCTTGAAGGGGCGCTATAACAAGTGTGCATACATACATACATCACTATAGTGGCGCCAGTTGATGTCATAATCCTAACAGTAAGCAAGTGATATATTCTGTATTTTACGTTATTATAATTAATGGAACTACAGATGTCATAGTATTAGATTTTATTATCATGAGGAATACGATTTGCTCTTGTGTTTGACGAGCATGCTTGCCCTGCAGGTGGGGTCTGAAAGCATACCGTGAGAAACGGTTGACTCTTAAAGGATTAGTCAACTATCTAATGCTTTGTTAGGATTTTTGTGGCATATGACTTTTGCTTCATTATGTCTCTAAAAGGACTTCTAGTCAATGTGAATATCTGTTTTTTAACGAATTTTCTATCTTTGAAACATTCTTAAGATGTCCTATAGAGATATCCTGATGAATTGGTGCACAGTTTTACCACTATCTAATAGATGGGCATCAGTCAATTGTGGTGAGCTGTTATGCTTTCAGGATGTTGTTGATTTACAGTGACCCAGTGGTTAATCTTGGGACACGATGGGGGGGGGGTATGTTCAGTGCTTTGGAACTGGAAGGTTGCAGGTTTGAATCCACAAACCGTGAGGACCCTGGGCAAGTCCTTTACTCGCAATTGCTCTTGCACTTTGGCGTGAAACTCCAATTCAGTGTCTGTGTTGTAGTTGGGAGCTCCTCTGAGTAGCAATCTTGAAGCCCTGGGTGCAATAACAAGTGTTCATACATACAGTCATGCATACATAAAAATCATGTTGCCAAGGAATTGTGTGATGAGAACTTGTCTAAACTGTTGTTTGAACATTGCTTTTGTTTGTCATGTGTGGTTTGGTCATTGTTCCTGTATTTGGATACCTTGACTCACATTTAAAGAGAGATTGTTCACCATATGGTTCGGTTTCTTACCTATCCCCACCACCAGACACAAGCTGGAGAAGGTAATGTTTACGAAATAATTGCGTAGACACATGCCTGATCTGACTGTATGTATATGATGTTGAATGCTGGTATTATTATCTACAAATTATAAGGCAATTTATTTGTTTAGAAAAGGCAGTAAGCTGGACATTTCTCACAATTGGGACAATTAGACAGCAATTTTTTTATTTTGTCTAATGATCAGCAGCATGGGATTTTCCACAAGGGAACATTTTGCATGCATGCAGATGACCTACACCAGTGCTGTCCAACCTTTTTGACCCAGTGGGCTGCAGAAGCAATGATCTTGAAGCCAACGGCCGCAATAATAAACTCAAAAGCTCAAAAACGGTATATAATACCATGAATAGCCTACACAATGCTTGATTATGGATCAGCACAAAAATTATTAGGTGTGCTCAGATTGTTTTTAAGTTTGTTGCCCAGCCTGGCAGCCACAGTCTGGCAAACTCAGCGCTTCATTTCGTCGCCCAGTTAGTTCTTTGATTTATCTCGACCCTGTTGCTGACCCGAAACCAGAGTCCATTCGGTCTAAGGTACAGTCAATATAGTCATCGGCTATAATATATTATTTTTCTCCTTGAATTTGGTAATACGGTACCTATGGGGTATATACTATGTAGCCTAAGGGAAGTAAGTGAACCATATTTGCAGCTTTTGTTGTACTGTTGGTTTGGTTGGTTAATAAGTAAGATGATTTTTGTGGATTTCAGGGCTAGTTCTGATTCTGCTTTGCATGCAACGGTCCAAGGAGGAACGGGAGGAGGACCAGTTAATCTCTCTGGTTCTGGAATAATAACTACAACCAATGGACAAAGTAAGAGATCTATAATTTCATTTGGTAATACCAGTTTGTAGAATGGTAAATGAATGGATGGAGGGTGGTTGGATATGTGCCATTGTGTTATGGAGCCAATTACAGTAGAGTGGGTGGAGCATGTTGGAATGGATATCGGTAGGTTGATAAGTAAGATGAACTGTTTGTGGATTTCAGGGCTAGTTCTGATTCTGCTTTGCATGCAACGGTCCAATGGTATGTTGGAATCGATAGATGAATGGTTGGACGGATGGATGGATGAATGGTTGGATGGACGGATGGATAGATGAATGAATGGATAGAAGTAAGTACTGTTAGTTTGCTTATGTGCTTCAGATGACGGCAGTTTGCTCCAAGTTGGTCAAGTGGGAGTGGAGTCAGGTCAGATGTGGGACCTAAGAGGAGGGGTAAGTCACTTTTTAAAAGGAATAAAGGATTAACCATAGATTTTGGTATGTAGCCTGGCTTCTGCTGTACAGATGTGTAATTGGATCAAGTTACAGCTCTAGTGTTTGATGCCACTCTATCACACAATTCTCTGAAGAGGTTGACAGATCTGGATAGATTGAGGGTGCAGTACACAGTAGTATGTGCATGCGTCATTGCGTATATTAAGGATTTTAATCGAAAGTCGGAAATCCAGTTTTCAGTTCTCAAAACGAAAATTGCCTTTTTCGCTCTTTGCAAATTGATTGTCGAATTCATTTAAAAGACAATTTTGAAAATTATAAGAGATGGTTTATGCATTTATACTGACTATTAGTTTAAAGATTTCTGTGAGAATGAGATATAAATGGCAGCATGCCCACAGCTCATTATATGATGTCGTTGACCTGTAGAATGTTAGATATTGACATTTTGAATGAAACATTGCCACACATTTCACCAAATTTTAGGATAATTTGTGATGGTGAATGAAAGCCAGGGAATGAGACGAAGTAATTGCTTCTTAGACAATTTTTTTACGTTGAAAACATCAATAAATCCAAGTGGACGCCATCTTTGTTTGCACTGCCAGCTGGGAATGAGCGTCATTTTCTGTAGGCCACTTAGGAAAACTGAAAATCGGTTTCAAATTGGATTGCTGCAACCAAAAACCGGTTTGCAGATGATAAGATATTAGCAACCCTAATATTATAATAATAATTATTATATTATATAGTATACATGTATATACGTATGTATACACATCCATGTTTATGTTTACATATATGTGTGTCAATATGCTCTGTATATATTATATAATTTACATGTATATATGTATGTATGCGCATCCATGTATATGTTTACATACATATGTGTGTCCATTTGCACTGTATGATTTTCTATGACTGGAATGAACTTAGTTATTGTTTACTGTTGAGGTCAGTAGCAGCCTGTGCTGAGATGTTGGTGATGACAAAGGATGATAATTTTGATGTTAGCTATAGGAATTCATGTTAACTGTCTTAAATTGTAACAGGTGAAAACACAGAACACACATCCCATACACTCAAGCATGTCAAGTGTTTTGTGTTTGTTAGTTCACATGACACCTTAACAGAAGAAGCCACTTGTGGCTTGTGTGGCATGTTCTGTAAGTCTGTAAGAGGTGCAGTGTGTTTCTGGTTGCTAGCTAAATAAATGTCAAAACCATTTACAACAGCAATTGCAGTGTTTTTACGACAGACTCTTGTTTTCGTCTGTCGTAAAAACACGGTATCTGCTCTTGTAAATGGTTTTGAAATTTATTATAACTGACGAGTTCATTTGCTGCTAAATCTCTGGGACATGGACTGGAAAAACTTGTTACAACTGGCAGAATATAGATCAAAGTAGAACGAACAAATGGAGCCCCATAGAAATTAAAATTTATCGTGTTATAGTAAAAATATTACATTGTAGAAGTCAACATGAATGTGGAAAATGGTTAAGTTTGTTTCTATTGTTAATTGCAGTTTCTATGCATGTTTATGGTAGTTATGTTTTTAAAATGCATTTTTGGAACCTATCAAAATTGTCTGATTGGTATATTAATTGTTGTTCGTACACTTTTTCAGATGAGGCCGAGATCTTGTGAAGTTCCTGGCATTAAGTGAGTGTTGTTGATATATAGTCATTCTCTGCATTTATTACAAAGATGTTTGAGGATGATTACTGTATGCTTCTCTATTAGTGAAGAGGCCTTGTTGTTGCTTGATAGACATAAATGTCAGATGTTTGTTTATTTGTTTATTTTTTCGTATGGGGGTCAGTTAAAATCTTAATCTGACTTTGTGTTACTATTGTGCGCAAGTCTGATGCAAAGGTATCAGCAAAGCCAACGCAATGAAACATGCATTTGTATGTATGTACGTTATTTGGTATAACAGTATTATTAAGGCAGAAAATAAGTACCACTGCAAGTTATTGAATTACACTTCAGTAAGATAAAATTGGAAAAAGTCTTTCGGAATGTGGCCAAAAAATTTCTCCGTTGGTAATTTTATGCACAGTCTTGTTTGAATACCAAGAAGAAGTACTGAGATTTGAGCCACATTTTGCAAGAAGAAAGTGAATTGCACGTCAAACAGGCCAATTTAAATTTGATTTTATTTTCGATTGACATTTCCATTCACTTCTAAGCATGCCACACATGTGGTAGAAGCCTCTTACTGACTTCTTATTTAATGTGTAAATTGTAGCATATATCCATCTCCAGACCAGGGCTCGACAACGACCAGCATACTGATCTCGAACAACACTGGTTCCCTGCCGGACTTGGCAAACCTTAACTTTCCATCTCCGCTGATGTCGCCTCTCGATGCCGAGGGCGCATCGAACCAGCAGTGTTCAAGCCAAGACAGTGGAATCCTGGAGAACTACGTGTCGCCGACAATGAACATCGCACTGCAGTTATACCAGCAGCAGATGTCAAAGCAGCAGCAGGGTCTTCAAATGGCGTCTGCAGGAATCCAGCGCCACATGGTGCCAGCGCCTCTTGTCTTGCATGGCAGCAATAGCTTCCTCATGGGAGGAAACACCGTGTTGGCTCAGGTAGGCGGCGCCACCGTCAGTGATTATTATCGTTGTTGTTGTTAGCTGGACGTAGTGGTGCCGTCGTTGTTGTTGTTGTTGTTGTTGTTGTAGTTTGGGCTTCTCTACAAAGATATGCTTGAGTTTCTTTGAATGTCTGTAACTAAGAATCTGCATGCTGAGAAATGTTTAACATTAGATTTTATGTGTGTCAGTGTAAGCTTTTTAATGAAAAATTCAAGGTTTTTCATTATCCTTAAAACTAGACGTTATTTTCAGTTATAAACAGGATCATATGTGTCGTGTAATTGTGTTTAAGTTGAATTATTTGGTTCAACTTATCAGATTTGAATGTCTGAACTTGTGTAGACAGGTTATATCTTGAGAATTTTTAATTTTTTGTATATTTTTATTCATTTTTTTATATTTTTATTTATTTAATTTGATTTTACAGAGTTAAATTTAAGTTGTGTGATGATATGCCATGGATGTTTTCTGTGCATTTAGTTGTTATGTAACGATTAAACGTAGTTGCATGCTGATTTAGCATTGGCACAACTAGCCAGTATGGCCTCCACTTCCACCCATAGTGCCAAATTCTGAAGTCATATCCCTTTGGTCAGTGATTTTAGGAGCAGCTCAAGCATATTACTTGAATTCGGACAAAGGCTGGGGCATGAATTTAAAATTTACTTTAGCTGTATGATGAAACCTTAGCAGAACTTTTATGGTCTCCAAAATTACAGCAATTGTTCTGTGTGCTGGATTTCATGAATACTTCTTCAGTTTCTGTACAGTAATTGGGAGCATTTGATTTTTGCCATGGATCTCTTCTTAGTTGTGCCAATGCTGTTTCAAGTGTCTAGAGTGTTAGTTTTGTGTTTAAACAAAGGTTTGCTTGTGCTTGTTGTGACGCTGTTAGGATAACATTTATCCGTCGCTCTCTTATAAGTCTTTTTCCGATTCCCGTTCTCCTCCGCCTCCGTATTCGTCCTTCGCGCCGCCCAAGTCCTCTCCACTTTCTCCTCCGCCGCTCATAACCCTGACCGATGTTACGCAGAACGGACACGAGGAGATCCTCTATTCGGAGTTCGAGAGGGAAAACGGTTGGCACGATGCGAATGGATGGTCTGACCACATGCAGATGCCATTCCGAACGTCGTCTTCCCATGGCTCCCCCGATGCCCCAATGGACTATGCTTCTACGCCCCTCTCACCCAACGGTTCTCTCGGCCGTCAGACACGCCGGCATGCTAAGGGGAGGTCGAGTGCACGGAATGCGAACCGATGTGACCAGTTGATTGCAGACGGTGGTAGGTTGGAGGACGACAGTGTTGTGATGAGGAATGGGGATTTAGCGGCGGACTGCGAGAGGATCAAAGTGGAAGATATCAAAGTCGAAGATGAGGTGAGTTGAATGGATTGAAATCTCTGGAATTGGAGTATGTATTTTTGTTTCGATTATTATGTTCCATTTTGTCTTGACTTTGTCAGTTAGCAGAACATCTAAAAAATGAGGTTTTGTTTGGTGGAAATGGCTGTAGGTCATGTCCTGCCCTGTCATGTCATGCCCTGTCATGTCCTGCCCTGTCATGTCATGCCCTGTCATGTCCTGCCCTGTCATATCCTGCCCTGTCATGTCATGCCCTGTCATGTCATACCCTGTCATGTCATGCCTTGTCATGTCTTGCCCTGTCATGTCATGCCCTGTCATGTTTTGCCTTGTTATGTCTTGTCATGTTGTGTTGCCACCATAGACTGAACCCCGGTGTAATATATGTTGAGCAGTCATTCATCTATAGGTTATTCAGTGACTGGACATCATCTTCGGTCTGTTTTTGGTCAAAAATTCCTACCTCAAGTTGTGTGTGCCTGAAAGAAAAGTTTTTGCTAAATGTCGTCTCTCAGTTTGCATGTGCGTGCGTGTGTGTGTGTGTGTGCAATTCTGTGCATGTCATGTTTTTAACATGGTTAGTTTTAGAGTGTGATTTTTGTGTCCTACGTTATTTTTTTACAGTCATTTTTGTTCACAGAAATGCTTCTCAGTCATTGTTTGTGATGGGGAGCGAGTGAGAGAGGGAGATGGAGTAAGAGGATGGCACCGAGTAGAGAGCAAGTTGAAAGGATTGTGAGAATGAGGGATGAGGGTGAAAGAGTTTTCCAGTTTTTCCAATAAATACGCTTTTCTAACCATCCTTATATAACTATATAGTTCCCCGATGATGATTGACTATATGAACTAAAAAAGTTGATCCTCTGTTCTGTTTCAATTAAACATTTGCCCAAAACCATTCTCGATGGCAATTCATTAATAGACCTAACCTATAAACTCATTTGCTTTGATTATGCCATCTCAGTACTCAGTACTTACTTCTCATGTACTTCTAGGTTCTGCTTATCGATGCTTTAACTCTAAAACCTTGAGTGAAACTACTATATACTAATACGAATATATTGAAGATGAATTGAAACTTGGACTTGATGATGCGGGCATAAAAGACGACAAATCCCTAATATCATGCATAATATAATGCAAATTAACAGACTATTTTCACGGTACGAATAAAAAGATATTCACAGCACATATATGTAATTATCTTACATCTGTGTAGCACTGTCCCTGCACCGTTCGAACGGGTAATGTTAGAAACGTTGCATACGAGTATAAATGCTAAACGAAGTATCATTTCCTAACATTTCTGTGTTGTGTCGTCTCCCTGATTCTTCCCGCGCACAGGGTTTGTCGATGGCTCAGTACAGGGCCAGTTCGTCCGACGCTCCTCAGTCGCCCGTCTCTCCGCTGTCGCAGCCTTCGTCGTCCTATTCGCCGTCTCAGTCACCCGGAACGTCGGCGTCGATGGCCAGCAGTCCGCAGATGGTCGACGTCACCTACCAGCCGGACATCTCCGCATCCCAGCTCCAGCAGTCCTACACTAATATTACGTCGCAGCTCGGCCAGCAGCAACAGCAGCAGCAGCTGACACGGTTGGTGCAGAAGCAGCCGCTGATGCAGCCGGCCGTGGAGAATCTGCCGCAGAAGTTTCAGCAGATCAAGGTGAGGCTCTGCGGTTGTTGGCGCCATGTTCGGCTTTTTTCTCGTCTTTTGGCTGACCTCCGACATTTTTAACTTGCGTCTACAGTGTGGCCAAGGTTTCGTAAGTGGATGCTGGTGGTGAATGATGGTGCTACTGATGAAGGTGACAATTGCAGTGCTCAACAAAGGTAACTATGGTAATGGTGATGATGCTGGAACTCTAGATGATGAATATAACATTGAAGGTAATGCTGGTGATGATGTTGAAAGTGAAAACAATGTTTATAATGAAGGGTTTGAAAATGATTAAAATATATTGGTGGATGATTATGATGGTGGGGTGGCGACCAGTGGCGGCGCTAGGGGGGGCTGGGGGGGACTAAGCCCCCCCTACAGGAGGCTAAGCCCCCCCTAAAAAAATGGCCATTTTAATTATTTTACATAGAAAATCCACGATTTTTGGTCGATGACTAAAAAAAAAAAAAAAAAAAAAAAAGGTCGTCAGAAATTTTGGCGGCGAAAATGGAAAATTTTTTCGCGGGCTTCAGCCCCTCCGAAACTGAAATCCTGGCGCCGCCACTGGTGGCGACGATGGTGGTGGTGGTTATAATAATTATAATGATAATAACAATATTAATTTATTCAAGTTAAATTGATAACACATTACAATTACATGTAATAGTAGAAATGCAGGATAACGTGTTGAACAAGAGTTGATTCTATTGTTGTATGGCAACATGTTGTTTATGTCGATCTCTCCTTCTGCTCATGTTGCCCCCTAGGGAGTGGAATGCCGAGCCAACCTTATGAGACACGTGGGTGTAGAACCTGCGTCCATGTGTTCATCATGTCTGTGTGTCACCATTCAACCATCGTTTCGCTGTCTCAGAACTACTTTCTTTTCTTTGGGTTGTTTCGCACTGGGAGCACCTCTGATTAGTGTGCACTGTGAGAGTGACAAGCACTTTATTAATTGACAGATACGATACATTACAATACAAGCACGACCATGCCTCAGCTTTGCACGATGAAATTGAAGAGTTCTGCGTTACAGCGGTACAGCATCGAGTGACGTTATTCTTTTCCTTAGGTTGCCGATGCCGGAAATACGCCGACCGACCTTAGCTTTGCAGCTGTACAACAGCATATGCAGCAACACCAGCTGCAGCAGCAGTTGCAGCAGCATCAACAGCAGCTACTTAGCCAACAACAGCAGCAACAACAGCAGCAGCAGCAACAGGCGGCAGCTGCGGCTCTCATGTCTTCAGGTAACGTTGTGTTCATGCAGACGGTTCTTGACCATCAGTCCCCGATTCTCATCTCGTCGATTGCGCCATCCAGCTTCTACCAGCAGCAGCAGCAGCAGCCGATGACCCTCCAGTCGATTGTTTCCCAGCAGCAGCAGCAGCAGCCACAGACGCAGCAGCAGCAGCAGCTATTCCAGAATCCGTACGTTTCCAGCCAAAATCTCGTCTCGAGTCACGAACAGCAACAAGTTCAGTATCTTCCTAACGCACAGCAATCGCCGGCCGCCAGTACCATACCAGACATAGTACTCACAGGTATATCAATCTACCTATAGTAGCATACTATGTACCATACCAGACATAGTACTCACAGGTATATCAATCTACCTATAGTAGCATACTATGTACCATACCAGACATAGTACTCACAGGTATATCAATCTACCTCTGGTAGCATACTATCTACCATACCAGACATAGTACTCACAGGTATATCAATCTACCTATAGTAGCATACTATGTACCATACCAGACAGTACTCACAGGTATATCAATCTACCTCTGGTAGCATACTATCTACCATACCAGATATTGCATCCACTGGTATATCAATCTACCTCTAGTAGCATAATTATTATGTACCATACCATACATAGCACCCACAGGTATATCGATCTGTCTGTAATAATATTCCAGGCACCATACCTGAAATAGTACTCACAGGTATATCAATCTACCTGTAATAGTATTCTAGGCTCCGTATCAGACATGGTATGGAGCCTCAGGTGTATCAATCTACTTCTTTTAACATACCATGTATCAAGTAGATTTTAGTAGAATCTTACAAATTGCATATTATGTGCTTGCTGCTAAATGCAAAAATATACAATACAACCTGGTGTTAGAGCTGTTTGGGCTATTCACGTAGTGTGTTGCAAGGCAGGATCATGTTCTAGCTATACAAGCCTTGATTTCCTGTTCTGGACAAGCTGAAAGAAGCCAGTTACTGGTAACTAGTTGTTAAATGACAGTTGCTGGTAAATAGTTGTTAAATGACAATGCTTCGAAGGGGCTTGCCGCTAATAATGTTGCTTTTTATTCGCATCTTACTTATATATCATTGCATTTTCACTAGTAAATACTTAAGCTATAAATCCCTGTTATATAGGGACATATTAATCGCAAATTTTCTGTCGAATTGAATCTCGAAATAAATCAGGGGTAAAGGTTTGAGTTTGAATCTCAAATCTAATCTCGAATTGAATCAGCTGGTATGAGTTTGATACTTATGTACAGACATGCAGTGTGTACCTTTAGCACTGAAATACCACAATATCTACCACATTGATTGGTATAGTAGCGTACTTGGAGACCTGTAATCCTGTATCAATGCAGCTAAGAATCAATTTTAATGTCAGAATTAATTTAACACAAATAATTAAGAAATAAATCCCAGGGGCTAATCAAATAGATCTAGTACTGTCATCCAATTCGTTATTGAACCAAATATTGAAGCTTTGCTGGTTCCAAATTTATTCTATGCATAAGTCCATGTATTTACTTGTGTACTTAAACTGACTTTGTTATATTGCAGCATGAATATCTGCCACAATAGAGCATTGTTTTTATTTGTAATGTTTTATTGAAATCTGAATATCTGCCATGATAGAACATTGTTTTTGTTTGTAACTGCAGCTGCTGATCTGTCTCTGTACGCTAACCAAGCCATAATGGACATAAAAAATACAGGTAAGTTAGAGATGATTTTCTTCAGTGCTGGTTTTAGACTTTGTTAATTGCTGTGGCAGCTGTTGATGCTGTTGCAACAGATGGACAGCTTGGACGTGGTTTGTGCTTGTCGGTGCTTTAATGATAGCATGTTTGTTATGGTCGTACACAAAATTTTATCCATCTATTAATAATATTCCATCCGTCCATCCATTTGTTGATTGATTGATTCATCCATCCATCCATCTGCACATCCGTACATTCATCGCGCTGGTGTGGCACGTCATATCTTCCAGTGGGTCTTTTGAGGCAAGATTTACATTACATTAAGTGGCAAGATACTACAGCAGCTGGCACATTACATCAAGTTGTAAAGTTACTGTAACTGTGCAACATGTATAGAAAGGTGATCAGTAGTTGTTGTTATTGTTGCTAATCACATGTGTGTGTTTAAGTGCACTTCAGTGAACATGTATCTGTCAATCAATCTTGGTTATCTTACTGGGACTTCATTGATTTTTGGAAATTCAATGAATGTTGCAATGCTGCGGTAGTCTTAAATGTGGCGCCACACACCAAAATCAGCATTTCCGATTTAATGCTGATTTCGGTGTGGACCGCCACAAATATTATAACTTGTGCCTGTCCTTTGCTGATCTGATTTGCGTTTCCTATCTTTTTCTGCTTATCAGATTAGTAGTACCTATTCTTGTGTGCTTTTGAGTTAATATTACTTATCTGTACTCCGCACTTTGATGTTGTCTGTCCTTTTGTGTTGAACATTGCACATGGCACAGCCATCAAACAGAATAGCACTTTTTCGATAGTGGGTCCTTCTGTTTGGAATAGCTTCCCTTCTAACCTGTGGGACCTGTCTAACCTTTTTATAAACTATAGAAGAGTTATTTTTTACTGTCCCTGGTTCAGAAGCGCCTCTGAATATGTTTTTTAAAGCGGTGCTATATAAACGACATAGATCAGATAGATAGACAGACAGACAGACACAGATAGATAGATAGATAGATAGATAGATAGATAGATAGATAGATAGATAGATAGATAGATAGATAGATAGATAGATAGATAGATAGATAGATAGATAGATTGTCCTCTATATTTACCTGTATGTCACACCATATTCTTTTGTGCAGACTGATTTACTGATTTGGTATTATCTATGTTTACAAATAATGACCTTTTCTGCATTATCAATTTTTTGATGCGCTAGCCATTTTGAAGACCTGTGATGTCCTGTATTTTATTCTTGAATTTCCATTGTAGGTCGTGATCTTGTCTTGACCTCGCCACAGACAGACATGCTGTCGCGGGAAGGTGTCAATCTGCTTTCCTACCTTGGCGACTCTTTCGATAGCGATATGCTTACGACGGATGATTTCCTTAAACTAGGACTCGATCCTCTAGAGCTGGAGGAACTCCGAATGCTTTCCGACACAAACATGGTGACAGATCCAGCGACGGAGGACTCATTCCGGTTGGATCGAATGTGAACTCTGTAAAGATGATCCTTGTCAGCTACTCTGCTCTTGTCTTATTCACTGCCTGTTTGTGTGTGTGTGTTTGTTTGTTTGGTTGTTCTATGCTGTCTGGTTTTGTTGAAGCGTGTACCAGCGGTTTCCGATCTCTGGGATGTGGTAAGTTGTGTCACACGGATCAGTTGGTAACTGATCAGACACTTAATGGTGGAGTCTTGGAAGGAGGCAGTTGACTGTTTTGCATCGAATTTCTTAGATTTTCAGAAGCGTCGATTCTTAGTGAGCTCTGATGGAAGAAACACTGCCTTCTGAACAGGTTACGCTGAGGATGACTCCACAGACTTGATCTTTAACTGTTAAACAGAGTAAAGACAGACAGGGAAGGTGGTTGGCTGTTCTTTGAGTTGATTGGATTTTTCCAGGAGTTTGGCTGTTTTTGGTAGGCAGCTCTAGTACCATTTGGTTACTGCGCATCTGTTTTGAAAGCGTTGTGCCATGTGTTGAAGGTACAGGTACGAATAACGTTTTGAAGTGAAATACTGACATTTGATTTGCATTGAGACATAAATTTTGCCTGATATCTCATGTCTGGTTGGATGCAGTAACCAAATCAAGTGATGAGTTGTTAATGGTGGAGGATGGAGCTGGTGACTGGAAGCTGGACATTGTCTTATTCCTGTGTTTAAGCCTTTGTAGATGATCAGTTAAGAAAAACATGCACATCTGCTGGGAGTGGCACAAGTTTGTGACTTGCAAACAGTGACCTGGAAGTTAATCCACGACAGTAAAGCATGCCAAGGCAAGAGAATGATGGATGTCTGAAAGATCCCACATGCAAGTTCAACCAGAGGATTGTGACAATGACCTGAATTAGCATGACAAGAAAAAGTTATTGTTCTTGAGATCTTGAAAATTTACCGTTTGTGTACATGGAACTGATCTAATCAGATATATGATATGACATCTTTGTTTCATTTCAAAAGTTCTGATAAACCGCAGTATGATCACGATTCATAAAATCAACGGATGATCACACGTTACTACAGGAATTGAATTTAACTGTTGAATGCAGCCATGCAATGCGTTCATCACGTTGTACTGATGTACCATCTACCGAATGGAAGGTTGAGTCGACCTCATATGCCGTTGAATAGCAGAACATGACTCTATTTTGCTGTTAGCTTGCTTCTTGAGAGCACGGATGATAAATTACATGTCATTGAATGCTGTTGAACTGACTGAGGTTTCTGCAGCATAAGCATCGAGAAGCTTCTGGATCAGCGTGTTAGCGATATGGGGATCTAATTGAGATGAAGCACAAGGTTTCAACCTCCGTCTGCTTTGTAGAGTGAAACAGTTACGTGGTTAAGTATTGGTTGTGTCATCATAAACAGCAGTTTGAGTGTACCTAGTAGCTGTCATGCTGTGATGGCATCATGTTAGTTTTTGATGCTGCTGTTGACTTTGATAGTAGCATTTTTCTTGGTTATATGTTGGATTATGCATGTCATTATGCAATGGCAGTGTTACGATCTGCCTGTCCAGACAGCATGTCAGCTGGTGCCAACGTTGTGGCAGATTTCAGGTGACAGTGTTGGTTTGTGAGGTCAAAGTATCATTGGTAATGGCAGGGTTACTACCTGTAATATCAGTTTGTGTTGAGTGTTGACATTGTCATTTTGTGAATGCATTGTAACTTGCTCGTGATTATCATGTGGTGATGGCAGCGAATAGTTTTGGGAAGGCATTTTAGGTGTCAGTTGGTGATTGGCAGAGTCGAATACAACTTCGTCCAAGTTCATGTAAGCATGACAGACGTAGTCAGGGCAAGCTGTAAGGCAGCCCTAAGTAGTAAGTTACAGTTCAATAATGATTGTCACGGACACAGAAATAAGCATGTGCTCTCAGCCATGACTTGTATTTGTCTGTAATCTATAATATGTAATCTATAATATATTATCTTCATTGAACTCATTATGTAACTTAAGAATAAATGGAATCTGTTCAAATAAAGCTATTCACTGAATTGTCAACATCTTCAATTGAGTTTCTCAGTTTTCGTTACTGAGCAAATCTTGACCGCTAAAGTCTGATTGCAAGAAACTCGTGACGTGTGGTTAAAATGCTTGCTTGCCAGAGATGGCGGATTTTCAATTTGTGCAAATCTTCGTTATTGGAAAAGAAAAAAAATTATTAAATGGAAATCATGTGGTTGATTATTGTAGCAGAAGCACATTTAGGTGACTGGTTTTTTTTCTTAGGTGGCTGATTATATATATATATAGCTCTAAAACATTATGTAACTTAAGATTAAGATGCCGGTGAACTGCACGCTCAACAGGTTTGGAGATGAAAGAAAAATTAAGGATGTGACGGTAATTAGAAAAGTCAAGGCCTGCTTTTTTATCCGAGGATGGACAATACCAAGCTTGTGGGAGGTAGGTAGAGTAGGGCTCCGTGAATAGCGAACTGTTCATTAGCAGAACTAGGATGGGGGGCAGAGATAGGGTGGATGAGTTCAATAATAATTTTCATTTATTGAAAAATTAGCTTGACAGAATGCAACCAGTTACAGTGTACAATTATGCAGTTTAAACAATTCACAAGAACGCAGATCACAAAATATACAAATCTTGACTATATTACCATCGGAACAGAAGACGAGAGAGGAGTCAAGTTTCCACTGCTTGGTGGAGGAGTCACTGAGGGGCTTGTCGTGACCCTCGGAATTCAGACGGTCAGATTCAGACGGTCGTGGGCTTGTCAACTTCAGGCAAAGTAACCTCAGCAAAAGCAATTAATAAAGCCAAGAAAACTCATGTGGCCAGGATTCAAGCTACTTTAAGAGATTTCCAGAGAGCCTTGCCGTCATACTCTGCTTCTTCAATGCCTTGTCGTATGAAAATAATAGAGATAAGAGTAAATTTCATCCAATGCAAAGCTCCATAATAAAATTCCAAGAATACTTAATTTGTCACTGGATTAACGTTTAACTTAATTTGACATTATGTATTGATTCCTCTGATTAATAGAAACGCATCAACGAAACTAAGCGAGCTATAAAAAGTGTATAAAAGCGCTACAAAAGTTATTCACTGCGTAGCGGAAGCTAGTATCTGAAATCCTGACAGCTGAAGTGAACGACAAAGAACAGATCATTTGTAAAAGCAAAAATTGGACAAAAATAACAAAATTGATATAGTAAATTACCCTGTTTGTTGTTGGAATCAGTGTCACGATTAAAATGAGCGAACTTAGTGCGGACGAGGTACGTTTGAAAAGCAAATATTCATTTGCGCATTCGTTGGTATGACTAACCGAAAAATGAAAACAAATCTAAAAGGGCCGTAGGCTATATCGTATTAAAAACAGTCGTGTTTGAGATCGGTAAATTGAAATGGAGGCATTCAATGCTCGCATCTCTACTGAAATTTGACGCCGTATATGGAAACGTGTTTTATGATGAATCAGCTGATCGCTGATCTTCCTCAAAAATCTATCAACTGACACAATTTCGGCAAACTCGAGCAACGGCGCATTGCTGGGTGCTTACTGGTAGACAATGTGGCCTCCCAGGTTGCGATAGAAACTATAGCATGGGGTGCTGCACATAGGAGATGAACTGTAAAGTAATTTGGCAGCAAATACATACAAACGGTGAATTAAGTAAATAAGGAAAAATTACAAGCAGAATATAAAAATTGTGGTAATTGGGTAGTTTAGCGTCCCAAATTATTCAGGTTATTGCTGAGGCTTGGAATTTCTCGTTAATCCAGCTTCTAATTTATCAAAACTGGAGCCTTCTTCCAGCTTCTATTTCTTTATCTTTCTTTTCATAAATCCAGCTTAGGGCTGCCAACCGTCCCGGATTCGCCGGGACAGTCCCGGAATCGACCCTGTGCGTCCCGTGTCCCGGATTGATCTCAAATTGTCCCGGAATTTGGTCCAGATCTCCACTTAGCACAATTACTGTTCCTATTAACTTTTGCTTACTAAACTCATCCATTTGTACGATGATTTTCACGTTCTGCTCTCTATCAGACCTATACATTACATTAATTGTTGTCTGAACATCGGGAGTTAAAGTCTTCAAAACTTTACAAATCACTGACACTCGGTTTTCGGTTTAGCATATTGTGTCCAGTTTTAATGCTTTTTTGCGAGAGACCGTTCAGTATTATGAACGATCTGTTGCCTAACAATCACAATTATACATGAGCACCGAGAGTTCACCGACATTATTAAAGCACAAACTGTTAGCATGACATAATTATGCTGATATCTGCGACTTCATGGTTCTGGAACTGCTGAACGCACATATAAGTAGACCCTATAATCATGGGCGGAGTTTGGTTTCCGTTTGGGGGGAGCTACAAACTTGGTCCAGAAGGCGCGGAGCCGAACAAATTTTTCATTTTGGCCGGAAAAAAGTTGATGACCTTTTTTTAGTCGCCAAGTTCAAATCTCATGAAACTTACTATGTATTTCCCGGCTGAAAAAGTTCATGACCTTTTTTTAGTCGTCAGTTGGAAGTCCTTGGAGGAAGTTGTAAGCCCGAAAAATAGACCATTTACACGGTAACAAATTGACTAGGCCTATGGGGCTTCTTGGGGGGGCTTTAGCCCTCTGGGCCCCTGATAAACTCCGCCCATGCCTATAATATATTAGTATAGGACATAAGTTAAAATAATATAATGTCTGCTCTCCGGTCGCAGACCTATGAGCCAACGATAGCCTACCTACGAACTTCCCTCAATGTTGGCTATTAAGTCTTACTCTGATGAACATAGGTGACTGGAGTTTGAAATGCTTCTTCTTGAAGTTGATTCTTGTCTTAAATTTAGGCTATAAAATTATGTCATTTGATGATTTGCCTGAAATTATTAAGGATTTTTTTTAGTAGATTGTAGATGTAGATTCTATTCTGGGTTGACACAACATTTGCTACCTCATGCGCTTCTGTGGATTGTGTAAATTGGTAATGGCACATCGAGTGACTGAAGGTGTCCCGGAATGGCAAAATCAAAAGTTGGCAGCCCTAATCCAGCTTCTATTTTTTAGATCTATAAAAACATTCATCCAGCTTCCACTTCTTTATCGTGCTATTCGTGAACCCAGCTTCTATTTCAGATCGATGAAAACAGATCCAGCTTCTATTTCAACTACTATTACAGAACTTTGATCCAGCTTCCATCTTTGAAGCTTTTTTTCATCATTTTAACCATAGGAAATCCTCATCCAGCTTCCATTTCTACGTGATAGTAACCTCGTCTGGGACTTCCTTGAGGTTTTCAAGCACACATTTTGTGATTTCCTCAATTAAATATATGTTTTTGGATATGTCTTTCAGTTATTATTGCAAAGAAACGGTCAAAATAATTTGGGACGCTAAACTACCCAATTACCAAAATTGTATTACATTATAAAAGAATCTGTTTTGTATTTTCATTGTTGTTTTCGCTTAATCTGGTTTTTTCCAGTTTTTGTCGTTAAAACTTTTGTTCTAGTTTTTGTTGCCAGTGTATTTTCGTTTACAAAATGTTAAATTTTAATTAATTGAGAAGACAATAGTATGGGGAGTAAGAGATAGTATGATGGTGCAGATTAACTAGCATTTTGGGAAGTCGAGAGAGATGGAGGGAAAAGTGTAGGCAAGAGGCAGAAATGGGAACAACAGAGGATTCTTCAAAGATGAACATAAATTTGCTGAATTAGTAAACGTGTGCTCTGTTTGTAAGCGGTGCTTATATAGTGCTGTAGCTTATTGTATTTGATCATCTGTATAAACTATTCAGAGGCATTTGCTCTATTTGCTCTGTTCAGATACCATTATATCAGAGCTTAGAGCACTAATTCACCACTTGTATTGGCGTAATCTAAAGCACAATGTATCATATAGGACTCGACAAATCATACATCTAATCAGCATTGAGGAACACAACCACTGCGTGTACTCCGGTGGTACCAGTCCCAAAGCTTGATAAAGGAGGAGGGTAATGGTAAACATCTTTTCTACGACAGAGCGTTGTTTGACAGCGGCACTGATGCTGATGGTCTCTTAAACTGAAACTGGTTTTTGAAACAGATGAGGAGGCGACGGTTGGCTCGACTTGGTACAGGCGCAGACGATGATAGACCGTTGCCAGTCACTGTTGTAGCACCAGTTCTCTCTCCATCAACACAACCGACGATTACTTCTTCAAAGAAACGACCATTATTAACAGGTAAAAATCGTTTGAAACACTTTTATGATGGAGATGACAGTCTTAACAATTCATCCTGTGCTACCCTTCAGCAAGAACATTTATGCGTTGGCGCTATTGTGCTCCTCCTAATCTGAGACTTGTCTTCTGAAATGGATATGTTTGCCTGGGCACAGCCATGGCTTCAGCTGGATTGTTTATGGCTGAATAGCTGCAATATTATAGCGATATATTGCCTGCCAGCTTATTTTGATTTAAAAAAATAGAATTTGCAAATTGTTTTTTTTGTTGCTACTGATACTTGAGGTACAGTTCCTTTTTCATCAGACCATTCTTTTGAGTGCTGTCATGCACAAAAGCATGCAATGAGCTTGTGTTTATCTCAGCTTAATGTAATATAATGTAAATCTTCGAGAATTTCTCAGCGCCCACAAAAGCCACGTCAGGGAGGCCAGCTTACGTGTTGCTTTGCATATCACTCTTCTAGGTTGGAGATAACTGATAATTTGTAATTGTGTTGAAGGATGATTTCGCATGTATGTTTGCGTTTTCTTGTTTTTTTAGATGAAAAGAATCTTAATGAGCAGACGATGGAAGTTGATGAGTTATCGAAAGAGACGAGCAAGTGAGTAGCATAGCAACTTAGGAAGGATATCTATCCACAATGAGCAAGTGAGTAGCATAGCAGCTTAGGAAGGAGTCCATCTATCCACAAATGCATAGCTTACCTTTAGCTCATCTCTTTCTCTTGAACTGTCAATTGTTAAACAGAGTGTGTGACCCTGTATGTTTGCAGATAAAAACTTAAAACCAAGATGAAAGATTCAGCATAAACATTGAATAATCACTGGCATAGAAGGTTTATTGCAGGCTTGTGGAACTTGTTAGCATACGATGCTTGCGGTAGTTAACAATAAAAGATGACAATTTACTGAAATTTCCATTTCCCTTGTCACTGTTTTGATTGTATCCAAATTTGAGTGGAATACGGAATTGCAAAAGGTTGCTTTAATTCATTTCTGGAGTGAGGACTGTGTGTTGCTTCAGATGTGTCTCACATTTGTGTGTGTGTGTCTGTGTGTATTAGAAAGTGTGTGTATGTATGGGTGGTCCTGGGAGTAATGGTAGCATAACTGGCGAATAGAGCGAAACATAAGGTAGGAAGCAGGGTCAATTCCCGCTACCCTCCTGAAGGTCTTCTCAGCTTATCCTTTGCTGAATAGCCATTGTATAATGATTAGGCAAAAAAAAATAATGCTGTGTTTCCGGTAACAGAGCTCTAAAAAATTGGGTAGGTAGGTCGAAAAATATTTTTATTTTGGTAAAATATTTTTATACAGTGACTATCTGAAAAATTATACCCAACTACTCTTTTTTGCATAAAGGTACATGCTGCAACAAAGTACGTGTTCTAAGCAAGTATAAACTGACTATTTCCCGACTGTCTGTACCTAAAATTGCTCTAGAAAACAATTCTATTAATTTCATTGTGTTGACATCTTTTCTGGTAAGATAAAGTGGGAAGGGAAGGGGAAGATGAGTGCGAACAGAACATCACTGCAAGGGGTCGTTCCAGACTGGCCAAGCCAGTGACTAGTTACACCTAGAGGTTGCTAGATTTATTTTCCCTAGTCACCGTTAGAGGTGGCTCAAGTGAGAATGATAAGGCTAGAGGTTTTTCAAGACTGGCAACCAGGAAGTAGTTAGGCAGGCGTGAAACTCAAAGGCAATGCCACTGTAAATAAAAAAAATTGCACAAAATTTTCCGAGTCTCGGCAATAAAAGTAAGTCAGTCGGGTTACCAGAAACACAAAATTTTTTGGCCAAAGATCCCACTTTTACGGAAGGCAATGTCACCATACTATGTCAATAAAAGTTTTGTTTAAAAAGTTAGAAAAATTTTGAAAATTTTTTTTATTAAATTTTTTTTTTTTAGAAAAATATTTTTTAAATAAATTTTTTTTACAAAATTATTTGAGTCGCGGCAATAAAAGAGGGTCGGTCGGGTTACCGGAAACACAACATTATTTTTTTTTTGCCTTAGTAGGATGGGATGGTACCTTGCATTGCTGCCGTATGCTGTTAAGTTCGACTTCAGACCAGTAATAACTTGTGGTCATCCATTCGTTACTGACTGTAATCATACCGAGTTTGTGGGTTTGAAATGATAAAGAATGCCATTATTACTATGTGCCGCCTGTGCCGGTATGTATAAGTAGCAAATCACAACGTCAGAAATGGCCAATATGGAAATTTGCTTTGAAACATTATTTGTTGATAATGAATATAGTGTCAAATTTTTAGGTTTGTTATTTTGTTAATTTTTGTTTTTGTTTCAGTGCTCTTCAACATGTTTCGGATTCAGGTATCGAAACTATGGACATGGATGGTGTTGAGGAGGAGCAGAAACAAGTAAATATTGATATTATTCTGTTATATATATACTCATTCTGCTTTGACCTAGTTTAGGTCAGTAAATAAGGTGCAGTTTTTCCATTGGTTATCTATGCACATATGGGACTGCTGTAGAAAGTATAGACCTGGTATTTGATAGTTGATGACCATTGTGGCTGGTGAACATGCGTAGAATCTGCTCTTGTTGAGTTGTTCACTAGCATAATATAAATATGTGTGAATTGTTTTGAGACTGGTGAAGTCCAATTTGGTTTCAAACGGTTTCATAATTTAATGCACTCAGGCAATATAGTCACATTGTGACCCTCAAGTGTGGTTGTGCTGTTGGAGTGGGGAGCATAGTGTTGAGCCATGTATATTAGTGAGGCATATGATACTGTAAACACGAGGCATATGATACTGTAAACATAAGCTATTTTACAACCTGTTGTGTGGTTATTATTTAGCATGGTTATTATTCAGCATGGCTGCTCTTAATATCAGACTCATAATCTCTATTAGTTTTTACTAAGTTATGCAGCAGCATACAAAAGGGAATTTCCCAGTTTTTCAATACAGCTCAGCTGCATTAAGTTTTAGTCCTTCTTGGCTGATTGTTGGGTGAGTTAGATGTCTGTTGGAAAAATGTGTATAAGACATTACAATTAAAAAACTAAATGAAAAAGAATTATGTTGAACATGATAAAAACGAGAACGATTTTGAAATCGTGAACAAAAACAAACAAAAAATGCTGTGTCTACTTTGCTTGAATTTCCGACCATCCGCAAAGCAGCTGAGAGGCGTACATGTAGAGGCCTTACATTACCGTCACCCTGCCCCACTGGTCTCTCTTAGTTGCAAAGAAAGAAGTATTGGGAGGTGACCCTTTTGACATCCATTCATTTTATGACTTGGCTTGCTAATTCCTTTTTAATTAACCTCAGCCCTTCTAAGTTGTCTCTGCCCTATTCGGTCCCTCATGCACCACACTTAATTGCACGCTTGAACGGCTCCCATTTTGACAATATTCTCACCCTACTCTACTCGTCTCTTAGAGACATTAAAATGAAGTGGGAGAGGGTGATTTTTTAGCTTCAACTAACTTTATGGTTCGGTTTCTAATTTCTGTTTAATTTACCCCAACCTTTCTATTTGCCTTGCTCTCCGCTCATTCACGACACTTGTTGCCCAAAGCTGCTGAACTGTCAATTTTGTAAACGAAACGAAAATTTTAGTCAACGAGAACGAAAATGATTTTTTGAATTAGAACTAAACAAAAATGATTATCAGAGACAAAACTGAAACTAAACCGAAATGATTGATGATAAACTAAATGAAAACTAAAATAGAAATGATTTTCTGAACTAAAATAGCGCTGGTGCCAGTGACAGGTCGCCAACTGCAATATTTCAAGCATATTATATGTAGATATATGAGCAAAGCGAGGGAGTCAAGCTGTGAGCTCAATCTGTTTAACTTTTCAGCCAAGTGAGGAATCAGAAAAGCGAAACTGTATCGACATCATCTGTCGAATCTTTCGTGTGTCGTTGTCATCTGATGATGACGTCTTCTCCGTCTTTCTTCCAGATACATCAGCTGTGCTTTCGCAAACACAGGAAGGTTTGCCACTGTTCAAATGCTCTTAATTACGTTTAGATGTCATTTTCAGCCTTATGACTTTGAGGCTGGCTCTGACAGTTGGCTAGTGAAATTGAAAAGCTACACACTGCTTAAAAATGCTCTATATATATTTTTGCAGTACTTTACCTTAAAATTTTATTTGCATTTCATTATTTGATGATCTTTTGATGATTTTTTTGGTCTGAGATAGGCGTAAAATTGATTGCATTTTTAAAATTCTTTTAATATCTTATTAATAATAGCACATACCAAATTAATTTGATTAGGCTTGTTTTGATTTTTTCAGTTGATGTGAAGGATGTAGTAAATCAGGTGTTTATGGAAGTCCTGCTTATGTTCAATGATCCGCAGAATTCGAAAGCACGAGAATCCCTACGGAAAAACAGTCGTCGGGAGTCTAAGTATGACGATCCTTGCTTATTTATAACTGTCTTCTCATTCTTTCTCAGTCATCTTCTTCAAATTCTCTGACAGGGGCAGGTTCCAACGTCCAATGACACCATTCTTCCCTATGTCGAGCCTTCTCCTTTAGTTTCCCATTGTCTTCCATCATCACCCAATCCAACAGCGTCTGCCTTTGTCTTCCTCTTTTTCTTCCTTTCTTTCTTCCTTCGATGGATATCTTTCAGAAGGGAGTTTCCTTCAAAATATTATGTCCAATCCACTCCATTTGTCCCATTCTTATTTTAGCCAATAGAGCTCTTTCCTCATCCACCAGTTGTAGTACCTCTTCGTTTGTTACATGTATATGCTCGGTTCAACTAATCTTCTCCATCTTTTTTTCTATATCACATTTAAAAAGCCTCTAGTCTTCTGGCATCTTCCTTTCTTATCGTCTAAGTCATTACTTCAGTCATCTGTATATCTTCAGAAGCTAATTTCAAAACATGTGATGAGACTTTCTGTGTGCAGCAGCCAATAATAATGCATGTAGTGTGGGTTAAGGTTGCCCTTTAGATAGTCGCTGTATGCTGATTGCAAACTGGGTACAAGAAATTTTACGATTTGCCAGAACATGCTTTGCAGACGTGCTATATGTCTAGTCTTTTTGTTGATAATATTTTATTACTTGACTAGCTGAATAACCCGGCGTTGCCCGGGAAATATAAGTTTTTGTCCCCAGCCACGCCTGACCCCGTTCCGACTTCACCATTCTGACCCCGCCTTCCATCGACCCCCGCGTTAAGGAGAAGTAACGAACCTCTCTGCTAGGTGTACAGGTCTGGTCGATAATCGAAGAGCAAAACCCGTTAAGTCCATTCGACACGTAACTGAGAAAAACGAATTTTTCTGAAAAGATACTACCATTCAGCGCAACGTGCTTTTTTCATAAATTGTTCTTTGCCACTTAGATAAAGGAAGTTTTTTAAATCTACGCTTTTTTATTCCGATTATTTGCAGTTATATTCGCATTATTTACGTCCACAACATTTTTGCTACGCGGTTTGGCGAGATGTGACGTTAAGATTTGAGCTCAAAATAATGACGTCATGAGTTTAGTGAACATAATTATGCCGTGTCTAATATATCGTTTTTATAACAGCGAAATTTAAAATATGGAAAGATTTTTGGATGGCGATCTTTATGATTTTCTCGTGTGGATCAGAAGAAAAAAGCCGAGAATAATCCTCGCAAATATTGTCGATAGAAGTAAATATCACGTGACCTCAAACCGTCATGCCATTGGCTGTAGTTCTCTGGTAGTCAATGGAGGCCTTGTGGAGGCGATCAACGTGAATGAATCGCTTATCGCGTGCAAGTTTAAATGTTGACATCTCGGAACGTATAAAGTGAATTGGCAGCCGAAAATAGTGGCGTTTAACTCCAAATGTGGGTAAGAATCGATTGCAAAAATTTTTTTTAAACGAATCGCTGTAATTTCCGAGTAGGCCTCCGGGCAAAATTGGGGCATCCCACACACAGAAGGACAAACTTTGAGTTTTATACTTTAAGATTTGGTTTTGTGTGGAATTTTCGTTGATAGTTTTGAGCCGATGTGTGGTCGTGAGTTTTCATATTCCAAGTGTCTTCCGAGGAATTGCGTTGAGACACAAATGCTCAACTACTTGATTGAAACATATGAGCGGACCGACCTGGAGCAACGAAGACAACCAGAGGTTAGTTCAGTTGCTCAGACCAAACTGTACAGTTTTAAGTTTGGTCAGTGCTGTACCTCTTGAGGACCCTTGTTTAGATTATATACGTTACGGAAGATTGATTAAAATAAGCAGTGGAATGTAGCTGACTCTGGCAATGCTGGATTGAGCCGTATAAATGGAAAGTGTTGATATGCAGGGCAGGTTATCCGACTTGCAACTTGTAATACTTCTATTAATTTGCTCATTACTTCTATGAATGAATGTTATATCTGTAGCACTTCTCTCTAGAAGATCTTGACAGAAGTATTCTGTGGCCAGAAGAGGAACTTTTTAACATCACCATTGCATAAGTTTGTGTGCTTAGATGAAGGTCATACCAGGTAGATTGCCAAACCACAAAGAGACCACACTAGTATGACCAATATATGTTTGCATAGATGCACAGTACCTAAAGTTGATAGTCTTTTGAGAAAGACTTTTTTATAAGAATGCTGTATCTGTACGTGCATGTATGTGCACCAGGGTGCGTGTTTGTCAGATGGTTAAAAGAAGAATATACTTACTTACTTTTAACAATGAATGAGGCATGCAGTGGCCTCGAATTTGAGTCAAGTATTTTCTGTGATTAAAATAATCACATGTTCTGATGGTGTGCAGGAAAATTCGTTTTTGTTATCATCAAGGACTCGTTATATTTATGTTTGTCAGGAGTCGCTACCAAGAAATGTCGCGAATCTTTGTACAGAAACCAAATCTCAGGCAGTGGCTTATGCATCGCGAGTGTTAGATGGGACACTGACGCAATACAGGTAACTACCTAAGTTGCAGTATTTAACTTAATTTTTTCCTTCTGATAGCATGGTTTTATCATGATTTATCTGTTGCATTATTTCTGATGTTTCAGCTGTATAAATAATGCATTCCTTATTTTGGGAGTTGTTTAATAGGTGCTATTTAACTGTTTTATTTCTTTATACTGTGTTGTAAATATTCCAAATTTTCTTTTAATTTGTTCCTGAAGTTCTCATTTTGAGAGTTTGATTTACTTCCAATAAACAAGTTTAGTTTTAGTTTAAATTTAGTTTTTAAAAATTTTAAATAAAGTTCGTATTTGTTTCTCGTTATTTAATAAATTTGTAGTTGTGATCAATGTGCTTAAACTCAAACACTACGGATGTATAAAATAAGTTGCTTTTGGTTGAATTAATTGATTTTTAGGCACGGAGTTAACAATTCTCTTCTGCTGCCGTATCTGTTGAGTCGAAACCTATTTCCAGTGTTCCTCGAGGAGCTCGTTGACCTTTCGGAGGCTGAGAGCAGAACAAGCAGCATCTTTGAACCAGTTCTTTTGAACGTCAGTCATGTTGTTCGTTCACTGGCGTTGGATAAGGACGACAGTCGGGAGCCTCTCAACTTACTGGCTGAGCTCTGTGAGATGAAAACTGGCAACACCCGTCCAATCTGTACACTGGTGGGTACAGGTTTGTTGACTAATGATTGGCTGGCTTCTAGACTGAGCCAACTGGGTTTTTGAATGGCTTTGACTTGACTATAGAATATAGATTCTTACTAAATTAGTGTGAATTTATTAAATGGTATGGTAGAGGACTTGTATTTGTATACAGAATTAAAATCCGTGAACTTGACATTTTGTCGCCATGCCATATAACGATACAGGTGAAGAAAACTTGCTATAGTTATGTTTGTGCTTCAGAAGTGAGGTTCTTCAGCCTCAGCTCTACCACTTCCATGAACACTTTTGAAAGAGTTATATAAATGTGTATCAAACAAACCACTGCAATCATGCATTTTGTAGAGCCTTTGTAACTTCCTATCCCTTGGATTATGAATGTTACCTATCATTTCTTGTACAAAGTTATATGGCCTATTCAAAGATAAAATAATGATTTTTGCTTTCCTTTTTTATGAGCATTGTTATGTTTTTCTTGCTCATATTTTTAACGTATGCATTTTTCAATATACATTGTAAATACTTATACTGTCTTGTGTACCCGGCGTTACCTGGGATATTTTTTCACCCCTCTCAGCCCGTTCCGCCTCTGAGGGCAGGGTTCCCCTATGGAGCCCCCAATAGGGAGCCCAACCCCACTCCATAGGGTATCTGGCGTTGCCCGGTAAATTTTGCGTTTTCCTTGCATCTTCCAATGCAATCATAAACGGTGCAGATGGCATTTTCAATGAAAAATCATTGCAATGAGAAAGTTGATGCGATGGTCAGACCTGATCTTCTTTGTTAATTTGCTGGTTTTTTGTGGTTCAATGATATTTAGTTTTCAGGTTAACTAAAGCGTGATGCTATTGAAAGCAAGTGTGTTTTTCATTGCCCAGGGCTTTAATGTCGTTTGTAAATTGATTCATCACATGAAATATTTTACGTAACTTTAGAGCTTTAAATCAATCTGAACCTTGTGAATTTTGTTGATAACTTTTTGAAAGTTATTTGAAAAAACCTCTGAATTTGTTTTGAGGTTATTTCAGCTGTATAATGTATATGGTAGACAAAATACTTTTGACTTCCATGTTGTTTGATTGTTGTAATTGTTTTAGTTTATTGGCTCAGTGTGTTTGTTGATTTTAGATGACGCAGTTGTCCAACTGGTTGCCAGAATCAATGACTGGCAACAGTGGTCTTGAGTTGCAAAAGCTCTGCTTTCTTGGTCCAATGTTCTCGCTCTCCGTATTTGCTGAAGAAAGTGTAAGACAGATTTCCGACTCTTAGAGTTTAACTTAGCAATTTGTTAATGGTCTTTGTAAGTATACTCTATTGTCTTTGTCTGTCTGCTTGTTGTTCATCTGTCTGTCTGTCTTTATCTAGATTTTGTTCATGACAACAAGTTGATTTGTGCTAATTTGTAAACTGTTTAAGTGCATGATAATGGTTGCTGGAAAAGGTCACCCCTTCTTACGTGAATTCATTTATGGAGAGAAATTTGACCGTAGGTAGAGAATCTGACTGCGTTTGGTGCCAACTGTTGTGTTTGTTCTTTCACAGACAAAGGTTGTTGATGCTTATTTCCCAGAACCTAAGGTTACTCCTTCGGAAATGAAGTTCATCAGTGATACGCTGCGGATGAGGCTCGAAGACACTCGAGTCAGTTGTCATTTCATTTACTCTTATTGATGCCTTTGTTAGCAATTTTTTAAGTGGAATTTAATGTAGTGTAAAAGGATACCTTATTCTTACTCATGTGTATCTTTGTAAAAACCTCTTAGAAGATGAGAAAGGGCTGTGACGTACGGTAGTTCACTTTATTTTGTTTCTTGCATTTGCTATTGCGCCCCTTCAAGCTCTCCACTCAGAGGCACTCTTGACTACAGCACGGACACTGCATCGGAGTTTCACACCAAAGTGCTCGAGCAATCACGAGTGAAGGACTTCCTCAAGGTCCCTACGCAGCCACTTGAAGTGGATTCGAACCCGGAATCTTCCGGCTTCAAGGCACCGAACCCACCACTACACCACCGTGTCCCACAAACTTTTTACTTAACGATGCCGGAATGGCCTCCTGTTACACTGTACTTGGTGCCGAGGGGTCACTCCACTCTGTTTGTTAGTAATCTCTGTCATATTTAGCTGTGGTTGAGCCAGGAGTGCTTCTGAGTAGCATTCCTTGACGAGGTGCTTTATAAAATTTCCTGATTAATGATAATAATAATAATGATAATAATAATATGCTGACCAGGTTTCAAGAAATAACTGGTTCTGCTTAGGTTAATCAATGGTACTAATATCAGAAATCATATTAATAGCTATAGTTGGAATAGGTCATTAACTGAGTAAGTAGTTGTTGAAGATAAATCAAGTTCTCTTTCTGATGCATCAAAGAAAAAGATTGTAGATTATTATGATTTTATGTTTCTTTTCTGTACTGCGAAGGTTATTGGTTGTCATTTTATTTTTTCAGCAAAATCTCTATCGTGTGATGTACAGCCTTTTGCTCAACAGTTCCTCCAAGGATTCGGCCTTGACATTCTTTAAAGTTGTCCTCGAACAGAATGTTAAGCGGAGTCAGATGCAGGTTCGGTGGCAGACTAAGCGAACTTATACTTCTCTTTCAGTTTTATACTTTATTTCTCGAATTCCTAATGAAATTTTTTCTGCAGTTCCATTTTTTATTTTATTGGCGTGAATTCTTTCCTTGATAAAAAATTGCATTAGTTGCCATGATTTCGGTTATTGCCACCAAACAGATGAACTTGATTTCAGATGGGAAGTAAAAGAGACAGAAGTGCTAGACAGCCTTTTGTCAATGACTTGGGATTTATCTTTTGAATTGTAATTGTCTTACTTTTAGGAGCCTCTTCAGAAAACATTTGTAAGGTTATGTTTAGTTGTCTTTTCTTCTGTCTCAGTATCTTATTTTTAGATCATATGGTTATGTCATCAGAGCATACGTATAGTTATGACTTACTTTGTTATCACACTGATTTTAGCATACAATAGCTGACGATTTAAACCGACGGCATCTTTATGACTCTATGCTCTCTTTCTTTGACTTTCAGGTAAATAGGAATCTTGAAGGAGTGCTATATCAAATGCTCATACATACATGCACACATAGCAATTATTTTCCAGTTGGTGCTAATGTATTTCTGTTCTTTGCATTAGGCAAATATGCTGCTAGTCAGCCGAGATGGATTCATGCTCAACCTCTTGTCGGTCCTTCAGCTTCTCGCGGTCAAAGTCAGCGTCGACAAAGTCGATTCGTTCTACCCTCACAATCCAAAGGCCAAAGTCAATTTCACGGAGTGCAGTCGTTTCAGGGCAAGTGCTCAGGATGTCAAGGACTGGACGGACAAACTGGGTGTGTAAGCGTTACGCTAGTGCTATACAAATGTTATAACTGTGTTATTTTATCAGATATTGTGATATGACAGAGATGCAAAGTAAGCTCGGTCTCGTTGTGAACTTGACAGCAGGGTGATCATTCACTTTGTATTCACTTTGAGGGTGAATGATGGGCATAACCGTTTCTGAATATGTGGCTGCTGTAGCGAGTGGACTGAAGTGTCTCTCATTAACAAATATATATATATACTGCGGTTGCAACCAGGCACTGCCTGCTGCCTTGACCGGGTATCGCAGTGTCAGTTGTCTCATTCTTTGTGTACAGTCACTTAACGTACAGCATTTGAGGCTTGAAGACTATTCGTTTTCAGCCGAATAGTTGGTCCAATTATTCGTATTCAGCAGAAAAATAGTGATAATCACTTATTCATAACAACCCTATTAAAAGTAATGAACGTGGTTATGTATTTAATTCTGTATAAAAATCTTATTTCATGTCTATTCAGTGGATTTCATTAGATCAGATATACACCGTGAGGCATAAAAAAGGAAGCCCCAAGAAAAATCGTTATTATTTTAACAATATTCAAACAATGTCAATGAAATTCAGGAAAGTTGTAGCTACATAGCAGGCAAAGTAAAAACATTTACAGTCTGAACTCAAACTGTTCATCTTTAGCTTCTACGCAAGCGCGAAGTCGCTTGCGCCATTCATGCTCCGCCGAGTCAATAATTTGCTATTCAAGATCGTTCCAAGCTTGCATTATTCTCTTAGGAAGATCTTCAACATCACTGACATTTGTTTTGTACACCATTTCCTGTATGCATCCCCCATATTTTATGATAGACGGGATTCCGATCTGGGCTGCTAGGGGGCCATAGTGTAGGAATTATGAAACCAGGATCTCATTCGTCAGAAGTGCAACCGTTTCTCAAGCTCTGTGCGCTGGAGCACCATTTTGCTGGAAAATTTAAAATTCAGAGAGTTCTCGAATTTCAGGTAGAAGACTTTCCGTGAGTAAAACATCTCTGTAGTATTAGTGGCCGTTGATTTTTACCCCCCCCTCCGGCTCAACAAAGTGAATTGACGTGCGCCCCATAGAAGAAACACCGACTGACACTTTCAGGGATTTGCTAACTTTTGACGTGTGCGTAAAAGGCGGTCGGCTGTAATATATCTCTTTCGAGTTCCAACTGCTACATACAGACGATCATTTTGAGCATTGCTACGAGAAGCAGGAAATGGTGTACACAACAAAGGTCCGTGATGTTGAAGATCTTCTTAAGAGAATAGTGCGAACTTGGAACGATCTTGACCAGAGAATTATTGACTCGGCGATGCGTGAATGGCGCGGGCGACTTCGCGCATGCGTAGAAGCTAAAGGCGGACAGATTGAGTACAGACTGAAAATCTGTTTACATTGACTGCTATTTAGCAATAAATTTCCTGAATTTCATTAACATTCTTTGAATATTGTTAAAATAATAACGATTTTTCTTGGGGCTTCCTTTTTTATGCCTCACGGTGTAGACGACATTCTGTTGTATGTTGATAGGAAGTGATCCGAATCACAAGTGGCAGGATCCTAAGTTCCCCACTGAGTGCTTCTTCTTGACGCTTCACTGCCATCACCTCTCGATTATTCCGATCGTTCACAAGTACCAGCGAGTACTCCGCGCTGTCCGCGAGTACCAGCACCTGATCGACGAGCTGGAAAAATCAGAATCCGTTTGGACTGGAACAGCGGCTGAGCGACAAAATCAAGCACTCCTCAAGAGGTGGAAGTTGGATGTAAAGGTATGGTGATTGATGATTTAAATACCGGGGTAACACTTATGGGAGCCTTTATCCTTTGATGACAAGGAGGCATCAAAAAGTTCTGGGTGAAACAATGTGAAATCTGTATAGGGTATGTGCGGTTTCGAGTATAATTCTTCAAATGCGCAAGAAAACTCCATAAATATGTGATTTATGTGTAGAGATGTTCATCATGGGTTCTTAACCAGTTGAAAATCTAAACTTTTTGACATCTTGGCATCTAAACCAGAATTTTCAGTATTGTATGCTCTGTGAACGTAGGAACATCTTGAGAGTGTTTAGAAGTGCAGATTCACGAAAATGACGATTGTTCATGTGGTTGTTGATACAGAGATATCAGAAGTGCAAGCTGTGCATGGATGTCGCCATTCTTGATCAGCTGCTACTGACTCGGTGTTTCAACTTCTACAACCAGGTTGCTCAGCTGGTGCTTGGGATCGTTGCACCTGATGCCAAAAGGTGAGTCAATGCCGCCATCTGAGATGAGCAGCTGAACGAGTCTTAGCTCCTTGTGTAGCATTACAGTTAGGCACCCTTGTAACAGCATAGTATGGCTTTTTTACGGCACCATATAAATTATAACATTTTAATCATTGTTATTATTATTATTACAGTTTGTAAAGAGATTTTGATGTACTGGTTAACTGATTTGCTAGTAATGATGATTGTGCTGTGATTGTGTTAGGGGTATTATTCTGCCACTCCCCGAAGAAGCCCCGATGTTGTTTGCAACTTTACCGGACTACTTTGTCGAGGACATTGCTGACCTCTTCCTCTTTGTCATACAGTGAGTTTTTGTCATTTTTGCATTGTCATCTAAGTAAGTAAGTATATTGTCTTTATTGTCGTCTGCATAAGTTTCTTCAAAGTTCAGCTTCATTTGGAACAGTCGCTTGAATTTTAGACCTCTGTTTATCCAAATGGATTTGTGATTGCATAGCACATACATTTATTAATCCATGAATACCTACCTACATGGATCATGAATGCACACAAAAACATACTTACATATTTGCATGCTTGCGTCATATGCATGTATGCACTTCCGGATATTCATACACATGCATGCGTGCATGCGTCCTTTTTGTCTAGAATTGAATCTCAAAACTTCTCTAGTGCTGCCATCAGAATGTGCCATGCATCAAATGATGATTGTGCATTATATATTAACACACTTACATACATGCATGAATGCATATACATGCATACATTGTCTTACATGCACACTGAAGCATAGTTTAGAATTAATTGAATAGATGATTTCCTCCTGAGCAAATTGGGAACTTCTAACCAGCGCCTGTGGCTATATAAGGTGCAATCTGTTGGGGGCAAAATTGTTTCAGTTGATGATTACATAACGCAGTCGTAACTGTAATAATTTTTATGATGTAGGTTATTTTCCCGAGAATAGTGAATTCTAACTGATGCTGATGCTTTCTTTTGAGGTTCTATCCACCTGCTGCCAACGGTGCGTACCTGGACGACATCCTCGTTCTTTTCATCGTCTTCACGTGCAACTCGCATTATATCACAAATCGCTACCTCGTGGCAAAGCTCATCGAGGTGATGTACTTCGTCAATCCTCAGGTGCAGCAGCTGACGCCGAAACTCAGCGATGCAATTCTCCATCATCCGCTGGCCTACGATCATCTTGTGCCTGGATTGATGAGATTCTATTCGGGTATGTTATGATATCTGTTTTCTATTGTATGTGCCCTTATGTTGACGTGGGTCTTTGTCTCATTTGATCTAAGCTGTAAATGTAATTGTAAATTTTATGAATTATGCAGCATCACTGGTAGCATGCTGCATCTGGATTGCTTTACAAGCTGTGTACTGTGAGTGCATTGGCTCAAAATTACCTAAATAAGTACAGATCTTTGTAAACAGAATGATTTGTGGCTTCCTGAAAAACAGAATGACTTTTGGCTCCTTGAAGACAGAATGACTTTTGGCTTCCTGGATGCCTGCTGGAAAATGTTTCCAGGCATGTGAACCAGTGACCCATTAGGCCTGGTAACCTGTTTTAGTTTCCAGCATGAAAACGTCAACTTACTAATATGGCAGATATTACGGTAGCCATTGATTTAAATTGCCTGGTATTAAATCACAGTCCATTTTGTCCATAGACAGGTTTGTGACCTTTCAAAAATAACAACAAACTTGTCTGATAGAAGGCTACAGTGCAAATACTATCACCGTTAATCTGCCAGCCTATTTCTTTCAGCTTTCTAGCCATATTAAGACTTGCTTTAATCATAAGGTATTATATTTCAGTTTAGCCAACTTGACCCATGTGATGTTAACATTTGGACATAATGACTTCAACTGACCATGCATAAGCGAGTCTTTCCTGAATACGCATATGATTAGTAAGTATCTCACTGGGATGAACACATACATTTTTGAATGATAATTTATGCCTTGTAGCAGAGGTCCTGAAGCATTCAATACTTGGTGTGAGATGCTGTTCATTGTGTGATGGTAATGGGTTCTGTGCCTTTCAGACGTTGAGACGACCGGTGCAAACAGTGAATTCTACGATAAGTTCAACATTCGTTATCATATCAGCATCATCTATAAAACAATCTGGGAAATTCCGGAGCACCAAGGCAAGATCGTTGATGAAGCAAGGTTGGTTGGAGAAAGGTCTACAGCTAGCGAAAGATTAAAGCCATTTGCATGTTTTGTTCTTGACTGTGTTGTAATGTATAAGGTCTCTGCTGTTATCAAGAAAACTTCACCGACTGTATCTTGCTCTTTTGTGTGCTCTCACCACGATTATTGCAAAATCTGTGTTTGGAGGCGTGTCTGACCTTGTAGTTAACAGGCTTGAGTGCATCCACAATTCTGTGGCTCTGGTTGCTATGTGCATCTTCGCATTCAGTCTTGTTTACTTGTATAGCTCAAAGTTCTCCATTGTGTTGTTGTACAATTTGGAATAAGATTTTAACTGGGTCTGCATTACTAATAAAACCCCTGCAACAATCATTCCTGCCTACCTTCGACCGCTAGTCTCTTCCTATATTACACCATGCACTCTGTCTTTTCTGTGAACTTCGATGAAAAATGGTATCTCTTGTGCAGGCATTCCATTTATTGCCCTAAAAATGGAACCGTCTACCAATGTGTGTCCGAAGTTCAAACTCATTTTCTTCCTATAATTACGAAGCTCCTCAAAACTTGCTATTTCTTGTTTGCTTTCAAGTATTTTGGATGTCGAATGTGACCTTGCATTTGTTAAACTTTTTGTAATAATAATATTATTAGTAAATTTATTATTATAATAATACGTTATTGTAATAGAACATTGTTATTATAAAAATAATAATATCCTGGTGTCCAGATTCTTCACTTATGTATTGAAGCATTGTATGGCACCTCTGTGAAAGCTTTGAAAAAATTATATCGATATAGAACTACTGAGTGTATTAACAATACAGCTGTGTGTATTATAGATGCTTTTTTCTATTGACTTGGCTATTATTTGGTGTAAACAGTTTTCTCTATGCAATTTTCTCTATAGTGCTTGTAATGATTTCAACAAGCTATTCAAGTTTAGTTTTCTCTGACTACAAAGTGTTGTAATTTGCTGTCACACACGAACTGCAGTTGAAGCATTAGCATTTTAGTTAAGAATGGATAATACATTGAAGCCGAATTGGATTTTAGAACTATGGTGATATTCTGCTTTAGGAGTGGACGATACTTTGTGAAGTTTGTGAATATGTTGATGAATGATACAACGTACCTGCTGGACGAGAGCATGGAAACACTGAAACGCATCCGAGAACTCCAGGACCTGATGGATAATCAGACGGAGTGGGACAAACTGAACACGGTCAGCGTTTCCGTTCATTTGTGGTGCGCGGTGATATAGTGGGTATGTTCATTGCCTTGCAGCCGGAGGGTTGCAGGTTTGAATCCACCTCAAGCCGCCGCGTAGGGACCTTGGGCAAGTTCTTCACTCTCAATTGCTTAGCGCTTCAGCGTGAAACTCCGATTCAGTGTCTGCGCTGTAGTTGGGAGCGCTTCTGTGTAGTAATCTTGAAGAGGCGTTATAACAAGTGCACATGTATACATACATTAAATGCCACTGGTTCTGGTTTAGTTTAACAGATCTATAGGTTGAAATGGGTGGCTGACTGTTCATGCAGTGGCCATATGCATCTGGAGTTCAAAACCTTGGTTCATCATTTGAATCTGATGACAATTTGTGAAGCCTTAGAATCAATTACTAAGACTGAAGATCATCACAAGGTGGTCTAGCTGCTCCAAGATGTTAATGGTATGGAGCAGACCTGCTGACCGGACTGGTTGAAGCTGGGCAATATGACGCGAGACAGACTCAGACAGAGAGTGGCGTCGGACTCCTACGGGCATTGAGCCTAAGGATGTTGATGATGATGATGATGAAGATCATCATGTTACTCTTAGATCATCCTTTATAGTTTTCTTTATTGTTGTTTAATATTGGATTCCAGCTGTTGTAAAGCTAAAATGAAGTTATGATTTAAATGTGTACTCGTTTCCGTATGAGGGTCTTTGTGTCCTTGTGCATTGTTTCCTTGTGCATTGTTTTCCTTTCTTTATGATTATGCATGTTATTTAATGTATGTATACATGTACTTGACTATTGTGCCTCACTGTTCATTGTAGTTGCATTGAAGCACATGTTGATTTTGCTTTTCTGATTTGATTGTTTACAGGAGCAGAAGCAGAGTAAACAAAAGCAGTTATCTCAAGATGAACGCCAATGCCGATCCTATCTGACACTGGCTACGGAAACAGTTGAGATGTTCCATTACCTGACGGAAAAGATCCAGGATCCATTCCTTATTCCCGTTAGATAGAGCTGCTCATCCTCTCTCCTTATATCTTCATCTTAGATCTTTCATTATGAGCATTTTCTATGCTGTTGGTGATTTGCAAAACTCTGGGCTTTAGCTGTTTTATTGTTTACATGGGTATTTCATGTCTTACTGTTGCATCTCTTGTGATTGCTGTGAGAACGTTTTTTTCATGTACATCTTATGTACATTGTACATAGGCCAGTTATATGAACCTTTAGAAATTTTATCAAAGATACCAAACCATGGATTACGGGCATATCCAGAAGTTTTGGCATCTGCGTTAGGGTTCCTTAATTAGGCCCCCCAGAAATTTGCGCCAGAAAAAGTGAAAATTTGCGGAAAATTTGCGCCAGAAAAAGTGAAAAATTGCGCCAAGAAATTGCAAAAAACGCGCACCAAAAAACAACAAATTTTCGCATATTAATAACTAGTTTTCTGCTTCTCCTCAACCACCCCCGATGGAACTGCAGTCTGCGATCGTTTCCTGTGTTTAGCTGTCTCAAGGTGGCTGATAACCGACGATTTTCTTGTGTGATCAATTACCAGATTGCACATACTGCAGAACAGCAGACCTCCATCTTCATGAGTAACGTTTATAAATTCTTTCGCTCGATCACGAGCAGAAACACTGGAGCTATGCGACGGGTCACGCACGTGGTTTCGTGGCTCCTTTGTGAACGCATTGTCTAACGTATTTTGTCGCATCGCGGTTCTAGAAGAATTTACCGTTTGAGTACGCGCAATATTTACAGAATTATCTTCTTTAACTACAGATTCCTCGATAGTCTCGATAACTTCGATGCTATCGTCCCACTCCGTGGTCGCCATTTTTTCAGTTGTTGTCTAACGCAACGTAGACTAATGCTGTCGTTGCGATGTTGAATTTGCCGCGCATCACAATGACGATTTAGCCATTGAAAGCCCAAAATTTGCGCGCAAATCGCGGACATTGTTAAAATTTGCGCGAAAATCGCGGACATTGCTAAAATTTGCGCACTTGCGGGTTTATAAAAAAATTGCGCGAAAGTTGCGCGGCGCAAGATCGCAAATTTCTGGGGGCCCTACTTAATGGACGCATGATTTTGTGTGCTATTTTTTACTTGTCCTATGCTGATGCATCAACTATTGATGTGCAATAGTCTTATTTATTGCAGTTTTGCAAGTGAAATGTCAGAGAGTCTGACAGGACTAGCACACTCTTACGCAGGTTTAAAACTGCTTTGCTCAGAATTCATATTTAGGTCTTCATTGAAGAGTGTACTGACTGCCAAACATTGGACTTTTTATTTGGCCTTTCCCATTTTTTGCTACTTTGATGTGATGACCATATACAGCGTTCTAAATGTATCTTCTGACTTTTGCTGCTGTAGTATTGGTTACTTTCTGCTTTTTACAGCTTTATAATTATACTGTTTATAGGAGTTGGCTGATAGATTGGCAGCCATGTTGAACTTCAACCTTCAGCAGCTGTGTGGCCCCAAGTGCAATAATCTCAGAGTACGCACTCCAGAGAAGTACAGCTGGGAGCCGAAGAAACTGCTTAACCACCTGACTGGAATTTACCTCCATCTCGACCGCAGCAGCAAGTTTGCAGAAGCCATTGCAAACGATGAGGTGAGAAATCGTTTTTTTTAAAACGTGTTTGGGTAATAAGATGAATAAGGAGATGGATGAGTGGAGTGGATACTGTAAGGGCAGAAACGCTTCAGGCTTCAGAGTGCATCGTAAATGGACCAGTAACGGATACATAAGCACCAGGGTAAGGTTTGTGTAATAAAAAAATCAGAAGAGAGTGCGAATTAATTGGATGATCTTGTATATATCTTCGTTTATTAAAAACCCGAGTGGCAAGCCGCAATCAGTGGGGCACAGGATTAGCACATCCTAACCAGGGCTGTACACAAGGGTATATGCAGGTATACAACGTATACTCACCTCCAGGAAAAAATATAGCATCGTGTACTCACTCCGAAAATGAGGTTATAATTATGTGGATTAGGGTGCATCAAACGCCCCAAAGTTATCAAAATGCGTTGTCCCTAGGCTTAAAATGTTCCTTTTATCTCCAATATATCCCTGATCAAAAAGCATAAAAATTAAAAATTGTTTAAGTATCCCACCTCCATTTTTTAAAATGTACATTATTATCATTCGACATACATTAGGCTACTTATTGAATTTGTCGGATTGTATGGCGTTTTAACAGGACTTGTTTTATGCTGGAAAGAAATATATCATAGTTATTATATGTTTTATGTTTTGAGTTTTCTTTGTTTTCTATGATATATACACTGCGTTGGGACTCCAAACAATCGCCATTGCTGTCAAATAAGAATGTTAAGGAGGAGCGCCTTGCAATTGTTGTTGGTAATGCAAAAGAGCTGAAGTTCCTCGGTGTGCCATCTTGTGCAATGGGATCACAGAGAAAAACGGGGGACATCATTGCTGATCTGACCATTGATCTCCTGCGCTCATGGCAATGTAGTGACTCCATTGTCAACATGGCAGTTGACACCACCGGATCAAATACAGGACACGTTACTGCTGCTTGTGTTACAATTCAGATGCGGTTAGGTCGAGCTCTTCTCTGGTCAGGATGTCGACATCACGTTGGTGAAGTAATTCTTACACACGTGTTTGAAGATCTTCAAATTGAGACTTCAAAATCACCCGAGGTGGTATTATTCGCAAGGCTTCATAAGAACTTCCAGCTCCTCAAGACACATCGGTCAGCAACAGAAAGACTATCACGCTTCGATGATAATGTGTTCAGTGAGAATGCGAAACCGTTCATTGACATTTGCAGAGAACAATTTCGACATATTTATAGTTCACAGTTGCCCTTTCGTAGAGATGACTATAAGGAATTTGCAGATCTCTGCCTCTTGTTTCTTGATGGAGAAGTAGAAGGAGATAAAGTAACATTCAAGCGACCTGGAGCACTCCACAAGGCCAGATGGATGGCAAATTGATTTATTCAATCAAGATATGTCTTTTTGAGCAACAGATTGCAAAGCTTCCACGCAACACAATAACAACAGAGCGTCAGGTCACAAAAGTGAGAGACTTCGTGAATTTTGTGACCCTGGTTTACAGCTCTTGGTGGATGACTTGTAGTTCGGTGACTGATGCGCCATGGAATGACTTGAAGCTATACAAATCATTCGTGCAATATGACTTGCTGAATGCACAGGTCTCCGCGAGTGCTGTTCGTGCCTTCAAGCGACATTTGTGGTACTTAATTAACGGCAGAAATGGTGCCACTTGCACTGTTTAGTAATAATGTTCTAGACACTGAACGACGTGCCCTTGCTAATCGCCTGCTTTCAGTTAAGCCAAAAGAACGCTTGCAATTGCCGCAGAACAGATTTGGATCGGGCTTTGGGAAACCTAAATTTCCAGATGTAATCACAGCTACAACAACTCTTGCCGATCTTGCAGGGATTGACTCGTGGTATATGTTTGAAATACTACAAGTTGACACTCAGTTCCTCAACGAAGAGCTGTCCGACTGGTGGAGCCGCAATGACTATCAAACTGCTATGAGAAACATTGAAGCACTCAACGTAATCAATGACTGTGCTGAGAGAGGAGTGAAGCTCAGTTCGGATTTTCTGTCAGCATCAAAGACTGAACAGCATTATCAAGATGTGCTTCAAGTGAGACAATCTAATCCGCGCAAACGCAAGCCAACTTCCGAATGACAATATCCGCTTGACATGTACCATGTAATAGCATCGCAACATAAATGTTTTCACAATAGTAATAATAAATATGTTCACTTCTAAGAATCTTTGCAATACTTTGCAATACTTCTGAAGATGGCTCTTGGCTAATACAGCACAGATAATGTTAAGAACTATTGGACCTATCTTTAAAGTTTTGTTGCAGCATAATAATGCATAATCTGTTCAGTGTGTTCGCCATTGTAAAACTTCAGTTGCTGGGTGGGATACCTAGAATATGTCAGAAAATTCTCAAATTTTGGGAAACACACTTTTTTAGTAATAGGAAAAGAAGTGAATTTAGGCGGTAGTCTGAACACCAAAAATGTGAATTTTCGTGCATACTTTCACGGGGCATCATGGAATTTTAAACACGTATTTGCATATTATTGAGCAGCAAAAGTGTCATTTTCCATCAAAGAAAAGTTGCACATTTCCGAGAAATTAATTTTTAAAGTTTTATTGTTTAAGTGATCGCTTTACTTACTTGTTTAACTAAATTTTCAATCTGAGTTTACTTTTAAACACCCTCGCGATGTCCAACAGCAACATTAAAAAGCGCATTATTAATTCAGAAAAATTCTCTCAGTGTCATAATTCAGCGCATAGTTATAATAAATGTTTATTTTGCTATGGTATAAATTTACACTTGATTTAGATCATTCTTTGATGGTAGTTTTGCTGGTTTTTGTATATGAGCGATATTACAGGCAAGTTGTGCTAGTCAAGGATTGCTTATTGGCGACGTGCGTTGTCTCCGGTCTTAATAGATTTGTTTTTGGGTCCATATCCACGCTACCTTTATGTTTTTTTTCAGGCGGCCTATCTAAGATACATTTGGTTGTCCGCTCCACTCTATAGACCGTCATGACCCTCTAGTACCAGTCTCGGACTGTCACAGCATCGTTTCCATATGCCTCTAAATATTGACTCTTTGCGGTGAAATTACCTTCCACCACTATAGCTCATGCTGGGATCTTATCTGGGAGCACTACTGTTCATGTCGGTTTTCTTTTTAAGATTTTTTAGGAAGGTTATTCCACAGCAAAGGGTCAAAAGAAACATAGGAACGATGTTCTGGTAGTTCAAGACTGTGGTACTAGAGGGTCAAGACAGTCTATAATAGCTAGGCCTAGAGCGGAACGGACGACCAGAGGAACCTTTGGGCTCGAAGCACCTTTGATTGGGTTGCATTGTGTGAGGCGCATTAAAAATCTCTATATAAGAGAACAGAATAAAATCAAATCAAGGACTATCTCAAGCTGTCTTTTTTTACACTGACCGACTTGTGATCTTATCATCATGTTTTGCTAGCTCTGACGACTGTGCCAATTCTAGTTAGGACAATTGCTTTTATGAGGAAACAACACTAAATCATATCATATTGTGTCTGGTCAAAAAAGGGGTGTTGCAGTATGGGCTATTCAGTAGCGCTCTCTGTGCAGAAACCCCTTGGCAAGAGAAAACATCTTCTGGGTATGACTAACTGAGGAGGAAACCCTAGACATCAACTTCACCTATAGAAGACGAAGGTCATTCCAAGCAGAAGGGCCTAAGCAACAAATGCCACGTGCTGGGTTAAAACAGACCTAGTCCATGAAGCAAGACAGTTAATTCAATTGGAACGCAGAGTGCAACGAACTGAACCAGCAGATAAGGATTTGCATGTAAGGTCTGGGAAATATTTAGGACAATATCCAACTGAGATTTGGACCACAAAGAGCATCTTTTAACGAATGTGTAAACTTATAGGGAGCCAGCTGGTGTAGTTCTTCATACATGTTAGTAGAGATATCAGCAAACCCAGAAAGACGTTTGCAGAATTTAAAACTGACTGAAGATGAGTAAGGCACAGCCTGGACTGGGCAATAAGGAGTGAGTTACAGTAGTCTATGCAGGAGTAGATGAATGCATGTACAATAGTAGTAAGACCGAGGCCAATAAAGATTGTCTAATTATACTCTAATAGTTCTATGCTGTGTCAGTTGAAAATAGCAGTGCGAGTCAAACTCAGTATGTGCTCAATTAGGTGAGTGAGGAGTCGAGAGTGAAGATCATTGGAAGAAGAGGTAAAAGAGGGAAGAATCTGGTTAAGATATGCTTGTCAAATTATTGACAGTACACAAAGTAGGTAATGACATGACATGGTGGTGTAGAGAGTATGTTCGTTGCCTTGCAGATGGAGGGTTGCAGGTTCGAATCTACCTCAAGAATACTTAGTTATGTTTCGTTTACAGGCTATTAAAAATGATCACATCCATTCACAGTTCAAACAGTAATATATTAGGGTAACAAATCTTTTAAATACCAACGTGCATTCCCAAAACGGACCATTTTTGACACTGTAAACTCTTTAAGACAAAACGGTAATTGGGATTTTTGGCACACTTTGTCAATTGTTCTGTTCTCAGAAAATGGCAAAAAATTATTTTTACTAGCCTTTTGGGAATGTTTGTTTGACCCTTTGGTTGTGTGAAATTTGAGAGCAAATATCCAGCGTTATGTGGATCAGTAATCAAATTATTGGCAGCCACATAGTCTACTTTCAAAATAAAATATGAATGCATTGTTGAAGGTATATATGGATATTTCTCAATGATTATTTTCAAGTTTGAATATTAAATAAATATGAAGGTACCTTGATATTTAATTCCACTCATATCATATGACATACAATGTCATGTCATGTCGCCAGCGTCGCATCGCGATGGTTGGCTACATGAATGGACTTTTAATGCCCAGAGTCTTCTGTTTCTTGTCGTATTCATATTTTGAAGTTTGTACGGGGTGTGCCGAAAAAGATCCCCTTAAATTTATTTCTAATATCTTGCGGCTCTTGCCCAATTGTATGAATTTGTGAATCAAACTTCACAGGCTGAAAGGCTATTCATATTTATGCACAATAATTTTATCAATTAGCCTCGATATTGCCATAAATCATTATTATTATTAGTATATGTTTGTTTGTATGTGCACTTTTTATAGCACTTCCCCTTCAAGGTTTCTACTCAGAAGTGCTCTCGACTACAACACAGAGACTGAATTGGAGTTTCATGCTGAAGCATTGAGCAATTGCGAGTGAAGGACTTGCTGCTTGAGGTGGATTCGAACCTGCAACCCTTCGGCTGCAAGGCAGCGAACATATCCACTAAACTACCGCGCCCCACGATTATTATTATACAACTTCCTTTATCGCAGAACAGACACGTTCCTATTGTAACAAGTATTCTGAAGAGTAATTATCGATTATTATTACTATTATTGTTATTATTATTCGAACCTGCAACCCTCCGGGTGCAAGGCAGCCAGGGCCGGCCTTAGCTATAGGCAAAGTAGGCAGTTGCCTAGGGCGCCGCAGTCTTTGGGGGGCGCCGCGGCACCGGCGAATTTATTTTTTCACACTAAATTCTTTTAAACTCAAAACTTTCGCTAATGGAAAGAATTTAAAATAATTAGGCTATGGATTCTTTGCACCTATTCAGGCTGGCCTAATTCAATTTCAAGAACTGCATAAATTTTAAATCGACAAATAAAATTCGATTTTTAACGACATTCCGTACTCTTTGCTTTAGGAGACAGGTTTAAATACGCGACGCTCATTTTCGATAGTGAAGATGTTGCAAGAAATGAAATGTATGAAATGGGGAGGGCCTTGCTGAATATGAAAATGAGATTACAACATTACAGCCTGCGCTTTATTCAGATTGAAATAAAATAGTCTATTAGGGACGACGATGAAGAAAGGGCAGTAGGCCTAGTTGAGGCGGGGTCGACCTAAGGCATAGGCAAAGCAGGCAGTTGCATGAGGCGCCAAGTTCTAGAGAGCGCCATTTCCATCAAAGAGGGTGCCATTTCCACAAGAGTGTATATATTTTAATATTTTCTAACTTATACCATTCTCCACAAAATTGAATATTATCCAGCCTTCAGTGCACTAATAAAGAAATAGAAATGAATTACTCAGTTGAGCGTAGGTCTAGCTAGGGGGATGTTTTGGGTGTTTGAACACCTCCCCCCACCCCAAATGAAATAATGTAACGCCTCTGGGGAGAGATCTTGAAGGGGCGCTATATAAATTCATGTGATTGAATGTAAAAAATGAAATAATTATGCATTTGCTAGCACATGACAGTGTGCAATGTAACTTTGAGCAGAAAACTAGTCGAAAATCGCGGAAAATAGTGATTTCTGGACGTCAGAAAATTCGACGACTAACAAAAGTCGTCAGAAAATTTCGCCCAAAAAAGTCGCCCGCAGCACGTACGCACCTCAAAATTCACAGTCAAGAAAACATCCCCGGAAATAAAATCCTGGCTATATATGTATACGGCCTTGTAAGCGCATACCGGCTCTGCCTAATTCATCTTTAGATTCTAACGTGGGCTGAGCAATTGAGTGGGTAACTAAGGGCGCCAAATGCAGGTCTATGCCTGGGGCGCCAAATGTATAGGCCTACCTTGCCTAGGGCGCCACTTGGGCTAAGGCCGGCCCTGAAGGCAGCGAACATACCCACTGCACCCCACAATTATTATTATTATGCAACTTGTTATTATTATTAGTAGTAGTATTTTATTATTATTATCATATAAATTTATTGTTAATTATAATTATTATTATCAAATTTATTATTATTATTATTATTATTTAGAAAAGAAAGAGAGTACCATTGTTGCTGCACAATGCACATCACTGCGAAGTCACTTAGCAAGATGACGATCAAGTGGGCAAATAAATACCGAATCTGTCAGATTCATAAATTTTTATTAGAAAATAAAATTGAAATATCTTTAAAAAATTAAATTGCCCATGGTGTCAATGACAGACAAAATGTGTTTTCAGACAATTCATGACCAAGGTCTTGGTGCTAAAGCTGCAATCTCTGCTTGCTCTGATAAACCGTGAGAATGGAGAAGTTGAGTTAAATTGAAAGTTAAGAAATATGCCCTTGATGGAAGGAGATCGGCTCAATGCAAATTGTTCAGATTTCATTGAGAAAATTCAATGGCCCTCAAAGCTCCTGGCTTCAACACAATTTTTATCAACTGACGAGAGCTATGCTGGAAAACTACCATAACCTGCAACCAAAACCAGAAGCGATAAGGGAATTGATAGTTGCATTGGAATTTATTTTTGAAGATTTACCTCTGGAACACATCAACAAGGCCATCAAGATCTTTAAAAAGAGGCTCTTAAAAAGTTTGGAACTGGTTGGTGGACACATTGAGCACAAGCTGTGAAGCAATATCAAGTTCATTTGACAACAATTATTTAAAATGTGACTTAATAGAATCGTTTTGTATTACTTTTTGTTGCGTTATGTTTTTGGATCGTAAAAAAACAATGGGTAGACTGACTAAAAGTGATATAACTTTTTTCTGTTTGAAATATTTGTTTGAAATTTGGCCTTTGTATGTAAATATGAATTGTCTTTAAGCCTGCAAAACTTTATTTACAAATTCTTACTTCTGGCCAAGATATCGGGGGGAAAAACCTTCGGTCTATCTTTTTTGGTCCACCCTTTACCAAAAGTGCTATAAAAAATTAATGTGCAAGTTTTCTTTGATGGAATTTTTTTGGCAACATCAGTATACATGTCTTGTTAGAAAAAAATTATTTCCATGTTGCCCCCTTCGAGTATGAACGGAATTTTTTTAGAGCGAAGATACAAATTTCAAACTACTGCCTAATTAGGGACAAAAACTTTTGAAAGTTTGTTAACTATTATGGGGCGTTTGATGCACCCTAATGTGGATATACGCCGTATTCTCACCTCACAAAGACCAAAGTGTAAAAAACTTTTGCAGAAAAGAAATGAGGAGCAGAAAATATTATAAGATCACAATTTTCGAAGGAAAAGCGTGAAGTTAGACTTTTATGCCGAGGTCAAGGGTTTTCGGGCGAAAAATCAGCCAAAAAGCATCTGTTGACTAAAAATGGTCGTCAGAAATTTCGATGACTAAAAAAGAGTTAGAAAATTTTGCCCTAAGAAAGGTCGATTTTCGGTTTTCAGGAAAGAATCAGAATACACCCTGATCCTAACACAGGCTTAGAACCACTTACCTTCACTAGAATGGTCTTGACACAGAATCTTGTTCGTTCTATTACTAGTAATCCTTTCTTCTGTAGAGATCGTACAGAAAGGAGCTTTTCGCTGATGCTATCTCACGAATTTCGAAGGCCTGCATCAAGACCCAAACGGAGATCGAGCAGTTTGAAGATCTTCAGGAACGAGTCGAGCAGTTGGTGATCGAAAAGCAGAAAGCCGAGATCGATTACGGCGAAATCCCGGACGAGTTCCGTGATCCGTTGATGGATACTCTCATGACGGATCCAGTCCTCCTGCCGAGCGGAACAAACATGGATCGAAAAGTGATTCTTCGTCACTTGTTGAACTCGCAGACCGATCCATTCAACCGGCAGCCTCTCACAGAATCGCAGCTTGTAGCAAGTATGTGTCTCACTGCGTTTAAATGATCTTCTTAGTGGTTTGTGTGTCTTATTAATGTTCTCTGGTTTTTTAAAATTTCTGTTCTGGCATGTGTTGCTCAAGTGTTTGCTTGATGTTTAGCGGTTTGCTAAAGTCTTATTCTTATATTTATTTCAGTGCAACTTGCGCCTTAAAGCCATCTTCTGATTCTGATATTTGAAAAGCTGATGTTTTGCCGAGTTTTTACATCTTAGATTTGCGTCGCAATTAAATTGACAAAACTAGTTTAACTCTTACTCTCAATTAAACTGGCATCTTGCTGTTGTCAGTAAGAAATAAACTGGTTTCTTGTTTGTTAGTAAGAAATAAACTGGTTTCTTGTTTGTTAGTAAGAAATAAACTGGTTTCTTGTTTGTCAGTAAGAAATAAACTGGTTTCCTGTTTGTAAGTAAACAAACTCCTTTCCCCGAAAATTACTTTTTCATTACCTCATCTTTTCTAGAACTCTGTATTTAAGTACTTGTTTAGAATTACTTTAGAATGAATCCGTTTCTATAAAATATTTCTGTCGAACAATAAAGAGCGGAAGTGACTTTTGCCACACGCAGCAGTCGTACAGGTCGTGAATTGTTTTTCCAGATCCAGAACTGCGTGATCGAATCAAAGCATGGATCGCAGAACGCAGGCAGCAGCTGGTCAAGCAATAGCAGCAGCGATTGGCTTCTTCCCGCTGCTGTTGCTGCTGCTGGAGACATCTGCTGACAGTTCCACAAACAGGAAGTGCTTGAAGCCGGACCAAATTTCTCTTTGTTTGCTTTGTCAGCCGCTGCTGTCCGTGTTTGGTTTTTGGACGACGGTGTTTGGTGTTGACGCTTGAACGAACGTAACAAAAGTTTTGTCTATGTAGAATACATGCACATGGTTTAATGGAGAAAGATGACCAGCTGGAGATGTGATTGAGAATAGATTTGGAATTTATGTTTAGGATGACGTTCGGTTTGAAATCGAGATGTCTACAAGCGTTTTCTTTCGACTTGTTCGGTTAGCTGCTATGACTCTGCAGTTTGGATGGAGCGTGTTGTTCTGTGGCTACAGATCGCAGTTCATTGTTTGGTTTGTACAGTTTGTTGAGCATGAACTCCTTCCTATTCGTGAATATGTTTCGACCATCAATGTTCAGTGTGTGCCCCGTATCTAATACAAAAGAATTGCAAACATCAAGAGTCTCCCACGTCTTGTGTGTTTTAACTTGAAAAGGCATGTTCTAGAGAAAAGCTTTGTTGCCATGCTATTTGACAGCTTTCACTGTCATGGCTAAAATGACCAGAACACAATGGTTGCACCCAAGGTGATTGTTCTAAGAAATGTTACATGTATGGAAAACCCCTACTAATGTACATGCGTTTCATGTACAAAATCTTAGTTTGTTTTGCCAGAAGACACATTGAGAATTAAAGCTGGATGAAGGATATTTCTACACTTAACTGTGTATGTAGTTATGTATTGTATGTATGTATTTCTGTAAGGTATATGCACATTTAAAATTCCCATTGTTAATGTTTGGGAGTGAAACAATTCATTTCCCCCTTTTCTATAATTTTTGTAGCAACTCATGGGTGCCCACAGAAATTTTTAAGGAGAGGGCAAACACGATGATTAGTGTTGAAATAATTTGTAGCAAGAGGACAAAAAATGCAAAGCATTCATTGGGGTTTCTTGGTGTAAATTTTCAGTTTCATTTTTTTAAATTTCTAATATGAATTGTTTCTTTTTGCAAAGAAATTTGTTTAGAAAATGGAAAAAAGGTTTTAGTTAAAAGAAGTTTTTTTATTCTCTAATACGAAGAAATTTGTTATAAACCCCAAAAGTAGTAGTGAGAAAAATTGGTTTAAATTATCTGGAGGGGGCAAGTGCCCCCTCTTGCCCCTATGTGCGGGCGCCCATGTAGCAACTGTATGATCCTACCAGATATATATTATCACTGATGGTGTCACATCTTTGATTCTCGGTGTGTCTTTGGCAGACGGACAAGGTTTTCCCACATAGATGGTTTTCCCACATAGATGTAAAAAACGATGGAAATTGAATTTTTTTTAGAAAAAATAAAAACCACAAAAAACGGAAATGGAAAATAATTTGACTTTGTTACATCTTGAACTGCATTTTAAGCTTAAAAACCTTGTTTATGCAATGTTATCTTAATCAGCAAATAACACAACTTTATTAGTAGCCTAGGCCAATTATAAGTGACATTAATCTACAACACTTTTTTTCCTCTTATGGCTTTGGTTTAATTAGAAATTCAGGAAAATTAATGGTATACATTGAAATCTTTTCAAATTTGAATTGTAAGGATATGTCCGCATAAGTTCATGCTGATCGACATAACGCAACTAAAATCTAATCTAGAAGTAATGGTCATAGATGTGTACTAAGTGATGTATTGTACTTAAAATTGTAACTTACATAGACCTAAGAAGTTTATATCAAAATAACTCTTATAAATTTCATTTCTTGTACGGACCTACCACACTTAGCCGTATTTCTCAAATGATGATGCTAAACAACTAAATAATGACATTAGTTAGTTGAATCCTTGAGAGTGCGGTGAAAACGTAAGGAACATCAGACAGAAATAAATTTAAGGAAAATAAAACAGACAGTAAATAAATGAATAAAGTTATTTAAAAACAAAAAAACAACGGATAAAACGTTTCTAAACAACTATGGTTTTCCGTTTAACACCTAGAAACAATGAACTAATTGCCTTAGTAGCCATCGATCATAGCCAGGGTTTAAAGTGGGTGGGAACGGCGTTCCCACTGCTCTCGAAATTCTTGGTTTGCGTTCCCACTGCTCATGATGGAACTCTAAAACACATGCATTTCAATAAAAAATTCTTCATCAGCGTTCCCACTGCTCACCCAAACCACTTTAACCACTGATCATAGCCATCGCAGCCATGCTGCTTCTGTCTGTCACGTCAGCTGTGATGGTGAATGAAAAGAAGATGCATTGGTCACTTTGGATGAATGAATCTCCAGTTGAATCACTGTCGTCGTCATGAATTGAATCCGTACTAATGCCCGGAATCTTTAGTGCACCAATAACGAAGTTGACGGGATCACTGCCCGTAATTACACACAGTCTACCCGTCGTTCCCTCGGATTATCCATATTTTATTTCTCAAAGAGGAGATCGTGCATGCACAGCTGCCAATCACACAGGTGCTCGTCGAACGACGACGCCGGTGTCACGAAATAGAGTATCACCGTATTAATTGTATTCCCCTCAAATTTAAAAAAGTCGAAATTTTTTTTTTGCAAATTAATTTTCATCTGCTTTGTTTTTAACAATGACACTAACAGGTATGTTTATTCCTACTAGATAATTTGTTTGCCCTGTTTTTAGAGCACTTAAAACATTTAAAAACTTAAGAGCCACTAGATAAATTCGAGTTGCCTTTATCTGAGTATTGCTTGAGACACTTAAAACAATTAGAGTCACTTTGAAATTTGATGTCAGAATAATTTTTTTATTATGCGCATTTTTCAAAAAAGGGGATAGAATGGTTTATCCCCCGGATAGTATAGACCGGTTAATTCCATCCGGGGGATAGATTAATTCATCCCCCCGGATAGCTTTCAGAGGGATACTCCGTTTCGTGTCACCGGTCCATACATACTCCATACGTGACAAGAGGGTCGTAAGTAGGCCCTTAATAGACCTGTTCGTCGGCGCTGAGACAACCCAATGCGGCACTGATCGATGGGAGGGCGGATGTGGACCACTCGTCGGAATATTTCTTGCCCATATTTCTTGAGTTGAGATGATGGTAATCGATGGCAATGTAAGAACTGTAAGAACGACGGTGGAGTGCTTTTAATGCAATTGATACGAGTGGTCGTCGTCGTTATATCGCACGCATTAGACGACCCGAATTAGGCATTGCACTCACCCGAGTGATCTCTCGCCCTGCCCCTCCCCGCCCACCACCGGCCCCGCCCCCGTCGATACCTGTTCTAATGGATCTGTGAACAATGACGGAGGACGTGATCGTCTTCGTCTGTCGTCGTCGTCTTCACTCTTCAAACTAGGATTACAACCAGAGAGACGATCGATTGCCTACGACACACCCTCTCTGTGTCTCTGCCTGTCTCGATCTGTCTCTGTTTCTCTCCCTCTCTGTTCGTCTGTACGCATATGTCTGTCTCTGTTTTTTTACCTTCTGTCTGTGTATATGTAGGCCTATTTATTTACGTATGTATGTATGTATGTATGTATGTATGTATGTATGTATGTATGTATGTATGTATGTATGTATGTATGTATGTATGTATGTATGTATGTATGTATGTATGTATGTATGTATGTATGTATGTATGTATGTATGTATGTATGATTGTATGTGTGTGTGTGTATGTATGTATGTATGTATGTATGTATGCATGATGTATGTATGTATGTATGTATGTATGTATGTATGTATGTATGTATGTATGTATGTATGTATGTATGTATGTATGTATGTATGTATGTATGTATGTATGTATGTTTGTCTCAACCTCTGTCTGTTCGTCGGCGCTAAGACAACTATTCTCTCTGTCTCTGTGTCGTTGTTTGCTTCTCTATTCTCTCTGTCTCTGTCTATCTCTCTTTCTATCTGTCTGTCTGTCTGGCTATATCTCCCTCTGTCTCTCTCTGTCTGCATGTCTCTCCCCCTCTCCCTATATCTCTTGTTCTGTCTGTCTCTGTGTCTTTGCTTCGCTGTTTGCTTCTCTTGATGTCCGCGTCGTTGAAATCTTCCACTTAAGGGGTGACGCTAAATCTTCCAAGTCCCGTCACAGGTCGCTGTTGGTCACGTTTTCACCTGACGCTGCAACCGGAATACAGATGAGGAGCGCAATCGATTCGGGAGCGCGCCATCTGTCGCTAAACTTCTGCGAGTCTGAGACTGCGATGCCATCGTGTATAAAGCGAGCTGCTGCTGCTGGGCAGGTGCTCAAACCGCGAACGACGACCAGCAGACGAAGATCATCTTTCGACAAAGGATTCAGCGACAGAAGAAACCAACGACACCAAGATGAACGCCAAGATCTTCGCATTGTTCATTCTCGTTCTGGTCGAATGCATTTATGCATCGTCGATTCCGGAAGACAACATGATCGGCCTACACGAGCAGGTACATGTATATTAAACGAAGTCGGCTTTTTAAGTGTAGATTGATGCAGTGGAAACTAGAGATGCTCTGTTCAGTAGACCCTATCTGAGAGTAAACTTGTAAACGAGAAAGATCGCTTTTCTAAACCGTCATAGCCTAGATGTAGGCTAAACAGCAGCTGTAAAAAATTGTTGGGGAGGATTTCAATCCGCGTAGGGGGAAAACTTCCCCCTTGAGATGCCTAGATTGGACACTGATTCAATGACAACTAAACGGTCCGCCACACCAGTGGAGTAGCCAGAAATTTTTGGTGTGGGGGGGTATGGCCGGAAACCTGTTTTTTGCTATTTTTTCTTACTTGAATAGAAAAATAACCTTAAAAAAACCTTTTCCCGCAGCCAATGGGGGGGTTTTAACCCCCGAAACCCCCTGCCTACGCCACTGCGCCACACGCATTTATTACAGCGGACTCAAAGAGGTGGATTAAGGCATGCTCAACAAGCAGTGTTTAATCTAGTCCCCCTCCTCTGGGGGGGGGGAATTGAGGTTTCTGGGGGGGAGGGACAATTGAGCGTCAGAAGGACGCTCGTGATGCGCGTAGCACCGAGACTGGGAGGGAGAGGGGAATGGGGAGGGGATGTGCCCCTCCCCATCATAAACTTTTTGAATTTCCACATTGCAATGGCAGCATTTTAATGGGTCATCTTAACAAAATAGCTGTACTTTTCAGTGGCCCATCAGAAATTTTTTGAATTTCCACATTGCAATGGCAGCATTTTAACGGGTCGTCTTAACAAAATAGCTGTTCTTTTTCAGTGGCCTATTAGAAATTTTTTGAATTTCCACATTGCAATGGCAGCATTTTAACGAGTCATCTTAACAAAATAGCTGTACTTTTTCAGTGACCCATTAGAAAAATTTTGAATTTCCACATTGCAATGGTAGCATTTTAAGGTGTCATCTTAACAAAATAGCTGTACTTTTTCAGTGGTCCATTAGAAAATTTTTGAATTCCCACATTGCAATGGCAGTATTTTAACAGGTCATCTTATCAAAATAGCGGTACTTTTTCAGTGACCCATTAGAACATTTTTGAATTTCCACATTGCAATGGCAGCATTTTAACGGGTCATCTTAACAAAAGAGGGGTACCTTTTCAGTGACCCATTAGAACATTTTTGAATTTCCACATTGCAATGGCAGCATTTTAAGGTGTCGTCTTAAAAAAAATAGCTGTACTTTTTCAGTGGCCCATTAGAAACTTTTCGAATTTCCACATTGCAATGGCAGCATTTTAAGGGGTCATCTTAACAAAATAGCTGTACTTTTCAGTGACCCATAAGAAAATTTTTGAATTCCCACATTTGTAATGGCAGCATTTTAAGCGGTCATCTTAAAAAAATAGCTCTACTTTTTCAGTGACCCATTAGAACATTTGTGAATTTCCACATTGCAATGGCAGCATTTTAAGGGGTCATCTTAACAAAATAGCTCTACTTTTTCAGTGACCCATTAGAACATTTTTGAATTTCCACATTGCAATGGCAGCATTTTAACGGGTCATCTTAACAAAAGAGGGGTACCTTTTCAGTGACCCATTAGAACATTTTTGAATTTCCACATTGCAATGGCAGCATTTTAAGACGTCGTCTTAACAAAATAGCTGTACTTTTTCAGTGACCCATTAGAAACTTTTTGAATTTCCACATTGCAATGGCTACATTTTACGGTGTCATCTTAACATTATAATATCATATATTATAGTAGTAAATAATGTCATTATAATTGTAGCGAACTGCTCTCGCCCCCAAACAGGCGGACACGCTAGCTGCGGTGTGAATTCCACTTCCCGGGAGGGCATGCTGACATAAGATGATTTGCTAGTCGGGAGCTCTCCATACTCGTGCATAGGTTCCAGACAAACCCTGGGATTCGAACCCACAACTCTACCATGTGCCCCATAACTCAACTCTTCTAACCAGGTACCAGGGCGCGAGCAGGCTGAAGGACTATCCGCGGTTATTGGGCAAACAACAGACCCCCACTTATCAAGCAGGGACCCAGGGTTCTTTGCATTCACTACCACAGACTTTGAGTTATTGCTTACAAGAGCTGGGTCATGAGACAGCATGTCAGGAGTTATATTTCTGTCAGCCAAGTCTACCAAAGCTGCTGCTACTTCTTCTTCGGTGGCGCTATATAAATGCTCAGGGCGGTCGCCCTCTTCTACAGCACCTGCTGCTTCAGCTGCCAGTGAACGCTCACACATTTCTAACCAATCTTTATTACAATTCTTAATTAGTACAAAAGATTTGTGCGTGCAACGCCTTCCTACACTTTACAGTGGCAGATCTAACTTACAAGTTATACTACAAATGCCAACAATGAACTGTATCAAATAATCTAAGCGCTATATAAATTCTCTAGATAATCACAGGTCATTGTTATCGGTCAACAGAGGGTGGGCCACCGCTAGAAATCAGAATGCAATCAAATGTCAATTTCCTTGGCCTTACTACACCAAGACGAACCTACGAATCGTCCCTAACGATTCCTTACTACCTCACGCTTAGCAACAGGCTAAAGTGGCAACAGGTTCAACATTTATGACATTTAAATTTAATTATATTCCATTCCTGGCGATTCCGTTGCGATTCGTCAATATGGCCTCCGATCAACGACTTTTCGTTCGCCGATAATATATCGGAGATTCACCATTAAGGGACGCACACTCACGCCACCAAGCGGCGGGAGCTATTTTATAAAGGGGCGATAATTACTTACTTATTATACAATAATCTGTAGAGATCAACATCTCTACAATATCCACCGACCAGACAAATTTCTTCCACAGGGAGAAATTCCGAATTCCTCCTGGAATTAAGCTAAATCCTACTCAGAGAGGGTTCGGCCTCTATACAAGACGAGGTCACGAACTTACATTAATCTAACTACTCTTATGAGAGTTCACAAAGTTACTAACAGTTCTCAAATGTCCATGCTAAAACAACAGCATTTCAGTTCCATAAAACAGTTCAAATACACAAATTGCAACTTAATTCTGTCCAAGAGTTATCATAGAACTAATTTATCAACAACTAAATGTTGTGTTTAACTACACATACAAATACAGTATGCCAAACACAGTGCATCACTAAGCTATTTACTTCTATTTACTTTCATTTCTACACAGCACAGCACGCTATTTTTAGATCATCAACACAAGTCTGGTCAGTTGTAAACATGACCTACTTTAAGGAAACACAGCACCATTAACACAACAGGGCTTTCCTAAGACTAAAAATAGAACCTGACATGACGTCACAATGCTTCCATAAATAGAACTCACAGAAAGGATTTCCTTTCACATTGACACAAGCACTTTGATTAATACACAGAGGCAATACAATCTTATTAACTGCAACATTTCAATGTAGTACAGTTATCAAATGAAAGTCTTCAGCAACAGAAATTAAATGCAAATCTAATCCAACTAGTTAGCACAACTGCTCAACTGTTCAACTGCTACACAGAGCTCTAGATTCATTCAACAGTCAACTGAATTCAATGCAACACTCTACATTCACAACTCTCAACTACAGGCTTTTCAAACACCATCATCAACCATTGACATAGCAATAATTCTTCAGCAGATACAAATCACAGACCCTGGCAATCAAAACATTAATACAGGTCAACCACATTACACCAAGAAAGAGGTCAAACAGAGGACGGCTATACTCCAAGATCCTCAATAGGCCAACGACATCACAACCTCAAACAGGAAGGAGTTTACCAGAGCTAACCAATAACAGGGACTGGACTGATTACAGCTCTATACTACACCAAGGACACCAGTCTCACCATTGTGTGCGATCCCCATGACCTGCCAAAACATCAGTCTACCTCACCAGCACATCACACTAACATCACATCACACTAACATCACATCACATCACATTTCTTGCACAAAATTCTGACTATCTAAAATCTAGCATAATTTCAGATCATAGCAGTTTCAATCAGATTATGCAAATCAAATCTACCATACTACAGAGAAACACAACATTTTGCCTTACTTTTGGCATTCAATAAAACCACATGAGAAACAAACAAGTACACAATTCTTATCTATAATCATGATCTAACTCAGATCAAAATGCAGTAACTGAAAATCATCATCCAAAGGAACAAAAATCTAGGCTTCTCGCCAAAGCCTAATACATCGCCATTACACGACAGTTCCGGTTCAAACTGGTCAGGTTTGAAAAAGGGTCAGACCTCCAGGGACTCCGGACTGAGTTCAAATCTCCTGTGCACAGATTATTCCTACAAAACACATCTACAACAGTAGGGTCTACAACCAATGAACAACCACCAGAAACTGGGTCGGGTTCATGACCCAAGGCCGTGACCAGAAGCAGGACAACGCATATGCCAACCAGAAGCCATGTAACAACCTATGGGTCACGAAATCTTGCAGGAGGTTTTGTGTTACGTTTTGGTCTCGGGGTCACTTCCACATCCGGTTCCGTGTCAGACTGGTCGGGTTCGAATAGGGGTCGAACCTCTATGGGTTCTTGCACAGGGTCCAAATCCCAAGTGGATGGGTCATCACCGTGGAACCTCTTCAATTTATCCACATAAGCCAGGACAGGTTGGGATTTCTTTGACTTTTGTATTTTGTACAGAACAGGGCCTACACGCTCAATGATACGAAATGGGCCAGTGTAAAAAGACGACCATTTATCTTTCTGCCCACTCTTTCTGCGGGGATACAGAAACCAAACCCATGCACCTGGTTCAAATTCCGTCGGCTTAACCCTGAGGTTATAACGAGCTGCTCTAGTGCTGGCCAACCGACCAGTAAATTCCCTAACAGTTGCAAATGCTTGCCTAACATTTTCATCATGCTTTTGAACAAAGTCGTCAACACAGACAGCATGATCGACAGACGGTTGGCACTCGCTGAGCACAAGGTCGATCGGAAGGTGCATTTCTCGACCCAGGAAAAGCCGACAGGGAGTGAACCCCGTACTTTCGTGTTCGGTGCTGCGATAGGCTGACATGACCAGAGGCAGATGGAGATCCCAGTCCCGCTGATTACGAGACACAACCTTAGCCAGCATGCTGTTGAGGGTACGATGAAAGCGTTCCACGCGGCCATTTGTGCTCGGTTTATAGGAAGTGGTACGAATTTTGTCAATTCCCATCAGCTGGCAAAGGTTCCGAAACAACGTGGCTTCGAAGCAGGGTCCCTGGTCGGAGACGAGCTGCCGCGGGCACCCAAACCGAGTAAACACCTGCTCCACCAACACCCTGGCCACGGTTACAGCTTCCTGGTTTCTGATCGGAAAAGCCTCGGCCCATCTAGTGAAGTAATCCATGACCGTGAGAATGTACTTGTGTCCTTTAGACGAGGGTGGATGTGGTCCCGTTATGTCGATCGCAATTCGATCCATAGGTTCTCCCACGGACATGTCTTGGAGGAGTCCTTGTTTGGGCGGTTTTCCGCGCTGGTATCGAGAACAGGCCGTGCACTTTCTTATGTACAGCCGAACGTCCTCCCGCCACCCAGGCCAATAGGCGCGTCTTTGTAGCTGTTTCAAAGTGCGTCGGAGGCCTAAATGTCCCCCGGCCATGCCTTCATGCGATAACTGGATGAGGGTTTGCCGACGACCTCTTGGCGGTATAAGTTGCGGCCATTTCGAGTGTAGATCTTCTGGCTGCAACCACTCTCGAGTGAGTACACTGCCTTCCAACCGTAATTGCGGCCATTGGGCAACCAACGACTTCACCACACCACTCTGAGGTCTGAGTTCCTCACACGTGGGAGCCTGATGACTCAACGATTTCCGATGTATTATCCAGCCGAGATCCGTATCTTGCCTCTGTTCTTGTCCTATCACCTCCTTGACCCAGTCATCCGGCAAATCCAGGGGCGCTGTGGTGGCTTCTGTTACCTGTCGAATAGTTTCCACCCGGTTTGGTCGACGTGACATGGCATCGGCGTTCGAATGTGACTTCCCTGCACGATGTTGTATGTCAAACTGGAACTCTTCAATAACTGCCAGCCACCTGGCTTGCTGGCCAATGGGCAGCGGTGTTCGCCTCAGCCACTGAAGGGCAGAGTGATCTGTCCTTAAAATGAAGGGTCGGCCTAAGAGGTATTGTCTGAATGTTTTCAGGTAGTACACAATAGCCAACAACTCGCGTTTCGTCACATCGTAATTTCTTTCGGCTGTTGAACAGATCCGACTCCCGTAACAGATCACCTTCTCCTTGCCATCTTGGATTTGCGACAGTACTGCACCGACCGACTCCCCTGAGGCATCGGTGTCTAGAATGTAAGTCCCAACCTCCTCAGGTAGAGCTAACACCGGTGCTTCAACCAAGGCGACTTTCAGTCGTTGAAACGCCTCATCACAATCCGAGGTCCACTCGAAACGCCTTCCTTTTTGAGTTAGGGCGTGAAGAGGCCTGGCGATTTGTGCAAAGTCGGCCACAAATTTCCGGTAATAGGCACAGAGTCCAACGAAAGCTCTAAGTTCTCGCAGTTTCGTGGGGGTCGGCCAGTCTTTAACAGCGGATATCTTCTCTGGATCGGTGGCGACCCCATCCTCGCTGACCACATGTCCAAGAAAAAGAACCTGACGCTGAAGTAAGTGGCACTTGGACGGTTTGAGCTTCAGACCGACCTGGGTCAGTCTCTCCAACACCTGTTTCAACCGGAATAGGTGGGTTTCAAGGTCAGCAGCAAAGACAATGATGTCGTCAAGATATATTAAGCATACTTCAAAATTCAACCCGGCCATTGCCAGATTCATCATGCGGCTAAACGTGGCTGGGGAATTGCAGAGACCAAACGGGAGGACACGAAACTGAAAACTTCCACGCCTGGTAACAAACGCGGTTTTATGTCGGTCTTGGGGATGGACCGCAACCTGGTGGTAGCCAGCTCGTAGATCGAAGGTACTGAACCAGCGGGCACCCGCTAAGGTATCGAGGCTTTCGCTGATAAGGGGAAGGGGGTATGCGTCCTTCCGTGTTTTCACATTGACGGCTCGATAATCGACACAAAATCTGGCGGAACCATCCTTCTTCCGGACGATGACGACATTACTCGCCCAGGCGGAACGAGAAGGTTCGATTATCTTCTGTTCCAGCATTTGATCCACTTGAGCATCGATCACCGGCAGCAGAGATAACGGTTGCCGACGTAGCGATTGTCGCACGGGTGCCTCGTTTCCAGTCTCTATCTCATGCTGGATCATTTCGGTATACCCCATGTCTTGTTCATGCAGGGAGAAAGCGGCTTGGTGTTCCAACACGAGATCTCTTAGTCGCACCTTTGTGTCAGCCGGAACATCTTCCGCAACGTTCTCCCACAATGCCGACAGGACCTGCTGCACAGCATCGTCGGACATCGGAGGCGTTTGTTCTCTCACCGAAGCGCACCGTCCACTTCCCGCTGGGGTAGGCGACTCATGATCAACTTCAACTTTTTCGGCCAGGCAGTGCTGACCTCGTTTGACCTTTATAGCTTTCCGGGTCGGGTTGAGTACTCGGATCGCCAAATCCCGGGTCCTTTCTGGTAACAACGTTCCAGCCACAATCAAGCCCGATTCCAACACATGGGGCTGCGTGGCCCAGGCTGAAGTACAAGGTCTTAGATTTGGCAGAACTGCGTAAGCTTCTACGTCCAGCTCAGACATGGCCGGGACCTGCACATCGCGCGCCACCACAATCTTACGACATTGGCCAGTTTTGGGTTGACTGAGCACAGGGAACCGGCGGTTCCGGATCTTAATCCGACGGTTGCTGAAGTCCCATTGCGCGCCTTGCTTCTCCATCCAATCCAACCCGAGAATCATCTCTGATATTTGGTCGGTGACCAAACACGATACTGTAAATTGGCAGTCCTCAATCTGACAATGGACTGTCGCTTCGCCTCGGACTCGAATGTCTGATCCCTCTGCGGCTCGTAATCTTTGCTCAGACCCAACGACATCAGTGGAACGAACGAGCGAAGAAGGAACCAAGCTCATCTCACTTCCGGTGTCGAGTAAAGCGAGAATAGACTTACCATTCACTTTCAACGGTAAGTAAGCAAAGGTACTGCCACTGACATAGCGTACATTTGCAGATTCCGTTTCAGTTCTTGTTTCAGTTCTTGCTACATCCTCCGCATCTTCCGGTAACTCACGTAGGAAGGGGCAAGAACGCCGGTAATGTCCAAGTCCACGACAGTGGAAGCAGCGGTTAGAGTTTCTCGAAGAGCCAAATGTTCGACGACGCGCAGTGCCTCTTCGGAATGTCGGGGCACCAGTCTGCACATTCTCCGCATCTTCCGGTAACTCACGTAGGAAGGGGCAAGAACGCCGGTAATGTCCAAGTCTACGACAGTGGAAGCAGCGGTTAGAGTTTCTCGAAGAGCCAAATGTTCGACGACGCGCCGTGCCTCTTCGGAATGTCGGGGTACCAGTCTGCACATTCCACCTTGGTCCAGGTGGTCGGTAAGTTGTACTCAGAGTCTGCTCCAGCTGATCCAACCGACGACCCTGTGGCTCCAGTTCTTCATGGATGATTTGTCTGATGGTCTCGACCGATATTCCTGCATCTTTAACTGTCTTGACCCGACTGTACCGAAGTTCAGAGTTTTTACTGGACTGTTCAGCTGCACCACGATAACTGTCCAAACGCAGGGCCAGTTTAACTGCATTGTCCAATGAGGATGGCTCGCGCTCACGAACTTTCAGAGCGAGGTCCTGGTCCTTCATTGCATCCAGGAAGGCACGGGTCGCAATAGTTTCGCCGAATCCGGAAGTGTTACCCGGATACGCCAGCGTCATGAGACGACGGACATCTTGTGCGAGGCTGCTGAGATCCTCATCCGCCTTCTGCTTGCGGGTTCCCAGCTGAGTCTGGAAGAGCGCTGCCTGATCAGCACTGCCGTAACGAGATCGAAGCTTCTGGACCAGGTCTGACCACGTCACCACATCTTCCGATCCAAAATCCCAGAGAACCTGATCAGCGGGAGTTGTCAGCCCGCACGTAAGTTGGTCCAGTCTCTCCTGGTCCGACCAGTTATTGTGTCTGGAGCAGACTTCGAATCGACGCAGAAAGGCTTCCAGTTCAGTCTTCCCATTAAATTGTCCGAGTTTGATGAACTGCTTGTGCTTATCTGCCGAAGTGTTCGTACGTGTTGCCGGACTGGATTGTTCATTCACAGCGCTGGCTACACAAGTTACCGCAACGTTCAGCGGTTCGACCTTGACCTCGTTGACCAGAGGAGTTGGCAGCCTGCACCTTGTCTTCTGGTCCGACGTTCTGGGTGCGTTGTACTCTGACTCGCTGTTGACCGTAGCACTGACTCGAGGCAAGGGAGTCGGTGATTGAGCCAATGGAACGGCACGACGGATTCCAGGCGCTGAAGCAGAACGCTCGGGACGACGAGAGGTTGTGTCTCGGCGGGTCAGCGGAACTGAGCGAGGGGGATCTGCCTCCGGTCTAGGACGAGAGAGAGTAGACAACGATTGACGAGGAGTATGACATGGCTCGTCAGTCGCTGCTGCTGTCTTCTCCATATCTACAACTAGACAATCTAAATTAGCTTTCGGCCAATTTACTCTAGATTCAAATGCAGCCATTTTGTTTTCCTTTACAGACTGTTCTTGAGACGACTTCGCTTCTGCATCATCATCTCCACCTATACACTCATAGGAAATATCACCTCTTTCATATCCAAAATCATCTTTATCCAGACATTTGTCACATCCATGCACAACCGGAAGTAATTTATCACCTGCACTTCTGGAACCAATTGTAGCGAACTGCTCTCGCCCCCAAACAGGCGGACACGCTAGCTGCGGTGTGAATTCCACTTCCCGGGAGGGCATGCTGACATAAGATGATTTGCTAGTCGGGAGCTCTCCATACTCGTGCATAGGTTCCAGACAAACCCTGGGATTCGAACCCACAACTCTACCATGTGCCCCATAACTCAACTCTTCTAACCAGGTACCAGGGCGCGAGCAGGCTGAAGGACTATCCGCGGTTATTGGGCAAACAACAGACCCCCACTTATCAAGCAGGGACCCAGGGTTCTTTGCATTCACTACCACAGACTTTGAGTTATTGCTTACAAGAGCTGGGTCATGAGACAGCATGTCAGGAGTTATATTTCTGTCAGCCAAGTCTACCAAAGCTGCTGCTACTTCTTCTTCGGTGGCGCTATATAAATGCTCAGGGCGGTCGCCCTCTTCTACAGCACCTGCTGCTTCAGCTGCCAGTGAACGCTCACACATTTCTAACCAATCTTTATTACAATTCTTAATTAGTACAAAAGAGTTGTGCGTGCAACGCCTTCCTACACTTTACAGTGGCAGATCTAACTTACAAGTTATACTACAAATGCCAACAATGAACTGTATCAAATAATCTAAGCGCTATATAAATTCTCTAGATAATCACAGGTCATTGTTATCGGTCAACAGAGGGTGGGCCACCGCTAGAAATCAGAATGCAATCAAATGTCAATTTCCTTGGCCTTACTACACCAAGACGAACCTACGAATCGTCCCTAACGATTCCTTACTACCTCACGCTTAGCAACAGGCTAAAGTGGCAACAGGTTCAACATTTATGACATTTAAATTTAATTATATTCCATTCCTGGCGATTCCGTTGCGATTCGTCAATATGGCCTCCGATCAACGACTTTTCGTTCGCCGATAATATATCGGAGATTCACCATTAAGGGACGCACACTCACGCCACCAAGCGGCGGGAGCTATTTTATAAAGGGGCGATAATTACTTACTTATTATACAATAATCTGTAGAGATCAACATCTCTACATAATTATATAATAATAAATTATATCACGGTATATTATAACACTTCATGTAAAACAATGATGAAAACATAAACAAAAAAACCAATAACATTTCGTCAAATTTTTCTGGGGGGGAAATGTCAATCCTGGGGGGGAACTTTCCCCCCCCAGAGACGTCTAGATTAAACACTGCTCAACAAGTTACGAACAGGGCCCACACCTTAGGGCCCCACTCATGCAAAAGAAGCAAATTTCAAGAGTAAACTATTATGGTATGTTGATTATCCTAATTGAAAAAGGGCCAACAACTCAGAACAACTTATTTGAAAACATTCAATTTAATTTTATACAATTTCTTATTTAGCAAATAACTATATATTATATATGCCCTATCAATCGCCAACGGTCCATATATAACAAAACTGTCGCTCGCATAGCAAGTCAGCAAGACGTTCATGAACAAAGCTAATGACGTAACAATAGTAATTTTATAGAACAAAGAGAGATCGTTATTCGTTGTTTTTACGAAATTAGCCATTTTCCTGGCAACGTAACGCAATACATTGCTAATGACGTAACAATCGTGTTGTACTCCAAGAAGATGCATGTCGTCATAATAGTTGGCTATATATATAGCCTACAGAGCTGTTGTCATAGCAGCAACTTACCCATGGATGACCAAGTGACGCAACAATATTATTGTATAACAAGAAGAAGCCGTCACAATTAATGCGAAGTCCATAGAGCAAATTGAAAATGATTATGCAACATCAACATGTCCAATAAAATTAGTGACGTAATAATAGTGCTTTTAGAACAAGGAGATATCGTCACAATAGTCCACACTCCACAGCACAAAGTCAATATAGGCCTACGTTTCATATCTTTTGTTGTGATTTTGTGCGCTGGGTCCACACTTTTCCGAACAGGAACAAAGCTAATGACGTAGCAATGGTAACAATACCGTAACACTTTAGTCCTGTAACAGAAAAGATAAATTACAGCGTGACAGGGTCACCCGACTCGATCACCACAATATAGTTTGTTAATCCAGTCCTGTGCGGACCCCTCAAAACGGCGGGTCCGGGTGCTGCAGCACCCTTAATTAGCACCCACCTTAATGCGGGCCTGCATGCAGTGACGCTCATTCTGGCGAGGTCCCTTTGTGCATCCGATTTTTGCCTTTGCTGATGCGCAGCCTCCGACAGGGACACTCCCTAACGCGCCTTACGGCCCTTACCTCAAAATTATAGGCTAATAATAATTAATGTTCTTTAGCATACATGTACAGTACCGGTACCGGTACATGGTCAATCTGAAACCTACCACAGATCTAGGCAGTATAGTAACTCTGAGACTCTCTCCAAATTGAAGTCAGAGGACATATACAGTAGGCATACGTGAAGGGACTCGAAAATAAATCTGCAACTGATGCGCACTAAGCGATCGGAGTCACTGGATTGGCGCCCATACATATATAGCACATGCTTAAATCCCGCTGTTCTTGAATATAGGGAAAATAATATCTGGCATGGCGAATTCACTGCCTGAAAATTTGTGGGTAGACTGTCCACAAACGGTGACAACCCTCCCCCCCCCATATGATAACTGCATGTCTGCATTCATGACTGAACAGATTGATGCTCGAATCTGTTAATAATATTATTAGCCTATTGATTTCTGGATTATTGAACTAGAACTATCGGTGGATTGATTGATTGGTTCGTCTGCTGTGTAGATGGACTCCACTCGGGTTCGACTGTTGGAGAAGAAGCTTCGAGAGGACATCCAGCGCGAGCTGCGGGACATCGGAGAGCTGGAGATCCAGCTGAACCGGAACCTGGATCTGGTCCACGAGAAGAAGCGCCAGCTGGAGATCAAGCGCAGTCAACCAGTCCAGTGCCTCGTCAACGCCGACAGCTGCTTCCTCAAGAAGTGAACTGAGTTCATCCTCAGCCTCAGCATCCATCTTCGTCGTCATCCTTCACTTCCGGCTCTTCTTCTTCATCCTCTGATCACCCATCCAATTCAACCCAACCACGTGATCTAATTATAATACGAACCACGTGATCTAATTATAATACGAACCACGTGATCTAATTATAATAATACGCAGCGTCTGCTGTCGCATAATTTCGAACGATCATTGAACATGTTCAATTTGTTCATCGCCAGCAAGGGAAGAAATGAAGGGCTGCAGTCTGGACAGAGTGAGGGACCACGGGCAAGGACGTATGGACTGGAGGGAGGGCTGACTTAATTGAAGGAATAAATAATAGGCCTACCACCGGTAGAACTCAATTGACTTAAGTGGGGGATTTTTATCGGGTGATTATAAACTCAATTACGGCATAATTATAATTAGGCCTAATTATATTCTGTCGGGACACGAAAATGAGGTAGACGCTGCGAATTCGAAGGTTAATTAAAATCGGGGCAGTTCACCTTCTAGCGTACGCGGTGATATTGGGTAATAAGAGCTCATAACGACACACGTAACATTATTACACCAATCCGTGACATTGCTGTTAGCCTAATTGCTTCACACGATCGATCTGTACGTGAAGCTCTATGATTCGTCTGATTGTGCATAATTCATGCAGTCACTGACATAATAAATTTGACCTGACCTATATCGAGTGCAAGTTATTTTTTCTATTCTGCAAGGCCAATAATTATTATCCTACGGATCAAAGAACTTATATTTAGGCCTACTGGAGAAGTTAGCAAAAGTTTGAGCAAATTAAATATAGGCTATAGTGGCTATATACGCTATCAGCCTATCACATAGCAGCTTTAATAAATAGTAGGCCTATACGTACGTACAGCCGCTCCACTCTTAGCAGATCCATTTCATTTGGCTTCCAATGACCCAATCATGTGATAATCGATCTGATTGTGCATTTGTGCCCTGATACAGATCAAGGCCCATAATTGATAATAATTAAAATTTATTGTAACCGTGAACGGTGTTAACCGAAATGAATCTTAAGCTCAACGGATTAGAAATCGAATCACTTGTGTTTTGGCTCTTCGAGGCTTTAAGTCCCAACAATTTATTGTTCCTCAACAATTTAAAATCTATAGAGAAACACCAAACCTCTTTAAAGCAATTCTATCTATATTCAACATACACTGGATAGCGCCACTCGCGCGCAAACACACAAGCACGCACGTGTGCACACGCGCGTACAGCCACATAGGCCTGCGCGCGCGTGCGCGCTCACATAAATTGTTAGGCCTATAGGTCCACTGATTAACTCTCACTCTTCCTTTGGTTAAGGCCTACGATAAGGCTGTATGTTAATCTTCGTTAGGCCCGCGATTAACGCGTTAAAAAGAAGTGACTGTATGCACCTTCCTTTTCCATACTGTGCTGCATGAACTGTAATTAAATAGGCTACGTGCATGGCAGGAGGGTGTGCAGATTTGAAAAAGTGCATGGGCGCCATCCATGACCGTCCAGCCACACTTTAAGCCCTGCGTATTATTAATTTGATACGTCTATCGATATAGGGCCCTAGGCTACTACTAGGCTACTAGCTAGGTAGCAATTAGAACCGTTTATACACAGTACCGGAATCCTGTTATTTAGGCCTAACGTCATTTTACAAGTATGGATGGATCGAAATTTGACGAGGGCTTATGACAACTCGGGGCCGTTGCCCTCGGAAAAATTTGTTTGGCATAATACAGCTCTTTTTAATTATCACAAGCTTTTGAACGTTAATCGTAATCCTAAACTCGCAACTTCTACAGCGCCCACAAAAGCGAGGTCGAGGGCACTGCCTTAGGCCTATTCATAGACGCTCAATCGGGGTTTCGGGAAATCTCACATCTTGCTTACAATACAAAAGCATTCAATTAATGACATCTATGAATGCAGATTGACGAATAATCATGCTTGCAAAGTAAAAATTAATATTGCCTTTTGACGATTCAAAATACAATCTTTAACATTAGAAACGAAATTTTAAGTGGAACGACCTCTGTCGTTGAGAGTGAAAATAATGGACGGCCACAAAATGTTTTCGAGATTCCAGTCTGTAATAATACAGAGTCCTTGATTGTAGGTGGCTGGAAATTGAAAAAGTAAAGCGGCGGCGCTGGATTCGTTTTAAACTTTGAAGTCCGTCTGTGAAATTTTCGATAAATTTGGGTGTGGTCCCTTTAAGGACACGGGTAGGCCTACTCGCAATGTTATTCTGTGCTTATTTAATTAATTACAATAAGCTCCATTGACTAGCTTAGGCTATAGTATGTCGAACAACTGCGGACAGTGTGGCTTAAAATTTGGCGATGCGTCTGACAGAGTTAACGCAGAACCAAAAATTGGATATAGTTATAGTTTCATGACAGTTGCTCTGAATGCAATAAACTGCTAGATTAATTACGTGTTTCTCTGCGCGAAAAGTACGCAATTCTTCTTGTGCGTTCTTACTCGGTGGCTGGCCCTTGAATCTTCAATAGGCTCCCTGTTGCACTGCGTCTTGTGCCTAGAGGTCACACCACTGTTTCTTTCTCACTTAAAAACTGCCTTATTTAGTCGTTGTTGAACTGGGAGCGCTTCTGAGTAGCTATCTTGAAGGTGCGCTATATATAAATAGTCAATAATAGTAATTATAATTGTAACTAGTCCACTAAGTCCAGACAAGGACACAATTAATGTGGTCCATTCACAAAAACAGACTGCCTTGACCGGTCTTTTCACAGCCCAAGTTTATTTAGTTATTTTCATATTTCGTCTGAACAGTGTTGAGCAACCATTGGTTGACTCAGGGCTTAAAGTATGCCTGGACGGTCATGGACGGGGTCCATGCACTTGTTTTAAAATCTGAACGCCGTCCAGCCACTTATTGACGAGCACAGACTGGAAAGGTAAGAGGCATCATATCCAGGCACTTCTTTTTCCACACTTTAGGCATTGACCGTTGACCTCTGTTTGTCCAATACACATTTTCTATGTTACATTTAAGCTACTTTCTAAGCTTAATAACAATTTATTGCAACAGCTTATTTTTAAGCTCATTAATATTAAACAGAAAATTAACTAGACCTAGCCCAAAAAATAAATAAATTAAAAAAGCTACCAAAGTTGAGCTACTGAAAATGATTCAGAAAGTTAAATTTTATTAAATTTTAGTTGTATTGCATAATTGCATTGTATTACATTGTTAGGAAAACTGTGGTTTGCTGCATGAATACCAACAAATTTATAAAAGGAATATCTGCCAAATGCTATAGGGTCATTGGCCGCAGGCTGGACAGAGAGTCCGACAACTAAGCGGCTCTGACTAATTTTGTGCATATTTCAAGTATATAATATGTACTGCATATTAATGCATATTATGCATATTCATCAGTCAGGGCCGGATTTGAACAGAGTGAGACCCTAAGCAATTTCAATTATGAGGCCCCACTTAAGGACAAAAACAGACAAAATGCACATTTCTAGATCTAGCCTAAGTTTATTCCTAATGCATATTGCGCCAGTGATCCATGTTTGATCAACTACTGCTAGTCTTTATAACGAGTCGAATTGTAATTGATACACTCGTTTTATTCCAGTTTTTGTTATGGAAGGCCTATAGGCCTACATACTAAAAATCACAATGAAGTTTTGCATCAACTTTCTTGCATTTCTGCATCGCATGATCTGCGATAATGTCATCAAAAGAAATTTTGCGTAGTTGTCTGCATTCGATGAAAAGCAAGCTCAATGAGAAGATCAAGTTTATTCTGGTGCATCGTGGAGCGAAGTTCGCTTTTTTGCGAGAACGATCGCTCGCTAGTGCAATTTGTTAGGCCTACCATTAGACTCAGAGACATACGAAGCACCACTTCAAGGTTAGGAAAAGCGCTTTTGATGCCGTCCCTGACAATGACGTCATACAAATCCTGATGACTGTATTTCCTTATATTCACCATTTTCCAGTTGGATTGGAAGCTTTTGTTAAGCAGGAATTATTTTTCATCAATATCATATCTGTTTAATTAGAAATTATTATTTATGAATCCAACTTCGATTTCAGCGAGATTGTTTTAATTAATCCCATTTCTATTTCAGTAAAAATTATTTTTATGAATCCGACTTCTATATTTTGTGACTTGTAGCCTATCTGATAAACACTGAAACGGTGAAAACCGTGAAACCCATGCAATGGCGAATAATTAAATACGCCAAAATGCACTTTTACCATCGATCAAACATTGAAAAAACGTGTTCTTCCTCACTTTCCGCATTAAACAATAATGTATCGGTTGTCGGAAAACTTGTCGCAGGTTCTTGCCAGACGAAATAAAATAGGCCTAGGCTACTTAATATTAAAGAATGAGACTAAGAGCAAGTGTGTTCGATCTTACGCATTAGCCACATCAATTCCTACTAAAAAGTAAGATAAAAATAAAATGATTGATTATAATCAATCGTGAACTAAAAAAATTAAAAAATCAGTGGCATATAATTTATAAGCCACTGAGTTTTTTTTATTTAGTTCACTTTTGGAGGCCCCCCAGATTCCGGAGGCCCTAAGCCGGTGCTTAGTTGGCTTACATGTAAATCCGGCCCTGTCATCAGTGGAGCATCACACTTCGATCATGGCTCAACTTAATGTAACGCATCAAACAAATTACATTTTAAAAGTAAATTAGAACTCTTGCACAACCTCCTGCATGTTATATTAGTCCTTGGATCCAGAGCAGTGGTTTCCCAGCCCGTGGCCTGCAGGCCAAAAGTGGCCTGCTAGACTTTAAAAATGGCCCTTATCTGTCAAAGAATTTGCAAAAAATATATGAAAAAATTGACAGTTTGGACAGGATGGAACACACAATTATTTTCCATTACAAATTATTTTATTTTGACGTAGACTATAAATATCATCAAATATTCTATCTTGATTCAATTATAATAATTTTATATGTTTTTAGTTAATTAAATCATAGCCTTGTGGCCCCCTAATGCCGTTTCAACTAATTAAAAGTGGCCCTCGTGTCCTCCTATTTATAAAAAGTGGCCCTAAAGTCAAAAAAGGTTGGGAACCACTGGTCCAGAGGAGTGCATATGCAGAAATTCTGCGTGGGACATCGGCTCAGCATTCTTACTTAGGATTTTGACCTAATGATAATATAACTTCACTGTAGAATTGCACAAAATATCCCCAACGTGCATGTATAACTTGAATGAGGAGCATCACTGCATCAAGTGTTGAAATCACTAATCCTAATATATCATGAAGTGACAGTCAGTGGGGTAGCCAAGGGGGTTTCGGGGGTTAAAACCCCTCCATTGGCTTAGGGAAAAAGTTTTTTTAAAGGTTATTTATCCACTTAAATAAGAAAAAACAAAACAATTGCTTGTAGTAACAATTGTTTTTCTTACTTTATTCCCTTTGTTACTTTGTTCCCTGTTTATTTACTGTAATACTGTTGGGTTGGTTTCAGAAAGGGTATCCGACCAGGCAAAAAACAACCAACTCCCCCTCCCCCATGAAAAATTCCTGACTACGCCACTGGTGATAATTGTTATTCAAAGAAAGTAGTAACCAAGTGGCTATTTTAAACCAATGGGACTAGTCCAGCAGCAAATGCTTTATTAGAGAAAGAAGTCAAGTCATATATGGGTTGAAGAGGCACTATAACAAGTGCACATACAAACAAACAAACAAACAAATGGGTGAAATCACCTAAAATGTATAGTGAATTCTCGAGATAGTGTGTGTCTGAAATATTTTGTTTGTGTTTTCAAGCAGGGACCGCAACAGTAAACGATGTCACAAGACACTCCTTCAGGGTCAAAGCAGGATATGAAACATGGTTCTGTTGTTAGCCGTCCACAAACAAGTTGTAATATGCAGAGGTCACCAGCATCAAGCCCTGGTAGATGTGAGAGGCAAGGTCCTAATAGAGGGCCAGGATGGAGACTTTGTGGGCTAGGTCGGGGCGTAGGCCAAGGTCGAGGTGGAAGACATGGTGAATATATATGCCAAGGTCGGGGCAGAGGCCAAAGCCGGGGCAGAGGCCAAAGCCGTGGCGAAGGCCAAGGACAGGGTAATGGTCCTGATCAAGTCTGGGCTACCGACCAGATTCAGGGTGTGGGACAAATTCAAGGTGGGCATCGTGAACAGAATAGAGGCCAGATGCGTCAACCATCTGCTCAGCCACAGAACCCCTTTCGGGGAACCAGGCAAACACCCAATCCATGGCGTGGCCCAGCTGTTATCCACCGACATCGCATGGTGCCACAGCAGTCTCTTCGTCAGCCTGCAACTCAGGTCTCACAGACTGTGGTTGGAAATAGCGTGAGAAAGGGCGGTGAAGGAACTGCTGGTGTTGAAAGGAAGGCGAGAGAAAGAGGAAGGCTCAGAGTCGGAAGAAGATATGGTTGTGGAAGAGGAACGGTTCCATCCAAATCTGTTGCAGAAATTTCATCAAATACCACTCTGCTACCGAATTCAGTAGAAGAATTCACAACAAACTGGATTCCGTACAAAAGCAAGTTTGATGGAGAAAGTTCAAAAGATTCTGAAGGTAATCGTGAAGAAATCAGGGGAGAAATCTGTGAAGAAATCAGTTGGGAAGTCGGTGAAGAAATCCGTGGAGAAGTCAGTGAAGAAATCAGTTGGGAAATCAGTGGAGAAGTCAGTGAAGAAATCAGTTGGGAAATCAGTGGAAAAGTCAGTGGAGAAATCAGTGGAGAAGTCAGTGAAGAAATCCATGGAGAAGTCAGTGAAGAAATCCGTGGAGAAATCAGTGGAGAAGAATGTGTGAGTTCCACGATGAATGCGCGGTGTGAAGCTGACAGTCAAAGTTTCCAGACGCCTTTGTGCGATGATCAGTCAATTGTTTATCGTGATACTTCGAAGAGGGTCTGTCTAAATCTGACAAGCAGCTGCATTTTGGATGAACCGGAGCAAGACAAAGAGGAAAAGAGTGAGGAAATATTTAAAAGTGAAGGAATTATTCCTGAAAGTATTGGTTTGCAACATGTGGGTTGCAGGAATTCTTCTGTGCTTGGGGCATTTAGAGGAGTTCGCGGTGGCTTCAGAAGTCGAGGTGTGGCACAACTTGTTGAACAGGGATGTGATGCTGCTCCACTACGAAGTGACGATGTGATGGTTGAAGTTTGGGACGGCTCGGATGCAAGAAGTCTGGCAAGCAAGTGCAGTAGAAGTCAGATTGCAGGTTCAGAAGTTGACGCAAGCGTTGGGTATGCTGGTCTATATCGAAAGACAAGAGCAATGCAGTCGAAGAGTCATTGTGCAGGGAGTCTGCCAGCCTGCAGTCCTACGCTTGGGTTTGGGAGAGGCCGATGTTATTTTGGAGCTCGAGAAGACGTGGACACTCTGCAGAGAATCAGAGCAGTGCTTGTGAAAGGTCAGAAAGCATTGGGCGGCAGAGCACAGCCGAGCAGACCTGCTCAAAGTGTAACTTTGATAGAGGAATGGAAGGTGACGGATGAATTACAGGAAACGAAGGACAATGACCAAACTAGATGTCAAAGTGATAGAATTAAGAGTTCAGAGGAGAAGAAAGAGCGGAAGGAGACCAGCAGCGATGGCGTCGCAGGCGACCGAGTCTTGGCCATCTCCAACTCACAACAGATGTTTGAAGTCGATCAGAAGTTGGTGATTGAATATCTCGTTAATCACCACCACGGGTCTTGCACGTTGTTTGACGTTCGAAACAACAGCGGCATATTTCCATGCATACTCGAAGCAGAGAGGGTTCTTCGTTCCCTTGGTCGCTGTGATTTCATCCGGGTTTTGATTGATCCGTTAGATCTCGACAATTCCACCGTCAAGGTCTACATGGAGAAACTCCGACTATGCGTGGAAAACTGTTCCCAGACAAATAACTGTCAGCACGTTCACCTGTGTAGAGAATTCCTGATGGACTGTTGTTTTTCTCGGAATTGTTCTGTCGAACATGATTTGGAATCGAAGCACAATAGGAAGATCATGGTTGATTGTGGAATTGAAAGCTTCAGTGCAGACCAGAAACTGTCGATTATCCGCTGTTCAAACCTCTTCGTATGTCGGGAATATAACGGCTTAAAGGGATGTCCAGTTCCAAGTTCGTGTTTCAAACTTCATATCTGTAATTCATATATTATGAACAAGTGTTCTTTAGCCGCCAATACATGTCGGAACGGTCATATCCTGTTTAACGAACGAAATATGAAAATCCTGCGATTGTATGAGGCGGATCAGTTAAAGGTGGAGTTTCTGTTGAGAATTATTGTTGGCTTTCACATCGACCCTGTTCAAATGGAATTGGAGTTAAAAGAATATTGCCATTACCTTGGAGAAGGAGCAAAACGAGCAGGTAGCAGCAGTTATTCTGGAAGAGAGCAGGTTAGTTCATGGGAAGCAGATGAGCAGAAAATAATGGATGCAAGCTATAACACAGACCAATGTGATAAATATTACAACTCAGGAAAACCGAGCTGCTCTTACAATTCTGCACAAAAAGCAGTGCGGGAGAAATCTAATGGCATTGCGAAAAAGTTATATGTGCCTGCTTCATCAGGATGTAAACAAATGCAGCAGAAGAATAGATGCGAGTCCTTCGAAGAACACACCTGTTGTCGAATGGAAATCTGCACCAAACGACATCGGAGTGAGGCTCCTTACCTCTGGAGAGTCCAGGTGCACTCCAAGTGGTTTGACCTGGAGAATGACGAGTTGATCGAAGAAGAATTTTCTGACCCAGAGGCTGAAATGTTCTGGGGAACTACACGGCATGCAGTAAGTACACAGAAGCACCTATACCGTAGGCAAATGTTAACTCTTAACAACAAACATTCATGTACTAATTGTGACTGAGAACCATTGCTGTTCGTTGTTAAAGCGTTAAACTGCATAAGAGCATGGTAAGTTGCAAATGTGCTTGGCGGCATACTAACTTATTGGTCATCGCAATTTTTCAGTTAAACTGGGATGTACAATGTCAGTATTGATCCACTGCTTAGAAACATTTTATTCGTTCTACATACGCATCAGAATTTTCAGGGTTATCCTACGAGTCTTTGTGGACTCGTGTGATTTTGAACTGTATATTTTGAACCACTTTCGTACAATGTTGTACATCCTGGCCACCCAGCTTTAATATCTTTAATCTCGGCACACACAGTACGTGTGTCCATGTACTTTTACAGGTTGCACAAAACAGTCTTGCATTATAGGATGCAGAATTTCGTTTCTACTAATTGCAGCTATATGTGTTTGCTTTTATTTCTTGTAGACAGTCTGCATAGATTTCTCGTCATTGAAGTCAGACGTTGGATTGATTCAGCGCCTGTCAACGCCTTCGTACGTTGTCTGTAGGGACAAAGTGGATGGCACCCGATGGCTGTGGTACTGGCTTGATGCTACTGGTAAATGGGTTCTCTATGGCAAGGTACAATCGATGCGTTCCTTCCTTTTAAAACTTTATATTAAACCTAATTCGACTGTACATGTTAAGGGGAAATGAACCATTGACTATTTTGTTTGCAAAGCTTTTCTGGGTATGGTACACTGAACTCTTCCAAGTCTATATCCCCATTTTCTGCTAGGCACCTTCAGCACCATGATGCACCTGTTGATCTCTTGCTGGATAATATTTACACTGTTTAGAAGGTTTTTACTTTCCCCGATCCATGTACTGGTATAGTTGTATACACATGCATGTACACTTGTACAGGTATGGATACTGGATAGTTTGGATACCTACATAAAAATACATGTGAATAGGAATAAGCATGCAACATTGCATGTATTTCTAATGTACACTTGTAACTTCCCCAACTAGCAGCTCATGAAGCATATTGATTACAAGCAAATGCGTCTTAAGCTTGTTCATTGTAGTGTTCAAAACAACAACTGTTGTTGTTTCTTTCCAGAATAACCAGCCACCCTATCAGGACGTCCTAGAAGCAAAGTTTCTCAACGATTCAAGACATGTTTGCTGCTTTGAAACTAATGGCTGCAAATATGAACTCGATTTCGCAAAGATGGAACAGAGAAATCTGCAGACGAATTTCTGTCGTCCGATTCGTCGCCGGCCGTTGTACCGAAACGGGGAAGCGATGGAAATGCAAGTTGCAATTCTTTATGTTCGATATCGTTGTTCCTCAAATGCAATTCTTTATGTTCGATATCGTTGTTCCTCAAATGCAATTCTTTATGTTCGATATCGTTGTTCCTCAAATGCAATTCTTTATGTTCGATATCGTTGTTCCTCAAATGCAATTCTTTATGTTCGATATCGTTGTTCCTCAAATGCAATTCTTTATATTCGGTATCGTTGTTCCTCAAATGCAATTCTTTATGTTCGATATCGTTGTTGCTCAAATGCAGTTCTCTTTAAGTTATGATTGGTTGTCGAGAGTTTCTTAACTCCGATGCAGTGTCCGCGCTGTAGTCGGGAACGCCTCTGAGTAGAGTGCTTTAAGGGGCAAAATGCCAAAGGCAAGAAATAAATATAAATAAATAGATAAATGAAGCTACCTACCTGTAGTGTGATTATAATTATTTTGCTTAAAGCTCAGTTTTATTTAAAGCGCAGTTTGCTCCAAATGTTTTCCAGACCAGACATCGATTACCATTGCGATGAATCGAAGCTTCCTTTGAATTGGGTTCCAATGGATACGGAGTCTAAACATGGAATGGAACTGGTGCCACTGCATCCAGACGATGCCGCCTACGAGACCATCAAAGACTGCTTCTTTTCCACTTTAAGGGAAACAAAATTTGAAATAAACAGGATTTATCAGCTGCAAAACCTCAAGCTGTGGCAGAGTTTTCGGACGTAAGCAGTTTTTTGTGATTTGAAGCATTCTTTAGCAAATATACAGACAGACAGACAGACAGAGATAGAGACAAAGACAGAATATAATGTGAATAATATTAATGTAAATAATGTAAATACGTATGATGTATATTTTATGTTGTTTCTCTCTTGCCTGTCGCTACTTTTATCCATTCCTTTGTTGTCATCCGCCTTGACTACTGCTTTGCTCTCTTTGCTGGTCTCTCCATGCTGGACAATTACGGTGCTTGGTGCGGGTCAGCCGCGTGCCTCATTGGTCGTATTTCAAAATTGGGTTGCATCTCTGACTTTATGTCTTGCATTGACTTCCTATCCCACAGTGGATTACATAGCGGGTCTCTTTGATGTGGCATTGCATTTAAAATGCTACTCCTGCTTATTTGCATGAGCTCTGTCGCTCTATTTTGGATGTGCACGGTCCGGGGATCATCTGCTCTCAGCTCCTCCACTCAAGGTGAACTCCTTGTGTACCTGGCACGAACAGTTCTTTAGGCAGCGGGTACTATAGAAATCCATGGTGAAATAAAATGAATGAAATTATATTCCTTGCTATATGCATATGACGAATTGCCTCAGAGTCTTGGTGTGCAAGAATGTTACTAAGATAATTGTGTATTAAATTGAAAAGTTCAGAGAAATTTCACTACAGTTTGTAAACGTCTAACTCGCATGAACTGCATGAAATTAATTATCTGAATAAGCAAGGGTGTTCTTCTGGTAAACCTTCCACTTTCCTACTTCATTGTTTCTTTTTAGATGTATAATTATAGGTTCCTGTCTGATGAAGGCTGTTAATTAGGGAGAAATTCTTAATTTGTGGAATTATACATGAATAAAATGGGTCGCTTGGGGGCCCAGTAGCGCAATGGATAACATGCTGGCGTAGAGAGCAAGAGGTAACGAGTTCGAACCCACTGTTGGGTAGACATGCTTTGTGTAATCTGCTATTAGCACCGTGTATTGCAGGCTGTCTGTTCAGTTAGTGTAGCGTATTAAATTGCTATTATCTATCAAACTAACTTGTCTAGTATTAAGTGTTAATTATAAGTAGAAGTTAAGATAGACAATGTAGTGGCGTTGATTTAGTTAGTTAATTAATTGGCGTTGCTAGAAGAATTAATATTTAGTAATATGATCAGCAAACGAAAATACAGACGTGCTGAATAAATGCAGCGAGGCTGATGGACGTTGGTCGCTAATGGCAACTATATCAACACACGTAACGTAATGACGCGCAAACGGATTAAAACGCACGTCATCGAGAGAAACGGATAAATCTTTGATTTCTGCAATTTGAGGTTGATAGAGAAGGGTCATTTGTTGTGCCAAATGAACTCTTAAGTAAAATTAACCGCAGAATGAATAGTTTGGTGCATCTTCGACGTTGAGAAGAAGTGTAGCCAGTAGACGTTGAGTTTTTTCGGGACAGTTTTGTGTTCGAGGCAAAATCTGGAGCCTGTAATAACTATCGTCATTCGTTGGTGGAGATTTTGATCGTTGATTTTTAATTTTGCGAACATTGGAGAGTCGCTGGAGATAATCACACGGTTGATTAAAGCTGGAGATAATCACTTGGTTGATTATATGGTTGATGTGCACGCTGGCATTGTGTCACATCTCATCTATTGAAGTAAGAAGATTGGTGTTGGCGAATACTATATATATATCTTGGAATTCCGTGGTTCGGCCTGGACTGCGAAACTTCATTGGTGTATATAATTCCTCATCTACTTCGAAAGACACTTGGTTGTCAGAATACGAGAATCGAACTACGACAGTTTACAGAATTGGCAGACGATGAACTAGAAAAGAATTCTACACTCAAGTGAAGATAAGAATTAAATAAATCTAGTAGATAATCAACGCCAATAAGTAATTAGGAACACTGCGTAATTGTATTGTTTATTTAACAGTTTTCAATTATATTATACATTTATAAAGAATTGGTTTCTCTTTGAACTGGCTATTTAAATGCAGTACATTTTCAATACCTGCTAAAATAAGCTTATAAGACGGATAAACGTTACAGTTAGTACACGGTACTTAAGTTTGATGTTAATTAAGATTACTGCATAACTTGTACATGTAAAGCGCAGTGCGTTTGCAGGCGCTAAATTAAAGAGATATTATTTTTATTATTATTACTATTATTAAACCAAAAATGATGATTCCACTACTTTAAGCTAATGTGCAGAGCAAGTACGTTGGTGTGAAATCTTTCAATGAATTGGTACAGCGGGGTAGAGCGAAATTGCTTTGAGGCAATAATTGAACACCATGTTCTTTTATGTTACTTACCCAATAGGAAAGCAGGAATGATGGAAAATGAAATTGGGAGCCAAGCAGAAGAAGTGCTAGTGTACCATGGAACCCCAGAGGAGGAGACAGTTCGTTGGATCTGCAGTTTGGGATTCGATCAGAGAATGCACGGTAAACACGGTTCAAAGTACGGCGCGGGAGTGTACTTTTCCACAACCGCTAAGTTCAGCCACTGCTACACACAGCCATCCAAAAAGGGCCTGAGATACATGTTCTGTGCCAGGGTTCTGGTCGGCAGGACTGTGATAGGCCAACGCGAGTATAAGCGTCCTCCACCTATCGACCCAACGAAACCAACGGAGGGACTGTTCGACACCTGTGTGGACAGCATCACGGACCCCAGCATCTACGTTGTCTTTGATAACAGCCAATCGTATCCCGAGTGTCTGATTGAATATCGAGATACAGCTGCAGTGCAAGATGCTGAGGTTGATGGTTGGCAACCAACGTATGCTTATTCCCCATATCTTGCACCTACTTCGTATCCTGCTCATACACCGGGCTTTTCATTCGGTGGCAGAGCGCGGCCATCATATCAGTTCGGTCGGCCATCTTCATCCTCTATGCTGCCTCCTTCTTTAAGCTGCCCTCCTCCGAATGCATCCTCATCTGGTTCACGCAATCTGTCTTCTGCAAGGCCTATCATCAGACATATACCGTCTGCCACTTCTGCTTTGCAAGCTGATGCATCGACCTTGGCACCCACATCGATGCCTATGCCCCATGCCACTGCTTCTGTGGTTCCTGATGAAGTAAACTTGCAGCTGTGCTCGTCAGATGACTCCCTTTCACATGCTTCATCTTCCGACGATAAATCATACTCCTGTCACATCATGTGAAAACTTTTTTTTGTCTTGCAATAACTTGCTTGATATCGGTGTTATGTTACTATTTTTGCATGTGAAGCTCATTACATTGTCTCTGTATTTTATGAATTTATGGTGGTGTAAATTTTCTCCCCGTATTTGGTAAATGTTTAATTTGAATTCATTGTCGAAAGTGTGTTCCTAGTTTTATTTAAATACAGATTTTGTTATCGCCGTATTATTCGCTGGCAAGTTGCGTTTAAGAATTATTTTCCCCATCCATGCCAGGTATTTTTAACTTATTTCTTTCTGGGCTTTTTCTTGTGTTTCTTTTTCAGTAGTTTATTATTTGGCTAACTTTATTATTGTTTTCTCAACAATGGTGCATGTGATTGTGAAGAACTGTTGAATTGGTGCTTTGAATGTATGTGACGATTCGCAGACTAATGTTAATCGAATAATGAGTTCTAGTCTTTCTTCGTTTTTCTATAGACTGTCGTTTGATTATCTTTTTGACTGTTTATTTTGCGAAAACATTTGGCTCTCCATGTTTGCTGATGGGTTGTAGTCGTAAACCAGTTAGGTTATATTAAATTTCAAGCGTTGTTTGGTTGACACTGTGATTAAAAAAGTCTCATCTGTATTCTGTCTGCAGTCCATTTGTTTACAAATGTGTGATCTCTTTAAGCATGCACCTGCAGGGCTCTCCTAACATTGTGCAACCAGTTCTGTTGAGATTTATTGACGCTTGACTGGTCAGGGTTGGATTTAGAAATGTTTTAGGGGAGGGGCAAAAAATGTTGGTCTTGGGTGAAAAAATTTCTCTGGCTTTTCGCCCAAAAATCTGATTGCCTTTTTTATTAGATGTTTGCCCAAAAATTTCTAAAAACCTGTTGCAACTCTGGTTATAATATTTAATGACCTTTTGTTCTAGTAATATGCTACTTTTTCTCTCCACCTTTTCTCCCTGCATTAGTTGAAAGCTGATGGTAAGGCCCCCACGTCCCATGCAAATTTCTTGATGGGGGCGTGGCCGAATTGGCCCCTTGGATCCGCCCCTGTGACTGGTCAGCCTGGTCCTTCTAGTGCGTTGGTCGGGTCTCCCTGCTCTACTCAAGTGAATTATATGTGTACAAATAGGCCTACTATTTTTGTCCAAATAAAAACGGATGACATCCCCTCCAAAAACATTTGACAAAATTATGATAATTTTTAGTTGCTGTTTATAATATACTGTGATATTATTTACTATTTATACGATAACAATATATTTAATAGTTTATATGATTATAATGTTATTATTAACTATTTTAATATATGATACAAATCATACAATCTTGTTACAATGAGTAGGCTATAGGCTAACTTACTGAAAATATTTGTACAAATACTATTTTTGTACAACTAAATGGCTTCTCTCCAGTGCTTTCTTTCTAATTTCAAACTGCCAAATTTCAAATGTTTTGGTCTTTGAAACCTAGTTAAACAATATCATTACTGCAAGACTTCCAGATTCCCAGAAATCACTTCCCCAGAAAACTTTGACAAAATGATACTGGTTTTTAGTTGCTGTTTACGTTAGCACAGATCTTTTGCAGAAACCGGTCCCCCTACAATCCGATAACGTTTGCCAGGTTGTGAAACGCCTGAATTGGGTATATTTTTAAATGCGCTAGAGATTTAAAATTTCGTCCTCGCGTTGTTTTGGACTTCATAGGAGTTCTTGCAAATCACGTGATGAGTTACGCCTATCTAGTTCAGTGACATAGACATCATATATTACTGCCAAAGCTGGGTTTTTCCACTAGAACTGGGGTTTGGTCTTCGTCTCGGTTTTTTGGTCGAAATCTGGGTTTATTTTGGTGAGTTGACATTTTGTACTTACAAGTTACAACGCATGAATATTCTGTGAAATTCAATGTAAAATGGTTGTGATACATCATTTTTCCACTAATTTTAAGTTTAAACTCCACAATCAAGATCTCATGTTGTCAATTCACAAATTTATACCTGATGAATGGTTCTGCGCAGAAATAAACCATTTTGACATTTCAAAATAGGTCAGGTTACATCTATTGTAACATTTATCAAAATTAACCTATTTTGAAATGTCAAAATGGTTTATTTCTGCGCAGAACCATTCATCAGGTATAAATTTGTGAATTGACAACATGAGATCTTGATTGTGGAGTTTAAACTTAAAATTAGTGGGAAAATGATGTATCACAACCATTTTACATTGAATTTCACAGAATATTCATGCGTTGTAAGTACAAAATGTCAACTCACCAAAATTATCATATTTAAATATAATACCATATAAACCAAAGTGTAGAATACATTGTTCGTCATTAAAAGAACTTTTTAAAATTTATATTGGATTTGGACTTAGGATTTTATGCTATTCTAAAACACTTTGACTGTTTGACATTGATTGGATATAGAAATTATGTACGTTTGGTATATTAAAGAATATTCTTATCTTATCTTAACATGCATAGGCCTATTGTCAGTATGGATCCCGAGTCTCTGACATCTTTGACAATAATTGATATTTTTTAAGGTTGCAATTAAATTTTATTCGACTCTTTTGACGAACATTTTGCTAATTCTCATACGAACAAACGAAAAACCAACTTAATTTGAACGATGAACATTTTGTTAATTCTCATGCGAACAAGCGAGAAACCAACTTAATTTGAACAAAGGGGTCTAAAATACCTTATATGAATAGTCTGGGTTTTTCTGAGTTTTTCCGAAAAGAAATCTGGGTGTATTTCAGAAACCTCAGTGGCAACACTAATCTAGTTTTAAAAACCCAGTAGTTTTCTGAAAACCGAAAGCAAAAGCGAGAGATCGTTCGGATTCATTCCTTTCCTCGCAAATCTAATCTGTTTTTATCGGTGTTTGTGGTGCGACATTACGTGGCAGCTGTCTTTGCGCTTTATTTCAGCAGGCTTTGCGCTTTTTTCAGCAGGCTTTGCGCTTTATTTGGTAAACATATTTCAGCAGGCTTCTCATATGCAATGCGTCGTACGTTGTGTTGTTAATTTACTTTGAACGATTTCGAAAATCTTCCGACCTATTAATCTAGGTACCTGCAGACCGCTCCGCTATTCCAACATATCGGCGAGTTGGAAAAGGCTTTAGTCTTCTATTTATCGTACTCTTCATAAGCCGGGTTATAATTTTGTGAAACGTCGACAAGGGTTTAGGCATTTCTTCCTCTGTTGCGACTATTTTTTTTATTTAGCTTTTGCAGTTCACGCAGAGCCACTCAAAAGCAGCCTCACCGGCCTCGTGTACGATGGGCATTCCGCCCGGAAAGCGAGATGTTATGCGACTGAGTTCGTTGGATGGATGGATCCGATTTGATCAGGGTCTATGATAACTGAGGCCGTTACCCTGAACAGAAATTTGTTTGGCATATTACAGCACTTAGAACCATGACTGTTTGCCTAAACTAAGAGCATTTACTTTTATTTTAATGGGTACATCACCCATAGTTACTAAACAGAATGTTTCTGTATTAAATCATAATTAGGCGTATTCTAAGTATAGGAGATTTAACGGAGCTGGCCTCGTATGCGTAGGTGACAAAAGTTTTTTTTAACCTCCTAAGCACTTTATTTTAATAGAGTAAAATGATTTGTATGTACAGATTTGTTTACCGAGAAGGAGTGTTAGCAGAAATGCTGCAGATTACCGATATATAAGACAGCTGAGAGACAAGTTTCACCTGTAGCACATTCTTGAAAAGCATATAGAAAGCATGCTCCTTATTGCTCTTGGCTGTTAGTTCGAATTGATGAGGTATGTGACACAAGTTACATAATTTACTAACAGGCCGCTCTGTGGGACATGGTCAATAGCAGCTACGAAGAGGACAACATCAGTTATTCCTGCCATGTGAGTCGCAAAGAGGTTTCAGAAAGCCAGCCCTCATGACCTGTCCCATGAGCTTGTCGACCTGGTCAACCTCACCTGCACTCAGTGGCGTAGCCAGGAATTTTTCATAGTTTTTTTTGCCTGGCCGGATACCCTTTCTGAAACCAACCCAACAGTATTACAGTAAATTAAAAGGGAATAAAGTAACAAAGGGAATACAGTAAGAAAAACAATTGTTGCTACAAGCAATTGTTTTGATTTTTCTTATTTAAGTGGATAAATAAGCTTTAAAAACTTTGTTTCTAGGCCAATGAGGGGGGGGGTTTGGGGGGCTACGCCACTGCCCGCACTCAGCCCCTTAACAAGCCAGGGACACATATAGTAGGCGTGCCAAGGCGGCCACATCACTTTTAGAGTTGAACCCTGCATCCCATGGTCTCACAGCACTTAGAGAATGTAAAGAGATGAATACATGTGAGCTGAAGGTCATAAAAACATGCTCATAGCCTGAGGTGTTCGCTGACAGAGGACTGAGCACTTCGATCGAGGTTGCTCTGAAGACATCTGTTACGGATGGTTGCAGATCAAGACATGGTCGTCTGTGCCCCACTTCCACTATCTCGCAAGTCTCTAGTTAGTTGGCATGACAGTTGTTGCGTGAGACCTATACATGTAGAATGTAGATACAAAAGTTCACTCTGTGCTCAGCCTAAGTTGATAGACCAATGAGCAGCTACTCTATTGTATTTATGCAGTTTGCAGAGTACGAGCAATGAGCATTCATGCATACATTCATACATCTAAAATACATCGAGGTGTCATATCGTGTCTTGAGATTTGTTTGTGTAGAATGTAGGCGGGCACCTGTCGTTGTCAGAGACGCCCAAGCAACAATTCAGAATACTTCTCTATTATACAGTTCTGTTCAGTGTCATGGATGCAGACGTGTATGAAAATATAAAGCAAGAAATTTTTTAATATGCTTTTAATTTATTATAATTATGCATAAGAACATCATATTTATACTCCGGTCAGCTTTATACACCGTTGTGGACAAAGCGGTCTGCACATTTCAGTACTGGTCACCTTCATGTGATAGAAAAATAGACACTGGCACTGAGGTCAAAGCTGTTATCGGGAAGAACAAGTGTGTGCCAGAGTTGCCAGATTTCGGAAATGCTTTGTTTCGACGTCACGTCAAAAAGTAGGGCCCTGAAAATAGCGAGATGAGAAGCTGAATGAAGACATTTGCAGATGTTTGTTATGCACGTTAAAAACATACTTTTCTGGCTTCGTTATTCGTGTCGCACAAGGCAGTATCCAGGATTTTGTGTTGGTGAGAGGAGTGTGTTTACTCGACCTTGAGCAAGTTGAGAAGCGACAGAGTCAAAACGTACACCGGACACTATCTCCTCATGCAGCCATCAGACAGAATATGGCCATCTCGATCGATTGTGGGTCCCACTGTTTGGATCGATCCATAATATGTACATCATCATGATCTGTCTATTGTAAAATTTCACATATAAATAAGAGTCCCAATAGTAAATTTCCTCTATTCTTACATCGTGTGATTCACATGATTTCATTTTGGGGGTATTCAAGCATCCAAACTCCCTAGCTATGGCCTTGATGTCACAAGACATATATGATCAAACCATCGACTTAAAAATTTGGATGGCAGACTGTCTAGTTCTTATCGTATACTAACTCTTATACTGTAGAGCATGCATTAAGTATTAAGTTTGCAAAACGACATGTGAATAGTAGCTAGTAAAAGTAGCCTGGTAACGTACAGCTGTCAGACTACAAGAAATCATAATTTTGCCATTGCAAACATTGGGACAATTCAAAAGGAGCCCAAAATATTGGGAGGTCGCAAGGACAAAATTTTCTGTCTCGAGCACATTGAAAATAGCCTGACTCGTGCTTTTCAGCCTGACAACTCTGGTGTGTGCTATCACTGGTGATTGACTTTCAATAGGCCTGAGTAATGCTTGGAGTTGAAGTTGATACTGCAAGCTCTACGTGATGGCCTTTGCTATGAGTTACACAGAGAAAAGTCATTTAATTTCCGTTGCAATGGTTTCTTACACAGGGTCGTGTTGTTTATTAGACAGCAAATCTGTATGTCCGCTATCTGATTCTGATGGACTGTTAATGTTGACCAGCTCAAGACTCAAGAGTTGTCCTAAGACAGTGCTTGAGTAGTTTGCCTTAGCCAACATAATCTACAATTTCAAAGAAATATTGAATTTGTTTGCATAAAAATATGCGTAATTCTATCAGTAAAAGTTTAAAAGAATTGTATCTTTCACGTCTTACTTCTTAGCAGGTTTGGTGGTCTTTTGGCTCAGTTGCTAACATGATGTGGCTTATGATTATAGCAGAACAGCAAAGTAATTCTGTAGTTGTTCTAACAGGTCACTGCTTTAGACTAGTACTGAGTTTGTATATTCAATTGTAACAATTGTTCATTTGAATTTTTAGGATCGCACTGGATTATGACTGGGTTGAAGGTCGTCCATTCATCACATACACTAATAACGAAATAAGTGCTGTTCAGTTGACCACATAATCGCTTGGAAGTTGTCTACTTACTTGGATTCTCGGACTGCACAATACAACACAGAGATGTCTGGTTTTAACTCTGAGCCACACAATGAGTATCATAGAGGAAACAGAGGAAGAGAAAGATACAGAGGGAGGAGACCATATTGGGGAAGAGGAAATGGTGCAAGGAGAGCAGAGGATGAGTTTGATCTGAGTTCAGAGGATGGCACTGGGAATCGAAATGAAAGAGGCCGAGGAAACCGAAGACCCTGGGGAAAGGGAAGACACTGGAAAAATCGAAGAGGAGAGGGTTTGACAACTTCAGATATTCGACCTTTGTTTCCAGTGGAGTCATTTGTTGGACAGACCGCTGAAAATTATCCGGGGGCGCAGGGAACGTTCACTGTGGAGCAAAGGACAAGCAACGAACGCAGATCATCGAATGCACACTGGAAAAAGGGAAGAGGAGAGGGTTTGACGACTTCAGATATTCGACCTTTGTTTCCAGTGGAGTCATTTGTTGAACGGACTGCTGAAAACTATCCGGGGGCGCAGGGAACATTCACTGTGGAGCAAAGGACAAGCAACGAACGCAGATCGTCGAATGCATCATCAAAAGCAGAACAGAGGAACGAGGGTCCTGCGGCAGATAGATCTGTGAGAGTTGATCAAAACAGAATCCTAGACTACCTGGTTAAATGTCACGGCGGTTCCTGTCTGGTTTCAGATCTGCGAGAGAACCACACTTTGTTTGAAGATACACTGACGCCAGAGGCAGTCCTTCAGGCCTTGAGAAATTGCCGAAATGTAAAGGTGCTGAGAAATGGAAACAACTTGGACGGTTCCGTTGTGAAGGCGTTCTTCAGAGCGTTGAGACTCTGCTTCCAGCACAGGCCGCCAAAGCCTTGCAAGCATCAGAATTGTAAGCATTTGCACCTTTGCAGGGATTTTCTTATGGACTGCTGCTTCATGAAGCACTGCGTGTGCAGTCATGATGTTGATTCGCAGCGGAATGAAGCAATCGTGATTAACTGCGGGGTCCACATATTCAGCCCTGACCAACAGCTTTCGCTCATTCGTTGTACTAATCTCATGGTCTGTCGTGAACATAACAGTCCTGAGGGATGTCCAAATGCAGACTCCTGCTTCAAGCTGCACATCTGCAATGCGTTTGTGATGAACAAGTGTCTCCTTTTGGATGAGAATTGCTCCGAAGGTCATGATCCTTTCAGCGAAAGAAACAGGACGGTACTGCAGCTGCACGAAATGGAAAGATTACCCAAAGAAACCATCTTTAAGATGCTGCTGGCGTTCAACAGACAACCTCAGCGCCATACAAAATATGCCGGAAACTATTCTGAGACGAAGGAATTTAAACCAGCAAACATTCGAAGACGATCAGAAGTTGAAGATGAAAACGACGAAACTGTGACGAAAGCACCTTATGAAGTACCTGTAAGGCCTGCGGCAGCTGTTAGGCCTCCTGCCACTCGAAACCCAAATGTGATACCTTTCACTGAGTTCATGAAGCTAAACATTGACTCTTGTGATGAGGAGGTGTCGAAGGATATCTGTGACGCTTTTGAGGAGCACAGTTGCAATCTGAGAGAAAACTGCACGGATAGGCACAAGAGCCGCACTGCTTATCTGTGGAGAGTGAAGCTTAACGGACAATGGATCAGCCTCGACAAGGAAAACGCAGTCATCGAAAGAGCGTTCAGTTATCCGGATATAGAGGAATATTGGGCCATGGAGTCAATTCCGGTAAGGACTAAATTCAGGTATAAGACATAAAAACAAGAAACTTATTTTTCGTAAGGGAAGAGGAATCTACCCTGTAACTAAACAAGAGGGAATTGCTAAAAACAAGTAACAGAAATTTATTTTGCAGTCATATAAAGTTACCGGTATCCTCTTTGGCTGTCTTTGCATTGAATGTCAGCTTATGCATGGTACAGTTATTGAACCTTTTGCATGCTAACTGTGCAGAATGTAGATAAGTAAATGTGTGCGTTGCGTGTGTTTGTGTGGGTGTATGTGTCCCACTTGGAGAATAGCTACCCAAAAAATCTCTACTAAGCGACATTGTTGAATTAGAATTCAGATTTGCCGCAAATTCAATCAACTTCTTTGGTATTTATTCAGATTAGACGAGCGGTGCATGTACAGTAATTGATTGATAAATACTGTCCAAGAATTACCTACTGACCATTGTGACAACTTTAGTGATTAATCGATCAAAAGACTACCGTAACTATCTATTACAATCATATATAGTACCTTTAACGCTTTAATGATGAGCTGCATTGTTCCTGGGCAGTCACTTTTAGTGCACTTTCGTCGTTAAAGGGTTAAAGGATTCTAACATGGTATGACCATACAAATTATATCTGTTACCATACCATTGCTTTTTCTTTCTGTCAGGACGTACAGCTGCATCTGAAGTTCGAAGACATGAGTTCTGATTCTGGTCCCATTCAGCGACTATCGACCCCATCGTATGTCGAAGTACGTGACAAAGTCGACGCCACCAGATGGCTTTGGTACTGGCACAATGGAAGTCAGTGGATACCGTATGGACAGGTTGGTTCAGTCTCAGATCGAGTGCTAATTTTAAGCGATATTGACCGTTCATTTCGGTGTCTTGAACAGTTTATTTCGAAGTGTGTTGACCAGTGCTTCAACCATGAGATCTTTTCTCACAATGACACTTAAGTTAAGTGGTGATGATGCTGATGATGATATGTAGAATTCCTCAGTGCTTGAAGTGTAGAAAAAGAAGTGCCTGGACGCCCCTCACCTTTTCAGTGCGTGCTGGCCAAATAAGTGACAGGACGGTATTCAGATTTGAAAATAAGTGCTTGGACGCCGTCCATGACCGTTCTGTCACACTTTAAGCCCTGGAATTCCTTTATATCACCGTATTACATCACGGTATCTTATTTTCGACATTACCGAAGGACTTGCATCCTATTTTATGTTGTTGATGCAGTCTTATTATTAATCGGTTGCTGATTGGTAAGACGCTTGACAAGTAATGTTGAGAATACAAGTTTGAGCCTCAGTTGAGGCAGTTACTGTGGAGAATGGAGATACCCTGAACATATACTTTACTCACAATTGCACTACCATTCATGTTCTGGCGTATATGGCTGTATGCACATCCTAACTTTGGAAGGATGGTGAAATGTAAGCAGTTTCATGGTATTGCATTACACCTAAAAAACATGCACACAACTGATTTGACGACGTTTGTTTGGGTTCTTGATGTTGCTGACGAATATTTAATATCTAAAATTCAGTGACAAGGTTTAGTTAAACAAACTTCACACAAGTTCCGTGTAAACACAATTTCCACATATTAGATATGAAACAATTTTATCAGTTACTGTTCTCACTTCACACGAGCAAATTAATGAGTTTTGTCTCTTGTTTTCTGTATTCCAGTCGGGTGAACCTCCTCACCTGGATATTCTGGAAGCAAAGTATCAACGAGATCCGAACCTCATCTGCTGCTTTGAGTTCGGAAGCACGCTATACGAACTGGATTTTGCGAAGATGGAGCAGAAGAACCTACGGACGCACTATGCCCGAAGAGTGAGGCGTAGACCTTTGTACGAGGAGAGAGTCGAGTGGGCGCCACACATCAGGTAATGTGTAGCAATAAAAGCAGCAGCAATCACTTTTAAAACAATTTGGTAAATGTGGTAATCATGATCATTTTCATAGTTATAACAATGATCATATTTATTTATTTATTTTTCTCGTATTTGCTATAGTGCCCCTTCATGCTTTCTACTCAGAGGTGCTCCCGATTACAGCACGGACACTGCATCGGAGTTTCACGCCAAAGCACACGAGCAACTGCTAGTGAAGTACTTGCTCAAGGTCCCTACGCTTCAGCTTGAGGTGGATTTGAACCTGGAATTCTTCGGCTCCAAGGCACCGAACCCAACACTACACCACCACGCCCCACAATAAATACAGTAAAGACCTCCCCCCACCTCTACCATCATCTCAGAGGCACGGTCCCTGAATCTTCCCCAATGGGCTTCATACCTACACCATTTATTGTTTCTTGTTCTGTTGTTTTCTCCCACCTTGTTGCACACTTGGTCTTTTGCTGTTCAAGGGTGTTTTCCATCATGCTTCAAGTATGCTTTAGTGACACTTTTGCTTAAAAAACCTGACCAAACAGCCACCTTTCTGACTTCAGACCTATATCCAGCCTCCGCAACATTTCCAAGACCCTTGAGCGCCTCTATCTTTCTCGTGTCAAGAAACAGATCACTTCCTCTCCCAACTTCAGTCCTCATCAGTCAACTTACTGTGAAGACAATTCCACTGATTCAACACTGGATAACATCTTCGTCTGTTGACAAAAATTATGGTAAGACCTGCCTCTCGGTAGGTCTTGACCTCAGTGCAACCTTTGACACCATTGACCACCAGCCACTCTTTTCAGGACTCGCCAAACATTGCCACTTGGTCTTAACCTGCTGTTGAGCTCTTGAAGTGCAACAGGTTTTTTGGGGGTCCTTTATAATTTACAGTCATTTCTTTCCCTATTAGTTCTATAAAGCTAATCAGCAACGTATTATTCATTTATAGAAGAAATTAAGTAAAAATAATTTATTTTAATAAGAACAAAAATAATTAAATCTGATATATGAACATACAGTCATACATTGTATGCAGGGAACTGCAAAACATTACAAGAATGATGCAAACACGCAGATTAATTAAATCAGAAACAGATAATCAGAAGCTTAATATGACTTGTAAATGATGATGTTCTAGATTCAATAACGAATATCACTGTGATGACTCAAAGCTGCCTAGAGGCTGGGTTCCCATGGATACGGAATCGAAAGATGGAACGGAGCTGGTTCCTCTTCATTCTAAGTCAGATGCATGTCAGAGAGTTGCAGCAGAGTTCTTCAGAACGATGGACAAAAGCAAACACCAAATCAGAAGAATATACAAAGTTCAGAATCTTGACCTCTGGACGCATTATGAAACGTAAGACCTACGTAATGTAATATCCAATATCAGTTCACTTGGGAATTCTCTCTGGTTGTCTTTCCTCGTCTTTCTCTTGCCTGAAAACTTGCCTTTTCTCTTGGGGTTGAACGCACTGGGAGAGCTTCTGAAAGGCTCTTGCTGTGAGAAGTGCTTTATAAATGGTCAGATACAATACAATACAACTGATTGTATTTAAGAAGGCGGAGGAACTGGCAATGGATAGAGGGGAGTGGAGATGCGTTGCCCGATGTGCAGATATGCGCAGGAAGGACTAAGGTCTAAGGATTATATTGTTAACAACAAGCTGCGTTGAGGGCCCATACTTTATAAGTGCATGCTCATGGTTACAGCCTACAGGGTTAGGATATAAGCTTGCTATTAGTGATGTAGCTCAATTGGTGATATCATCATGTATTAGAATCTGTGAGAAATCCCTGTTCAGGCACAGGTCTGTCAAACTCGCTACTCTACAAAAATGAGAAACTGGCTTCAATAGATATCACTCTCAGACTCTCAGTCCAGTTCCAAGTTCAAGCAGAGTCAACAACAAAGCATTGTGGGTAACTTGGTGGAACTCCATTTCGATCCTTTCCTGAACATCTTTTTATCACCATGTGGTTGTTACTCATGTCAGTCGTGCTCATTTACAGTAGTGTTTCAACAGTTCTCTTATTTACAGTTTTTCGATTCTTATAATTTAATTTACCAATTTCACATAAACTACGATTGACATCATTACGAAAAAGCATGCACATGCTGCCATCTGTTGATTGTTGACGAAATTCAATTGTCTGGTTTAATGCATGTTCAGGAAGAAGGCGTCGATTGACAAGCACATGGGAGGAAGGGAAACGGAAGTGAACGTGTTTCACGGAACGGCGGAAGAAGGCACGGCTCGCTGGATCTGCGGAGTGGGATTTGACCAACGAATGCACGGAGTTAATGGAACCGTCTACGGAAAAGGCGCCTACTTCGCGACAACGGCCAAGTACAGCAACGGATACACGCAACCCTCGTCTCGACGGCTCAGATATATGTTCTACGCTAAGATCACTATCGGCCGATTGGCTGAAGGTAACGGCAACCTAAAGCGCCCTCCTGCGATTGATCCAAATAACCCGATGAAAGGCCTGTATGACTCGTGTGCCAACAACGTCGCTAATCCATCCATCTATGTCATCTTTGACAATAGCCAGACATATCCGGATTACCTGATTGAGTATCGAGACATTTGTCCAGATCCAGTGTTGGATCAGAGCTCTCTGTCGCAGAGTCAGGCATATGCACAAGCCTTCAACCGATTTTCATTGGCAAATGCAGCCGCTAGCCAACCTACCAATGTCTTTTCGTCTTATTCTCAGAGTCCACCACCTTCTAATCCACCTCCTTTCAATCCACAGCCTTCCAGTCCTCCCCTTGCTTTCAATCCGCAGCCTTCAAATCCAGCTCCTTCCAATCCGCAACCTTCCAATCCACTTCTGTATAGTGGTCAACGTCCACAGTCAACATCTTATCAGAATTCCTCAACCAATGCAAATCCATCCAAGAAGGATTCCTCATGCCTTGTTATGTAACTACCCTGGCACTATGTGTGGACGTTATGCTTTCAACAACAAGGCCTAGAAACTGCAGATTTTGATTTAATTTATGGGATTAGGAAATATGGCTATAATTTTTTATATGCCACCTACAAGTTATCTTTTTCCATAGGATTCTTAGTTATTTGATGCTTTGTTAAATTCATGCGCCTTCACACATCAGTTATTTATGTATGTGTAGTTATAGAAATGAATTAAATTCTTTACTTTGTTTAAACTTTTTTCAGAGGTTGGGGATGATTTACAAAATTATGTGTCCTGCACCAGAGACTCATTCTTTCGGAAGCTGTCTGTTTTGTTTTATAACAAGTTTAATTTGTGTAGATGAAATAATTTTATTACCTTTGACCGTGTTATGTCAGAATTGCCATTTTAATAAATTAAGTGTGCAAGAATCGGTCTCCATTGTATTGGAATACATGAGAATTTTCATCTCCAAGTGAGAAGCTGTTTAAGTTTTCTTGAAAATAATTGTAAATTGCAAAAACGTTTTTATTTCTAATTCACCATGTGATTAGCCTGACTAGTGCTACTGTGTTAGAGTTGTTGACATGGGTGCCCGCACTTTGAGGCAAGAGGGGCAATTGTCCCTGGGAAAATTGGTGCCAATTTCTTTAACTACTAATTTTTGATTTTTAATAAATTTCTTTTTCGCTAGGGCACTATTGATGCACAAAGCGAAACTGGCAATGTTACATTTAGAAACCTTTATTACAAATACCCATGTTCTTACATTATTTCTTACTTTGCGCTTTCAACCTCTTAATGAAATTAGCCGCAGCCATTGTTGTTTGCCCCTCCTGCAAGATATCTGCTGGTGCCCATATTTGTGGAGTGCAGTTATAGTTTCATTGTGTTTTGCTTATTGTTCGTGGATTAAATTGTGGATTTTCGAGTTATAATATTATTTTGGCACTTTGTCCAGAATTAAAGCTGCTTGTAGCCAGGGCTGAAAGTGGTTTTGTCTTAAAAGTTCTAATTCATATTACTAAACATATAAATCCCGTTAGTGAATTTCCTAAATTCTGATCTTTGAAATCTGATGACCGTTTTTAGTATTTGTTAATTTCTTTCTTCTGCAGTTGACGAGCAGCCGACCGAGAGGGGGGGTTTCGGATGGGGCGGGGGATGTGCTCTACCCCACTGTAATGCAATGTTTTGATTTCCCATGCTGTTCTCGTAGCATTGTAAGTACTTGTGTGAAAACATTGCTGTTTTTGTTTAAATGCTGATAATTTTTATTGGGTTTATCAAATAATAATGAAAATGTGATGAAAGCATAAACGTGAATGTTAAGCACGCAAGGCCTGGGCAAAGGCAGGTTGCGAAAATAAATGACGGACCATGGGCGCCTGCACATAGGGGCAAGAGGGGCACTTGCCCCCTGGAAAATTGACACCTTTTTTCTTACTAAAACTTTGGGTTTTTAGCAAATTTCTTTGCATTAAAGGAACCTACTATTTTTTATTTTCAACATATTTCTTCGCACTAAGGAAACTATTCATATTAAAAATGATTCACAACATTAAACTAAGAAATTTGTATTGAGAAACCTCTTTGAAATACCTGTGTCCTTAATTTCCAGCTTTGCATCTTTCAAGCATTGCTATGAAAAAAGTTAACTGTGACCACCGTAAAATTTTTGCCCCTCCTGCAAAAATTTATGCAAGTGCCCATGTGACGGACCCGGCTCACTTTCAGCACTGCTTGTAGCTGATCAATAATTGAGTTGACGGTGACAACGAGGCTTAATAGGCTACTTAGAAGTCAACCACACACAATATCATTTTCATTCCTGAAATTTTGCTTAACGGTTATAATATAACTGGTAAGCAAAATTGCCCACCCTCGTTATATGGGTGTTACACCACTGGTTCGATGAAATTAGTCTACTTTGGGACAATTCAAATTTCAATGTCACGAGGTCTGGAGCGCTGAGCATAATAGGCTATGCTCTATATTTATAGCCTAAAGGCAATTGGTCAGTTGCAGTTTGTCAGTAGGCGATATACTGTTTTTACTGATAAGAGTGCAACTGAAAGTCACGAGTAATTAATTTTGGGTGCTGAAAATTGGCAAGGAGATTTACAGTCCAGCTTACCCAAGTCGATTGCTTTAAGCTCACAGGCCTATTTTCCAAGTCGACGAAAAGTGATCGTAGCACCCGATCGATCAAGGGTTATACCTATAGGCCTACTAGTAGGGTGTGCGCACTATGCAAGGACAACAATAGACCTACCGAAAGGATAAGCCTAAGTCTCGCAAAAGAGATTCGAAGAACAAGGCAACATTTGACAGACAGAACCCTCCGCTCGTTCGTCCTTCATTTTTTCTGCTAACTCTCACTCAAAACCTCGACCTCTAAATCGTTTCCACTGAGCCACAGTGTCTTCCACACTTGCCTAACGTTGGCGTGATAACCTGAGGATATTAATTCGTAGATACAAGTAGCCTATAGCTGCTAAACAGATTCAATATTGGCTGGCAGACAGACAGACAGACAGGAACGAGGACGTATTCGCATAACTGGCGATCGAGAATCGTTAGAATTAACAGAGCGACTAATGACCGTCACCGGAATATTATTAATGACCCGGAACAAATGAACTGATTTCTCATAAAACTGTTGTCCATCGTCGCCTGCATACGTAATGAACCTCATCTTCTCAACGACAACAACAGCAGCAGCAGCAGCAGCCAAATCTATCATTAGCCGAAGCCTCCATGAGTGACGCCCGTTTCCATATGATGACGTTCCAACTCCACGCCATCATCATCATCATCATCACGGCTCTCTGCCGACGCACTTCCGGTCTGCCACCTCCTTCACTTCCGGTTTCTTTCGCCACGTCGACGACGCTCATGGTTCGCGACCGGAAGTCCGCCTCGCGCAGAATTCTGGGCCATGATCGGCTCCAATCGAACGATTTGCACTGAAATCTGTTAAATGAAATTGATGACCGTAAGCGAACAGAGAGAGAGAGGGAGAGAAGTTAATATCTGCGCCATATATCTCTGCCAGATCTGTGCTGACGTCGAAGGAGCGTGACGTTTTAGGGTGACCCGGATGTTGACGGATGTTGGAGCTAGCGCCGCCTCTCCCTCTGCAGAGTCTTCCATGGATCAGAGCGCCGGATACAAGGACAGCAGAGACCACGAGAGCCTATCAAGCGATGCGGGAGAGCTCCATCTTTCAAGCGTCTGCTGATTCGCTTAAATGTATGCGCACTCAAACCCAGCATTGTGTGCTGTAGGACGCCGCTTGCTTTGATTAGCCGTCGAACATTTCGACGCACTTAATTTATTAGGCTGCCGCGATCAAAACAAGCGACGTGATGAATTATGGGTAGCGGTCATTACTGCGTTCGGTGATAAATTTCTCGGCGGTCAGAGTGTCTTTTGTATAATGCATTGGGAGAACGTATATTATAGAAACACGTAATAACGTTCAGTGGAAGCACATTTCTTGCTTAAAGAAGACTTTAAGTGTAGAACATCGGGTGATAATAATTGCTCGAACGATTTCGACTTAGAGTCAGGCACAGGATAGGGTCGCTTCCATAATCTGGACAGATCTACAATTAGGATCAAACTCTCAGACAATGGACGACTTAAATGTTGTTGTTACATTTCAACGACACTGCCATTTCAAAGATGATTAGTGTCGCTATGCCATTTAGGTCCCCGTGGACGGACCGTGCTATAACCCGAGATTTTGACTCTCTGAAATATAGCAACCTTTGGGAAGCGGACCGCGTCCCGCGTGCACGTTTTTTTCCCCCACAGAGTTGCGTACAGACGCGCGACCAGCGCTCTTACCGTTGTAGCTAAGAGAGCCAGCTATAGGACGACTTAGAAGAACGTTTGCGCTTATATAGGCTATTCCGATTTCTTCAAGCAAGACGTTTGAATGCGAGAAATCAACGACCTGTGACGACGGGATATGGCATAGGCCTAGAGGTGGGTATTAAATTTAAATAATCTTTAGTACTATGTTTAGGCTAATTGTTTATTAGCCTACTGATAGGCATGCTGTTATTTGGAGCCTGCTTTCGTTATTGCTTATTGCGATTAGAACTATTCAGTCTATGAGCGTTGTCTGTTTACCTGCTGTTGATTATATAAACGAAAATAAAATGATTGGCTAGTGCTAGGCCTAAAATTGATTTAGGCCTATTGTTCCTGGATGATGGATCTGTTATTTATAGCTTTTATTGTCATTTATTAATATGTAAACAGGTAGCTGAACTGAGTTTTGACATGCATCTGTCAGTTGCTACAATTAGCGTATATACGGAATGAATATAATTTAGGTTACTATATAAGTAAGTTAGAGAAAAGCGAAATTGTCCTCCATGCCTAGCATATATAGGGCATTATGTAGGCCTACCTGTTCTTTATTTGCACGAACTGATAAGTTAATTGATTGTAACCTAGCTGCCTGCCATTTCATGTTGATCTCTTTAGAATCATTTCTGTCTGCATGTGCTTCATGTTATCATGTATGCCATATTATGGAGCCGAGATTGGACCCATCATCGTATGGGTTCTATAGCATCCCCTGATTGCTTCTGGACAGTCCAGTTGCGGCGCCAGGATTTCAGTTTGGGGGGGGGGCTGAATTTGGGGCGAAAATTTTCCGTTTTCAGTCGCCAAAAATTTCTGATGACTTTTTTTTACTCATTTGGTCGAAATCTTGGAAAACTGGTTCTTCGACCGCCAAACCTCATGCCAAACCTCATGCGTACCTTTACGGGTTTTTTTGGGGGGGGACTAAAGGGGTTAATCGTCCGAAAATGTTATTTTTACATGGGGAAAAATGGATGTCCTTTTTTAGGGGGGCTTAGCCCCCTACCCATACTCCCTAGCGCCGCCACTGCTGGACACTCGTCTTACATGCACACTCTTTCGTGAAGAACATCATAGACATTTTGCATTGGCACTCTGCACTAGATAGGCTTGCGTTAACACGTGGGAGGGTATGGTGACGGAAAGTCAAGGCGATTAAGGGCCTCTGAGAATATGGCGGCGGGCCCACGAGGGCTTAATACGGGTCTGCTTACATACATTACCATGCGAACGCAACTACACTCAAACACAAGTAGCCTTTAGCCCAGGGCCGGATTAACAAATGTGGGGGCCCTGTTCGGTAAAACTGTGGGGGCCCAAACCTTACAGAAGAACAGCAAAATGACTCACAAAACGTGTTATATTCAACGAATCAATATTTGTCTATTATTAATTCATTAGGCCTACTTCTGTTTTAACAATGCAACATTTGCCCCGATTTGCTCTGCTGTGCATGGCGCCCACACTGTTTACAAACTAAAATATATTTTCGCGGTTAAGCCAGTAGTAGACCCTGACTCAAGCGCCATCCTACTTATGTGAGCTTTCAGCTCGGTGTCTGTCTCTCTGGACAGCGTTCACTGCGCTCAGCTGCTCGTGAATTCCTTGTTCATTTTTCGTGTGTTGTGATCATGCAACGACGAGCATTCTCGGTAGTGGGTGCAGTTATCTGGAATAGCCTCCCCGTGGCTCTCTCGCTTCCCGTGACTCTGCTGGCTCTTTCTTTCGTCTTCTTAAGGCTTTACTTTTTGATAACATCTGCGTTGGGAGCGCCTCTGAGTGAAAATATCAAGGGGCTCTATATAAATTTATGAGATTGACTGAATTCGTAAAAATTGAATGCGTACTGCATGTACTCAATGTTATTATCACGCCATCTCATAATGCGTACAGAAGAACTCAAGTGCCTATAGCACTTGAGTTCCGATCAGCCTGATCAGGTGATGTATCAAGTGTTTAAATAAGCAATAAAACGTATAACTCTTACTAGCATTTCTGATTGATTTTAAGATCGACCTGCCTGGCAATGAAAACTGCAATAAGGGCCCCCACACATGTGCAAAAGTTGCATAATGTTAAAGTCAGTAGTTTTTGAATAATTTGACATTTTTTCATAGATTTAATTTTTTTTTACTATTATAATTAGTAATGATGAAAAAATCCTATTGCATGTGTGGGGGCCCTCTAAAGTGTGGGGGCCCCTGTTCGGCCGAACATGTGGAACATGCCTTAATCCGGCCCTGCTTTAGCCTATATAATCAGTTACCCAAATAAAGACAATCAGCTTCTGGCTGGCTGCTTCTGTATACAGCGTCATTGTTCCAGCCACTATACCATCACCTACCGTCACCACTTTCGCTTTGACCACCATCAACACCGCGCTTCCATCACACCACTGCAATCACCACCACCACGACCACGACTACCATCGTCGTCACTATCACCACCTCTCTATAGACACACCGCTATATATATGTATACCAGAGACACACCGTCACCACTGAAGGCGTTGGTGAAGGCGACTGCAGAAAGCAGGGAACCAGCGTTACCGCGATTACAACGCGGAGGCGGAAGTATCCGGAAATTAGACATCGCGAAGAAGCGGAGGCGGTTTCTCGCGAGATTCCGTTCAAATCTCGTCGTCGAGTGTAATTGCTGACTAATTAACTGAACGCCCGAAAGACTTTTATATAATTACACGTAATATAGTCACACACACACACACACACAAGCACAGTCAGCCGTTATCTGTATTATGCACGTGAGGTCTATGCATGGACCTGTATATTGTATAATAGCCATGCAGATAACAAGAGAAAGGCGTATAATGGCTTCGGGATTGGATGTTTTCTCGTTCGACAAACAATCGCTTTGATAACAATAATAATATAAGCGAACAGTTCGCCTCCAGAGAGTTTTGCCTGAAAAGCACCGTGGACTCCCCCCTCTCCGGTCTATGTGTGGGGACTGGCCTTAATTAGGGAGACGGCACCCTTTCTAAATCATAATCGCCCCTTAGCCATCCAATTGTCTTCCCTCCGTATTCATCATCATCCATCCGTAATCAGCATCATCATCATCATAGTTCTCGTCGTCTTCATCATCATGAAGGCCTTGGGCTTGAATCGTCGTCGCTATATATAAGCATCATCTTCATGACGATGCCAATTATCGAGGACTTTTTCAAGGAATTTTATAAATGCCCTCATTCTTCTCTTCCATGATCCCATCCTCTATGACTGTTTTTTTTAAATGAGATTAGCCTTAGCCTACATTGAAGAGCTTAAGCTACTTTGAACTGCACAAAAATACTTTTGCATGCAGCTGCAGATATAATTATATAGGCTACTCATCTGGGCCCGTATGCACATGAGGGTATAACTCGTATATTTGGCTTAAATCTGGCCTATACAGGAATACTGGGTTATTTCCGTATGCACGGCTTGAGATTAGCGAATAAAACTAGGTATAACGTTATTCCAATTCCGAGGAAGAAGTACGCCGGCTACTCCCATTGTGAACAATAGACGGCCGACGTTAGCTGGACAGCGCGAACAATAGGCAGCCGTCGACATTTCCCTGGGGCCCGTCTTTAGGTCTGAATTTGTTTACCCCACGCTGCACCGACCGCATATAAATATCTTTCACGCATGCGCGCTCAGCTATAACCCATTGAATTGGGGGGAAGAGCAAGCGTCATGCATCGTCGGGTGCAAGGAATGTGTAGATTAGTTATTCTCGTTGCTATTTTTTCTCGTGCATATGGATACATTCCAATGGCTATATCGGGAATTGCAAAGCAGCGTTTAGGCACTATATGTGATTACCTTATGCTGTGTCCTGTGCATACCAGCCCAGGGCCCGTATGTACATAGGGGCTTAACTCTTATAGATAGCTTAAATATCGTCTATGCGGGAGAAGTGTGTTAATTCGGTATGCATGGCTCGAGCTTAGCGAGCTGTGCTAGGTATAACGTTATGCCAAACCCGAGGTAGGAGTTGGCCGGCTACTCCCATTGTGAACAATAGACGGCCGACTCTAGCTGGACAGCGCGAACAATAGGCAGCCGTCCGATATTTCCCTACGGGCCGCTTTAAGTCTGATTCTGTTTACCCCCGCTGACAACGATCGCATATAAATATCTTTCACGCATGCGCGCTCAGCTATAACCTATTAAATGGGGGGAAGAGCAAGCGTCATGCATCGTCGGCTACAAGGAATGTGTAGCTTAGTTATTCTGTTTGCTATTTTGTTTCGTGCATACGGATACATTCCAATGGCTATATCGGGAATTACTAAGTCGCGTTTAGGCACTAAACATCGATAGCCTTATGCCATGTCTTGTACATACCGGCCCAGAGCTGTTTTAAAGGAATTTCTTAGCTGCACAACTCCCTCTTTCCTTTCCCATCATCAATAGTAAATTACTTCCAATCGGAGGATAATGACCTTTTGGTTTGTTTTAACTGTACAGAAGTGCTTCTGCAACTGCACATTTTGTGTACAACTGCAGCGCATTAAAAAAGCTCTGCTACTCATTTCGAACGCCCTTTTTTGTACATGTAGGTAACTAGGTATATAGGCTTAGAAATGAACACAAAAAAGTTCTGAAATCATCAGCATTGTGGTCGTCGTTGTCATCATTGTATTGCAGGCTGTCTGTTCTGTTATTATGTGGTTTGTGTTCTTGTGAATTGTTTCAGTTGCATATATTAAGATAACTGTATAAGCAGTTATAACCGGTTGCGGTCTGTCAACCAACCAGATCGTTCCATGGCATAAAGGAACTTATTATCATCTATAGCATTAGCAAGACGTCTGCCAGCCTCGATATATAGCACGATAATTTTATGGGCTACATTTTCATCGTTTTTACAATCTACCATATTGTGCAGTGCATTTTAGTCTATAATTATGTACAAGAATGTTTTTGTATAACCTTTGGCAACCGACTCACAATTTTACCATCGTATATAAAGACTATAGATTGGCTTTGTCCCAAGAATGCTACAAATAAATGTAAAATATATACTATAGTAGGCTAACAATCCGAACAGAAAGCAGCAGCTGTCAATACGTCATATAGCCTAAACCTTCCGCTGTAGCGTTTTTCCGACATGTAACGTAGTAGTTATCATGGTAACCTGAACTGCTATTACGACGTTTGTTGTGTTCACGATGAACGCCTTCTCTTGATGTCGTGTCATCTATTTCTATAGCGCTGTAGCATTTAAGCTAATATTGTCACTTATGCCGATCCCGGCATCCACTGTCTTGCGCTTTCGAAGAAGCCGGTCGATAATTGGTCGTAAATATACAACGCCAGGCAGAAATTGAGCCGAAGAAGATGGTGGGGTAGAATCTGAGACATAAGCTTAATGTAACAACGGTTGAGAAATATAAATAAAGATCGAGAAATGTAGAAAAGGATGCATAGAGAGATAGAAAAAAGGAGTCATAAAGTACATGTAAGTAGTCGAAGCTATAGTGAGGAAAGAAGAGAAAGATAGACAGACAGACAGACAGAGAGACTCTGAGAGAGAGAGAGAGAGAGAGAGAGAGAGAGAGAGAGAGAGAGAGAGAGAGAGAGAGAGAGAGAGAGAGAGAGAGAGAGAGAGGGAGAGAGAGAGAGAGAGTGAGACAGACAGACAGAGACAGAGACAGAGAGAGAGAGAGAGACAGAGACAGAGAGACACAGAGAGAGAGAGAGAGAGAGAGAGAGAGAGAGAGAGAGAGAGAGAGAGAGAGAGAGAGAGAGAGAGAGAGAGAGAGAGAGAGAGCGCAAGCAAGCATTATAGTTGTGAGAGCTGTGCTCGCGCTGCTATAGGATTGTTTTCAATTTAAGCGAAACGCCTGCTCCTAATGTTCTTGGCGACATCTATCCTCATTAATTTGCTCATTGAGTACTGCTCCGAATCGCCGCGGCCATCCTCATCCGCAGATGACCACCACCACCACCACCAGCAGCAGCAGCAGCAGCAGCAGCAACTGTACACAGCAGTCTCTCCATCCATAGATTCATCGCATACAGCGCATCAAATATTTAAGTCGCATAATAGTGCGAACGCCGCTTTTCCTAATCGACGTCGATTTATGATCGCTTTGCCTTAACCCTTATAGGGTCACCGGGGGGTAAAAAAATACCCCCATCTCGGTTTTTCACCGAAATTTTAATCCCTGAAAATAGTTGAAGAAATCGCTTCTATGACTTTTCCTAAATATGTTTTATGCACAGAATGCATCCAGTTTCATTAGTTATTCATGCACCCAAATCAGCTAAAAAGTACGCGAATGTACCACGTCCTAGCTATTTTACTCAGGAATTTTTAAACATAGCATTATGCATGCTGTACACATGAGTGTCTTGTTGTTAAAATGTCTCCTTATCAGTTTCTGGACATTAGGCCTATAATAGAAGTCGTATTGGTGTCCTAAAATTAGGATAAATAAATGAAATTGTCTGCAGCAATCTGGCCGCCATTTTTTCCCAATTGTGGTTTCCTTGCAGTGCAATATAAGTGAAATTGGTTCCATCGCATTCCTTGACCTCGAAAATGCTGATTTAGACCTTGAGATCATATTTTCATTGCACATATGGCTTCACTAATAACCATTTTAATATTCTGGCCGCCATTTTGTCCGCCATTTTGAATTTCGCGCAGTGCTGCATATGTGACATTGGTTCCATTGCATTTTTTGACATCGAAAATGTTGATTGATTTAGACTCTGAAATCATGTTTCCATTGCATACATAACTTCGCTTATAGCCATTTAAGATTCTGGCCGCCATTTTGTCCGCCATTTTGATTTCCCTGCAGTGCTGCATATGTTACTTTGGTTCCAGTGCATTCCTCGAACCTTCTATAAATAACTTCTTTTAGTTTTATACTTAAAAATCGGAGTTTATCATGAGAATCATGCGAATCACAGTGGGGGTATTTTTTTACCCCCCGGTGACCAAAATCGGTTGGGAAAAATCGTGACCCTATGAGGGTTAATCCACAGCGGAGTGGCTTGTATAGGCCTACTGCAGGGCGATATATGGAGAAGTGGTAAATGGATGGAAAGAGACTGGGTAACGTATATGCATGGGATAATGGAAGAGAGGGGCATTGGTGAATAAAGCATGCACGTGCAGAGCTGTGTGAAGAAGAAGAAGAGAACAAGAGGGATTGGATATCGTATCGTATCCAGAAATTTATAGAGCGCCAGCGCATCTCGCAGCATAGACTTATCAGAGGCGCTTTCAGCACAGAGGGGAAAGAAACGTCTTGAGAGAGCGAGGGGATGCAGGGAAGAGCCTGCAGACATGAGCTTAGCCCGTATAGAAGAGGGGGTTATTATGGGCATTCCATGTGGAGAGACCATTACAGCCACAAAATTTAAAATGTAAACAATGGGAGGGATATTTATTGAAGTCATAAACCACGTCTCTGAGCACTAAAATCATGAGTAATTTTCTTAAGATCATGACAGCTTGAAATACTACGGTTACATGCAGTGGGGAAATCCAATTTTTTTTAAACAATTGGGAGGCGACATTCTGAAGTCTTAAACCATGACTATCAGCATTGAATTTCCACCCTGTAATAGTAGCATTTTTAGCTGTCATCTTTATAAAATTGTTCTTTTTTCAATGTTTCAATGTTGATATTTGATACTATATAATTATGTAGGGCATATTATAGAGTATAGACCATAGGCCTAATAATGTGAATTGCTTAAATTGCAGAAAAGAAGTGCCTTGACATCCCTTATACCTATATGCAGGATGTGCTGGCCTAATAAGTGGCAGGACGGACTTCAGATTTGAAAATAAATGCACGGACGCCGTCCATGACCGTCCATGCAGTCACACTTTAAACCCTGGAGTCCTGGACTGATGCGGTACAGAAAAAAACCATTCTACGGAATTGGCTATAGATTAGACACAGACAATGAACGCGACAAGGTTACAAATCAAGGTTTTATTGCATCGGGTCGATAATTAAAATCGAAAGCGATTGCAGCCATTAATTAGTTGATGAGGTTTCGAATGTCGGCATTCCTTCTAATTTCATGTTACGAAAAACGCGGCTAAACCACAAAAGCGCCAAATTACAGGGTGTTGGACCCCACTCAGCCACGGGCCGCTCCTCCCGCGGCCGGCCCGCCCGCCACCCTCACCGAAAGCGCCCTCTACCTACATTACGGAGAGTTATTGTTGACGGACAAATCGTAACAATGAGCGCCTTTTGATACGTCTTAATAGCAGAAGGCGTTATTACGCTTGACATGGGACCAGAGAGATTATATATGGGTAGCGCCCCGCTGTTCAGCGCGCCCGGCTGACCGCTGACCGTTCGAGATAAATGGACCCTGCCCTGTGATCAATCCTGCCAGACCGGTGATACATGGACGGCCCCCCGCCGTTTCCATTTCGCCGCGATTTCTGTACAGGCCACCGTATGCCCGTTGTTGCCCTGCCCGAGTGGGGGCCGGGCAGAGGGGAGGGCAGAGGCCGAACGAAGAGTTAATAAAACGACGAGGCATAACTAAGACGATGACGACGACGACGACGACGACGACAGCGGCGAATGACAGATTGGCTGAGGCGCCACCTGTTGGATGCCGTGTAAACCACCGGCGTCCATGTCCATTACTAAAAATATCCGGCGGGTGCCAGGCCTTATAGGTCACGTGACGGTGATGAATATTCATCCAATGATGGACCAGTTTGTATACCTTCTGCCTTTCCTATTCTATATGAACGTGTTTGTATTTTATCCACGTACAGGGATGCCACTCATAGCTTTTTCCACCTAGATCTAGGTATTTTCGGTCTTGTCTAGGTTTCTAGGTTTTTTTGTCAGGATCTAGCTCTTTTTTCTCACGGCGGTTTTTTTCGACTTTTACATACACATTTATTTGTTTAAACTGAAAATGCACAAAAGACGTGAAGAAAATCGAAATTTTTTTGAATTTGGACCAAAAAATTGTAAATTTTGGAGTGAAGGACTAAAAAAAGAAGGTCATCAGAAATTTATTCGGGAAGGAAAGAGAGCAAATTTTAATCATCGGACGACTAAAAAAGAGGTCGTCAGAAATATTAAGCCGGAAAATTGGAAAAATCTATGTATTTTACACGGAAATCGTTAATCTAGCCTTTTCTAGCCTTTTTTTCGACCGGATCTGACCTTTTCAGAATCCAGAGTGGCATCCCTGTCCACGTAGGATGAAAGTGACATCATGAGACACAAAGAGTAAAGGGATAATAATAGTCATGCCACCGTTTACCTTGGAGTCAATCTTCGCGTTGGAAAACATTGACGCATGCGCAAATCATCGACAGCTCATGCAATGCGCATGCGCGGTGTTCAAAACATGTTTTAAAATGGCTGAGAAGGACAGACCTTTGGCAGTTGACAGTTCGGTATATGTCTACTTTCTGTCAACAGACGTCGCGAGGTGCTTAAAGTGCATGTAGAAAGATTTGAGTGGACGGCACTTGTCCTTCCAGGACCCGCTGGCCCAATAAGAGATAGGACGGCGGTCAGATTTTAAAATAAGTGCGTGGACGCCGTCCATGACCGTCTAGTCACAATTTAAGCTCAGTACGGCGAGGGTCGACTATGACGTCAGGTTAGACGTCGTGAGGGTGATGGGCTTTTTGTTCATGCAGGTTTATGTTGCATGGTGTCTTCATTACACAACGCCGTAAACGATCATCCGCCGCATTAGTATAATTTCTTCATATACATGGTCGGATAAATACGACCAAAGAAGCACCTCGCTTTACCTAACAAAATTATTGAGTATAAATAATTATTAGAAGAACTATTTATCCCGAACTCAACTCCGCCACTGCTCGTACTTTCGCAGTGCCAGTCTCAAGCCTGGATAAAAGGAGGAGGGCGACACTAATCATCCTTAATAGGACATGCAGAGTGTAGTTAAACAGCAACAAGGTTCTCCCATGCAAGCTCAGATTTATGGTTTGACGGGGTCGCACTTGGATCGGCCTTGTATTTGTTTGTGAGTCTATATTTGTGTGTGAATGCAATTATGCATGCGTGCTGTCAGCCTGTCATATTGCTTGATCCTTTGTATGTCTTGCTTCAATGAGAAGCTTTTCTTCTTCTCTCTTCCTATACGTATACACGCTCCCCCGTAATCTGAAACTGGAGACTTAATCAGCCCTGCAGTCCGTAGAGGGGGGGGGGGTAGATCCGATCCATGTCCTCACCTGCAGTATTTCTCCACCCTTGTATAGGCCTACGTTTCTTGCTCTGTCCTTTACCCATCACGCAACGGACCGGTCGGTCGGTCGGTCGGTCGGTCGGTCACTGAATGCATGGCTCGTGTGTTTTTGCTGCGTTTATTTCAAATCCTCTTTGCACAAAACTCTGATCGTGAAACTCGAGATGACGAGAAGCTGATTAGAATCAGAGGAATGGATTGAAATGGATTAATTCATCATTCGATCCTATACGTGAAGAAGAGGAAGGGAAGAGGAGGAAGGGAGGAGGAGGAAGGGAAGAGGAGGAGCAGAGGAAATGAGGAGGAAGAAGAAGAAGTGTAGGAGGAGGAAGAGGAGGAGGAGGAGGAGGAGGAGGAGGAGGAGATGAAGTAGGAGGAGAAAGGGAATGAGCACAATCTAAAGGATTATCTGCCATGGCATACATAAGTGCCTGCATGTATGATCAAATCAAATCAAATCATTTTATTATGTAACCAATCACTTTTTACAGCCAAACAAAATTACATGTAGCCTAATGCTCTGTAAACGTATGGTATGGTAAAAACGTGGCACATCGTAATAATTTATGCCTACATGAATCAATGTAATAATAAACGCTGTTTCAGTGCATTGATATTCGCTTTCATAATGACTTCCGCGTGTGTACACTGTGAGCCATAAAAAACCGTGCCAATTTATTTTTAGCTATCTCTCGGTCGATATTTTAACAATTTTATATCTTTTTGTGTCGTTTGAAAGAAAAATTAAATCTCTACGATTCACTTATTTACTTGCGCGATGACGTCATATCCGTTTCGCAGCATAATGTAAATAAAGTTGATGGTTGAAAATTTGAGTTAAAATTTTAAAATGTTGAGCTTTGATGATAAAATTTTAATTAAAAATCTGCGGGAATGCAAAAATTATTCTTTTAGACGATTAATTAAGGAGTTTCCGAACAAGAATTGGAAAAGAAAAACATTAGATGACTTTCTGCGAAAGTTGAGAACTATCGGTTCAGTTGAACGCGCTGCGGGAAGTGGTCGGCCAAAATCGTCGCGAACTGAAGATAATATCGCCGCTGTCAATGAATTGGTTCAGAGCCAGGAAGACAAGCCTAAAACACATCTTTCAACCAGACAAATCGCGAGAGAGCTGAATCTTACACAAACGACGGTCAGACGCATTATTCATAACGATTTGGAACGGAAATGCTTATGGAACAGCGCGTGTACCAAAAGCGCATTCAGAACACTGATGAACTTCGGCAGTGTCTCGTATCCGTCTGGAACGATCTGGAACAACATCTTATTGACACTGCAATTGATCAGTGGCGACGTCGCTTGGCAAAATGTGTACGTGAAAAAGGAAGTCCTTTTGAACACAAACTTTAAACAAATAAAGGCACTGAAAAATTGTTTGCATTTAAGTAGTAAAAATGCAGCATTGATCGATTCTCACGTGTTTTTTTAGTGTCTTCAGTTTCGCAAGACAAGTTTAACATGCATGTAGGATGAAATCGATAATGTTTATTTCTGCTCTTTAGAGTATTGATTCCTGTTTAAAATAATGCAAAAAGTGTAAAAATCGATAAAGAAATGACAGAGATATAGCTAAACATAAAGTGGCACGGTTTTTTATGGCTCACAGTGTATAGGCCAAGAACGGTGGGATTACTGCAGTGTATATATATAGACTATACGATCAATGATATAATTATGTGACATCTTAGATCTTCTATGATCTCCTACAAACTAAACTACGTCTCTTATTAAGTATAATTGAAGGAGGAAATTTGCTTCTCATCTTGTCGTCGACTATTTCCGGCCATTTACGGAACGACTCGGCAAAAGATGCAACCTATATTAACACGATGCGATGTATACGCGTTCGCACAAGACACGCTACTCCCTGCTGGATGCAGTTTGCACGGAGCACACCCCAGGCAGCACAGCGAACATCACCTGGAACATTCAAAGATCTGTTCGTAATTCGGTCCCATCATTCGGCGCTTTAATTCCGGATTTTGTCTGTTCGGTTGTTCAATAGATGTCAGCCATGGATTACCTGCGGGTATTCAAAAAATAGTCCGACTTTTCTCCTGCCTCTGTCTGTCTGCTTATCTTTCTCTGTTTCTGTGTCTCTCTTCTTCTTCCTTCTTCTTTTTGCTGCTCTACTTGTTCTTTTTGTTGTTTTTGTTCTTTTTCCTCCTCCTCCTCCCCCTCCCCCTCCTCCTCCTTCTTCTTCTCCTCCTCCTCCTCCTCCTCCCTCCTCGTCCTCCTCCTCCTCCTCCTCCTCCTCCTCCTGCTCCTTCTCCTTAAGCCCTTCATCTTCCTCATCCATCTCCTCTTCATTTTCCTCTGTTAGTCCTGCAGACCATTGACAATTATTATTATTATCTCGATGTTTTCACCTCCCTGGTTTGACGAAGCGACCACATACATGTTCGTCGGGTGAGAAAAACAAGCCACCTGTATAAGTGTATGTATGCAGTGAGAGCGTATACAATATACAATTGTACATGCATGCGGGAGCGGTCGAAGATGACAGCAGCCGGTGGTTACAGGGACAGCATGTGTGGCGTTTGGATGGGTTGATGGGGAGCGGGGGAGTGGCACCGGGCAAAACTGCGTCCGACTGACTGATCTCAAGGCTTGGATGATCTGGTCGAAGACTTCAGAGGACAGGTAAGAAAATTGCTTCCCTCGAAGATATCCGGGTGGAGGAAGGCTTTGTTCTCGCAATCAAAGGCGGACCTCCAGGTGGCACGCAACACGTCTCTTATGAGTGACGATGTTGACAACGACGACGACGATGATGACGAATCGCAGTGTGCCTCTAATTATCATCTTGGGAGACGACGAAATGATGACAATGTTTGACTGACAACTTCTTGCAATAGCGCACCGTAATTTGTGGACAATTTGTCCACATCTGCATCCATTTAAGATTCTGAGTGATGGTCCATATATAGGTGGACTTTCCATTTCATCCGTCATTTCGCGGGTCCCTCCCTCCATCCCTCCCTCCCTCCCTCCCTCCCTCCCTCTTTCCTTCCTTCCTTCCTTCCTTCCTTCCTTCCTTCCTTCCTTCCTCCCTTCCTTCCTTCCTCCCTCCCTCCCTCCCTCCCTCCCTCCCTCCCTCCCTCCCTCCCTCCCTCCCTCCCTCCCTCCCTCCCTCCCTCCCTCCCTCCCTCCCTTCCTTCCTTCCTTCCTTCCTTCCTTCCTTCCTTCCTTCCTTCCTTCCTTCCTTCCTTCCTTCCTTCCTTCCTTCCTTCCTCCCTCCCTCCCTCCCTCCCTCCCTCCCTCTTTCCTTCCTTCCTCCTTCCTTCCTTCCTTCCTTCCTTCCTTCCTTCCTTCCTTCCTTCCTTCCTTCCTTCCTTCCTTCCTTCCTTCCTTCCTTCCTTCCTTCCTTCCTTCCTTCCTTCCTTCCTTCCTTCCTTCCTTCCTTCCTTCCTTCCTTCCTTCCTTCCTTCCTTCCTTCCTTCCTTCCTTCCTTCCTGCCTTCCTTCCTTCCTTCCTTCCTTCCTTCCTTCCTACCTTCCATCCATCCATCCTTCATTCCTTCCTTCCTTCCTTCCTTCCAATGTGGCTCTTGTCCTATATAGACCCAATCAACTCTATTGTGCACACCCACCCATAATACTGTAAATGAAAAGTTTGGCTTAACATGGCGGAAATATTATCCTTTATATATAGGCCATCATGCAAGCACCACTTTTATATTGGAGACAAACTTGCTGGTATGTGTTATGACATGGACATCATAAATCACGTTTGGCGCTTTAAGATCTCATTCCAGCAGGTGGTTTATTAGAGAGCGAGCGGCAGTAAATTATGGTGCGCTATTGTCAAGAAGTTATCAAAGCTAAATTATATATGATCTATATTGGTCGCCCGCTATCGATTAGGAAGCGACTATTTATAGGGCGGTTATATATAGTCAGTAAGTAAATTGGTCAGCCATGAAACTATAAGGGTTGCGATGAGATGAGTAAATGACGCAGTTAGGCTACACATTGAAAATTGTATATACAAGTACATGTATATATAAATAATTATAGTTTTATTGTCACCAAAGGAATGGCACATGCGTAAACGTCAGATTCACATCGTTGGGGCCTCAAATACTGTTGGGTCTTTTTTTGAAGAATTGGGGCCTCACCAAAACGTTGATACTTTGCCAATGTATTATTATTCACACACTATGCGCCTCATGTTTATTCATATAACATCAGAAAATATTATTCAATACGTTTGCATTCATGAATAATTGGCCAATAAGGATGCTGCTACTATCCTGTAAATCTGTAGTTTAAAAAGGTATAGAATTGGGTCTTGTATAAGAAGAACCGCCCATCTCATTTAAATAGACCCAAGGACATTCGACGCGCTTACGAGCTGTATATACTGTATATTTTGTATATCTCGGAGCTTTCAGCATTGAATAGCTAACCGAATACCAATACACCTTGTAATTGGTAGTTTGTGTGAAATCTCTGCTAATAAAAAATGCGCTGAAGCAACTGATGATAATACTGACATATAAGACGGGCAATATTAGAGGTTTCACGTTCGTAGGGATACAAGACTGTTTGTGTACTTTTTCGAAGGTAATCACGTTACGCGTATTTATAAATTATTTGGGGCTGATAATTTTATAGGAGTGACTTATTTTTCCGAGATAGTTTATTTTCTAAGCTATGAAATAAAGCGTTTGAATAGTTTTCGGGAGTAGTTCGGACATTTTCTATGATAATACTGTTGTCCGAAAATCGGGCCTTTGTTTATTTTCTTCAATTTCGGGTATTATTATTGACCCCTCTTGAGCAAGTCATTTCATATGGTATCGTTTAGAAAAAAGCTTCCAAGGATTCTGTGAGAATTAAGCTTCGATGATTGATATTTTGGGGGGTTGACACGCTCATATTTGGCTGCATGGCAAAGAACAAATTTAATATGATATTGGAAAAGATTGAGGTAAACGTATATTTTAGCGTCATTGCATGGGTTTCAGCGTTGGTCGAATACAAGCTGGATTGACGAAAGAAATCTGTTTACATAGAAGTCGGATTGATGAAAATTGTCTTTGGTTAACTATATGTGGGATTTATTAAAACAATCTCGCTGAAATTGATGATGGATTGATGATGAATAATTGTTTTGTGAAATAGACGTTTCATTGAAGAAAAACAATTAGCTGCCTAAATGGAACAGAGACTGGTGAAGGGATTTCTTGTCTAAACAGTAGTTGGAACATTGCGAAGAATGCCTGCCAATCTAGAAGCTGGATTGATTAAAAATAATAATTATGCGTTGAGCGAATAATTTATGTTGCAGTATTAGAGTCAGTTCATTAACGGTTGCTAAATGTTTTAATTACCCTTATCAAATGGTTATTGATTTAATTGCATTGCTATGCTAAAAGTTTATGTTGGCAAGATATACATGCCTTTGAATTTTTGCTTAACACCCTCTGTTGCACTCTTCTGGGTCGTGTTGTTTATCTGTTTGTTTCCCATTTTATTTTGTTGATAGAGTATAATTGACACTAAGTGTAAGAGGCAGATAGTCGCACAATGGTATTTATCTAATTTAAAATTGATGATGGATTGATGAGAAATTACGATTTTTATGAAATAGAAGTTCCATTGAAGAAAAATAATTAGCTGCCAAAATGGAAGGGAGATTGATGAGGCGAATTCTTGTCTAAACAGAAGTTGGAACACTGAGAAGGATTCCTGCCAATCTAGAAGTTGGAGTGATTAAAAATAATAATTGGGTCAGTCCACGTGAAATCACCGAGGGCCTGTTGCTGACCCATCTCAGATTTGGCTGTAATTTTGCTATTTTGTTGTTTGATATATTTGTACATAATATGTAAATTTTCAGAAGCCTATCATAATGTGCAGGGGTGTGAAGCACTCGCGACATGTTTTCGCGTGGTCACATGTTTGGAGACCAGTATCTCATGAATGGGGCACATAGAGTTCCAAAATTGGGTGATTTTGTACAACTTTTTGTGCGCTTTCTGATCATGTAAATCATTCTGAATTGATACAAATAGTTTTCCAGTAATGTGGGTGCAAAAGTGGTCGAAAACTCAGTTTCGAGCATAAATTTGCCATATTCATTGCATTGTAGCCATGAAGGTCACAAAGGCTATTGTAAATATTTTACATTTCTGTTATCTGCATATAGATTACTCTGTATGTAACAAATCTGAACCCATTTACTACATATCTTATGGCGATATGAGTCTTCAAATTTGGACCGGCCCCTAAACTGCCTCATCTTCGGCTGCAGGTATGGGCATGTGCTCTGACATAAATTGCTGCAATGTACCTTATACACATAAACTAACTCATTATTGTGACATTAATCTGCACACTTACATACACAATTGCATGAAATTTTGCCGTATAAGAGACACCTTGGTGCATGAAATACATTCAGTAAATAAAGTAAGCTGTTGATAATACTGAGTTTTTGAATACTATTGCACCCATATTACTGGAAAACTATTTGTATCAATTCAGAATGATTTACATGATCAGAAAGCTCACAAAAAGTTGTACAAAATCACCCAATTTTGGAATTGTATGTGCCACCATTCATGAGATACTGGTCTCTGAACATGTGACCATGCGAAAACATGTCGCGAATATTGAAATTATCGTTATTTCGACTGCTTGCAATCATGTAACGGACTCATATATCAAGGACATATCATATATCATTGGAAAGGTCTGTTCACGCTCTACCAGACTAAGTCAAAAGCATCATCCAATCAGTTGTCCCACATGTCCATAACTGCAGCCGAAGATGAGGCAGTTTAAAGGCTGGTCCAACTTTGAAGACTCATATCGCCATAAGATGTGTAGTAAAGGGGTTCAGATTTGTTACATGCAGAGTAAACTATATGCAGATAACAGAAATGTAAAATATTTACAATAGCCTTTGTGACGTTCATGGCTACAATGCAATGAATATGGCAAATTTGCGCTCGAAACTGAGTTTTTGACCACTTTTGCACCCACATTACTGGAAAACTATTTGTATCAATTCAGAATGATTTACATGATCAGAAAGCGCACAAAAAGTTGTACAAAATCACCCAATTTTGGAACTCTATGTGCCCCATTCATGAGATACTGGTCTCTGAACATGTGAACATGCAAAAACATGTCGCGAGTGCTTCACACCATCTTGAAGTTTGAAATTGCTGTTCCAAGTCATGTGATTCTCGATAATTGGTGTTGCATGAATTTGTTTTAAGCACTTGTGTGTAACTTTAATATCTAGCCGGTATTTTAAGCAATAAATTGGCTGTCGAAGGAATTTGTCAGAATTTGAACGTCACTTGTTTCGCATATTTAGGTGATATGTTTTGAAAGGACCTTCCACAATTACCCAGAATTTGAACACCACTTGTTTCACATATGCTTCTAACGAACCTTCAAGAATGAATCATTCACGTGGAAAAAGAATTTTGGAGATGGCCTTGCAGAATAATGCAAAGAAGGTCAATCACGAAAAGATGGAATTCACAAGAAATTGGGTTTTTCAAGGGATAAAAGGGGCAGAGAAACACGAAGATAAATTCAAGCTGCCTAGTGATGGCTCCATTGTTCAGTGTTCCATTTCGAATGAATCTGCAAAGACTGTTGCCCGTATGCCTGATATCACTGCTCATGTGCGTGATAGCGACTTCAGTAAGTTGCCTTTCCTAAAAGGTGATCTCGTGAAACGTGATTCTCATCTGCAGTCTAAGAAATTGGCAAGCCCTTCTCTGTTTTCTACAGAATCATCTTTGCTGTTCACTGAAGGCTCGACTGACAACCATCCCATTGAAGACTCAATTCACTTCAGTAAGTTGCCTTTCCTAAAAGGTGATCTCGTGAAACGTGATTCTCATCTGCAGTCTAAGAAATTGGCAAGCGCTTCTCTGTTTTCTACAGAATCATCTTTGCTGTTCACTGAAGGCTCGACTGACAACCATCCCATTGAAGACTCAATTCACTTCAGTAAGTTGCCTTTCCTAAAAGGTGATCTCGTGAAACGTGATTCTCATCTGCAGTCTAAGAAATTGGCAAGCCCTTCTCTGTTTTCTACAGAATCATCTTTGCTGTTCACTGAAGGCTCGACTGACAACCATCCCATTGAAGACTCAATTCACATCAACCGTAGTGAAAACCATCCATTGTATATCACTCAAGAATCTTATGCCATTAAATACTCGATGAATCCACAACTTGAGAAGGATTCAGGGCATGTTCAAGTCATCGAAGAATCGGTGGATGTGAATGTCTGTGGTAACTCCACTCATGAATATCAGAATGAAAGCCCAGCAGGTATATTGATCACCAAAGACTTGACATTGAATACCACACTCTGTCTAAATGATAATTCAACACTCAATGTCACGCAAGGTTCAATGGTGCCTCTGGCAGAAGATATTTTTAGCATCTGCAACACAGGTTTGCTAAGTCAATCGTCACTGCTGAAGTCTGACGTGACTATAATTTATGTGATACCAGATGTCAATCCAACTGAGACCAGGACTGACGAAAAGCAGCATGTCGAAGATGACATTAGTCTACAGAGTAAAGGAAACAGTGTCAAGTACAGGCATAACAGAATGGAAGCTTTGTCTGGTAAACAGGTGTCTCTGTTCAAAAAAGGAGAAAAAAAAGAAGGCTGCAAGCAAGTTTATGATAAAGTTAACTATTGCACATTTTGTATGAAACCCATAAGCAGCAAAATCGCACGGCATCTTTTAAAGGTGCATAGAGATGAAACTGGCATTTTGAGTATTTTATTGCTTCCAAAACGTTCTAAAGAGCGCATGAATGCTCTTAGTTTGCTTGTGAATGCTGGAAATTTCAAACATAACAGCGACGTGCTAAAATGTGGTGAAGGGCAAATTGTAGTGGCTAGTAGGAATCCAATCGGGTCTTATTTGCACAATCCCAGCGAATACCTACCATGTGAAATCTGTAAGAAATTTTTACTGAAATCATCACTCTGGATTCATAGTAAGAAATGCAATGAAAGAGTTGGAACCTGTGGCCAGTCATCCAGCCAAGGACAGAAGCCTTCACAGAACTATGGAAATGCCGTGTCCAAAGGACGCAATTTGTTGAACAGTGCGTTGTTAAATGACGACGAAATTGTCCTCAGTGATATGTTGCAGCGCATGAATGATGATAATATTAAAACTGTGGTCACTGGAGACAGTTTAATAAAAAGATATGCAGCACTGAGGATGGAGTCGTTAGGGTCGAAAGAAGACCAGAAATTAAACGACGTACACAGAGTCAGTCAGGGTGCACGCACTCTGGCCAGGTTGGTTATTCAATGTAGACAAATCAAACCTGAAATCAAGGACCTTGATGAGTTAATTCAGCCGGAGAATTTTGACCTTGTCGTTGCTTCATCGAAGAAAATGGCTTTTGAAGGCGACAAACCTGCAGCTAGTCTTGGAAAGCTTATTGGAAATATTTTGGGTCATGTCATAGCGATCAAATCAGGACATGCACTACGCCGTAATGATGAGAAAGCATGCGAGAAAGCGGCAAACTTTAAACGGCTTTTTGAAGCCGAGTGGAATTTTCGTGTCAATGCGGTTGGTACGAAGATTACGAACAAGGCCAGAAGGCAGAAGATAGCTACTATCCCAATAACTGAAGATCTTAAAACTTTGCGACAGTTCATCTTAGCTGATATGACAGACACATCAACTCGATTGGAGAAGTTCAAGTTAAAGTCAGACTGGACATGGCTGGCCAAGCTGACATTGAGTCGACTGATACTCTTTAACAAGCGTCGCCGAGCAGAGGTGAAAGACCTTAAAGTTGATGACTATGTTGGAAGGCCAAATTGGCATGATGATGAAAATGGAGAAATGCAAATGGCACTATCAAAAACCGATGCAGTTTTGGCAAAACGGTAAGAACTTAACCTCTCCCTTGACCGCTGATTTCTGACGTTCAATGTATTTGCTGACCTCTTTCTTAGACTAACTGTAACAATTCAGCTTGATAACAGGCTCCCCTTTCACTGTGCTTGCTCCCTAGTTTACATTCTGACTCTATGCACATATCAAGACTGTCATTTTTAACCTTGCTGTGGTCGGGAGCGCCTTTGAGTAGTCGCCTCAAAGCGCTATATTAATCATCGAAATGAATTAATGGTAGGGCTCCTCTATTACAACTGGATTTTAAATAACAGGTTTTGCTAGTGTCAAGAAGAAAATAATTACTTTGGCATATTATTTACTTCCTGGACTTATCAGCAAAGAATGAAGACCACCATTTTGCTGCAATGAGAACCCCACAATTTGTACTCTGTTAGAATCCAGCCGCTGTTTGTATGAAATTACAGCATTCTGATTATGCATTATTGGAAAATGGCCATATTGTCTGTGAATTGTGTTAGCACATTTATTAAAATTCAATCACTATGCACTCTGCACGTATCTTCTTCTTCTTGGTCTCTCTTCCGTCAGGCGCATGTCCTACGCCAACGATGAGGCCTCAATATGCCGTCTCCAGCTTGCTCGGTTTCTGATTTTAGCCACCGCATCTCTCATATCCATGTTCTGTGCTGCTAGATCTTCTTTTTATATTGTCCATCCAGGTCTTTGATTGTCTCCCTTGACTTCTCTTTCCCTCCACATGCCCGGGCAGAGCTGCGGCCGGTAGCCTTTTGTCTTCCATTCGTGTCACGTGCCCAAACCAGGTGAGTCTTCTTTTTCTGATCTTGTCCACCACTGTTTCATTTTGTCCCATCTCCTCCCGAGTCACTTCGTTTCGGATCCTGTCTCTCCGACTTCTACCAGAATTCTTCTCAGCCACTGCCACTAGTAACCTTCTCTCATCCTCCTCTGCACGTATACTTGTTCATAAACATCAAGAAAATTAGGAAAACTGACTTTTCCCAATGGCTTTTTTAACTTCAGAAATCAAAATATTTACTTTGCAGAATGGATATGGTAATCGCAGCAGGAAAGTCGCGGAAAAATGTTGATGCGTATGTGCTGTTGCCCCCTGATGCTCAACGAGCAGTCAATCTTCTTATTCGTATGAGATCTGATGTTGGAGTGCCATCATCCAACCCTTACATTTTCGCAAGAATGTCGACCAACACACCTATGAGTGGAAACACTGAGCTCCAAGAGGTCGTGAGCGCATGCGGGAACATTCGGCATCCACAGCGAATAACATCAACATCTCTAAGAAAATATATAGCCACTGTTTCACAGGTAAGATACTGTACAATGCAATGGGACTGAAATTTATTTGATAATAATTGTTCTTTTAGCAGAGGAGAATGGGGATTCTGCGTTGCCCGATGTGCAGTCCTGCAAGGGAAGGACTAGGGTTAAAAAAGGTCATTTGGTAATGCCCTCTTCACAAAGTTCAGAAGTAAGGTTTTAGAAGCCTTGTACTAGGCTTGTAGGCACTGTTTCAAGTTTGCAGTATTAGAGTCCTTTTCTTAATGGTTGCTAACTGTTTTAATGACCTTTATTAACCTTTTCCACTCCTTGGGCCACTATAGTGGCCCGTTCAAATATGTCGTTCCGCTCCTCAGGCCACTATACTGCCCAATGCATTTCGATGCCTTATTAACTATTCTGCTTCATTACCATTTCAATGGATGAAGCTATACAGGCAGTATTCCTGGCGTCAAATGTATCTCAAATGTCAGATACCGACTGTTGAGGTCGTTCGGCGACATTTGTTTACCCTGAGCATTCACTTCCAATTAGCTGACCAAGCCGATCCGCTTGGCTGCTGCATAGGTCTTGCATAGAACAGTGCCTGTATCTATATTTCAAAGGACACACTATCGGCTCATTAGTTATTGCATGGGCTGCCTTGTACAGGTAGTAGACATAGCTCAGTCCTAATTAGCTAAAAGGGCCATCCGTAAGTCTTGAATAGACCAGTCATACTGGCATTTCAAAGGCTAGCTTATCTGTTCATTTGCAACTAATTAGCTAAACACTATGAGACCATCTGCTGCTTGCTGCATTCTGCATATATAGCTGTGGCACACTCAAGCAAAATTGAAGTAGGATGGGCATTGGACAGCTCATAACAAACGGCTCTTTTCAGAGCCACAAAATGATGGGAAGGAATGTCGTGTCTGTCGACTTGGCCCAGGTTTCAATCACTCAACCCTACTATCTATCTGTCTATCTGTCTGTCTGTATATGTATTCCTGTCTGTATCATCTATCTCTTTTCATTTTCGCCAGGCACATACTATATATATATATATATATACTATATATATGTAATGAATTGTGTACATATGCAAAGGCCCATATTACCTAAATTTTATTGGATTTGGGCGGGGTATGGCATAGAAATTTTATGATCAATATTGGCCACCAAAGTGACCCAGTGGTCACTGACGGTAGCTTGTGAATTATCCCATAGATCGGTAAACATGTATCGCACGAGAGCCGTCAGCTAATTTGCTCCTCCTGGGCAGCTTCATACAAGTCTCATTCACGCGGTAGATAGGCTGCAAGTGTCACTTGTCACATTATTCAAATCCCATTCCGTTCTGTACCTCGGACAACAATAGAGAAGTTGGACGGTCAGAAGACGGTCAAGCGGTCAGTTATATTGGATCTGGAGGTGCTGTTATAAAAATTTTATTGGATTGGTAAAGGTTAAATGCTTATAGATTTCCTTGAATTGCTACGCTAAAAGTTGATATTTGTAACAAATACATGCCCTTGATTTTGTGCTCAGCACTTTCTGTTGCACTCTTCTGAGGCAGGGTGTTTCTCTGTTTTCTGTTTCCTATTTTATTTTGTTGATACAGTATAATTGACACTAGATGTAAGAGACAGATTGTTGCACAATGGTATTTATCTAATTTGGTTGAACTGCATATGCTGAATAACTAAGAGATACTCAAATTCGACTCACTGAAGATTATGCAATACTTTTATTGACTGTGTTAATTTGGCAGGTTCTGGATATGACTGAAAATGAACTCGAAATGCTTGCAAGACATTTGGGGCATGATGCCAAGACGCATAAAGAATATTACCGCTTATCCCATCACACTGTGGAATTGTCTAAGGTATATATCACTTAGTGCAGTGCACTTGTGCCAGGCTTTTATCATTTGTTTTTGCCTACGCTATCTCTAGCAATTTTTGACTGTTACATGTATGCTGGTGAAGTTACGAATTCTAGCGTGTCAGGGCACAGAATTCCTTAATGCCATGTTCATCTGAAATTGTCACAAAAATTAACTGTTGGTACCAAGCAATGTAGACATTTGTGTCATTCATTCATTCATTCATAGCATTTATATAGCGCCCCTTCAAGAAACTACTCAGTGGCGCTCCCAGCCCAGCCATGAGCAAAGAAAAAAGACTTGAGAGACTTGTAGAACCCAGCCGGATGGGCCACAAGCAGAGAGCGAAGCGTAACCGTAACCGGGAGGTCGTTCCAGACTGTAGGCCCCACAGCCGAGAAAGCACGGCGCTGCTTAATAGCTAAGCGAGCCCGCGGGACCAGAAGTTCACTCCTAGCCGAAGAGCGAAGTCATGGCATTTCATAACGGAGGCTTGAAGCATAAAAGTGTAGTAAAGACAGTTTGTTTCTTGTTCAGTGAATCATTGTTGCAACAACCATTCAATAATTCATTGATTCAGCAACCATATTGTAAATTTTGTAGGTATCGCAGCTACTGCTTGCTGTTGACAGAGGAAATGTCAATGAATGGAAAGGAAGAAAACTTACAGACATATCAACTGATGGTATGCAATACACTATGATCTTTACGTAATTCCTTTTCTTTCTGTGTTTTTTGTTTGTTATGTCATACATGAATACCATGTGTACTTGGCAATCTTTATGAAGGAAAGACAATCTGTTGCTGACTATAATTATCGTATATGCTGGATTCAAGATATCAAATGCATCTGACTCCTGGTAATGTGATTTCATTGTGTCATTCAGTTCCGAACTTGTAGCCACAGTTTTCTGCTCACATGTATGCGTGTTGATCCTTTTGCTTGCACTTCCAAATCTATAAATATTGTGTGTTACAAGTCAAATCACTGTCTGTTCTCATTTTCTAGAGCTGCCAGATGTAGAGGCTACTGATAGTGAAGATGATGATGGCGAGAGTCCTTCTGACATGGCAGAAGATAATCCTAAATTAAAGGGTATTTATACATCAATCTTAATAGCTGTTTAATTAGAGTATTAGACCATTGATTGCATCAAAAATTTCTGAATGCATAAAATGGGACAATGAGGGAGAATGCATGCAATATTCTTCTATATTTTATTTGTTATAATATGAAAGTTTCAATACTTTGTGTGACAGCAGATGTCCTCGCTTGAGAAGTGACAATAAAACATCGTTATGAACAGTGATATTTTAGTTCTTAGATTAAGCTTCCTTCTAGTTTTATTCACTTCTGTTGACGTGATTTTACTTCCACTTCTACTTCTAGTTCTCAAATAATTTTACTTCTAGTTTTTATTCACTTCTGCTTGAACCAATTTTGCTTCTACTTCTACTTCCTGTTCTCAAATAACTTCACTTCTTCTTCCAGTTAGAGTTAAGTCATAATTTTACTTATCCGTGCACTTGTCAGCTTTTCTCGCTCTTGCAATTTGCCAATTTAGCCTATATTCATAGGCGGAGTTTATCAGGGGCTGGGGGGGGCTAAGCCCCCAAGAAGACCCAGATTCATTTTTTTAACCATGTAAATGGTATCTTTTCCCGGGCTTAGCCCCCCCAAGAAGGCTTTAGCCCCTCCAAGAACGGAAACCAAACTCCGCCCATGCCTATATTCACGATGATAGACCTATCATAGCTTTCTGAGTGATAACACTTTTGGGTGGTGCTTTATTAAAAGCTTGGAATTTAAGGCTATGATATAATCTGCTTCCTGACAATACTAAAACACGGTCCATTAAAAAAATCAAAAGTCTCTTCATTTTCGTTCTAAAAATATGTGTACTTCTTATTCACTTCTGAAGGTCTTAATTCCACGTCTTATTCTATTCTCGTTCTTAAAATAATTTTTCTTCTACTTCTGCTGAACGAAAATACAATAATTATTGTTCTTATTCTATTTTGTGTTGATGTCTATTGATCAGTCCAAAAGGCTCTAATGAACGCAGATGAGGCTAAACGTGCAGAACAGGAAACCTTGACCAAAGAAACGAATGCAGGGACAAGCACAGTGGTTGATTCTCAGTCTCGGATAGACCAAACTGACACAATGTCCAGCAGCTCCTGCTCCGACAGTTCCAGCAAGGATATACGGCAACACCCTGTTGCAGGTAAGTTATATCTGATTGCGCTAAATAATCTCGTAGCTGCATGCTATTTACATATTTTTAATTTGGATCTTTGACTTTTGATTTAATAGAATACCAAGAATACACTTAAATTATATATTTCTATAGAGGCAGTGTAGTGTCTTTTAACTTCACATATTTATTTTCTTGATTAATGACTTGTTCACTTTTTTATGCACAACAAAAAGTGTGGAAATTGATTTGAAAATGCACTGTTGACAAAATTGATGCTTTGGTAATACTTTATGGAAGTTATCAGTTGTATTCAAACTGAGCTGACTTCGTGTCTCTTTCCTGTGTGAGGCAGATAATTTTTGAAAAATTAGGATTATATTACTATTTTGTATCATGTTATTCTGTCTAGACTAGGCCTATACATAGTTCTGACTGTTTTGTTTTGCTTAAGGTAAGAGGCTACGTTGGACGGCAAGTGACCTTCACATACTGAAAGAAGAATCCAAGAAAACTGCAGCTCCATTATCATTCAATGCAATTCGTTGTCTTCAGGCCTTGAATCCAAGTTTGAGAAAAAGAAGCTTAGCCCAGATTAAGTCAAGGGCTTGGGCACTAAAGAATTGCTAAACAATGTCTTGATATTAGTTATTAGTACTTTCTATATTAGTTATTAGTACTTTCTACAGCAGTTACCTTTAGATTGCTGTAGTCATTGAAGTTATTTCTTAACCCTCAAGTGACCAACTGGGGGAACCCCAGCAGCGTTTCGGCTAGTGCTACTTTTTTTGCTAGCCAATATTTTTTAATGACATTTTATGAATTTGTCACATAGACATCGCTCAATGTTTACGTCTAATGAAATCCGATTTATCTTTTACGTTTATTTTTAAATAGGAAATATCTGATGGGGTCCCGCGGGACCCCAGCATTATAATGGTTTTTCTTATAGAACAGAACGTTACTTTATGAAAAGATATTATGACAGCGAGAATTGGTCGAGTACGATTTATTGCAAAAGAAGCAATAAGGAAAATAGAGTGACGATAGAAAATACAAAAGCACGGATAATGATCATGTCCAGGACACGATATCGTGCATCATGAAGTACCGGTACATGAGATTTTACAACAAGGCAACGCGTGATAAAAGGCTAAACAACGACAAACTTGCTGCTTTCCGTGACAAATGTGAAGTGTTTTCTGCTCAATTGCCAAAGTTTTTTCCTGGTACAAATCTGTGAGTGGATGAGCAGATGGTGGCTTACCGTGGCAGATGTAACTTCAGACAGTACATATACATAAAGTCCAAATCTGCAAACTTTGGTATCAAGATATGGTGTGCTGCAATGCTGCTATACTTGCTAGCCATTGACATGTACTATAGCAGGGACAGATGGAACAGCGTAAGGCATGGCAAGGTGCAAGAGCAGTGAAACAACTTGTATCAAAATGGCGTTATGGTGTTAGGAACGTTGTAGCAGATGACCTTGTTTACATCTTTTGATCTTGCTGAGCAGGTTTGCCTGTAGATCGAGTGACGTACGTTGGTACAATCCGAATCAACAAAAAAGAAAGAAAGGCAGACCAACTCATGTCCCAGGGACAATGAAGCCAAGGCATGGGATGCCAGGAATTGAGCTCTTTGTTCGGATGTCATGACCAACTTACTCTTGTAGCCTATCGTTTGTTGATAAACCAGGCAGACCAACTTACATTTACTCTTCCATCGTTTGTTGATAAACCAGGCAGACCTGTGTTGACTACATTCACTCTGCAGCACGATGAACAACAAGCCAGAAGTAATCCTCCATTACAATGGATCCAAGAGTGGTGTTGACAATAATGTATCACCTGGTTACAGTACGCATCACAAGAAGAAAAATCAACCGTTGGTCCATGGTGCTGTTTTTCAACATCCTTGTCATCACTGGAATTGCTTGTTACATTCTGTGGCTCAGCAATAATCCAGACTGAAAGATCCTGCAGAGCACGCACCTTCTTGGCAGAGCTCGGGTATGTCATGGAGACACCTCACATGACATAACGAGCAACCATGCTAAAAAAATCTTGAACGCCAACCGACTATGATGCTCAGTTGCTCACTATGTCAATGTGGTAACGACAAGAAGGCAGCTCATGCAACCAGCCAGTGTGTGGCGAATACAGCTGGCAGCAAGCTGTCTGTGACAGAACTGTTCATAGAGACTACTCTATGAACAGTGGACTCTTCTCAATCCATGTTAAAACATAGGTCTATTTGTTCGTTCGGGTTTATCCCGCATGTTCGCTGCTTTGTAAGATGCCATTGTAACGGGATGTGTAATTGCGCTATATAAATTGTCGTAAATACTATTATTTTTATTATTACTAACTAAGTAAAACTATTGACAATGCTTATTTAAGCAATTTGGTTATGTCACCCTATCCAATATTGACTCATAAAGCATTGAACGCGTTATCGACCAATGGGGTCCCACGGGACCCCAGTTGGTCATATTAAGGAGTAAAATATGTTGGTCGCATGAGGGTTAAAATTACTTTCATGCTGTTGTGATGTTATGTTTCGATATATTGTGTACACTGAATTTCTGCTGTGTTCCTGTATCTTTCAGTCATGTGAGCTTGTCTGCAGAAGGTTTATATATCTGTCTTGGAGATCTATCATTAAGATTTAGTTGTTTTGTTAATGTTGTGTTCGTTTATACTATATATTACCCAATAAGTAGTATGCGCAAAGTGGCGCTTAAATCTGATACCTCATTTTTGGTAGTTTCATTCTTTCTGGTGCATTGATTTAGTGGTCACTATTAAGCACTGTCTATCATCTTAATTTTTGTTTGGCTTTCTATAATTCGTCAGGACGTTATAATTGCATTTTCCTGTTGGACCATTTACATCGTGAAGTTGTGTTGCGTTTCGGACAGTTGGCAAAATGAATAATGCCAGTGTTGGAATCCGTAGAAGCAACAAACCTAATAATTTCAATCCTTTTTGACACCACAGAATCTGATTACACAGAGCTCAGCCTAGAGAATTCATGACTTGTTCTTGCTTTAAAAGCATTGTATTCATATATTTAGAAGCTTATAGATGAAGCTAGACCAAGGTGGTCTAGCTGCTCCAAGATGTTAATGGTATGGACCTGCTGACCGGACCGGTTGAAGCTGGGCAACATCACATGAGACAGACTCAGACAGAGAGTGGCATCGAACCCCTATGGGCATTTAGCCCAAAGATTTTGATGATGATAGGTGATGACCTTGGTTTCTGCAAAGAAGTAGTTAAGTATTATTTTTTTATGGTAAACAATAATTGCAATTACCGGTACATTAATTCTAGTGTGATTAATCATTATAACAGCATATTTTGCATGAGTTTTAAGTGTTGCTAGCTTGCTATAATGCGAAGAATTAGAATTTTATTTGAATCTTTTGAACTTTAAAATACCTATTTTCGAGCTGAAATTTTTCTGCGATGTGTCATGCCAGTTTGTACAACAGTCTGGTGGGTAACATACTTGAGTACAAGTGAATACATATTTAGAGATTTTGACTCCACTTCTCCTCTGCCAAAGACGTCTTGATGTATATATTGACCCTAAATGTGTCAAGAAAGTCATATTGTAAGGGAGGTCTATTCCGTCTCTTGTCACGTGCTGAAGCTGTGAGAGGTGAAGCCACTGACTCTTCATGTCCATGTCTCGTCAGGCTTCGTGTAATTTGAAGGATGTCTCTTCAATTTACTGTGAACTTAAAATTATGTTTTGTTGTTCTGGGTTTATCTTCGTTTAAGCTGACGGTCCTACCTACACCATATGACAGAACATCGATGCCACTATACAGTTGTGATTATTGCGTTGCTTTTTTGTCTGTTTGCCTATACAACAACTGTCTCATAGGCGGCTCAAACATATACTCTAGACTTTACAACCATCTGTTTCCTTCTTGTGATGCAAACATTATAGGGTTTTTACTGTAGACCAGTTTCATTTCTTATATTACTTGATGTACCGTTTCTTAAAGTTTAATAAACAATGTCTTCTCATAAAATCCACGACTTCTTAATGTCCTAGTCACTTGAAGATGAACATTTAGTTTTAGCAGATTTATATTGATCTTGCAGAAAGTGTGTAAAGCATTATCGTTCAATTGAAATTAAAAGACAGACATACACAGGTCTGAAATCAGATATCGCCTAAACTTAAGTTCAATTAAAAACTAGTACATGATAGCATTGGTTGATATGACACACCTATCTCAGCAGGAACTTTGAAGGCAAAATCCTAGTAATTTGATCGTTAAATTCATCCATTCACCACAGAGTTGGTTCCCACACTTAGAACTTTGAACTTAAATATCTCTTAAAATTTGTATTAATACAGCTGCAATCCACATTCTGGTGTACGGCCTTAAACCAAGCAATCAATAGTCTGTATAAATGAAGCATTCTGACACTTGCCAGGTCCGTGTTTAAACGCTAGTTTGGCAGGACCAAAGAGTGAGGACATTTACATAGTCACTACAGTATTGGGTCTCTCGCTTAGCACCTAAGAATCGGGTCATTTACACTGTCTGCAACAGAAGCTGTATTGTTGGGGATATATAGTCACTACAGTATTGGGTCACTCGCTTAGCACCTAAGAATTGGGTCATTTACAGTGTGTCTGCAACAGAAGCTTCATTGTTTGGTCCTCGTAAGTACAGAACCGAAATATTGGGTCGCATCTATCGTACGGTATACTTTGGGTATAAATAGATTATTATAGAATATAGCCTATCCTTCTGTTACTGAAAAAAGTCATTTACATAGTCACTACAGTATTGGGTCTCTCGCTTAGCACATAAGAATTGGGTCATTTACAAAGTGTATGCTACAGAAGCTGCATTGTTTGGTCCTCGTAAGTATAGAACCGAAATATTGGGTCGCATCTATCGTACCGTATACTTTGGATATAGATAGGGTATAATATAATATAAACTTTCGTTATTGAAGAACAGGTCATATGATGAGTTTCAAGGAAATGGGCCAACGTCTTTTGAGACTGACGAACAGGGTGAGAATTGCCGGGGGGTTGGGGGGTTTCGACCCCCAGTCTTTCTTAGAGCCCCATGTTAAAGTATGTTTTTTACACCCCAATTCCAAGTGTATAATGGTCCAACCCCCCCCCCCCAGTTATTTTTCCACAATTCTCACACTGCTGACAAATGAATAACTGTAGCCTATATTGTATAACTTGATTAGCTATTTTGGCTCAGTATACGTTGGCGTCCATCCAAAGCCGAAGATGTGGGTCGCAATATTTATAGACTTCCCAGGACAAAATTAGAACCGTGCAACCTCAATTCCGCCAGAAAAATCGGTATTGTGGTTTCTATACCGCAATGTCACGTCGTTTACTAAAGTCAACCGAATTTGTACAGTATAAACACTGTTGGGGAAATGCTGTGCGGGTTTTAGTGCTCACCACGTCATGTTGCGCGGTCAGAACAGCGGCCATTTATAATTAGCGAATCCGAAGCCTTAAAAACCGCATCAGTGTTCTTTCACATAGGAAACATGAATTATATTTTTTATGTCGCTCAGCAAAACGAGCGATATCAATAAAATACAATATTTATATTGATGTCAGGGATCGCATATTCATATTCATACTTACTTATTTACTTAATTTTAAAATGGCTTTTAAATTTGCATTATTTGCTAAATATGGCGTTGTTCTCGCACTAATAAATATATTTTGTGAAATTTCCTCGTGTACGGCAAGGAATTATGTCCGCTTCTTAGAAAAAAAGATATTAAATAACAAATAAAGATCTAATTAGCGAATCTGTAGCCTTAAAAACGACAGCAGTGTTCTTTCACATAGTAAGCATGAATTATATTTTTTAGGTAGGCCTAGCTCAGCAAAACGAGCGATATCAATAAAATAATATATATTGAAGTCAGGGATAGCATAATCATATTCATACTTACTTATTTACTTAAGTCTAAACTCATTTTTGTTTAATCTGCATTATTTGCTAACTACGGCGTTTGTCTCGCGCTAATAAATTTATTTGGGAAATTGCCTCGTGTACGGCAAGGAATTATGTCCGCTTCTTAGAAAAAATAGGTATTAGATAATAATAAAAATCTAATGCATTGACTGCTTTCACAGAAAACTTCATCTGGTTAAGTATTCTATGCAAATTTTGACCCACTATATACGGTACGATAGATACGACCCAGCATTTTGGTACTGTACTTACAAGGACCCAAAAATGCACCTTCTGTTGCATACGCTCTGTAAATGTCCCAATTCTTAGGGGCTAAGCGAGAGACCCAACCCTGTAGTGACTATAAGTATATATATATATATATATATATATATATATATATATAGTCAGTCATTGTTATCACTCATTCAATCCGTCCGTTTATTATATGTATATATTCGTTCGTTCGTCCATTCATTAATCCATAAGTTCACTAATAAAAAAAATATATTATAATAATTATATATATAGCCTATAGTTTAATTTAGAACTGTTTCAAGTTATCTTTATAATTATGGCTGTGCGTTTACTCAAGACACTCAACGCCACAGATGTGTATCCAATAATGAATGCATGACTGTATGTATGTATGTATGTATGTATGTATGTATGTATGTATGTATGTATGTATGTATGTATGTATGTATGTATGTATGTATGTATGTATGTATGTATGTAAGTAAGTATGTATGTATGTATGCATGTATGTATGTATGTATGTATGTATGTATGTATGTATGTACGTACGTACGTATGTATCTATGTATGTATATATGCATGTATATATGCATGTATGTGTGTATGCATTTATACGTGTATTATATGCATGCATTAAGTACTTAGGGCCTATGTATGCATATTATGTTTTGCATATATATCTGACTGTTTTATATAGCGCGTTTGTAAACGGCCTCACAAAGGTGTTCCAGGTAGACTATATTTTTTCCATTGTTCACGCCCCGCTGGGCGCTCCATAAATGCCTGCGCGACCTTCACCCATCACTCCCCCTCTCTCGCCCCCCCCGCCCCACGAAGCGCAAATCCCTCTAATGAGGGAGAAAAAGGTCGGAGGTCAGGCAGGGAGCATGCGCCATTATGTCGGCGAAATCATCAGATGAGTGTTCAGATTGAGTTTACGCTACGATAGACAGACCATATGTCAGTTATGAGGATTAAGTCATCTTTGGGGAGAGGGGACAGAAGAGAAGGAGAGAAGAGAGGGGAGAAGGAGAGAGAAGAGTATAGAGAAGAGGAGCTGAGAAGTCAGGAGAGAAGAGGAGAAGAGAGGAGGGGATAGTTGAGAAGAGAAGGAAAGAGGAGAGAAGGAGAGAGAAGAGGTGAGAAAAGAGGAGCTGAGAGGACAGGAGAAAAAGTAGGAGAGGAGAAGATAGAAGAGGAGAGGATAGGAGAGGACTGGAGAGCAGATAAGACGATATTTAGAAGAGGAGAGAAGTATAGAGAGGAGAGAAAGGAGAGAAGAGCAGTATAGTAAGCAAGTGCGTGCGTGTGTGTTCACGTGTGTGTGTGCGTGCGTGCGTGTGTGTGTGTGTGTGAATGTACATGTGCCTGACTGACTGCGTCTCATACTTTGGCCGAGTGCACATCGTATCGGCTTTCTTCTTCTTCTTCCGCCTTCTTTCCTTCTCTTTTCGGGCGGAACCGGAACTTCCGGTTTTAATAGGACGACGGCGAAAGCCTTGACGCCGCCATTAATGCAGCCATTTCTAATAACTGAGATCAGCGTGCATGCCTGCATGCCTGGCTATCTATTTTGTCTCTGTCTCTGACTCTGTCTGTGTGTTTGTCTGTTTGTCTGTCTGTATCTCTGTCTGTCTCTCTGTTTGTTTGTATGTCTGTCTGTCTGTCTGTCTATCTGTTCGTCTCTCTGTCTATATGTTTGTCTGTCTGTTTTGTCTGTCCGTCTGTCTGTCTGTTTGTCTCTCTGTCTGTCTATTTGTTTATCTGTCTGTCTATCTGTTTATCTCTCTGTCTGTCTACATGTTTGTCTGTCTGTCTATCTGTTTGTCTCTCTGTCTGTCTATATGTTTGTCTGTCTATTTTTTGTCTCTCTGTCTATATGTCTGTTTGTCTGTCTGTATGTCTCTCTATCTGTCTGCTTCTCTCTTTCCCTCGTGTCCTATAGAAATCGCGACTGCATGCTAACAGCGATCTATATGTATATAGTAAGGATTGATAGACGAAATAATTTGTAGTTTAAATCACATTGAAACAGTCGACAAAGAATAGCAAATGATAATTGCACACGAGAAATATGATGTTTATTTTAAAACCCTTTTTGTCCTCCGACGAATAGCCTAAATAATCCTGAAAATAACAAGCATATAATATAATGACATTCGTGTACAGAATATACATTTATTTATATCTCAATTCGGTCAGCACTCAGCATAGGCCTACATAGAAAAAGAACACTGCAGTGTAAAATATTAATTTATATACGATGAAGGAAATAAGGAACTGGATAAAAAAAATAGGTAGCCTATCGATGAGTTGAAAAATGGAGAGCATGACAAAGGAATTATATAAATGTGTATGTGTGTGTGCGTGTGTGTTCGTTCATGCATTCACTAATTCTTTGAATTTACATATAGCGCCTCTTCAAACGACCAACTCAGAGGTGCTCCCAGCCAGGGCTGCATGTACTGGTAAATTTTGAGGTGAGTACACGCTGACCGGGAGGAAATTTTCCGACAACCTGATCTCGGGAAAATTTTGTCCATTTTCCCGTCCGAAAAATCTGATGACATTTTTTTAGTCATCCGACCCAAAACACATTGAACAGCCCGCGTGCGCCTCATTTACTATAGCGTGTACGGAGTACCCTGCATTTTACCCGCGTATACCCTACTTTTCGAGAGGTGAGTGTATACGCTGCCGTTTTTCCCCGGAGGTGAGTATACGCTGTATACCCGCGTATACCCTCGTGTACAGCCCTGCTCCCAGCCCATCCACAGATTAAAAAGTGTCATTATCTGCTCTCCGTCTCATGAATTATTATAGACACTGCATGCCGCAGACAAAAGAATCACACAATGAAGGATAGAGACAAACAGACAGACAGACACCAAAAGGAGAAACACACCTCATGTCACATCATCATGAACTTCTGCTGGAATTAATTAATTACCTGTCTCCACACAATTAATTAAAAAGCAATTATTACACCCACCTGTTGTGTATGCTGGTTTACCATACACATAGTTAGCGCGTGCACAAGCGAGAAAACACATGCGTTGATCCATCAACTTTTCTAATGTTCGCATACTTACTTACCCACCGCAATCACTGACATAATTGAGACTGAGGTGGCTGCTGATGGTGTTGACATACTGCGGACGACACCGATGAAGTCGATGGACCGTGACGAGGGTAGGTGGCGCTGTTCAGTGATGCGTGACGCTGACGATGACGTCACTCTTAGAGAAAGTAATTTGCCTGTAACGCATTACCGCGCATGCAGCGCGTCTACACTTGCTTCTGCCGTGATAAGCAATTTGCCAGAGGCTGAGAGGAGTGAGGTGGAAGGTGGTTTGGGTGGAGTAGTGCATGAGAGATGATGGAGAAGACTCTGTATATAGGGTCGCTTCTGTGTAGGACATTTGACCACCTGCTTTCAGAGGAATTTGTGAAGCGGAGGAGGTGGAGAAGGGGAGTTGGTGGAGGTGGAGAAGGGGAGGTGGTGGAGGAGGAGCAGGAGGAGGAGCAGGAGGAGGAGGAGAAGGAGGGGAGGACGCGCAAGTTCCGCGAGACACCTGTTGACAATTAATGTTCATGAGCAGCCGATTAAAACTCGTATAGGTACGTATATGCATGTATATGTGACGTGCACGTAAACAACACACAAATGCACGCATGCATATAGGTCTGTCTTCGCATGTATACATACATGGCTACATGCACGTAGGCCTATACAGTACATGTAAAAATCATACGCCGGTAATAAATTATATGGATGCATTAATTGCATATAGGCCTACTCGGCATATTATAACAAATATATAGTTGGATGTGCTTTGTGTCTAAACGTACGACAATTAGGCCTATATATATAAATTTGTCGCATAGGCATATATGCAGCGTATTTAATACTCGTATGTAGGCCTACTGTATAGCCTATGTAGGCCTATCATACTATCATTTTAGTCAAAGCTCATATCAAGCGACGCACTAAATCGCCTGCGTGCATCGAAATGCGGGTTTCATTTCCAGGAAGACCATGCACGAGAGCCAAAGGGTTGCACGTTTCTTGTGTACTTTCCATTTTCTTCCCGCGTTCTTCTCTTTTGTTCCGCTTCCCGACCATTTCACCCTTCACTTTGTAGTCTCCCCTCAATCAGTCAATCAATCAATCACATAAATTTATATAGCCCCTTCTTCAAGATATCTACTCAGAGGCGCTCCCAACCCAGGCCTAGTAAAAAAGAAAAGCCTTCAGTAGACGATAGAAAGAGCCAGCAGAGTCACGGGGAAGCGAACGGAGAGGCGCAGGGAGGCCATTCCAGATAGCTGGACCACCACGGAAAATGCTCTTGGCTGCATAGTAGCATGCATGTTTTCCCTCCTTCTTTGTCATCTCTTCGTGTTTACTTCTTCTTCTTCTTCCTCCTCCTCTTCGTTCTTTCCCTCTTCTGCCTATTTTTATTCCAATTCGCATTCTCCTCGTCCTCCTCCTCCTCCTCGTCGCCGTCGTCGTTGTCGTCCTCCTCCTCCTCCTCCTCCTCCTCCTCCTCCTCCAACGCTGTCCTCTTCCTTCACGTCACCTTTTCTCCTTTACATCTCCCTTATATTTTCCGTCTCCTTCCCTTTTCCCATGCTACACCCTTTACCTCTCCTATCCTCCGTCTCCCTGTCTTCCTCCTTCTCCCGCTCCTCCTCCTCGTGTCAGTTGTGGAGAAGCGGTATCTATTTGAGGACGAGAGAGCAAGTAGAGACTAGAGATAGAGGAATCGACGGCTCTAAACGCCTCTTGTGTTAGGCATTATTTGTCGAGAGAGTCCCGCTGAGTCGAACACAGACGCCCCACAGCGCTAACCGCCCGTCCTCCCGACCCACGCACCCCTCTTCGCCCCTCCAGAACCCTTTCCCCCTGCACTCCCCAGGACGAGTCGATGTCTTCACTGCAATCACAAATTGCCCTCACCTTCTGACAACCCTCGAATGCGACGCCAGCGAAAGACGCCATCTTGCCGCCTTTTGTCTTTCTCGCTACGTCGAGATCTCCAACGAGATTTCATTATTATATAGCGCTAGCCTATAGTTGAATATATAACGAAAAGCATCAGCTATAGGGAAATACGTGTGAATTACGCTTGTTTTAAGACCTCTTTGAGTAGCGTTCGTCTAACGATGGATTAAAAAAATTACACGATGATCCCTCAACTAGGTAGGCCTAAACAGGCTAAAAGCTGCAGTTAAGAAATGGAATAAAAAAATTAGTAAAATGACCAACAGGCTAAGGAATGTATGAAAGATAAAAGTCTGTATATGGAAAACAATTTTCTTTCCTTCAAGTGACATGCAACAATGACAGCGTGACGCTGCTTGTGATTCTGTCATTGTTGCATGTCACTTGAAGGAAAGAAAAGCTGTTGTAAAAAGCATATCCTATTAGGCCTACTATTAGATTGCAAACAAGATTTGAGCAAAAATTTATTCCTCCATTGTCTGCCTCCAGATGTCTAGATAAATCAATAGGCCTAAATGTCTAAATAAATATCTAAATGTCCAAATAAATATGTATACATGTTTAAATAAATATCTAAATGTTTGCTAATAAATTATCTTCCATGTCAGGGCCTACTACGCCATGGGGGGATGGAAGCAGACTGCTTCCAATTTGGGCCAGGGGGGGAAAGGTTTCCCCCCCTGGGAAAAAAGTTCATCTGTCATGGACTTCCTCCTGGTAAATCCCCCGAACAATCCCGTAATAACACAGGGTAAATCTTCACTTAATTTAACTTTTGCTTAACACTCACATAAATTTGTCCTTGCGCTTCCATCACATTCGCACCCATCAGGGCTTGCCACATGAGGGAAGTAAGTAGACTAATCCAACTGTGCCAGAGGGAAATCCCCCCTAATGATAGATGGGCATAAGAGATTTCCTTCTGGACTCCCTCTGTTCTACTCCTCTCCGCACACCCACGAAAATTCCCCTTGAACGTTCATTCCGCCATCTCAAGGGTATATATTCATTTAGTAGGCTATGACCTTTGCTTTACAGTCACATTTGCCTTTGCACGTAGGCTATATGGCGCTCGCTCTCACAACTCATAATTCGGCCTAATTACATTAATTGTCAACATTTTGTTAAAGTATATTGTATCTACTGACACTGCATTGGTTTTATAATACTGTTCTAAAATAAAATGAACGATAGGCTATTTTAAGAATGAATTTTAGTGATAGGAGGCAAAGAAGCAACAGTAAATTAGTAGCCTACTTTTGTTTATAGTAGCCTAAAGGTTTTTAGTCTGTTTAAGTAAACATTAATCAAGCAATAAAAGCTTAATTGGTTGCTCAACAATTGAAGTTCAAAATCAAGTAAAGCAAATGGCTTATAAATTCCTCCCTCAAACATTAAAGCACTATTGAAGTCTGTACAAATGCAAATTGCTTACACTTTTGTAGCCTACATTTGAGGGAAAGTTCGAGGGAATTGTCCTATTGGAACGCTCTGGTGGAATCCAGAGAGGAAATTACGGGGAGTGGTCCTGGGAAATGTCCATGGGATCTGTCTGGATCAGAAAATGGATGTTGCTGAATATGTACAACTGACAGTAGACTACTCAATTTGATAAGCTTATACCAAAAGAAATTGATATTTTACTGAATGCTGGACCTTTTCAAACTTCAAATGACTACTATACAGTGTTTAACGCACTGCGAACCCATAATGAGAAATTTTAGAATGTTACCATTATATTGTGCGAATTTTAAAAAACTAAATCATGCATGGGATGCGACATTTTATGATATCCTAAAACACGTTTCTGAGCATTAGGCCTAATTCACCTGCAATTTTGTGAAGATGACAGCTTTAAGAGGTACCCGTACAATAATTACAGCATGCAAAATCCAACAATTTAAGTGAAATTTTCGTGACTTTATCGCTCATAAACAGCTAGCAAACATGAGCCTAAAACATGCGCTCTAGTCGATGACAACAGCTAAAAATGCGTTGGTTCCTGGGGATCCGCCCCAGACCCCACTGGGGGTGCTCACGACGCTACCCCAGACCCCCTAGTCGCTATATGGGCTTCGTGCCTTCGGCACTCGCAGCTTCGCGCCTTCGACGCATGCAATATAGACAACAAGTTTCTGTTAGGGGGGGAATGCTTCCAGCTCTCAGGGGGGGATAGTAGGCCCTGTTCCATGTCGTTGTTTTTCCATGAATATATCTGAGTTAGCGATCTTCCCGCTTACCCTCCTCCTTCTCCTCCCCTGTCCATCCCATGGATGTTCTTAACGCGTCATCCATTCCGTCCCCTTCCCATCCCCACTCTTCGTTCTGCCCCATTTCCCTCCTCCTCCTCTGCACGTCCCAAGCAACATCGATCCGATGACTGACGATAGCACTCTTAGCTCACCGACGCGTTAAATTCTCTCTGCTCTGATAATTTGGAAAGAGGGGAGGGGTCGATTGGGGGTGGATGAGGAAGGGTGGGGGGTCGAATGGGGGTGGATGAGGAAGGGTGAAACAGTTCAGTCAGTGGGAGGTTCCTCTGCACGCACGTTATTGATTACGAGAGACTCCTAATCAAGTTGGAGACTGCGGCGGCTCTGCATGGTTGACGGTGGCAGAGAGGATGCAGCAGTCGTCGTCACGGGGTAGAAGCGAGTAAATTAATTCTTCAACTGTCACCCTGCCATACATCCATCCCCGCCCTCTTCAGTCGTTTTCCCTATAGCTCTTGTCTTCTATCAGTTCATCAAGATACTTGATGTGTACGACGGTATCCGCATCTCCTTTTGCTCTCCATCCCTCAAGTGACGAGAGGATGGGTGGTGGTATTTGCAGTTTAACGCCATGGCACTGTGTGGTAACAAAGACCATTAGCGATGCCCTCCTCCTTTATCCAGGCTTGGGACTGGCACTTGCAGAGTTACGATGAGGATGGATTGAACGCTGCAGAGGTGATGCGATTGCAACCGAACGCTGGCTGCATCCAGCTGCTGCTGCTGCTGCAGCTGCTGCAGATTGTGGCGTGAAGATGAGGAGACAAACAACGAAATCCATGCCAACCATGTCAACAGCAATCATAAAAACTCTTGAATAAAAACTCTGGAATTGGAAGATTTCAAATCCATAATATCTGGTGCCCTCTTTTGAAAGAAAATCTGCAATATACGATAGAACTAAGATAGAACTACCCTCTAAGGGACTTCCATAAATGACGTCACGCACCTATATCAGGGGGCAGTGGAGGATACAGAAGTTTGGAAGTGGACCAAAATTTTCGGCGATCTTCGTCAGAAAAAATCTGATGACCTTTATATATAATATATATATATATAATTTATATATAATTATATATACACGTATGTATATGTACTTATGTACAATAAGCAGGAAGTTGGAGTCGGAGACGATTGATTGGTAAATGTATTTAAGCCGTGATGACTGATGACCATATATATATGTATATATACGACGAGTAAATGTGTTTAGTTGTGTATGGTTTCAACTCCGTTTCTTCTCCGCCCATCCCTTTATCCGACTAATCGAATAGTCGCTCATTTGTAACCGAACCCGAACTGCTCCAATATTATTGAGAAAGGCGAGTAAAGCCGGATCGCCCTGTATACAATGATATATTATGCGATATATAATGATACCCTTCGGGGCTCTACTCCACACTTTACACACGTCCCATTCATGTATATATATATATATATATATATATATATATATATATATACGCATAAACTTATCCGCATTTCATTCTAATATATACATAAACTTAAACCCATGTATATATTTATAATATTGCCTTATTATTGGCTGTGCGCATACGTGTGTGTGTGTGTGTGTGTGTGTGTGTGTGTGTGTGTGTGTGTGTGTGTGTGTGTGTGTGTGTGAGTGCGCGCATGTGCGTGTGTATGTGTATATATAGTAACGTGGGAATTTATATATTATGTATAATAATGTGCAAGGATTTTTAAGGAGATGTTCACGAATCCTATAACCGTTCTAATATTGGACTATGTATAAAGAGTGTATACATGCATATAAATGGGCACAACATATACATATACGTGTCGAAATCGTTTCATGTTGTGGTGCATATAGTATACGCCCGAGTCTTTTGATGTGAAAGGACGACCATTAGTAGCGACGGGTTGGGCGGGAAATCGCCGTCGCAGGTGCGTCATGACCCGGGGGCTCATCCATGATCTCCGGTCCTCCTCCATGCAGTCGCATGCAGTCGGGGAATGTCTCCACACAACTGACAGACGGACGGATGGACGGACGAACGGACGAAAAGAAATGCACGATCATTTCAGATGCGTGATAGAGAGAGGAAGCGTTAATTGCATAAAGAAACACCTATTACCTGAGAAATGACCCGATTTCGTCGATGCTTGGTGGTCAAGAGGAGAGAGATATAGTCATTGACACACCAACCCCCTCTCCTCTCCTCTCCTCTCCTCTCCTCTCCCCTCTCCCCTCCTCTCGTCTCCTCTCCTCTCGTCTCCTCTCCTCTCCTTTCCTCTCCTCTCCTCTCCTCTCCTCTCCTCTCCTCTCCTCTCCTCTCCTCTCCTCTCCTCTCCTCTCCTCTCCTCTCCTCTCCTCTCCTCTCCTCTCCTCTCCTCTCCTCTCCTCGCCTTTCTGCAACCACTTCGTAATCGTAATTGTAATCGTAAACTCCAACTATACATATATATATCTATATATATAATCTATAAAACAGTTGGGCCTACTATGAAGCTACGCGAAGGGCACGACATTATTCATGAGCGTTGCGTTGAGTCAGACTAGGAAAAGATGTTACAATAGACTGTCGCAGATATAATTATATATATACATACTGATTGCAAACTGCTCTGATGCTGTGTTTAAGATGCATGCAGAAGCCTTATACACCACGTGAGGAACGCACTGGCCATTACTGCAGTATACTCAGTGCATGACTATATAGAAGATATATAGAGACGGACAGATAACTGTTGATATGAGGCGAGAGAGCATGTTGTGTATGCACTGAGTGAAAGATGCATTCTATAGATATGCACTCACGACAGCATTGAGCCATGGCATGCTGCCCATGCATAGTATACACAGAATATTATGCACCGGTCGACCATTGTTGCGTTTCGTTGAATGTGGCTGCAGCCTCTACTTCTTCTCCTCATCCTTCTCCGCCTCCCCTCATATATTCCTTCAGCTCTTTCGTATCTCCCATCCTCCTCCTCCTCCTCTCCTCCTCCTCCTTCTCCTCTTCCCTTAGTTTCTTAACCTCTCCCTCCTCCTCCACCACCACCACCGCCTCCTTCCTTCCATCCTTCCATCCTTCCTTCCACCCTTCCCTCATTCCATCGTTCCATGGTTCTTTGACATCAGCGCTGCAGGTTGAAGTGACATCTCGTGATGAGAAAAGTAACGAGCCAAGTATACAAAGTAGGCGAATCACGTGTCAACCAAGAATCCAAAGGATTCTATATATATATATACACAATTATATATATATATGTATACAATTATACATGAGTACAACCTACGTCCTATATATACATATATATATATATACATATACATATATGATATATATATATATATATATATATATATATATATACGATAGGCTTATAATCGGTCGTCGTCCGAGTGTGAATAGAGAAGTCTTTCAACATCTTTGCACGCGCCTTATTAGCGATTAAGAAATGCTCTGTGCTCCACGATTACACGCTTGCCTTAACATATATATATATATTCATATATTATATATATATATATATATATATATATATATATATATATATATATATATATATATTATAAATCTGCACCGCGTGTGTGTGTATGTACTACATAAATATAGTAGCCTATTGTAGAGTGAGGCAATTATGCGTAGCTGTTGAATAGACGGATAAGTGGGTTTTTAGGGCTGCAGTATTATAGGCCTACACTTGATGTCCGTCGTTATTTGAAAGACATGGGCCAGCGAAGGAATGTTAAGAGCGACAGACGTTAATGTTGTTGTGTGCTTATATTTTCGGGTTATTACATGATTATAAGTCTGACTGTGGCTTGCAGTCGTTGCATGGGGCTTTTGGATTCGCCCTAATCGTCGTTCCACCCTTAATGGACCGATAAATCCACGATTCAGCGAATGTCCGAATTAAGGCATTCTCATCAATTGTATACAGATTCTGACAATACATTTGGTATCTATTGATATACAGGTAAACACACCTCTAACGTGGGTTATATATATAGGATTATAGGTCAATGCTGCTCATGCCGATCCAATATAGAGGCATGCAATTGAACTCTTGCTACAATAGTTGCGTCGAATACGAGATTAAAACTGCACTCATCACGAAACGCTCAGCCACTATAGCTCGCACACTTATATCTCCAAAATAGCCAGCCAGTCATTCACTCATTAAGTCAGCCATGCAGTCAATTGATCATTGAGTCCGCGAACACTGAACAGTCAATTGATTGGCTGACTTAATGAGCGAGTGACATTTCCGGATTCGCAACTTCATGCACTAGCTCGTTAAGCCAGTCACTATAACTTACTAACTCACTATAATATATATATATACATTATACACTCATCTTTTCGTAACTCTTCATGTGTGTCCGGTCGTTAGATAAACTGACTTACTGACTAATTGACCGATAGTCTGACTGTGACTCCTTTATATATAGTCTCTTGAATGCTATATATCCGACAAAGAACTATATAGCGACCAACAAGGGCGGATACAGGAATTTTCGAAGGGGGGGCCAAAATTGTTGGTCTTGTGAGACAGGAGAAAATTTTTTTAGTCATCGGTCAATTTTCCGGGGAAAAAATACCTAAAAAATACCATTTCATCCGCCGAAAAAACTGTAGTCATCAGCCAATTTTCCGGGAAAAAAATACCATTTCATCCGCCGAAAAAACTGATGACCATTTTTTTTTTTTAGTCATCAGCCAATTTTTCGGGGAAAAATACCATTTCATCCGCTGAAAAAACTGATGATTTTTTTTTCTTTTTTTTAGTCATCGACCAATTTTTCGGGAAACATCCACCGCTGAATCGACGGGGGGCCAAGTCCCGTGCGATTTTGTAATAGGGGGCCTGATGTCCTGTTTTTCTCTCCCACTACATTTATTTAATGGCTTGTTGAAACCAAATGGGGGGCCCCGTCCCATGCAATTTTTAAATGGGGGGGCCATGGCCGGATTGGCCCCCCTGGATCCGCCCCTGGCGACCAACAAATTCGCATTTAGTATTGATCACTTCTTCACAATAGCGCACCATAATTTACTGCCGCTTGTTCTCTAATAAACCACCAGCTGCTATAGCCATGGTGTTATAGATCTTAAAACGACGAACGTCATTAATGATGGCCATGTCATAATACACAAGCATGCAAGTTTGTATCCAATATAACACTGAGTGTATGGTGAACTCTCTGTATACTGTCGTCTTCTTCAGCCAAAATTTGCATGCAGTAGGCCTATAGACTATATGTGGAACAATAAAGTTAATTTGGTCTTACGCATAGACATAATATATCGAATATGGCCGTTTTGAACTGACCCCCATGCAACAGTGAACTGTATACATGAGCCACAATCTAATTACGGAACTTATAAGATCGCGTGCACTATGAGCGTCTGTAATAGGATATATGTCACAGCATTCTACGCTGCATTCATAAAATCACATCTTCAAAGAGATATTCGATTTCACAAGAGACGCTTTGGCCGTTGGTAATTTCACTGTAATATATATTCAGGGTATAAAACAAAGACTTACGATCCTGACTTTATGTCTATGAAATGGGAGGAAATATCGGCAATATCTGCATACCAAGTTCATATGTAGCATTGATCACTTCTTCCCAATAGCGCACCACCATAATTTACTGCCGCTTGTTCTCTAATAAACCACCAGCAGCCGGAGTCCTAGATCTTAAAACGACAAACGTGATTTATGATGTCCATGTCGTAATACACAAGCAAGTTTGTCTCCAATATAACACTGAGTGCAAGATGGACTCTTTGTGCTGTCATCTTCTTCAACAAAACTTTGTATGTGCATATATATCTGGCCATTTATATGGGTCCTTTTATAACCACGCAACGGCTTTAATATAATAATAATGCAAAGAAAGTGAGTTGTTATGCACCAGTTGATAAAATTAGTAGGATATATTATGGCAACTGAGCTCATACACAGTTTTATTTGGTATTTTTACATGTTTTTTAGAACACCTGCAGGGTAACCGATATGCACAATTGACCCCACCCATTGCACTTGAAAACACCCAATGAACCATCCATAAAATCCGAAATGGATTCGAGAAGCAACCAATTGACACAAATAAGCTGATTGCGGTACATTTTTTCGTGCGTCAGCTTTCGAGCACGCCCAATTAGCACGCTCGATAATAGCCCAAAAGAAGTCTGACGCCATTGTTGTCACTGCAGTCGTCTAATGACTGCAGACATGCATTCGTCTGGCCAGAGATTAGAATAGACGAAATACAATAACTCACCGAGGGGGGCACGATTTGACTTTCAAACACTCGAAACATCCGATTCATGCATGCATGCACGCAGCCCCTCAACCGATCGACCACCCATTCCCTTCCCCTAACCCCCCTTCCAAGTACAAATTGTTAAGAGGGGCGGTCGTCGTCATCATTTGGCCAGAATCGCCCAAGGTCCTGCAGAACGGTAGGACGAGGGTATTATACAGGTCGGGTCATAAACCTGCGCTATACAAACAGAGCCCCCTAATCGTTTGATCCAAGAAGGGTGCTTACTGCTTGCTTCGGGGCAAAACTGGATTCCCACGGAGTATAATATAGCCTATACGACTGCTCTTATTTAGATGTCAATAACTTAACGACCCACTCTGTAACTTATTAGCCTAATATGCCTGCCGAGTATACACATACGCATACATACATACATAAATATACAATGTTACATGCATACATATATACGTAAATATGTATAGTCTACAATATATATATATATATATATATATATATGTTAAGATGTTGATACATATAGTATGTTTAATAAACATACTTTATAGTAGTCGTGTCCATCCATATGCATACGGACATATGTATCCGTGTATTTATTCATGTGCGTATATTATCATGTATACATGTATACATACCGTGTATAAAAATAGTCTATTATATATATGTATGTGTAATTGTGTATATATATATATGTATATATATATGCATGTAGAGAAGTATCTATATGCAGTTTGTCTTTTCGGTGCATGTGGACTTCATGGTGAGCAAATTTGTTCAAATGACGCCCCCTCCCTGGCTTGAAATCTGGTCGTGGCACCGGGGGGTTTCTTTGCATGTCCCGAGGCTCGAGGTCTATCTAAGAAGGACATGGTGAGTCGCACGGGGTGGGTGAGGTTTGTGGCTATGCATATGGCGCCAGAGGGAGGCGATGAATTCACCCCATTTAACTAATGGAATCAGAAGAGAGATATGTTCCGGTGAATTACGAAGTTCTTTCAACGCTGTTGGTGTTCCGGGTCGAACTGGCTGAACAGAAGGATCCGTGGAACTAACGCTTATTATCGTCACAGGGTTCCGCGAAGATGACAAGTATATGTATACGTGTGTCGTCTGCTATCTATAGACAAAACTGGCGCCACAGAAGTCGTTTGATGCTACTTCTTCTTCTTGTATAAGAGTCTTGCTTTTGTAGCTCTTTAATATTAGATTAGTGGGAATTTCTGCAGCGTGCATGCTTCCAATTTTCGCAATTAACGACAATGCTGAAGCAAAACCGGCGTAATTATATAAACTTCTTTCAAAGAAACTCAATGCAGTCATGCTGTGGCATTCCACCGTGCACATGCATCTTCAAAAACAGTCTTTACTCTTTTCGTCTTCCATATATGGCATGGCATTCAGCTTTCACGTCGAGCAGCCTTTCCAGTCAGAGTGAGAATTGCCTGGAGGGCTGCAGGCCTGCAGGGGGTTTCAATTCCCCTGCAGTCTTTCTCATAATGTCCATGCATATAGCTATAGTCTGTTTTTCACCCTCCAAATTCCAAGTTGGTCATAGTCCAACCCCCAGTTATTTTTCCACAATTCTCACACAGTATCCAGTCATGACCTGCCAACCCAACCAGCAACATATTATAATCGCTTTCCGTACATAAACTTCAGGCAACACGATTAGACCTACATTTTACAAGTACATCCGACAAATTGGATCATACATTGTCTGTTTCTTTTCGCTCCATGCAGAAGTAGAAAATGATGACCACTTTTGAAAAGGTACAGGCCTACGTTACGCGCTGCTCTGCATGGGATATGTATTATTAATATTAATATAGTGTTATTAATTATGTATTATTATATGCACTAAGCAATCATGATTCCTCGGGGATTTCAACATTATCAATAAAAATATGTGTCTGAAATGGACCCTATTCGTGAAGGTCCAATTTGGTAAAAGTACCCATATATTATTATTATTATCATTGCTATTATTACCACAGTTATTATTATTATTATTATTATTATGTTTATGTTTATTTTTTACCCGTGGTATATATAGGCCTATCACTCAGGCTATATAATGGTTAAAATTAGGTCATATTATGGTCTCGTCTCCAACGTATTGCCCAAAGGTGCCTCTATAGATTTGTTTTACTATTATTTAATTATTAGTAGTAGTATTACGATTATCATCATAATCATCATAGTCATCGTCATCGTCATCATCATCATCATCATCATCATAATCATCACAGTCATCGTCATCGTCATCGTAATCGTAATCGTCGTCGTCGTCAGTTTGTCCGAGTGTGTTTGCATGTGTGTCACAGTGTCAGCCCATCGGTTATACCGTGTGTCTGTATATGGCCGTGTGTCCCACCGTGTGTGTGTGTGTCTGTCGGTGTGCTTTTGTATTCCCGCCACTTCACTACAGCTATAGGGATCACGACGTATCTTGACGGCTGTTCCGAAATAAGACTAAAACGACCATATACATGGAGACTCCTTTCGAAGGACTTTACCATCTATACCGGATCCAGGGGAAAATCGCTGTAGGTATATCGCTCCCTTTCCTCCCTATATGCAACCCACCCCACTCCCAACCCCACTCCCGTTGATCCATCGCTCTTATACACACTTCGCGGAAACGAGAAGCCATAAATCTCACTGATGCCTAATATTGTACAACAGGTGCCGCTACCGTCGCCGACGGTGGTAGCGCTCTAAAAACGCCGCCGCCATTGACGACGTAATCGGAAGAGCTGTCAATCAAACGGCGGAGCCAATTGCATCGGGTTGCTGTCGCCTGACGCCGGGTCCGATCGCCCGGTCGTGCAGCGGCAATAAAGCGATGGCGCCGCCGCCGGGAGCGGACAGCTCGACCGGCCCCCTGCCTGCGAACGTCGCACTCTCGCGTCAACGGTCGACGGTCGATAGGAAGGCCGGCGATTGGTCGACGACGAGACCCCCTCCGTGGTGGAGACGGACGAGTCGACAAAATGCGATGTCATCGCGATGGGAGATCATTCTGGGCAGCAGCAGCAGCAGCAGCAACAGTGATGACGATGATGACGATGACGATGAGTGATGTTTGACTGAGAGGGATTTGATTGACCCACCACTGCGGAGTTGTATGACGAGTGACGAAGACGAGGATTGCGATTCTTTATTAGCAGACGACATATTGGATTGACGCCGATGCTGCAGCTGAAGAGCATCTCACGAACGACGAAGGAGAAGATAGCAAGAGCAGAAGCATCACTTGAGGAGGCTCAAGAAGGAGGAGGAGGACGACGAATTGAGAGTGTCATCATCAGCAGCAGCAATTGATGTAGAGAGGATCCTATCTGACTGAAAAGAGTTGTGAGAAAGAGAAGTCGAGTGTAGAGGAAAGAGGAGTCGTTCAATTGCATCTCAAGTCTCCTCTCATCATCAACCATTGAAGGGCTTTTCTGCCACAGACATCGCACCCTGCAGACTCAAAAGGTATTGAGCATAGATCGGGCAACCGAGACCCGTGACAGATAGAGCGTTAATTCCGTCGCTCTACTGTGTATACACACCACAGCGATGCTGAACTCGTTCATCGAGAACCCGCATCACGGGGTCCACCTGCCGTCGTCGGCGGCAGGGTCCCTGAAGCTGAGCCCTCAGTCGGGGGACGTGGCTGGGTCGATGTCACTGATGCACGGGTCCGGTCACCCGTTCGCCACGGCCGCCGGTCACCACAACCACGCCTACGTCTCCCAGTCGCACCACCGCTACTCGGCCGCCAGGGACCTCCTACTGCGACGAGAGAGCCTCCGGTCATCGACGCTGTCGGACCCGACTGGACACCATCATCTGGGAATGTTTGTGCCTTCGAGCGGTGGACTACACGGATCGCACTATCCCGACCCGGGCCCAGGATCCCTCTTCTCCGGTCTTCCTCCTCCCCCGCAGGACATTCGACTCGGATTCACGGACGTCTACGGACGGTCCACGGTCGACCCCTACTCGACGCAGATCCCTGGTGGGGGACAGTCCGCCGCCCCCATCGACCCCTTCCACCCGTCCAACCATGGCTTCATCAGCGGCGGAGGCGGTGGCGGCACTCAGAGCTGCGTCGTCGGTCACGCCAACTCCCACCACCACCACGCCACGACTTCGCCCGGTTCCGGAATGTTCTTTCGATATCTTCGGCCAAACGCCATCAAACAGGAACTGTTCTGCCTGTGGATCGAGCCACGATCTATAGGAGGATTCGAACCGAGGACAACTGCAGGAGGACAACCGTGCAACAAGGCTTTCATGACGATGCACGAACTCGTGACGCACATCAGCGTGGAACACGTTGGAGGCCCGGAACAGACGAACTATACGTGTCTGTGGGAGAACTGCTGTCGTGAACTGAAGCCGTTCAAGGCCAAGTACAAACTCGTCAATCACATCCGGGTTCACACCGGCGAAAAACCGTTTCCGTGTCTGTTTCCAGGATGTGGAAAAGTTTTTGCGAGAAGTGAAAACCTAAAAATTCACAAACGAACGCACACAGGTAGGAAACCTTCATAGGCTTCATGTTGAACTGCACATAGAATAGGAATAGATTAGACCAGCACATATTATTAATATAGAACATATATATATATAGTGGAATAGATTGCAATGGAATAATATAGAACACTCTGGAATAGAGTACAGTGGAATATAACAGAATACTGTGGAATAGAATACAATACAATGGAATAGAATAGAATAGAATATAGTGGAATAGAATAGAATACTGTGGAATAGAATACAATGGAATAGTATACTGTAGAATAAAACATAATACATAGAATGCAGTGCTATATGGAATGGAATACAATGGAATAGAATAAAATATAGTGGAATATAATACAGAGCAATAGAATAGAATACTGTAAAATATATAGAATATATACTGTGGAATAGATTAGAATGCAGTGGAATAGAATATGATAATGTGTAATAAAATCCATTGGAATAGTGTACACTGGAATAGAACAGAATACCATGAGATATAATGGAATACAGTGGAATAGTATACTGTAGAATAAAATATACATAGAATACAGTGCCATGGAATATAATAGAACACTGTGGAATAGAATAGAACAGGCTACAGTGGAATAGTATACTATACAATAAAATTGGAATACACAGAGTATACAGTGCAATGGAATAGAATACCGTGGGATGGAATAGAATGCAGTGGAATAGAATACAATACAGTGGAATAGAACAGAATACCGTGGAATAGAATAGAATACAGTGGAATAGTACACTATAGAATAAAATAGAATACATAAAATACAGTGCCATGGAATATAATAGAATACTGTGGGATAGAATATAATAGAATACTGTGGGATAGAATAGTATACAGTGGAATAGAATAGAATAGAATACAGTGAAATAGAATAAGTAGAATAGAATAGAATACAATGGAATACATTAGAATACAGTGGAATAGAATAATATGGAATAGAATAGAATGCAGTGGACTAGAATAGAATACAGTGGAATAGAATAGAATACAGTGGAATACAATAGAATACAGTGGAATAGAATAGAGTACAATGGAATACATTAGAATACAGTGAAATAGAATACAATGGAATAGAATAGAATGCTGTGGACTAGAATAGAATACAGTGGAATAGAATAGAATACAGTGGAATATAATAGAATACAGTGGAATAGAATAGAGTACAATGGAATACATTAGAATACAGTGAAATAGAATACAATTGAATAGAATAGAATGTTGTGGACTAGAATAGAATACAGTGGAATATAATAGAATGCAGTGGAATAGAATAGAATACGGTGGAAGAGAATACAGTGGAATAGAATATGGAATACTGCAGGAATAAAATATACATGGAATTGAATGCATATATATAGACTAAAATAAACTAGCCTATAGAATATAAACTTGATTGAATTGAACTGAATTATAGACTAAAGTCACGAAAGTCGTCTGCTTATAGAGTACAATGGTGCATGCTATATAACTCCATTGCTATATGCATTGGAGTTAGAACCATGCATTGTGCTCTATAAGCAGACGCTGTGTTTACATATTTAGGCCTATATTTGTATAAACATTTATGAGACATTTCTCATTTTTAATTTTGCGCTGATCTGGTATACATCCTAAATATACACATGTACCGTAGCGATGTTGGTATCTGAAAAGCTACCTTTCCAACCATGCCATGGATGCATTCGCAGAGGCAGTTATTAAATGTGCAATGGTTCAACGATGCTTGATTCTGTATTTTTCAAGACCGAAACCATTTACTAATTTTACAGGGTGGGCCAAAAAGTAACCCATAGAATAATTTGCTAATAGTTTGGGCGAACGTGTGATTTTTAAATCATATTTTACAGACTTAGAGGCAATTCATATATTTTGTGTTCAATAGCCAAATTTCATCAAACTATTTCAAACTGCAGAGCAAAAGTTATTAAACTTTTAGTGCCTCCATCCATTGTTTTTTGATTGTCTGGCAATATCAAGTTCATCTGATAACAATTATTTTAGATGTTACTTTTTTAAAAAAAATTTGTTACCTTTTTTGCGTTATGTATGTTTTTGGATTGTTAAAAAACAGTGGGTATAGACTCACTAAAAGTGATTTAACTTTTGCTCTGTTTAAAAAATGTTTTGGTGAAATTTGGGTACTTTATACGTAGATATGATTTACCTTGAAGCCCATACATGTGATTTAAAAATCTATACAGGGCCTACTGTTGAAATAAATATTAGCAAAACATTATATATATATAACTAGCTGTACCCGGCCACGCGTTGCTGTGGCTGAAAAGACTGTCCAACCCTCCCTTCCTAGGTTCCCTCCCCTTACCCCTCCCCTCCCGTTCCCCCTCCTCTTCCTCTCCTCCCCTTCCTTCCCTCGCCTCCCTCCCATCCCCTCCCCTCCCTCCCTCCGTCCCTACCTATCTCCCTCCGTCTCTCCCTCCCTCCGTCTCTCCCTCCCTCTCTCCCTCCCTGCATCTCTCTCTCCCGTTTCATCCCCTCCCTCCCCTCCGTCCCTCCCCTTCCTCCATCCCTAGAAATATGCGTTTTAGAAAGACGCGCGGAAAACGGCCGCAAATGGACGATTTTGTAAAGACACACCTTTTAAAACGCGCCCGAAAAATAAAGACACACCTTTTAAAACGCGCCCGAAAAAAGGGCGGACGCCGCCGGACGGATGCGTCAAAATTCAAACGGATATGGCTGGACTCCATGCATCGACGTATATCGAATGGAATTAAAAGTTGTGTTTTTTTGGTCGTAAAGATTGCGCTTTTCCCCAAAAGGCATTATACAAACCCGCTTATGTTCGAATGGAACGTTTTGCGAAAATTTTGAAAACAATCGATCTATAACTTTCCGAGATCCTTCTTGTCGAACGGTAACGTTTTACATTTTTATTTATATAGATGTTAGAGCTTACTCTAACATTATATATATATATATATATATATATATATAAAATGACCCACAAAATGTTATATTTACGTAAGCAGATAAACTGATATACATTATATATACATATGCCTAAAGAAATAGGGGATGAGTAGAGGCCTGCCTGTATAGACCTGTAGGCCTAAACGCCACGAAGGAGTTTCCTACAATCCTGCATCGCTTGTAATTATAAAAGCCTTTAAATACTCGTGTGTACTATTGTGAGGCCTTCTGCAAGAGCAGCTCCTTGCATGCGGAATACATGCATGCAGCCGACCGAGAGTGGGTCATTGCATGGAGGGACCCATTGCATGGAGGTCGTACGAATCATACTCGGTCGAGCATGAAAGATTTTTGCACCAAGTGCACTCATGCATGCAATTCATTTGTGAATGAACGAATTGACGAATGAATGAATATATTATTAAGTACATGTATGGCGCTAATAGGTGGATAGATATTTGGCATAATTATAGTAACCATGCATGTTCCATATTATAGGGTCCAGTGTATGTAAAGTGCGTGTATACACAGGTCATTATTATTTTACTCATGTATTTACACGGGACGGTATATTTAAAGCATATATTATGGGTTGAAGACCTCTGCTAAATAAATAGTTTATTGCTATGAGCAACTATTACAGTGAGTCCCACATTTTGGATAAATTCTCCATAATTATATTTAGTAAAGTAATTATCGTATTGAGTCGGAAGCCGAGTCTGTCTGTGAATCTATTTTCCCTTTCGTTGAGTCTGTCTGTGAATCTATTGTCTCTTTCGTTGAGTCTGTCTGTGAATCTATTGTCTCTTTTTCTTCTCCTTCTGGTTATACTTTACATCGGCACATTTTCTTCTTCTCCATTTCTCTCCTCCTCGTCCTCCTCTTCCTCCTCCTTCTCCTTCTCCTCCTCTTCCTCATCCTCTTCCTCCTCCTCTTCCTCGTCCTCCTCCTTCTCCTCCTCCTTCTCCTCCTCCTCCTCCTCCTCCTCCTCTTCCTCCTCCTCCTTCTCCACCTGCTCCTCCTGCTCCTCCTGCTCCTCCTCCTTCTTTTCGTCCTCCTCGTCCTCCTCTTCCTTCTCCTTCTCCTTCTCCTTCTCCTCCTCCTCCTCCTCCTCCTCCTCCTCCTCCTCCTCCTCCTCCTCCTCCTCCTCCTCCACCAGCTCCTCCTGCTCATCCTTCTTCTTTTCGTCCTCCTAGTCCTCGTCCTCCTCTTCCTCCTCCTCCTTCTTCTCCTCCTCTTCCTCCTCCTCTCCTCCTCCTCCTCTCCCTCCTCCTCCTCCACCTGCTCCTTATGCTCCTCCTCTTTCTTTTCGTCCTCCTAGTCCTCCTCCTCTTTCTTCTCCTCCACCTGCTCCTCCTTCCTTCTTCTCGTCCTCCTCGTCTTCCTCGTCCTCTTCCTTTGCGTGTCTGTTTGTCTGTAGGCTACCATCTTGTATTCCTGTTTGTTTTGTCTTGTCAGCCTGCATGTACGTCTTGACTGACTTCTTGTTGTGTCGTGTCTCTCTGTAGTCTGTAGGCATATACGTCTTGTCTGCTGCCTTTCTGTTATAGTCTGCCTGTCTGCATAAACCATACGCAACATTGCGCATGCATCACTCGAAGGTTGAGAGGTGTCATTATTATTTCCGTTCGTCCATTCGTCCGTTTCATAGAATTAGAGAGACGTCAGTTTTGGTCAGAATAAGCAATACTTGCATGTATCAACTGCAGCATCCATCTCTCTCTGTGTCTGTGTCTATACATGTCTCTTCTTCTGTCTCTCTCTATCCTTCTGCCTCTGTCTATGCCTTTGTCTCTGCCTCATGTGCATATGTCTCTTCTTCTGTCTCTGTCTCTCCTTCTGCCTCTGCCTGTGCCTATGTCTCTGTCTCTGTGTCTATGTCTCTTCTTCTGTCTCTGTCTCTCCTTCTGCCTCTGCCTATATGCCTCTGTCTCTGCCTCAGTGCCTATGTCTCTTCTTCTGTCTCTGTCTCTCCTTCTGCCTCTTCCTGTGCCTCAGTCTCTGCATATGTTTCTCCATCTGCATATATATTAAAGAATATTCTTACTTACTTACTTACTCTGCCTCTGTGCCTATGTCTCTTCTTCTGTCTCTGTCTCTCGTTCTGCCACTGCATGTGCCTCTGTCTCTGCCTCTGTCTTTCCTAGAATAAGAGAGCCGTCAATTTCCTATATAATTTAAAAATAATAATTTTTATGCCTGTCTGTCTGTCTGTCTGCCTCTGAATATGTTTCCCCATCTGCCTCTACCTCTGTAGCTGTCTTTGTCTCTGTCTCTGCATCTCCTTATGTCTGCCTCTACCTCTGTCCCTCTATCTATCTATCTCCGCCTCTGTCCATCAGATGACACGCGTGATCTCTTTTCTTCCCCATGCATCTTCTAATCCTTCCTCCGAGTAAACCGGATGTTTGGATTAGCAATCCGTCGAACTCGGTCAATGATTAAATTAATTTCCGAAACTGATTAATTTCATTACTTCGTAGAAGTTAATATCTTGCACTAGATCTCTGTCTGTCTGTCTGTCTGTCTGTCTCTCTCTCTCCATTCGCATCTCTCTCTGTCTTTGTATCTCTCTGTTTCCTTGACTCTCTGTCTCTCTGTCTCTTTGTCTCTGTCTCTATTACTGTCTTTCTCTTTTATCTTTCTACATCTCCCTCTTTTTCTCACTCTGTATCTCTCTCTGTTTGTCTCTATGTCTGTGTCTGCCTGTCTATATCTCTCTTTGTCTGTTTGTTCAGTTATAGCCTGTTTTTGCTTACTGTTTCACTGTCTGTCTATCTCTGTCTGTCTATCTGCACGTGACTGCTTATATGAATGTGTAAGTAAATAAGCATTGTTCCAAGTATACAAATATGTTTGCATATATATACATATGTATATATATATAGGCATGCGGGTATACATATTATATCTCTTCCTATCCCTCACTCTCTGACTATATGCTTGTGTTTCTTTCTTTCTTCTTGTATGCATGGCCTCAGTCTGCTTTCGCAATGGAGTCAATTGCTGTTTAATGACAATGCATCATTATTATCAAGGATTATTATTATAGTGACCCTCCTCCTTTCTCCAAGCTTTTGACTGGCACTGTCAATTAAAGTACGAGCATGCACTGGCGGAATTTGGTCTCATTCTGCACCCTATCTCTCTAATTAAATCTCATACTCTTGTCTCTTCCGCGAGGATAAAACTGAATTAACTATAGTAGATGTATAAGCTTATAGTTCTCAAACTTACCAAAAGCATACAATATTTATCAGCACAACGGCATTGTGCATTGATTGTCTTTAGCATTTTTATATATATTGTGCATCCGTAGTAAATATATATATATATATATATATACGTGTTATGTAGGCTATATATATATATATCATATGTATACTATAGGCTAATATGGATCAATCTTTTATTCACCAAAATTTAATGATGGTAGCACAATTAATAAGACAATAAAAGTAAATAAACAAATAAACAAATAAATAAAGTACAGCATTCAAAGGACAGGACTAATGCTCGTCTGTGTTCCGTTGTAGGTGAGAAACCGTTTCGCTGTGAGTATCCTGGTTGCGATCGTCGCTTCGCCAACAGTTCCGATCGTAAGAAGCACTCACACGTGCACACGAGCGACAAGCCGTACAACTGCAAGTACTACGGGTGCGACAAGAGCTACACCCACCCGTCCTCCCTTCGCAAGCACATGAAGATACACGGCAAACTACCATCACCCTCGTCCCCACCACCCCCCTCTTCCGCCACCCCACGCGGGGTCACCACCGCCCACGATTCGAGTTCAAAGGTCAACTCGAGCTTCGACGGCGCCTCAACGGACGATGACGTCACGATGACGCCTACACGAACCGGTGGCGCCGCGACGGACAAGGCGAGAACTAAAGCGTCCGAGTCGCACTCGCTAGATGGCGTCGCGGTCGATCGCCTTGCGGTGCACACCTCTGCGGCGCCCTGCAGCGGCGGCGGCAGCAGCAATAGCTTTCGCTACGGTCCAATACACCAGCAATACTCGCACGGGGGCGCGTCGCGATCGTCACTTCCGGTTGTGTCCAACTTCCTACATCAACACCAGATGGCCAACCTGAGCGAGTGGTACATCAGTCAGAGCGCCGCCGCTGCTGCCGCTTCCGCCATTCCCACGCCACCTAGCGTTGAACATCTGCAGATGAACGGACTAAGTCACGGCCGCCATGTTCCCAGCCTGCATCACGTGATCGCTCAGTACTAACTACATATGGCAGGAGTCTACATTCTACAGTATTGGAAAGAATGAGGACATTGGTTGTTGTCGTGGAACAATTGGTCCGAAGGCATTGTGTGCACGTGACGCCGACGACAAGATAATATTGCATGCGTGAGGAAAGGGAGAGAGAGTGAGATGGGAGAAGGAGGGAGAAGACGATAATGAGAGCAAGAGACGAGAAGAGAGAATGGATGAAGGAATGGAAAGGAATAAACGAGAGAGAGAGAGAGAGAGAGAGAGAGAGAGAGAGAGAGAGAGAGAGAGAGAGAGAGAGAGAGAGAGAGAGAGAGAGAGAGAGAGAGAGAGAGAGAGAGAGAGAGAGAGAGAGAGAGAGAGAGAGAGAGAGAGAGAGAGAGAGAGAGAGAAAGAGAGAGAGAAAGAGAGAGAGAGACATACAGAGACAGACAGACACACAGACAGACACACAGACAGACAGAGAGACAGACAGCCAGAGACAGAGCAACTTCTTCGAGTGTATTGATCACAGATAATCGGTGCATGAAAAAATGATGAAAATATCAGTATACATAAGAGACTTGAGTCTGAACAGTTGCTCAGCTAATACAGACGAATCTCACTGGTCTGCAAATGTTTATTATTATTATTCCCCACCCTTCGATAGGGCTTCCACCATTCGACAGGGTTCCCCATTCTTTTATAGAGTTTCCCCACCCAGGAACCTTCGACAGTGTTCCAACCCTTTGACCTTCTGATCCATTTGCAAAGCTGACCCTAGAAATCGCCAACATGAAGAAACATAGTGGGAGTGTTATTTATGTTGCTTCCACTGTTTCACTGAGTCCCCGTATACAGGGGCTTCTATCCCCCCTAAGCACCCGGGCGCAATCCATCTTCTTCCCCCCCCCCCTTTCTGGACTGGCCTTCCTCTATGTATGAAATATAATGCAATCTAGCGCATGCCCTCCTCTAGTGTGGGAATGAAGTTTTGTTTGGAGGGGGACAAACGAGCATCCAGCAGACGATCGCCGAAGCATGTGTAGCGCCGAGGAGGGACCTGGTATGGGGTGGGAATGTGCCCCCCCATAAGAAATTTTTGCGATTTCCGCATTGCAATTTCAGCATTTTAGCTGTCCTCGTAGCAAAATTACTCTACTGTTTCAGTGGAGGAATTGCTGCCAAAATTGGGCAGCCATATGTTTTGCGCCTCTGATCAGTGTGCACTCGAGAGGCGTTACATAAATTTTTAGAGCACAATGCAATACAATAAAATACAATATAGGTCCTACATTGTAAGCCTACGTAATAATGATGTTGCTTTACTAAGTGTTCAAGGACCAAATTTTAATGTCTGAAATTTGAAAGATAACATTGGAGAGAAGACATTTAGTTGTGCAAAAATAGTATTTGTATTAACATTACTTTTTCAATTAAAATATGATTGTTTTATTTATTAAAATAGTAAAAACATAATTATAATCATGTAATAGGAAATTTTTTGTAGTATATAATAGCTGTTATAGCAGTTCATGTAATTCAAAAATGCAGATAGTAAGTAGCCTAACTAAAAACTCAAAGTGTATGAAGTGTATACATTTTGCTAAAAACTATTAGGCCTACCGGTTCCATTTTGTCCAAATTTATATGGTGGGGAAGTATTTTCTGGGGGAATCTTCCTCCTAGTGATGCCTATAGATTGAACGCTGCCCTCCATGTCCGACCTTCTCCCCAACCGACGTGAATTTTGGCTGTCTTCTGATCCCCCCCCTATTTTTCACTGGGCGCAAGCTGCGCCCGCCATGTATAGGGATAGAAGCCCCTGCCCGTATAGTCTAATACCAGCGGTTCCCAACCCGTGGCCCGCGGGCCAAAAGTGGCCCACCAGGCCTCAGAAAATGGCCCGCCAGGTCTCAGAAAATGGCCCTCATCTCTCAAAGAATTATCACAAATATACGAAAAAAATTAACAATTTGGACAGGATAGAACACACTATTATTTTCTATTACGAATTGTTTTATTTTAACGTCGGTAAATAACATCAAACATATTTTAAATAAATTACAACAATGTTATATGCTTTTAGTTAATACAATTTTAACCTTGTGGCCCCTGATGTCCTTCAACTAAGAAAAAGTGGCCCTCGTGTCCTCTAACTTAGAAAAAGTGGCCCTCAAGTCGAAAAAGGTTGGGAACCACTGATCTAATTATCTAATATAACACCGTGATAGAAAATCTGCTTTAAAGCGACTGAACTGACTTAAAGATTATTCTGCCACCTAGCGAATACTTTGGATGCAAAATAGTGAGAAAATTGTGACCTTTTCCCTTAATCTTGAACATGACCAAGACAGACTCAGACACAGAGTGGCGTCGGACTCCTACGGGCACTGTGCCTAGGGATATTGATATGATATGACCAAGAACCAAAACGAAATAACTACGAACGAAAAAGAATATAACTAGGAATGAAAGCGAAACAGAAAGTATACACATATGAACGAAAACGACAAAGAAAGAACATAACCACTAATGAAACGAAAAAGAAAGAACATAACTAAAAATGAGAAAAACAGTAAGAACATAACTGAGAACGAAAACAAAGCTGGAAGAGCATATCTAAGAACGAAAACACAGAACATAGCTACGAACTTGAAACAAAAAATAAAGAACACAATTAACAACGAAAACGAAAAAGAAAGAACACAACTAGGAGCGAAAACGAAAAGAAAGGACACAACTTAGAACGAAAACGACGAGGAACAATGTAAGCGAAAACGAAGGCGAAAGCGAAAAAGAAAGAACATAGCTAAGAACAACAAAGAAACAGAAGAAACATAACTTAGAGCAAAAACGAAACAGAAAGAACATAACAGAGAACAAAAACGAAGTGGAGGGAGCATGACTATATATTGACTAAGAACGGAACCAGTATAACCAGTGTGAGAATTGTGAAAAAATGACTGGGGGGTTGGCCTATGATAAACTTGGAATTGGGGTGTGAAAAACAGAGTTTACTACGGGGCACTAAGAAAGACTGGGGGGGTTGAAACCCCCCAACCCCCCGGCAATTCTCACCCTGAGTATAACTAAATGTAAATGTAATCGCATATTATTTTAGGAACGAAGACGACTGGACATAATTACGAACAAAACGAAAACGAAAGAACATAACTAAGAACGAAAATGAAAAAGAAAGAATATATCTAAGAAAGAAAAGACTAAGAAAGGACATAACTAATAGCGAAAACTACAAAGAATGCAAATAACTCAGAACGAAACTAAAGAACATAACTTTGAACATAACGAGAAAGAAAGAACAACACTAAGAACATAAACGAAACAGAGAGAACATAACCAAAAACTAAAACGGAAAAAACAAGAACAAACGACTAAGAAAGAACATAACAATGAACAATAACAAACAAAATTACTACGAACGAAATGAAAGAGAGAGAACATGACTAACAACAAGAACGGCAAAGAATGAACATAACAAAGAACGAAGACACGAAACAGAAAGAACATAACTAAGAACGAAAACGAAAAATTTCTCCGACTTGTTTAATGACGCCCATGACCGTGACGCGGCCTGCTAGATTTGTATAGCACTATAGCTGACGGCCGTTTTTCACTCCCTTCCAATAAACCTGATTTTAACCCCCCCCCCCCCCCAAAGCAGGAAGACTAAATCAATGTCATCATCGCATCATGATCATCATCACGGGGAACTTTATTCTTGTGGAGGCCCGGAGGTGAAGGGGCACAAGTTCGGTGCCTTGGACCCTGAAGGTTGCGGGTTCGAATCCACCTCAAGCCGCCGCGTATGGACCCTGAGCAAGTCCTTTACTCGCAATTGCTCATGTGCTTCAACGTGAAACTCCGATTCAGCGCTGCAATAGGGAGCGCCTCTGAGTAGAATTTGAAAGGGCGCTATAACACGTGCTCATACATAGACTTACATACATAAATAGCATGACGCTCATCAAACGGGTCTGCCACTCCACGTGCTCTGACAGTGCCAGTCTTCTATAGTCTTTGATATATGATACAGTCTACAGACTTCAGTGTCGTTTAACAGCGACCTTCAACAATTAAGCTCACAAGCAGGGCTGTACTGTTAGGTTTCGAGGTTTTGAGTACTATTTTTAAGTCGTGACAGCAACCGAGTCAACTGACTACTTAAGGCGTGCAGACTGCAGAAGCGCCGTCAGCTCTCTTAGCGGGTTCTGAATGGCCAATACATTCCACACTGTAGCCTGAATATAGTTCTTACATCGTGTGCTAGTAAGTGCATTATTTCGTTTTTACACAAAATATTTCAATTCGGGGAGTATACAAACTCCCAAAACACCCCATAGCTACACCCCCCCACAGCTTGGTCGATGCCATATTACAGAAGAGAGAGCTCTTTATCTCTCTTTATCTCAATCAGTTGAGAGCGCCTCTGAGTAGGTTTCTTGAAGAGGCGCTATATGAATACTTGAAATAAATATTACGCCATATTCAGTTGCTGTTGGCCTAATCGAGTACAGTTACATGCATGATCTTCAGATATTTTCAGCTGCTCTTAAAACAACGCGTTGCCATTGGCGACCGTCACGTGACTTAAACGGCTCTCGGCGAAATTGTCAAAAACGCTGATGAAAGACGATAAAAATCAATAATTACCTTGTTTCCTGAATGAGTTTTGTTCAAAGGTTTCGATCTTCGGAGTCACAAGCTGTTGATTTCGAAAAGATTTCAAAATCCAAGGCTGACAGTCGCGCAAACAACAAATTTTTTGCACTATTCACGAAGTTTAGACGATATGTCTTTAAGCAACGAATCCACGATATATCAGTTGATGACGTCATTATCGGTATTGTTTTATTTGCAGCTGATTAATGTTTTTCGTTTTCTGTAGCGCTATTTCAGGGAGGCTCAGAGTGCAGGGTATTGTCCCCAATAATAATAATAATTTACTATTGTTATTATACCAGTAATCAATATTTTTTTTTCGCTTGATGTAGAAAAGATCCCCGAGGCTCTAGGCTATAGGCTAATTGAGATCGATTGCGAGTGAAATACTTGCTCAGGTCCCCTACGAGGCGGCTTCAGATGGATTCGAACCCGCGATAATGATGATGATGATAATGATGATGATAATAACAATAATAATGATGATGATAATAATGATAATTACGACAATTTATATGACGCCTTCAGCCCTTCACACGGCCATGTCGATACAAGGACGCCTTGCAACACAGCTAACAAGCGATGTTGTTGATCGCCACCTAGCGAAAGCCTGACCAATGATCATGCTGACACCTATTGAGTATAATTGAGCAATTTCGGATACATCTAATTTAACTCCGACACTGGTTACACTCTGCCAGTGGCCCAGTGTCAGTCCCAAGCTTAGATATATCTAAGCTTGGGACTGACACTGGGCCACTGGCAGTGTAACCAGTGTCGGAGGGCGTCGTTGATAATCTTTGTCATCGCAAAGTGACGTTAAACTCAAACTAGGCTACTACGACCTTCTAATTTCGATAAAATTCTGCTTGCCTAATAAGTTATTTTGCATAGTAATTAAAAAATCTTGTGCCGTATTATTCATATAAACATATTATTGTTCAGTCGATATGGTTAAAGGTCGAGTGGAGATAATTGGCCCGAAAGTCGGTCGGTATGCGGTCCAAAATCCAGATCACATGATAGTTATGGGCTATCCATAATTCAATCAGTTTACGCATACCTAATATGAATATCAATGAGGTCAAAAGGTCGTCGAAAACATTTTGTAGAGCGACCAAAGCAACCATAACACGCCGATATCTTCACTTAATATATGTAGGCATAGGCCTATATATAAATTATAATATATAATTTATATACGAGGGTCTAGTTAGCTTATCATCAATGGCCTTAACAACACGTCAATCTTACTCACAAACATGCGCATACATTCGGCAAACTATGCGTGAGGCTATAATGCGGTATACTTGTGCTTGTTCGCGTATACCTGTATACTTGTATAGGCAAATGACTAACGACGGAAGATTTAAGTTCATTGGAAATTGTGCAAGCAGCATTTTTTGCCTGCTTGACTTCCTGCTTGCGTGTTTAATTGTCTGTCAGCTTGCCTGCCTATAGGCTGCCTGCTTACTATCCTGCCTGCCACGATAGTAAGTTTGTCGATTTGTATGTATGTATGTATGTATGTATGTATGTATGTATGTATGTATGTATGTATGTATGTATGTATGTGTGTGTATGTGTGTATGTGTGTCTGTGTGTATGTGTGTATGTGTGTGTGTGTGTATGTGTGTATGTGTGTATGTGTGTATGTGTGTGTGTCTGTGTGTCTGTGTGTATGTGTGCATGTGTGTATGTGTGTATGTGTGTATGTGTGTATGTGTGTATGTATGTATGTATGTATGTATGTATGTATGTATGTATGTATGTATGTATGTATGTATGTATGTGTGTATGTGTGTATGTGTGTATGTGTGTATGTATGTATGATGTATGTATGATTGATGTATGCATGTGTGTATGATGTATGTATGCATGTATGTTTGTATGTATAGTTGTATACCTGACTGTCTGTCTGTCCGTCCGTCCGTCCGTCTGTCCGTCCGTCTGTCATTTGGTGATTTTATCATAGCATTCCCAGACACAGTTGACATAAGACTCATGATGAGCAATAAATTCGTCTTTCACAATCTTTCAATGCGCTGTCTCTTCTTTCACCGAACTCAATCCTCCCTATCTTTTCATTTCAAGCATTTAGCCGTCTCCGACCAACCTACATTTTCTTCAACCCTGGGAGAAGAAGGAGGAGGAGGCGGCCGAAGAGGAGGAGGAGCTATCGTACCGGAAGTCGTCTCCCATTGGCCACGACAGCGCATGGCAACAATGGCGCATGTGACGCGACGACGAGGCAGTAAATACCACCGATACGGTAGACTACCTGTGTGGTTTTGGATCAACGCAGGACGATACAAACGCAGTGTACAGTGCATTGTGTACACCAGCGCTGTGTGTACAAACGAAATGCGTACATTAATGCAAACGTTTCAAGTGCGCGATGCTTAGTGATCACTGTTGCTGTTGCGTTTACCGGCTCAGAGCTGCCAAGCAGTCTTCAATAATTCAATGGGAAATCTGTGCAATGTAAATTATAGACACGCTCAGGTAAGCTGGTTACTCGCGCGTACATTGTCGCCGTGTCTCGCTCAGTGAACTCTTTGTTGGGGTGAGTGAGCAGCGTTAGGACAGTCGTGGTAAACACGCCGCTTACGCGTGCTGGAACCGAACAAAATAAGGGACAGGAAACTTTGTTCAATGAGATAAGTAATTAGGTCAGTGAAACAATGTCAGGTTATAGGCTACTACAATGACTTGGCGGTTCGGGTCAACGATTCTTTAACCGTGGAAGGTTATTCCAGGTGAGAGGTATGTGATTAATACTAGCCTATATTATGTATACGGTGGTAAATGGAATAAGGTAAAGCCACGACTCGCTTGTTACATCAGCACATCTGTAATGTGTTGAGTCATTGGCGTAGGTACTAGCTACATGTACAGTATACAGCGTAATTGGTAAACTAGGCTGCTATATGCTGAAGCTCTACGGAAGCGTGAATAAGTGAGGCTCGTATTGCTTTGACAACAAGCATCGCAAAAAACCCTGATAATTATGTAATGTATATCTATGGACATTTATATAGCGCTGTACGATAACTTCACGAAGGCGCTTAACATGGCTTCCGTAATGTAGTTCTAGACATGTGCGACTTAAGTGGCTTTTAGAAGGTTTCATGGAATATATTATGCCAGACAGTATCACGAATGGCTAAAATGAAGAGATCAAGGCTGAGGCTGTCGATGGCATCTGGTATACAGAGGAGCGTTGTCTCAGTGTCAAGGCGGACGTATCCGCTGCGTATACACGGTGTCAACAGCTCCACTATATTAGTCCTGGCACATAAAGGGTGAAACATCTCCCTTGCCTTGACGTCTGTTCACCGACAGCATATTATACTCCCTATTTACTCGTTTTATATCGACGAGCGGACGAGTTAGTTAGTTTAGTGAAACGAAACTTTGAAACATTTCTTCCATTGAGATAAGTTAAACCTTCCTCCCACCTCTTTTTAAGTGCATGTACACTAGATTAAAAAGTTATCATTGAGCTGCAATTCATTTTCAGTAGACGCTGCTGTTCAAATTGTCACCTATAATGATTATCGTTGCTACCAAGATACCAACAAAGAGAGTCTGATGGTCGGTAAGCCTAGACCATTCCACCACCTTCCCACCGTGCTCCTTCCGGCTCTTTAGACAAGGCTTGGAATTCTAAAAGGGCTCTAGAAATCACTGTTAGAAGCAAATCATGTAACAATTTGCTAACCGGTGTTTCTAGACTAATTTGACCCTGCTGAAAACGAAAATCGCTGTTAGCAAGCTGGATTTTCGGCCGTTCAATGGGAAAACAAGATGGCGGACAAAATGGCGGTCAGTTGCTTCAATTGGCTATAAGTAAAGTATTGTATGCGACAGGAACACGATTTTAGACTCTATATTAAGATTATAGGGTGCAAGGAATACAATGGAAACAAATACACATATGTAGCACTGCAAGAAAATCAAAATGGCGGACAAAATGGCGGCCAGAATCTTAAAATGGCTGTAAGTGAAGTTATGTATGCAGTGGAATCATGATTTCAGGGTCTAAATCAACATTTTCGGGGTCAAGGAATGCAATGGAAGCAAGGTAACATATATGGTAGTGCACGGAAACCAATATGGCGGACAAAATGGCGGACAAAATCTTAAAATGGCTATAAGTGAAGTTATGTATGCAATGGAATCATGATTTCATGGTCTAAATGAACATTTTCTGGGTCAAGGAATGCAATGGAAGCAAGGTAACATATGTGGCATTGCACGGAAACCAAGATGGCGGACAAAATGGCGGACAAAATCTTAAAATGGCTATAAGTGAAGTTATGTTTGCAATGGAATCATGATTTCAGGGTCTAAATCAACATTTTCGGGGTCAAGGAATGCAATGGAAGCAAGGTAACATATGTAGCATTTTAAGGAAACCAAGATGGCGGACAAAATGGCGGACAAAATCTTAAAATGGCTATAAGTGAAGTTATGTATGCAATGGAATCATGATTTCAGGGTCTAAATCAACATTTTCAAGGTCAAGGCATGTGATGAAACCAATGTCACATATATAGCATTGCCTGGACGGTTTGGGTCCACTATAACGAGGGTCCACTATTCCGAAGGTCCACTATTCCGAACCCTAACCTAAAACCTAACCCTAAACCTAAATATAACCCTTACCCTAACTCACCCCAACCCTAACACTAACCCTAAACCTAACCTTAACCCACCTCAACCCTAACCATAACCATAAACCTAAGCCTAACCCACCATAACCATAGCCATAACTCTAACCCTAACTCTCCCCAACCCTAAACCTAACCATAACCCTAAACCTAATCCTAACCCACCCAACCCTAACCCACCCTAACCCCAACCCTAACCCTAACCCACTGTAACTCTAACACAAGGATAACGAACAAAATATAGCCGATATTCGGAATAGCGGACCTTCGGAATAGTGGACCCTCGGAATAGCGGGCCGTTACCGCCTGGACACCAAAATGGCGGACAAAATGGCGGCCAGATTCTTGAATTGGCTGTTAGTGAATTTCTGTATCTAATGAATACATCAATTCAGAATGTAAATGAGAATTTTCGGAAGTAAGGAAAGCGATGAAATTAAAAGCACGGAATATATTATGTGACACTGCCAGAAAACCAAAAACCAAAATGGTGGACAAAAACTTCAACTGGCTATGAGTGATGTCTTGAACATATGCGATGGAGACTTGATTTCAGTCTGGACTAGTAATTTCCATGTCATATGCTTCCAACAAAATCACATGCAATGTTATGCAGTGAAATTGTCATACCTATAGTGAAAAGTTTTAGTAGCACTAGCCTATGACTGCACTGCAGTTTAACTATTGCTGGCTTTATGTATATACAGGATGCATGCTTCAATGTTTCATAACTTGACCCATCAATAGTTTCAACTTTTCATGACTTGACGGATATAGCGTATACCGTAGAGTCAATTCAGGCCTTGCGGCTGTCAATGCAATTGCACTCAGATCGCACTTCGATAGCAGCAGTGCCTGATGCTACGTTTGTCAACTTCACATGATTTGCTGTAGACAAACTCTATAATGTGGCTTTGGCGCACACTGGTAAAGATTACTTTCTTCCACCACACTCCATCCGATGAAGGTGAGGATGATATCTGAACATCAATATTTAGACAAATGGGCCTGTCCAAACTTACAGCCTGGTAATGAGCTCATAATGGAATGTTCCAAATGTAGAAAGTAAGTGGCAACATTCAAGTAGTTTATTCATGCATTCTTTCAGCTGATTGCTGCTAAATATGTCGTATCACATCCAGTTGTAGCATGAAGGACACTCAATTCTTCATAGTTACGTGATTTGGATGAGCTTCCGTTCCGCTGATGTTCCTGCCATCACCAAAACACCGTTAAATATAAAGCAAACACATATGATCCGGCAGTGGACAACACCTTATCTTTTTTCACGTAACCACCAGCAACCGCTCTAGTCCATATCTCCAAATGTGGCTGTTGAGAGCATAGGCGCAACCACCCTATGGGACCCACGAGATGCGTCCCCCCACCTTTGAGTGGTCCCCTAGCTTTATTATTATGGTCCCCCCAACTTTTAGGACGTGATTCATTATGGTCCCCCAACTTTTAGGACGTGATAGCACCTATGGTTGAGAGCTGATTATATAGACAGGAATGTTCAAAGCTAGATCAGTCTTTCTTTAAAGCATAGAGCCTACCAAGAACATTCACCCAGTTTTCTGACAACGAAGTATTTCAGGACTCCACACAGTGACAGAGTTGTGGTGGTAATTTACTGTACGATTTCACTTTTTAAAACCAATGTCCACTATATCTTTCGAAGGCAATAATTATTAACCCTCTTGTAGTCAATCGAAAGTAGGCTACCTGTACACAGGTATCCACTGTATCTGTCAGGTCACCAAATGTCTTCGCGTTTGGAGGTTCCCTATAATTGCTTGAACCATTGCTTGTCCATCAATAATTTGTCTGCAACAGGTTGGATGAACTGCGTCGCGACTTTTGGGCATATCACAATATTTGGTCATGTCCCATACAATATGCGAGATGTCTTGCATTGGCCCCCTTTACCGCAGCGGATTGCCTGCAGGGTCTGTGGGTTACTTAGGTAGTGCCTTGATGGACTAGCCCCATAGCCCCCATTATGTCTGAAAGAACTCTTGTTTTTCAACCTCGGATGTCCAGCGTCGATCTACTCTTCAGTTGGCGGACCAAGCTGAGCTGGTTCACTCGCGGTCTGCTATTCGACATCACCTTTCATTCTCTGTAGCTGGTACTAAAATCTGGAATGGGAATGGCCAACCCCTCTTCACAGCGCTTATTGCTTGCCCATGGGTCACTCCACTCTGTTCCTTAAGAATCTAAAAACTGTCCTATTTAGTTGTAGTTAAGTCGGGAGCGATTCCGGACAGCCCACCTTGAAGAGACACTACGTAAAATATTCTAAATAAACAAATGCTATGACTCTGCTATAGAAATGCCGACTGGACAAGTTACTTTTGCAGAGAGAATCCAATCCCATTGGTTTTGAGAAAAGTCCATGGCACAATCGTGTTTCCAGATCCATGGGACAGTCAGCTTGATGCGATCTAATAAGGCCCTGCATGATATACCAAACTTCCTTTGTAATTTTTTCAGTGTTCTTTTGAAGAACACTCCTTGGTTTAAGACTTGCTGAAGGTATTTCGATAATTTGAATGATCATATCTGGTCAAATAAGGGAACATTGTAGATAAATTCAACTGTGCAGGTTTCAGATACCATCTTGCAAAGACCTGGCAACAAATTTGAATCAAGTTCCCATTGCATGCATGACTTCACTAACATCCATTTTGAAATTCTTGCCGCCATTTTGTTCGCCATTTTGGTTTCCAGGCAGTGCTATATATGTCACATTGGTTTCATCACATGCCTTGGCCTTGAAAATGTTGATTTAAACCCTGAAATCATGATTTAGTTGCATATATGTCTTCACTTATGACCATTTTAAGATTTTGTCCACCATTTTGTCCGCCATCTTGGTTTCCGTGCAATGCCACATATGTTACCTTGCTTCCATTGCATTCCTTGACCCCGAAAATGTTGATTTAGACCCTGAAATCATGATTCCACGGCATACATAACTTCACTTACAGCCATTTTAAGATTCTGGCCGCCATTTTGTCCGCCATTTTGATTTTCTTACAGTGCTACATATGTGTATTTGTTTCCATTGTATTCCTTGCACCTTATAATCTTAATTTAGAGTCTAAAATCGTGTTCCTGTCACATACAATACTTTACTTATAGCCAATTGAAGCAACTGACCGCCATTTTGTCCGCCATCTTGTTTTCCCATTGAACGGCCAAAAATCCAGCTTGCTAACAGCGATTTTCGTTTTCAGCAGGGTCAAATTAGTCTAGAAACACCGGTTAGCAAATTGTTACATGATTTGCTTCTAGCAGTGCCATTTTGAGATTCCAAGCCTGGTCTACTTCTCCTACCCGCCCTCGTTCTCCGTGGGGCGAATCGACCTTCAAACGCTGCTGGAAATGAACTGGTTCCGATGGCGAAGTAAATCATTCAACATCTCCGAGTGCGATCCAACCTTCAAGGTCAAGTACCTGGGCAACGTGTTGACGACCTTCGTCAGGGGCGACGGTTGCGTCGATCGACCACTGTCGACGATCTGGAACAACTACCTCGCCAACTCATCTTGCCTTGACATGCAGCTGACCGTGACGAACTGCGGACTGAAGGTCGTAACTAGACCCCGCACTCCAGCGACGAATCAGCAGAGCGCGACGGCGGATCAGGACTGCGTGACGGAGTACCGCTGCCACCGCATCTCCTACTGCCACCACCACCCGCAGTTTCCGAAGCTGTTCGTCTGGGTCTATCGCCACGAGGGTCGAAAGATGAAGGTCGAGGTCAGGTGCCACGCCGTCCTCTGCAAGTCCGAGGCGAAGGCGAAGGTCATCTGTACGCAGCTGCGCGACAAGATGGCCTTCGCTCTGGCCGAGTACAGTCGCGAGAAGACGCGTCGACAGAACTCCCGTCTGGTCATCCAGAGGACTCGGTCGGTCCCGGCAGGGGTCGGGGGCATCGCCCCACTCGTCCGGACCCAACTGCTCCGCCAGGGACAGCTCTTCAAACCGTCCTCGTCGAACTCTAGCAACGCTCCCCACCTGTGCGCCATCAGCGAGGAGCAGGACGAACCGGAAGGAGGAGGCTCCTGCTTGGCCACGCCCAGTCGGTTGTCATGGCAATTGGAGGAAGAGGAGGACGGGGATGTGGATGCTGCTGCGTGTGGAGTGGAGGAGGGGCGCAGAAGGTGGTTAAGAGCAACGAACGAACAGAGGAACAGTGGTGATGGTGATGATGATGATGACGAAGATTCCGTTTTCTCGTCTAAACCACCAAATAATTTTGACTGCAGGTAATCCATATAATATATTTATAATATACATATAAAAATGATATATATAAATTAAATATAAATTATATATATGAATTATATATATATATATATAAATTATATATACATAAATTATATATATAAATTATTATATAAATTATATATATATAAATTTTATATATATATACACACGTGTATTCTCTTCTCGTTATTTATATTCATTCCTCTTCTATTGCATAATGTTGTTATCCAATCGATCCACCACCGATCCATGTTGTCAGTCATTTATCAAATTCCGACATGTCTGCATGTACACACATGTCAAACCATCCGTTTGCCTACATGACTCACCCGTTTCCTCCCCCGCCTTCTTCAGTCATATTTTTTATTGTTGCTGCTTACAATGTTGAGGACGATGATGTCAATGATGATGTCGATGATGATGTCGATGATGATGTTGACGATATTGACAATGATGATGTCGTTGATGTTGACGATGATGTTGACGATAATGTTGACGATGATGTTGACGATGATGTTGACGATGATGTTGACGATAATGTTGACGATGATGTCGACGTAAATGTTGACGATGATGTTGACGATAATGTTGACGATGATGTCGACGATAATGTTGACGATGATGTCGACGTAAATGTTGACGTAGATGTTGACGATGATGTTGACGACGATGTTGACGATGATGTTGACGATGATGTTGACGATGATGTTGACGATGATGTTGACGATGATGTTGACGATGATGTTGACGACGATATTGACGATGATGATGTCGTTGATGTTGACGATGATGTTGACGATGATGTCGATGATGATGTTGACGATGATGTTGACGATGATGTTGACGATGAGGTCAATGATGATGTTGACGATGATGTTGACGATGATGTCGACGTAAATGTTGACGTAGATGTTGACGATGATGTTGACGACGATGTTGACGATGATGTTGACGATGATGTTGACGATGATGTTGACGTTGACGATGATGTTGACGATGATGTTGACGATGATGTTGACGATGATGTTGACGATAATGTTGACGATGATGTCGACGTAAATGTTGACGATGATGTTGACGATAATGTTGACGATGATGTCGACGTAAATGTTGACGTAGATGTTGACGATGATGTTGACGACGATGTTGACGATGATGTTGACGATGATGTTGACGATGATGTTGATGATGTTGACGATGATGTTGACGATGATGTTGACGACGATATTGACGATGATGATGTCGTTGATGTTGACGATGATGTTGACGATGATGTCGATGATGATGTTGACGATGATGTTGACGATGATGTTGACGATGAGGTCAATGATGATGTTGACGATGATGTTGACGATGATGTTGACGATGATGTCGATGATGATGTTGACGATGATGTTGACGATGATGTTGACGATGATGTTGACGATGATGTTGACGATGATGTTGACGATGAGGTCAATGATGATGTTGACGATGATGTTGACGATGATGTTGACGATGATGTCGATGATGATGTTGACGATGATGTTGACGATGATGTTGACGATGATGTTGACGATGATGTTGACGATTTCTTCTTTCGTAGATTATCAGACGCCGTTCATTTTCGTTCATTATCCGAAAATGTCAACACTACGGTCGATCAACCTTCCTGTCAATCAAACTCCGTCGTCTGCCTCGTTCCGTCAATCAATCCCTGCAGCCAAGATCTGTCAATCATCCGCCGTCATTCGGAAGCAGTGACCGACTCCTCGGAGGTGGAGGGAGTGCTCGTCAGCAGACATCCAGGTCACCACCTTGTTCCTTCGCTGTCTGAGAACGACGTGGATCCGTACAGGACGGTGGCCTGGGAGAGGACGGATCCGGAAGGAATGGAGACCTCGAAGGACGTCCCAGAGTTTGACGATGAGAGCATAGAGTCAGGATTCTCTGAACAGGACGCTCACGATCCATGAGGATGGATCCATGAGGATGGATCGGACACTTCCAGTCGGACACCACATGTGGCTCGTTTTCACATCACTTAGCCAGCCACTGCCACATTAATTTTATATATATATATATATATATATATATATATAGTTCCTGCAAGTCATTCTGGCGTTTTATATTTTTTTGTCTTTGTCTCAGTGAAGTCGCTTAGATATTATTTTTACCAAAATGACGTCGTATCAGTTTTGACCCATAGTAACCTTTTAACTTGACCCAATTGCGGACCGCATAATATTGACCCACATTATAGCCAATCGGCGTTGATTCATTGTCAACCAATCAGATTCTGAGTTTCCGACTCCGCTTGTTATCTTAATATTTCTTGCCAGCATTCCGACCAATAATTCCCGACGTCTTTTGTGGACTGATAGCGAAGCGTCATGACGTTGACTGTAATTCATGTAAGGTTCGACTATACCAGTATTACTAGATGACCTGTGGTTAACTAACGTGACGTGTGGTTAACTAACGTGACCTGTGGTTAATGCTTTAGTTGACCAATATTATTACCGTTACAAAGAGTGAATCGCAGTTGTTGAACGAAATGTGTGGAAATCGGAGAACAGTTAAACAGTTAATTACAATGTGCTACAAGAATAAAACATTGTGTCGTCATGTTGCAAGAGTAGGCCTAAATGGCTTCGTTTATAAGGCCTGTCCCACATGCATATACGAGGAGGGGTCGGAGAGGATTTTGGGTAATGCTCTGGCACGATGGGACGAAGTTCAAATATTAGGACGGACGATGCATTTCGAAAGATCGCCTAATTAGCCTTTCAATCACCAGATGGCGGTGGTTAAATGAGCAATAGGACGTTATAGCACCTTGCATGGCTGCCAAACAATTGCATTCGATGCATGTGATAATTTACGATCATCCGTTCTTATTAGGAATTGTAATCATAATTATTGTTATTATTATTATTAAATAAATTTGTAAATCATAGTCCTTTTTGTCAGTTTCAAATAATATTAATAATCGAAGAATTATTAGTATTAGGATATGCAGACCTTATGCGTGGCACTTAACGTAGGAATTACGCGGATCCGCAAGGTTCTTTGAAGCTTGGTATAACGAGCCTGCCTTTGGATGCGTGCAGCTATAATTATGTTAGATAGGTATACCTGGTATGGATGGGTCTACACGCGCATATGCGACAATGCGCATGCAGCTCACCTGTGAGGAATTCATTGATAGAAGTTATTGGATTTAGTTAGCATCGTTGAGCGGTTAGTGATCACGCGACTCTATAAAGTCCTGTAATTGAAGATGGGACCACGAGGAATCGGTTATACTGGCTGATGTGGGTGGATGGTGGGGGAGGAGGGGTGGGACGATGATTGCAGATGTTACGTGATTGGATTCAATTTGACAAGATTAATTTTATGCAACAAAGGATCAAATTACAAGACGCGTTAGAGGCCTATGCATAATTATAGCTATCGCTATTTTAACGACTGTCTGTTTGTCATGCAGTTGCACATTGTGTGTGTCTGTAGATAATCTAGATATGCATGTGTCTGTCTGTCTGTCTGTCTGTCTGTCTGTCTGTCTGTCTGTCTATCAGGGCTTTTTAGCCTGCAGTTCTCCACAAAATGGGAAGTTCTAAATGGATGTGTGGAATTGTAGAATCACTTCTGTGCAGTCTCATGGAATTAATCAACCAGTGAAAAGGCCGTCGCCATCCTATAGGGAGTAATTTAGAGGTTGAGGATTGAGGAAGGATAGAATGGGTTGTGGAATTCCAAAAATTTCTATGAAAGACCTGTGTAAATTCTGTCTCTTTCTGTACGTTCCACCTTCTCTCATTCGTTCTGCATGGGTCTTGTCCCTCCAGTGGCGTTAATTGCCACGAGGTCGTTTGAACCACGTACCCCACTTAGAAAAAATGAGTCACAAAATTTTCTCAGATTCTTGACTTTTCATTTTGTTATGACGGGGGAGAGTTGAGCACTAGTGACCAATTGCTTCTAGTCATTAACAATTTTCATAACCATCGATCCCACTTTCTATTTTAATGGTTGGCAACACCTCTATATAGCTGTGCCTTTCCCAAGATTGCCGGAAGGGTTGGGGATTCAAACCCCAGTCTATCCTAGGACGCCCTCGTTGCACACCAAAATTCCACATAAATCAATGTCTCCTCCCTGAGGCTCCCTCACCAGTTATTTTTCCACAATTCTCATACGGCCTCTCCAGACTAGTCGCAACAAGTCACGTGGTTAAGAGCCAACTGATTTGAGAAAAGGCACACGTGCTGTGATCAGTGATTTTAAGTAAACGTAGGCCTATGCTTAAGCGATACGTAAAGGAACAATTTAAGTATAATTTTACTTAAAATTACTTCACTGTGTGCCTTTTTTCAAATCAGTTGGCTCCTATATCCTCCTGTTTCCACTCCAATGCAGCTTTCTATTTACTTTCCAACCAGTGTGCGATAATCTAAACCTGTTTATTCAAAGAGATAACCGATTGTCTGGCAGCAGCTGCTTAGCGTTGAAGCCTCTGTTCGTGAACATCGTATTATTCCGACACATGCAGAACATCAATTGTTGTGACGATGCAAATTAACATATTGCATGGTCACACTCGCCATGATGTCGTATGATAATAGACATCAAGCATTCGATCATCTCTCGATATGACACCAGAGTCTCAAATCGAACAACTTATCTAACAGCACCGTGTCGAATTATCATCGTCATCGTCGTCATCGTCATAGTCGTCGTCGTCGTCGTCATTGTCATCGTCATCACCATCATCACCACCGCCATAATCATCATCACCATCATCATCATGAAATCAGGCAGATTCATCTAAAAATCCCTCACTTGGGTTACGGTCAGATGAGGCAGTAAGTCTATATGTTTAAATAAGTAAGAAATAGGCGTAGGCTAGACATACCTTACTTATCTTTGACAATGGCCAAGCCCAACAGCCTGCTGATGAAACTTTTCTTGAAATGGAAGGCGTTTCTTTTCATGTCACCATGTTCTAAGCTAGACTTGTATACAAACTCGAGAGACTCAGAGTGTACATCAGATTCCCTTATTTTCGACTGTAACAGGTACGAAATGATGCGACTATAAGAGAGCAGCATGTTAATTTTGCATTCCAGCGGATTAGGCCAATGTGCATCTGTTCCCTTTGATCATTCCATCCCGTTGCTATATGCAAGCCGCTTTCATGCAAGAGCATCTATCATGGCGTTAGGTTACCGTAATAATTATTATTGTCAAACTGTAACAAATAAATAGCCCAAATGACCGAATAAATAAATACATATGCAAGCGCAGTTCCAATCGGCGGCGTTACTAGATCAACGGCGCACAGTTCTTTGGCTTTGATCACGTGGCTCTACTAATAGGTGCGCGTTACCTGTAGTGTTTGCAAATGTATGGTGCTCTCCAGCTAAACTGTGTCCTCGTTTGAAGGAATATTTTCGTCCCAGAAAATAAAAATGACGATTTACAAGCCGAAGAATGGCGTCGACGGAAAGTCGGGAAAGAAGCTGGAAAAGTGTCCTGGAGAGGTTTGGGTCGGCGACGATGTAACGGTTAGTTAAGAGCATTGGTGGTTCGGTTTGTTTATGTTCGGTCCTGCCTTTCTCTCCGAATACGCAGTTTACTTGGATGGATGTTTCGGGTAGTCGTCTCAGCTAGCTAGCTGGGCCTCAGTTTAAGTCAGTTATAGGTTACAGTTGTGTTACCACAAAATTTACCTATTGAATTTATTTGATGCACCCATAAGTGCACAGCATGCGAGTCGTGAAGATCAGCTGAGTGTTGAAATATCACTGGAGGTATTTTCCAGGCATGCATAATTTGCATAGATCTTTTGCCAGTTGGCCTCTGATGCAATGCTAACCAACATTGGTAGTAATAAATTATAGTAGGCGTGTACGTCTGACATCGTGGCTAATTCTGTGTATTTTGCGACCATGTCCACTGAAGACCCGATAGTAAATGTATACCTAGACCCCAATGGGAAACCCACCTTCTCCGAATTTATTCATGGGGCTATGCCCCTGATGGGCGCACACATACCTCTGTAAAGATAGAAACAGATTCATGAAAACACCAAAGTGCGAATAAATTATGAGTTATTTTAATACTGTTTGCAAAGCAATTAAAATGAATTCATTACATAACGCTCATGTACACTCCAAGCCATGTTAGGAATCTTAATTAATTGTTTGACTGAATGGTTGTTCCAAATATTAATTAAAACCACCGATTCATTAACAGGCTGTAATTAAATGATTGGCTCAATAATTGATTGATGAGCTGAATGATTAACTGAGTTGGCAGTTGAATACTGTATTTAGTGAACGTAAGAGAATCAAATGCTCATTCTTATATGTTCAGTTGGTTCTTGATTTGCAGCCATTGACTCAGGACTGTGGCAAGGGAGATGAGGCCCTTAACTCGCACGGGGTCATCATCCTGCGCAACTACACGCAGAAAATTGAACGGAATTTCATGAGAGTCTGCACTGTCGCTGCAGTTCTCAGTATATTCATCTTTGCCGCCTGCTTTGGATACTTCGTCCACCAGAAAATGTTCAACTACAAGGTTCAATACCATCATCATCCATCATCACCTTCACTAATATCGTCACCAATACCATCTTCATCATCGCCATCGCCATGACCATCATCACCACTGGTCATCGTCTTCACAGCCCTCAAAATGGGACTCGTGGATCAAGAGGAGAATCAAAGTTATCTCGTGATTTTTGTGAACCTGTTCAGTGTTCAGTTTCCCATGGTTGGGCTTTTCCAACTTGATTAGCATAACTTAGTAGTGTTTACCTTGGTTCAGAAGGCCATAAATCTATGTGAGAACCAACATTTATACATGCCTTAATCAAGGTTTAAAGTGGGTGGGAACGCATGGAAACGGCGTTGCCAAAATTTGTCCTAAATCCTTGTCTTGTTTGGATAACCAAGATCGAACCCCATTAGCGACCGAAGGTATCGGGCTAAGAACCTAATGGTTCTAATTTGTTTGTGTAAGTGAATAAATTACTTTGTTAGTGAATAGTTATTGTTATGAAACTTCATTTTCACGATTGTCTTGTAGCAGGCTTATTCTCCGTCTACTTCTACCAGTTTCCATTGTCTTTTTCCTTTTCTTTCCAGCCGGCTGTTCAGACAATTCATGTTCAGTTCCATGAATATCGTCGTCGCATTGACCAAGATGACATGACGGAAAGTCGCATTGAAGGAGGATTCTACGAACAGGTGGAAGTTGACTGGAAGATGGAAAGATATGAGAAATTGAACATTCCACCATTCATCGACTCTCGAAGATCCATCGTTGTGCATGACTTCAAATATGTAAGCGAAGAAACTACGTTCTTAATGTGATCTTTAAAATGACGTATGTGCATTTCTACCATACATGTGTTATAACGTTCTTAATATGATCTTTAAAATAACGTATGCACTTCTTCTTCTTCTTCTTTTCCTTCAGGCTTGAATTAATCCCTCTCTACGAAGGGGTCAGCCACTCGGATCCTCTTCCACTTTCCTCTGTCTTTGGTGTCTTCATTTTTCAGTTTGAGATGTTTCATGCATGGGCGCCCGCAGAAATTTTTGCAGGGGGGGCAAAATTTTTACGATAGTCACGGTTAAATTTTTTAGTAGCAGGAGCTTCAAAAATGCAAAGCTGGAAATTAAGAATAGGCTACCGGTATTTTTCAAAGAGGTTTCTTATGTAAATTTCTCAGTTTCATTTTGTGTATAATTTTTAGTAAGAATAGTTTCCTTAGAAATTTGCTAAAAATCAAAAAGTAGATGTTAAAACGTAGTTTTCTAAAGGTGCGCTATTGACGTCCATAGAATGAACGAATGAATAAATGAACGAAAAATAGGTGTCAGTTTTCAAGGGGCAAGTGCTCCTCTAGCTGCTTCTAAAGTGCCACTCGAAAGTCATTCGCAGGGCACCAGCTTTTTCACATGTGCTGCATCGAGTCAGAAGCCTATTCCGAAGTGTAGTCAGAAAGAGGGCCGATCGAGTCTGGTAGTCTGAGAGCCAGAGTAGCTGTTAATGCGGGTGTCGTTTAAGAAGGTGGAGGATCCGAGGATCAGATGAGTGTGGGTATCAATTCTTTTGAACAGATCTCTATGTCAGTTTTGGGTGTAAATCCCGAGGCGTGATAATCATAGCCCCTTATCCAAGTTTATCTACAGTTTGACCTCCCTGGATTCTATACTGGCAGCTTGCAAAATGGACAAAATGCAGCCTGCATGGCTCATAGCAAACTTGGTTTATATAAATACAATTAATTACTGGTGAATAAGCAGATCTCCCTGATGAAATTTCAATATACTTTGAGAAATTTTGAAATTTTTGCATTAGTATTTAATTGTTTTGCAGTTGTGATTATTTGCACTACAGCTAGATTCCACTCAAGTAGGCCATAATCGATAAGCCTGCTGTTTGCATGGGCGCCCGCAAGATGGTTGAAGGTCAATGGTCATTGTTACAGTTTTTAGAAAGAGCTTGAACATGCAAGGCAGAAAGTTTTAAGAGCATGTTTATTTTTATAGAGATCTCTAAACGTACATTTCTTACTTTCACTGTCTGTATCATTCGTATCATTGGTGCATTAATGCAAAGAAATTAGTTAAAAACCCAAAAGTAGTAGTTAAAAACATGGGTTTTCCAATTTTCCAGGGGGGGCAAGTGCCCCCCTTGCCCCTATGTGCGGGCGCCCATGGTTTCATGTCCTCCCGTATCGCACATTTCTACCATACACATGTGATGATGAATGTGCTCTTATCATTACATTGAGGACAAAAAGGTTGTTACTTTTCAACATTGAGTGGAAGCAAATTGAATAATGGTGATAATAGTGAATAGTGATTAAGTAAAGTAAATCATTCAAAGTAACAATAAAGAGATTTGCCCTAAACAAAAAGTGTTGTTTGTTTTTATGTTGAATGGGTGAAAGTGGAAAGGTGTTATTCCAAAATAGACAGTTCAGTGTTCAACACAGAATGGAACAAAATGGAATGATGCGATCATGGGAATATGGTAGGCAGAGGAGTGATAATTATAAGAATGAACAGAATTTTTCCACAAAAATTACTGGTTTTTATGTAGAATGGAAAAGAACAGAAAGATGCAGATGCAGTGAAGGAGTTATGACAAAACAGGACTTTTGAAAAGGCAGTTTGGTGAACAGGCACACAGATTGTGTTTGCTTTGACGAAGTCTAGTTAAAATAAATGACCAGGTTTGAGTTCGAGCTAATCTTCTCATCATTCTTAACTGAAGCAAATTGCTATTTCTATTAAAATGGAGATTTTCGATTGTGGTTATTGTTCAGTTTGAGTGTTCACTGTCTCAGTTTTTATTTGATTGCTACTACTCGTAATTTTCTCTTCATTGTGACTTAACAAATTCAACGATGTCTTACAGGAGATGACTGCGATCGTAGATCACGATGAAGCGCGATGCTTTTTTCTTCCACTCAACCGAACTATTGTCAACACACCAGGACGATTCATGGAAATGATCAACAAATTTAGAGTAAGCCTTCTCATCGAAATATTTCTAGTGATCCATTCTGTTTTATTTTATTTTGTAACATCAGAAATTCGTATTGAAAGTTAAATTTTAATATGCTTTTATTTCCATTAAATCTGCATCTGAGGTATGAAGATCTATTTGGAAGATATCAATCACAAGGTCTATCAGACATCCTACCTATTGGGTCAAGGTTCCAAGGACGCTGTCGTGAATCTGTACTCACCACTTTGCAAGTCAAATGATCTAAGAGATTGGGTTGCTATCTTGGATTGAAGTATCTTATCTAACTGATTTGATGTTTTGGTTTCAACTTTCGTTTTTGCGATGTTCTTCTTTGCATTAGTTTGTAGTTGCACACATAGAACTCATTGTTTTGTGCCAATTGACAACCAATGTGGTATGATGTCTGACAGACCTAGTGATTGATATCTTAATAAATCTTAAACTTTGTAGTTTGGCAATTTCATACTGGTTTGATGTTAATCCAGTCTAATTGTAAAGCTTAATACAGTATTATTATTTTTATTATTATTATTATTATTTAAAGAAATGCAGTGTGCATTCTTTTCTAATTTTGAATAAATTCTCCTAAGTACTCTCAAATTATCTCCCATATTGTACGTTATTTTTATGACATATACTGTCCAGTATCTGCACATTTTTTCCCCAGATTATGCCGTGTCCAATATTGTGATTCACCGTTCTGCTTTGTTCTCTTTGTTTCCAGGGTGGACGCACTTTTCCGAATGCAAAAGTTGAGCGCCATGCATACCACGTTGTAACGTCATCTGGTGTTGATGTCTTGTCGCTTGGGGAAATTATCTCATCTGACTGCAAGTTCTACCCTACATACAGACTGGTGAAGGCTGACGAACCAATTGGTAGGATTCCTATACGGATGATTCTTAATGTATTTGGTCCATCACGTTCGTGGGCACGGTGGTGTAGGGGCATGTTCGGTACCTTGGCTGTGGGTTCGAATCCACCTCAAGCTGCCCTGTATGGATCCTGATCACCTCAGGCTGCCCTGTAGGGATCCTGATAAGTCCTTCACTCACAATAGCTCATGTGCTTCGACGTGAAACTCCGATTCAGTGTCCGTGCTGTAGTCGGGAGCGCCTCTGAGTAGAAATCTTGAAGGGGCGCTATAGTTCTCTTACAGACTCGTATCTTCAGCTCCTATGTGATCAGATCATCATGGAATGGTTGGAGGATTGCGATTATGGTTAGATGAAGACGTACTCAGTCACAATGACGAGATTTACCTTTTTATTTTGGAATTTATTGAAGAAGCAGTTGAGTGCGTAATGAAGGGACCTTCTAATGTACTTGTGATGCAGTATGTAATGGTAAAATATGGTCACACACTTTTGACAGATATATATCAGCAGATTTTAGCTTTACATACTGAATATCATTGTTTTTTTGCAGCTACGACTGAATTTTAATGGTCAAGTGATTGATTAATCGTTAAAATGTTTAATTCATATATTTTCGGCTTCGATTATTTTTCTTACCTATTTCATCATGTTGACCAATTTCTAGAGTAAAGAATATGATGATCAATGATACCATCAAACTTTAGAGGGGGGGTGGGTTGGGGAATCCAGCAATTTTGCATTTCAGGTAAATGCTTGTGGAAAAGTCAAAGAGGGTGACATACTTAGCTGTATTTACTGCAATGGACAGTTCAATTGAAGTTATTTTGTTGAAAGAAAGTAGTAAATAACTCGATGGCTATATTTTTAAAAAGTTTTTCATGCTATACTTACCATATACCAAATTACCGTCATCGAAGTCAATTAGTCAAAGTTAAATTTTGAAAATTAATCGATTAAAAATTTTGATCAGCTCTAATTGTGATGTATGCTACTTGTTGACATTTCGTCTGGTTTTGTTCTAGCAATGAGCAAGAGATTTGCCTGTCAGTTTTCTGGAGAGACTTACAGTCTTGGAGAGACTGGTTACCCGCTGATGGTGCTGGTCTCTCTGGAAGGATGTATCTGAACCAGCGCGAAGAAAACTTTTGTGTTGACACTGGATTTGTACAAAGGAGAGGACACGTCATTTCGAAACTGTCATAATGGGAAGAGGACCCATCACTTAACTGAGTAGTTCAGCTTATTACTTGTTAATTTTTTCAAAGATTTACAATTTTTCATAAAACTATTGAAACCGACATTGAGTGATGTTGAACAAATATGGAGGATAAATTGGGTTGACTTTTGCAATGCAATTCGGAAATGGTGTTTGGTTTCTAGACTCTGAGAGAGTCGAAAAGTTAGCAGATCACACCTAGTATTTTGATGCTGCGTAGAGACTCTGATCTGAATTGTGAAGAGGGATTTTCTGTGAAGATGTGTGAACTGGATGACAATATTTTGCATGTGCACTTGCACTTATGTTACATATTGCATCGAGACTGAAAAGTTTAAGCATGTTGAAGTCTAGATTAAATGCACTTATACACTGTTGTCTGAAAACAAATTGTTATCATGAGTTAAAAGTATCAAAGCAAATTGTTCTGTTGTAGGATACATTGGCACTAAACATTTACAATCGTAATTTCCAATGTTCTAAGTGTCGCTGGAAAGTTAAGTGCAGTTCACGGACGCTGCATCAAGTCAGAGGGGTTGTCCAGAATGTAGTCAAATTGAGTTCCGAGCCGAGATGTTAGGATCTTTTACTTTCTGCAACGAAGGTTTCGCACCTTCTGAGCTCACAATCCCTCCGATGGGGTGTCATGCCTTTGGCATTTGCTGCTTTGTGCCCACCACATTCACAGTAAACCCCACTTGAATGTTCTAACAGGTCCCCAGTTTCTAGACCATGGTTGCTCACATGGCTGATATGTCAAACAATGCAATTAGTGCAATCACTATTGGAGGTTACATATGGCATTTGAATGTATATTCTATCATGTCTATGAATCATAGTGACATTGTGAGAGGTTGCTGTGGGAATGTTTAGCCTCTATGAAATCACAATGCACATAGCATGAGAGATTACTGTAACAATTAAAAGCTTCTATGAAATCACAATGCAATAACTATTATGGGAAGTTACTATGGCAGTTTTGAAACCACAATGCTCTAAGAGGTTACTATGACAATAGCTTCTATGCAGTCAACGGAATAATATAATTATTATGGGATTAGGCTTACTACATGGCAACTTTTGGTCTCTATGAAATCACAGTGCGAAAACTATTATGGGAAGTGACCACAACATTTGAATTTATAGTCCATGAAATTGTAGAGCAATAATTGTGACATGCTACTGTGGCAATTTTTGGCCTATGCCTATATGAAATCACAATGCGAATAATTATTATGTGAGTCTATTATGTTATTGTATAGCCTCAATAAATCACAATGCAATTATTACCTCACCTTAAGTTAGTAGTAGTATATCCAGAAAATGGGCAGTCACTTATTACTCCTTGACTCACAAACAGTGATTCCGTTAAGGTCTGAATTATTGGAGTCATGGACGCATCACATAAAAAAATTGGAGTCCACGCCAAATGGATAAGAGTCATGGACTCCACACCCATCCATTTTTGGAGTCCCATCGGGCCATAGTAGGCCAAATGTAAAAAATTCCGAACTTCTTATATTACATATATATGCGACAAAGAGCCCAACCATTAGGCCTAAATTATTACGTAACTTACGCAAAAATTCGTATTTTTACCCTCTCATTCTGTTGCAACTCGTACATTTTGCGAACAGCCACATGCGTACGTAAAAATTAGCCCTGATTAACCCTCCTCCGTTTACAAAAGTTCATTTAGGCTAAGGCTATATAGCTAAAGTCAGCTATAAAATTAATTTTACCGTTGGCTATTTTGTGTGTGTTAAAATCTGAAGTTGTCGATACCAATACAGAAAATACCAAGTCATAAACACATAAATTACAGCCATGGCTTCTCCAGAGGTAGGCTGAATTGGAATGAAATATAGGCCTATATCGTGGAATCGTGAAAGGTCAAGTAGGCCATAGACCTATAGGCTATAGCCTAAGTCAACGATAAGTAGAGGTTTTTAGTTTTTAAAATTTGAGAACAAATTAACAGCCATTTAGAAGCAAAAGCTGGTGTTAGAACACAATCAGATTGCATCATTTTGCATTAATATTGACTGGAGAGCGCCTCTGAGAGGGCTTCTTGTAGAGGCGTTATGTAACTTATTGAAATGATTGAATGAATGAAGGCAGAGCCTGTGAGAGCTAAAATGCGATTGTCGTTAACAATTACATCATTTTAAAAAAAACATGAAAATTTTAGGACTATATATATCCTATAACTATAGTACCAATCTTCCCGACGATAATAAATTGTAGGGGCCTATATACTTTCCAAGAAAAATATTCTAGCATTGTTGTAGGCCTACTTCTTTTAATTTTCTTGATTTTACGATCTATCCGACGACGATAGCCAGCTCATGGGAACGGTTGAACGCTATAATATTGCTGACATATGTCGATGGTTTAGGTCTGGGTCTGCATGTAGGCTATTATATGTACGTCACTCACTTACAAAGAAATTAAATATTCATAAATAGGTCATTGCATAAATTATTCACCGCTAACCAACTGAGACAGTTTATGGACCCCACGGTATTTCTTATTGGTGTCTCATGGACGCATCGTTAATTTATTTGTGCGTCCATCCACAACTCCAGTGCGTCCATGGACGCACCGCCTTTATTTTTGTGCGTCCGGTGTCAAAATTTGTGCGTCCGGGACGCACGGACGCACGTTAACGGAATCACTGCTCACAAACGCTCTGGCGGCTGACCATCTGCGCCTCAGGTTCTCATTTCGGTGTGACTTTGCGCGCGTCACAAATTTAAATAACGATAATAATTAGATGACGTAGGCTATATACTCAATGAGCGCAACCTACCAACCGCAAGCATTATTTGATCTGTGACGTCATCAACTGACGTCGTATAAACTGCTATTTCGCTACAACGTTATTCAAGTTGGAGTTTAAAAAAGCACGACTGGATAAAATTTTAACTAAAATGGCTGCGAAAGGTAAGTAATTATCATCGTTACTGTTATTTTATATAGCGCCATTATAGGCTGTCTATTCAGGGACGTTCCCAGCCCAACCTCGCCTACTCTTCATCGTCGGCATAACTATTAACTATAGTATCTCCATGGAGGCCCCAGAAGCAAACGCAGAATGAACTAGGGCCATGCGAAATGTCGTAAGCCAACCATCCCAGGTCGTAGAGGGAGCCACAGAGAGCGACCGGCCCTGGGCGAAGACAGCAGCGCCAGGCTGCTGTGGTGGAGGGGGCAATGTTCTTGCAAGTAACAGGAAGCTAGACATTGATTCGGAGTTATAACACCGGACCAGCGTGCGTAGGAGCCCGCCAGGTAACGCGCGTTGCGGGTAGGCCCTAACGGAGCGAGTGGAGGACATCTCGGACATATAGGCCTTAGGTTATATCGAAAAAGGCAGAAATTTGGAATAATTCTGTGTATAAGATGGAATCGTTTTAAAGTAGTTTAATGGACTAGGCTTAGGTCTATATAGTGAATGCGAAAGACCGTCTATATGGCAGGCCTACTAAAACGATGGCAGTTCGTATCACTTATAAAAATTCCGTATAATCTACAAATTGTGAAAATAATAGGCAATAATTTGCTATTCGTTAAAACATAGCTGAGGAGGAGGAGGCGTTCGTAACCTTAGCAACGAATGACTACTACTGCGTGGGGGCGCTGGTGTTGGCGCACTCTCTGAAGTCCGTTCGAACGAACAGACGTCTGGTTGTCATGGTATCATCTGACGTCACACCGACGATGAGGTGCCAACATAATATATTTATCGTGATCGTTATAACTTCCGGTCATCACTAATTAATTATCATAACTTTAAATGACGAATTGTAGTTCAATGATAATTTTATTAAAATTAATTAGGCCTGTGTGCGACTAATCGAATCGGGCTTAATTCTGCTTCCAATGTTAAAATTCAGATTGTGAGTCTCGTTAATTGTTGGCCATTAGGCATATACAGGGTGGGCCATAAAAAAGTAACCCCCTACGATTTTTTGCCAATATCTTGACCAAAATTGAGAATTTCCAAATGAAATTTTACAGGCTTATAGACAATTCATATTTACATGTCATGGCCAAATTTCATCAAAATATTTGTAACAGGGCAAAAGTTATGCCACTATTATGGAGGCCACCCACCTTTTTTTGACGATTCAAAAACGTAACGCAACAAAAAGTAGGTTTTTGCCAATATCTTGGCCAAAAGTAAGAATTTCGAAATGAAATTTTACAGGTTTTTAGACAATTCATATTTACATATGATGGCCAGATTTCATAAAAATATTTCAAAAAGAACAAAAGTCATATCACTTTTAGTGAGGCCACCCTACGTTTTTTGATGATTCAAAAAAGTCAAAAAACGTAGGGTGGCCTCACTAAAAGTGACATAACTTTTGTTCTTTTTGAAATATTTTTATGAAATCTGGCCATCTTATGTAAATATGAATTGTCTAAAAACCTGTAAAATTTCATTTCGAAATTCTTACTTTTGGCCAAGATATTGGCAAAAACCTACTTTTTTGTTGCGTTACGTTTTTGAATCGTCAAAAAACGGTGGGTGGCCTCCATAATAGTGGCATAACTTTTGCTCTGTTTCAAATATTTTGATGAAATTTGGCCATGACGTGTAAATATGAATTGTCTATAAGCCTGTAAAATTTCATTTGGAAATTCTCAATTTTAGTCAAGATATTGGCAAAAAATCGTAGGGGGTTACTTTTTTATGGCCCACCCTGTAGATGTTAAAGCTTACATAGTAGGCTACGTATAGCCTATCAGACTATCAGTGACGGCGCCAGGATTTCAGTTGGGGGGGGGGCTAAATCTACGGGGAGATAATTTTCTGTTTTCAGTTGCCAAAATTTCTTGCGACCTTTTTTTGTCATTTTGCCAAAATCTGAAGAAAATTTTACAATATTTCTGACGAACTTTTTAAAGTCATTTGGTCGAAATCTTGGTAATTAAATGGTCCTTTTTCATATTCCGCCAAACTGTCTGACAAACCTCGTGCATACGCTTACGTTTAAGTTTTAAGGGGAGCTAATCATGCAAATACTTAATTTTTACATGGGAAAAAGGCCCCCTAGCCCCTAGTGCCGCTACTGTACCCTATAGGCCTACCCCAAATTTGTAAGCAATGGTAAAACCTAGTTTTGTGTTTTATTTTGTGCTTCACTCAATCGGATGTTTTAGAAAGTCCAGCTTCAGGACTTGGAGATAGGTCTACGCATGTCTGTCGACTTACAATTATAGGCTAAAAGTAGGTCTAATGGCTTGCAAAAATTTAAGTAGACCTAACTTATTTGTAAAGTTTAAACTTTCATACATTATCTTATAGGTCAGGCTGAGGACTGACTCGTCTGAGGAGTGTTGGATCTACCAAGCCTTGATCAGAGTCGGATACAGAAATTTTCGAGGGGTGGGACCAAAATTTTAAGCCTTGGGTTGGGAAAAACTTCGATGATCCTTGGCCGAAAAATCTTAAAGAGCTTTTTTAGCCATTCGGTCGAAATGTCTGTAAAATATAATCTTTTCCCAAAAATAACTGATGACCTTTTTGTCATTTCATCGAAATGATCTTGTTCGCCTCGTTTTCTTAGTCGTAGGCCTATGCTACTTTTCCCTCCCACCTTTCCCCCCTGCATTGATTGAAAGCTTCTTGAAACCTGATGAGGATGGGGCACGTCCTGTGCAAATTCTTAATGGGGGCATGGTCGTATTGGCCCCTGGATCCGCCTCTGGCCTTGATGAAAAGTTTTAAAACCTCGGAGGCACGTCATCACACAACGGCCGAGTTTAAGTAGCGCTATAAATTTACTGTTCCAAGCTTACGATTAGGCCTACCAGGAAACTAATAAATTTCGTATCCTTCGCGTTCCAGTATTTCAATAATTTTGTCGATGCTTTCCCGCAGGAACGTTTTGTCGACCATCTTCGATCAAATGGTCGAGGTCAGTGTCATGGACAGCAATGACCCCGAGAACCTTGAACTTTTAAGCCGACCTGAGCTTGGAATCACCTTCACGAAGCTGAACTGCTGGCGAATGACACAATATTCAAAATGTGTCTTTATGGATGCCGACACTTTGGTAGGAATTATAATGAAACTGTTCTCGATATAGCCTAACATGAAACAACTAGCTGGGGTACCCGACGTTGCCCGGGAGTCTTAGGGTTCGGGCCGTTCCCCGCCAATTCCTCCTCCGTCCCTCCCTCCATCCCACCCACCCTCATTTCATCCCTCCCACTCTCCCTCCCTCTCACCCTCCCACCCTCCCCCTCACCCTCCCACCATGCGACCCTCCCTCCCACTTTGAACTGTAATAACTTTTGATCATCAGTTCATACTATGAATTATTATCTGTAGCCTATAATTAGCCTACTGTGTCAATTGTGTCGGTTTGAAATTAAACAAAGATTATTATTATTTATTTTTATTATTATTGCAATTTTTAATTGTTATTATTATTATTTTATTTATTATTATTATTATTTATTATTGCTATTTTAAAAATAACCGTTATTATTATTCATTATTATTTATATTATTATTATTATTTATTATTGTTTTACAGGTGATTAAGAACATAGATGATCTATTCGCGCGAGAAGAGCTGTCCGCCTGCGCAGACGTTGGATGGCCAGACTGTTTCAACTCGGGTGTTTTCGTCTTTAGACCGTCCGTTGAAACGTACAACCAGCTCGTCAAGTTTGCCGTAACACGAGGCAGTTTTGACGGTAACTTTCTATCCACGAAATTTAAGAAATAAATCACATTTGTCTGTCTAACATGCATGGTAGGCTAGATTTTGAGTGAAAGCTTACACATTTTTGGACAGCAATAAATTATTATTTGCATCTGTTGTATAGTGGGCTACATGGAGGCCACTAGGCCTACCCAGGTCCTATGTACTAGTGTAGGCCTAGGCCTAATTATTGACATTGAAGTTATAACCTCTTTTCTCATGGGAAGCACTGAATTGCTTATAAATAGACATCTAGGATGTGTGCAACATAAATGCCACGAGTAATTTAATTAGACCTAATGATATCTGATTGGCTTTGTAATTGTAAATGTAACCAAACATTTGTTTAGCGCAGCGTAAAATTCAAAAGCGCTCTCAACCTATGCCAGCGCCTGCGTCAACAAACAAGAAAGTCTTTAGGTGTATGCGGAACTGAGAAGGAGAGATAACTATAGTGGCTCAAGGCAGTGACGGGGGAAGATGGGCCAACACGGGCAAGCACCTAAAGTCGGTCGTAGCAGGACGCATGCGCACGACAACGATAAGATCATAGATGTAAAAAACGATGAAAAGAAAATAAAAAACGGTAAAAACGTCGTTTTTTCGAAATAATAAAAAACGACAAAAAAACGATAAAAAACGGAAACGGAAAATAATTTGCCTTTGTTACATCTGAAATTTCATTTTCAGCTTACAAACCTTAATTGCTTATGCAATTTTATTAAGAAACTGCAAATAACACAACTTTATTATTAGGCCAAAATAATTGGTATAGGGCCTAAGTAACATTAATCTACCACAGTTATTTTTTCTTATAACTTTCGTTTAATAAGAAATTCGGACAAATTAAAGATATTGAAATCTTTTCAAATTTAAATTGTAGACATAAGTCCACATTATAAGTTTATACTGATCGACCACACTTTGCTGATCGACATAACACAATTAAAATTTAACCAGAAGCAAAAACCACAGATGTTTACTAAATTATATATTGTACATTAATTTGTGCTTAAAATTGCAACTTATAAATATTAATAACTATGCCCAAGAATTTTTATCAAAATAACTCTTAGAAATTTCATTTCTTGTAGGGATCTACTACATGTATTTCTCAAAATTATGATTTAAACAATTACATGAAGACCCTATAGTTAACTGCATCCTTGAGAGTAGGCCTACGGTGAAAACGTATGAAATATCGGACAAAAATTAAATTAAGGAAAATAATATTAGACAGTAAATAATTAAATAAAGTTACATAAAAATCGAAAAAAACGATAAAAAACGATGGGAATAATAAAAAACGAAAAAACGACGTTTTTGGGGAGAGAATAAAAAACGAAAAAAACGTTTTTTACAACTATGGATAAGATCACAAGTCGAAGAACGCGCAGAAGCAAGCGTTTGCATGAAAGTAGATCAAGGTGAAAAAGAACCTCAGCTAGAAATATGGACCAGCCCAACAACGTCAGTCACGCATAAGGGAAGAAGTTTTTGAACTACACCCGCTGTTGAATAGGCCAGTGAAGGGATCTCTAACATAATCCCGATTATATGAGCAGACTTTGGAATATCACCTGTGGCCTATGCCGACCAGAGGCACTAAGAATATATAGAAACTTGCAAGTATTAGAGGGGTGGTAGACCAATGTATGTTACCAAAGTTCACCCGAGTGCAGATGAAGGCATAGACCAGAATGGTAAATGACACTGTGACAGGTAGTGAAAGAGATCTGCGAATGGAACATACTTTATTTGGCGCATATGGTCGAAGCGGGATCTATAGAAGTTCCGAGTTTACGATTACCGTTTGGAAGCCGAGTTTACTTGGACAGTAACAGAAAGGGCAGAATCGATTCCAATATAAATCCCGGGTCATGAACAGAAGAAAAGTGGATGTTGGGGAACCAGAGTTGCAGAGAATCAGTGTCAATCATATTGAGTTGGAGGCAGACACCAAGCCACATAAATTGTTTTTTGAGGATTCAGACGCATGGTACGGTACAAGTCTTTTGCTACAAGTTTCGTGATATCCAAAATAGTTTTTTTTATAGTTTTTTGTGAGAGCCGTGGGTTTTGAAGGGAAAGAACGAGTAACAGTTTCGTTGAGGGTCGTTTACAAAGGACTTGTTTTGTTTACAGGCGGTGACCAGGGCCTGCTGAACCTCTTCTTCCATGACTGGTCTACAAAAGATATTACGAGAAGACTGCCATTTCTCTACAATCTGGTCACACAAGCCTGTACTATGTACCAGCCAGCATTCAAACAGTTAGTAACTTAGTAGATGAAGATGATGATGATAATAATAATAATTAATAATAAAAATAATGAAAGATACTCTGGCAATTAATTTCAAAGGTTCTCTATCACAATACAGCAGCGCCTCATTGTTTTCTTCAAAAACCCCACAGGTCTCTTTTGGAACAGTCTTGAATGTTTGCATCCAAAGCAAGCATTCTTCTCTTCACTCTTTTATCACAAGCGATTATTATTTATGTTCAGGAGGTTATGGTATTTGTTTACCAGAGTTAGAAATTATCCACAAGAAAATTAATGATATTTTTATTGTTAATTTAAAATAAACAAGAACCCAAAATAGTGTACAAGACAATTAAAAATTACACGAAGCCAAAAACTGAAAGGAACTTTTTAATCGCAACTTCGCAAGCATAAAACATTGGTCATTGTACAGTGTACGTCATTTCTTTACCTGTGGATACTTTTGTTTTTCAGATACGGTGAAAATGCAAAAGTACTGCACTTCATTGGAGCAAAGAAACCCTGGCAGTATTCCTATGACATAAATCGTGGAGAGGTCATAGTCGGCGATGAGACTAACCATGCTCCCGACTTCGTCCTGAGCTGGTGGAAGATCTTTGTGGAAAAGGTCAAGAATGATCTGGACTTTGCCTTTGAGGTCAGCAGTTTATTTGCTTTTGTTCTATGCGCCACATTTGAAGGTGCAATGGTTTTCAGAATCACATCCAGTCAGTTCCATGATTTGGTTCCTCAAGCAAATCCTTGATTGTAGATTGTAATTATGAGGTGGTATAGTAATACAATACAATGGGAAGTGAATGTTAGACACCAAAATTACAATTTGCACATCCCCCAATACACTACATTGAACAATCACCACGTGTTTAATATCACTCGCAACACACACCAGTCCTCACTCACTCAGCCATGTGTTGGAAGGATCTACTCGACATCCCACACAATCACAATCCTATAGGGTTCATTAACTATCACATACTCATTGCTCAACTCATAACCCACCATTGAAACACATTTAATCTAACTTCACCACTGGTTGCACTCTGCCAGTGCCAGTCCCAAGCCTGGATAAAGGAGGAGGACGTCGCTAATGGTCTTTGTTACCACACAGTGACGTTAAACTGCAAATACCACCACCACATTTAATCTTCAGTGGGAACAAGTCAGCGACACAGCTGACCTGACAGCGTATGACCCCTTTTGAATGAAACGGTTTTCAGCTGCTGATAAAGTATGTACAATTGTACATGTATGTATGCTGATAAAGTATGTAGATGTATGTATACAGTATACATGCAACTGAACATTTGTATGGTACCAGACAAGAACCTTCAATAGTGCTCTATAAACACTAGCACACAAGCACCAGGTAATATGTGGGGCACAGTGGTGTAGTGGTGGATTCGGTGCCTTAGAGCCAGGTTAGAATCCACCTCAAGCTGTCGCATAGGGACCTCGAGCAGGTTCGTCACTCGTAATTGCTCTTGTGCTTCGGCGTGAAACTCCGATGCAGTGTCCGTGCTGTAGTCGGGAGCGCTTCTGAGTAGCGAGCTTGAAGGGGCGCTACAGCAAATTAATGCGACAAATAAATAAAAATAAAAAGGTAGACAATAGATGGGGCTGAAATCATAGGACAACACATTCCAGAGAGACAGACCAACAACATCACAACTTCAAGTTCAGTCATATCTCTTATTGTAATTTAAAAACTGATTGTAATTTAAAAATTGTAATCTTTCAGTTTTATAAATCAGCCTCGTTAATTGCTTTTGTACTTTAGGCGAGACCTACAACTGGACTGTACACGATCGATCTCAAGATCCGGATGAAGAAGAAGAAACCTCCGCCTCCTCCACAAACACACATCCCGTCTCTTGCCGGCAATTGAAAACTCACTGAACTGTAAACTGCTGTCGGGATTTGTTTGTTTAAATTCTTAAAATAATAAATATAAGATGAATAAAATTGTTTTATTCCAAAAAATATATTTCATGTGTGATTGTTCACATATTTTACACAGCAGTATCTGTTGGGTTCTGTGCAGGTATCGTAGAAACTACTTGCTTATAGCAATTAAATGATGACTGTGATGATGGTAGTGAAAATGATGATTGTGATGATGCTGATTGTGGTGATGATGATTGTGGATTTGTGGTGATGATTGCAGTGATGATGAATGTGGTAATGATGATGATTGTGGTGATGATGATTGTAGTGATGATGATGAATATGGTGATGATGACGATTGTTGTGATGATGATGATGATTGTGATGATGTTGATGGTGGTGATGACTGTTGTGATGATGATTGTGGTGATGAATAATGATGATGATAATTTATGCGACTTCTACGATGATGCTCCATTTTAAATATCATCATCCTTATTTAGTTTGATAGCTTAATGAAATAATAGCGGCAGGCCCAATCAAACGATGTAGCTTATAAACATCTTGGTTCATTCTGTTTGGTAAAAAACAAAAATAATTACATTACAATTATTATAAGAAAATAACCCAGTGAAACACAATAATACAGTGACACTTAAAAATAAAACTACTACTGTAAAATAGTAGAAAATAAAACTATTAATGAAATAAGTTGTCTATGTACCAAAGTGACATATAATACATTCAAAAAATAACTATGAACACAATCTTTTAATAAGACATTACACTGATATTCCAAAGCCAGGCTAGCCCTATTATTTACAAGTGCCTTTGGCTCCACAACCATTAAACCCGTTTCTATTGATAGTTATTAAACAGTGTCCTTTGAACTGAAATAGTTCACTATTGAAATCATAATGAATTCGTATTCCGTTTCTGTTTAAGACAATTACTCAGAAAATAAGGAAATCTGGTAGCAATGCATGCTGCATGCAGTTAAAATATTTATATTACAGTATGCTTTTTTCGAATCTCAATGTTACATGCTACATGTTACAAAATACTGTAAGCAGCTACATAATTATCAATAGCAGAGAGGTCCTTTAAGGTATCATAGTTACAAGTACAGGTTTTATCCCTGATCCAAATCCTAAGACTGTATCTCTGCTATCCATTTGGAACAATTAGCCTATCCCTGATGATGAGCAGCCATTAAAATTAGACAGTATCCCTGCTATGCGTCTGCTGGTGAAAAGGTTGCTATCTGCTATAATACGAGTTGTTAGAAATTCCTGTTCTACGAATGCAGCTGAATAAACTGTATGGCTGTTACTAAAACTGTAAACACGCAGACATGAAGAGAAGGTAGATTGTTCGTTGAAACACTTCGATTTGATTTCGTTCGCACTTGTAACCTCCCCTTCTCCGCATTTCCAACTCGCTTCGTTGAGTAAACGTCAAAGGGTCTAAAGGTAGACTGTGTCTCATCATCATCATCATCACTGTCGCCTGCATGCTGATGATGACGATGATGATGATGAGGAGGTAGAGGTGAGGTAGATGATGATGATGATGCTGCCGCCGAATCACCTGAGTTATCATCTTCATCTTCGTCATCGTCACCAACTTCAACAGTTCAAAATCAGCTTCAAAAGCACACAATTCTAGCAGGTCACATGATTAGGGTCATGGGAGTTACTCAGTGGGTCGAAAAAATTAAATAAAAAACAGATACTAAAAATTTCAAAAAATTTCTGGCTGGTCAAATGACCTGCCGCAACATCGACATTGAACAGGCAGTTTGCTTACTTTTTAAATATAACGTAAAATTCAGGCTCATAGCACTGTAGGTGTTGCTGCAATATACAGTAGTTTTGATTGTTCACATCATAGTTGTAAAAAACTTTTTCCCGTTTTTTTTATTCTCTCCCAAAAAACGTGTTTTTTTCGTTTTTTATTTTTCTCATCGTTTTTTATTTTGTATGTAACTTTTATTTATTTAATTACTGTCTATTATTATTTTCATTAATTTAATTTTTGTCTGATATTCCATACGTTCTCACCGTACTCTCAAGGATGCAGCTAAGTATAGTGTCATTATGTAATTGTTTAAGTCCTCATTTGAGAAATACATGTAGTAGGTCCCTACAAGAAATGAAATTTGTAAGAGTTATTTTTACATAAAATTCTTAGGCCTATAATTAATATTGTTTTATAAGTAACAATTTTAAATACAATATATAATTTAGTACACATGTATGCATGGGCGCCCGCACATAGGGGCAAGGGGGGGCACTTGCCCCCCTGGAAAATTGGAAAACCTATGTTTTCAACTACTACTTTTGGGTTTTTAACAAATTTCTTTGCATGAATGCACCAATGATACGAATGATACAGACACTGAAAGTCAGAAATTTACATTTAGAGATCTCTATAGAAATAAACATGCTCTTATAACTTTCTGCCTTGCATGTTCAAGCTCTTTCTAAAAACTAACAATGACCATTGACCTTCAACCATCTTGCGGGCGCCCATACAAACAGCAGGCTTATCGATTATGGCCTACTTGAGTGGAATCTAGCTGTAGGGCAAATAATCACAACTGCAAAACAATTAAATACTAATGCAAAAATTTCAAAAATTTCTCAAAGTACATTGAAATTTCATCAGGAAGATCTGCTTATTCACCAGCAATTAATTGTAATTATATAAACCAAGTCTGCTATGAGCCATGCAGGCTGCATTTTGTCCATTTTGCAAGCTGCCATACAAAATCCAGGGAGGTCAAACTGTAGATAAACTTGGATAAGGGGCTCTGATTATCGTGCCTCGGGATTTACACCCAAAACTGACAAAGAGACCTGTTCAAAAGAATTGATACCACACTCATCTGATCTTCGGATCCTCCAATTCTTAAACGACACCCGCATTAACAGTTACTCTGGCCCTCTGGCTACCAGACTCGGACCTCTTTCTGACTACACTTCGGAATAGGCTTCTGACTCGATGCAGCACATGTGAAAAAGCTGGTACCCTGCGAATGACTTTCATGTGGTGCTTTAGAAGCAGCTAGAGGAGCACCTGCCCCTTGAAAACTGACACCTATTTTTCGTTCATTTATTCATTCGTTCATTCTATGGACGTCTATAGTGCACCTTTAGGAAACTACGTTTTAACATCTACTTTTTGATTTTTAACAAATTTCTAAGGAAACTATTCTTATTAAAAATTATACACAAAATGAAACTGAGAAATTTGCATAAGAAACCTCTTTGAAAAATACCCGTAGCCTATTCTTAATTTCCAGCTTTGCATTTTTCAAGCCCCTGCTACTAAAACATTTAACCGTGACTATCGTAAAAATTTTGCCCCCCCTGCAAAAATTTCTGCGGGCGCCCATGCATGTATGGTCTTAGCTTCTTATTAGATTTTAATTTTGTCATGTCGATCAGCATGAACTTATGTGGACTTATGTTTACAATTCAAATTTGAAAAGATTTTAATACCTTCAATTTTTCTGAATTTCTTATAAGAAAAACAATAAATTATAAGAAAATGATAAGAAAAATAAGAAGGTTATAAGAAACAATAACTGTGGTAAATTAATCTTACATGTACTTATACCAATTAATTTTGGCCTAATAATAAAGTTGTGTTATTTGGCGAATAAGATAAACTTGCATAAGCAAGGTTTTTAAGCATAGATTGAGTATTCGCATATTACGAATATTAAGATTTTCAAATATTCACGAATATTAACGAATATTAAAACTACCAACGAATATTATATTCGTAAAATGTTATGTTCTTTCAGGAAATTCTTTATTCTTAATTTTTATTTTGTTATTTATGAAAATGTTTAACTTTTACTGAATGAATTCTACAACATTGAATTAGCGTATACACATAGGCCAGCGGTTCCCAACCCGTGGCCCGCGGGCCAAAAGTGGCCCGCCTGGCCTACAAAAATGGCCCGCAGCATCTCAATGAATTAAGAAAAATATATCATAAAATTGACAATTTGGACATGATAGAATATATAACTCTATTCTATTACAAATTACTTTATTTGGACGTTAATAACTCGCATCAAAATATAATTTTTGAAGCGATTTATTAACGTCCAAATAAAATAACATTCTATTTTGATTCAATTAGGCTATAACAATTTTATACGCCTTTAGTTAATTAAATTTTAGCCTTGTGACCCCCTAATGTCCTTCAACTAAGAAAAAGTGGCCCTCGTGTCGTCCAACTTAGAAAAAGTGGCCTGACAGTCAAAAAAGGTTGGGAACCACTGACATAGGCCTATATCAGTAAGTTACAATAAGCCCCCCCCGACAGGCCGGAAAAATCCGGCCGGTTATCCATAGAGTTACGGGAGCTCCGGGTTCAAAGGGTTAATAGATTTATTGCTAAAAACTTCAAGGTCTCTGCTGGGTCTGGCCAATGTGGCCATGCGGCATTCATATCACATTCGATACTTAATGTTAGTCAATTTGTCTGACTTCTGACCATCCTCCCCAACTGAAAAGAGGCAGAGCCACCGATGGCAGTTGGCAAGTATAGCAACAATAGTAGGCTAAATTAGAAATAAACTTTAACTGACTATAATAGTAACTGCAAATTGATAAAGTAGTTTTATACCAGTGTAGCAGGATGAGTAAATATAAATTCCAACGCAGGAAATAATAGTGCCAGATTAGGCCTACAAGCAAAAATTATTCCGATCTCAGCATATTAAGCGCATCGCATATTTTAATTCAGCCTTGCCCTGGATGCAAGTGAATGTCATGGAGTCATGATGGAGACATACAGAAACTTAAACTGCTTTACCGGGTAACATTGCGGTTTCGATGGTTCACTTTAATCCGTTAACGAATATTTACGAATATTTACGAATATTAAGAAATCTTAATATTCACGAATATTTACGAATATTAAACCCAAAACTCACGAATACTCAATCTATGTTTTTAAGCTTAAAATGAAGTACCAGATGTAACAAAGGCAAATTATTTCCCGTTCGTTTTTTCCCGTTTTTTACTTTTCCGAAGAAAACGACGTTTTTCCCCGATTTTTATTTTATTTTCAGCGTGTTTTACATCTATGGTTCACATGGATAAAATATATATTGTATAGCCAGTGACGAAAGACTGCAAGGTTGCTGATCAATGTCATGTCGCTTGTGTGAAAATAATTTCAAATCCTCTGAAGATAATGATCAACTGAATGAAATTAAAATTACTGAATTAGAATTTAATAAACAATTATATTCTATCAATAGAAGAAGGCAGGCACGCAGAATACCGGTTTCAATCCAGTTCACATCCTGTCCAGCGTATGCGCTCTGCAGCTTTTCTGTGATGAGCTTCAGCTGGAGAAGCTGCTGTTCGACGACCGCATTTGACCTTTGAAGGTCGACCATAACTTCAGGGTTTTTAGCAACATTGTCCAGTCCTTCCTCCACAATTTCCAGCATGTACCTGAAATCCAGACGCATAGTCAACAGTTAATGAATGCATTGATGATGGGAAGGTGGGCAGTTGTCTACCAGTAACGGCTCTCTCTTTTTTTGTCAGTGCACATCATCAATTCTGCATATGATAAGAGCTTGTCACTGGTTAAAACAGATCGTACACATTTTACCTTGTTAGAAATCATTCATATGTATGAAAACACTTGCTACAATAATATTAGTGGAATTTTGTTTGTTTTAGAAATGCAAGAAGCTTTTAGCTAGAGTTATTTATGATTTTCAGATGTTTTCTCTCAGAATCAAAGAAATTCCATGCAACAAAGAAATTTAGGCGAAACTGACAACTTTTACCAGGATATCAGAAGCACTTTCATTGTAATATTGAAACACAAAGAATAGTTTTATTTCAAGTTGATAAATTTATACAAGTCTTTACAAACGACAAATTTTATGTGGAATGACAAGTAAGGTAGAAATAAAAAACCCAGTCTCACCTGGCCTTTCCCTTTCCATTCCAGCAGTTATTCTCATGGCTAAGCGGCGCTGAAACCATACCACAGGTCGAAAGTGCAAGTTGCCCCCAGAATTCCTTCGAACTCGTAAGAACCTCACGAATCTCTGGCATCGTCCTGTCCAAGGCGGTCAATGGCTGGACAGACGGACGAAGGACACCAGCGTCCTTTTGTTGTGACTGACCACTCGTTCGGGATGATGATGACTGACGGCGCCTTCGACGGCGACTGCCCAGGGTCGGCTGACCACACTCTTGGAAGACCTAGATGCACGCAGGTAAGGCAGACTAGAATTTAATCGTTTCTTTTTTAAATAAATAAATCATAATGAATTCATCATTATTATATTCGTTTAATGGTATAAAAGCTGATAGACACACCGCTATCAGGTACAAAAAAGTTTATCAAATACAATATAATACCTACAGAATGTCTTTAGCCTTGACTGATTGGATTTGTCTTAGGATGAGAGCACAAATTAAATGACAGAAATTACAAAAATGTGTTTCATGTGTACTCGACAATTGAAACTTTGCTGCAACCTGTCATCATCTGATTTGATTTAATTGGATCTGGCAGTCTTGGATAACTCTGCCTTGGGAATTTTTACTTGGGTGACCCTCCCCCAGCAGGATCTCCTCCATCCCTTTAAGGGCATCCCTTTGTAGCCAATGCATTCTTATTTACTACATTTGCTGTCACTTTGTGCTCAATGATTGCAATAAAAAAGAATTAAAATCAAATCAAATCATTTATTGTTCCCACAATTAAACATAACGTACAGAAAATAATGTAACACAATTGATAGTAAACATAGTAACACATTCGGTAGAGACTTTAGAAACAGATTAGGGAGCAATAGGCACTTTAGAAGGGACAAGTCCTGCTTAGTAGGAGGGTCTATATACCATGATTAAGTTTAAAAAGATGGTGGGAGTATGATTAGGTAGGGAAAGAATAGACGTTAGTAAAGTACATAACATCCATATGCATATGCTTATGCCATCTCCTAATGATGTCGTACAGTAGGAATAACATATGGATACAGGTTAAGGTCTTAACTAAAGCTTAACTACCGTAATAAACAATTGAATTAAATAATATTGCTTTTACCATAGATGTAAAAAACGTTTTTTTCCGTTTTTTATTCTCTCCCAAAAAACGTCGTTTTTTTCGTTTTTTATTTTTTCCATCGTTTTTTATCGTTTTTTATTTTTTCTTTAACTTTATTTATTCGTTTACTTTCTGTTATTATTTTCCTTAATTTTAATTTTTTCTGATATTTCTTATGTTTTCCGCCAACTCTCAAGAATTCAGCTAACTAAAGTCATTATTTCACCGTTTAACATCATCATTTAAGAGATAGTCTGCGTGTAGTAGGTTCCTAATCAATGTTTTCAAGGTTAAAACGCGGTTTTAGATGTAGCAAAGTCAAATTATTAACCGTTTCCGTTTTTTATCGTTTTTTTGTCGTTTTTTATTTTTTCGAAAAAAACGACGTTTTTTTCCGTTTTTTATTCCGTTTCCATCGTTTTTTACATCTATGGCTTTTACTATGAGTGCTAAGTTTTATTACTGTTCGCAGTAATATTATTATTTCATACATGTACCGGTACTTCTAGCCCCATTGCACAACCCAAGGAAGCATTAATCAATCAATCCCGTAGAGCAGCATTTATGCATAACTTTTGAAAGTAGACATAATAATAAATATTCAAACTTGGAGACATTTCTTGATTATTTTCCTATTAATAGGCTTTGTTTCATAAAGTTACAACAATGTGACGCTTTTATCTCGTTGGATTTCGTGACACCTAAGCCATGAAAGAGACATCAGAGCACCATTCTAACACATGTGGTTCCTGTGAAATAACAAGTTAACTGCAAATGGTCAAAAGACCTTGAACGTCAAGGTTATGATGGTCATAAGATGTTGATTATGGCTCTGTTGGAGTTCCACACAGGCATCCTATCTTGGACCGAGGAATTCTCTGTATACCTCACAGATGCTAAAATATTAATGTATGAAGATAAAGGTCAGACGACCTTGAAAATAAAGGTCATCTGATAATCCTACAATGTTAGAGAGATAGCCTCTTTGACTTTTAACACAAAAACTCAATCACACACAGAAAAGTCAAGCCTCTATCACTTGCAGTTCCTGAGATATTATGGGGTAAAATCACAGAATATGTCATTCAAAATTTCGAATACACAAAGGTTAAACCACAGTTGTAAAAAAACTTTTTTAGTTTTTTATTCTTCTCCGAAAAATCCGGGTTTTTTTCATCTTGTTTTTCCATCTTTTAAAAAAAATTATGTAACCTCATCTATTAATTTACTGTTCATAATTAATTTCTTTAATTTATTATTGTCTGAAATCATTATTTACATTGTCTTTCGTGCTTTTAAGGATTCAGTTAATTTACACCACTATTTAACTGTTTTAACACATCATCCAAAATAGCACAGTAGAATAAATTAAATTTATACAAATTTATTTGATATCAATTTCTTGTAGAAGTAAAAAATTTAAGTACAATATTTTATTAAGCATACGAGTTTTTTGTCGTTTTTCCATAAAAAAATAAAATTACATTTTATTTCATAGGTTTTTCTTTTTCTTTTTTCATTTCATTTTTTATTCCGTCTTTTCATTTCGTTTTATCATTTATAACATCTATGGGTTAAACGTTCAGTAATGGCACTATACTTAACACCAACAACCACACCAGTATCTGCCACTTGCACGAGTGTCTGGTGATGAATCATGTCAAATGCTGCCTTTTGGGCAGATAATTTTTTCATTCTACGGTAAAAATGCTACACCACTCCCTGTCTGGCTATCGACCAAAGTGATCCTGCTTTATTAGCAGACAATCACAGATATGGCTTTGAGCAATTTGGCAGCTCAGTATGAGTCTATAACTTGTACAGGCAAAATTGACAGGATGACAAGAGAAGGCAAAAAATTGACAAACTGACAAAGGAAGCAGTCAACAGCAACAGTAATGGGTCACTGTAAAGTGTGGGCATTTGTCACATACCAAAAAAGATTATTGAAGACATTTACTTTAATACTTACTGTTGAATGTTGTATCTAATCGTCTTTTTTAATTATTAGACTCCAAATTTCTACAGTGCTGCTCTAAGGCTTAGTGCAGGGCACCAGCTCATCCACAAAGTAAAGTGAGGCACAGAACATGACAAGGAATGTGACAGAGAATGTGACATGGAATGAGGCATAGAATGTAACATGGAATGAGACAGAGAAGTGACACGAATGAAACAGAGAATGTGACATATAATGGGATGGAGAATGCGACATTGAAAGAGATATAGACTGAGTGAAGGAGACAACAAGACATATATTAAAACAGACATGAAATATGGTCATGGAATGAGACACAACAGAACAATGGAGGAAACTGGACAGCCGTGGGATGTGTCATGGAACGGGACTAGAAAAGCACAATGGACAATGAAACAATTAGATTAGAAAGAATGGAAAAGAGATTGAGAGAGCAAACGAGAAAGCAACTTAGTGAAATAATCCGACAATATACACAACAATGTGACAGGGAATAATATAATATAGTATGAGACAATCGCAGAGATTGAGAATAATGACTGTGAAGCTAGACAATGTGATTAGGTTGAAGCACACACCAACTGATTTACGCCATCTCCTAATGATGTCCGAAGTCAAAAGGCGACCGCAGCAGCGCCGCCTCGCAACCAACGGACGACGAGATAATTGAAAACTGGAGCATTGCATTCTGGGACGATTTGCACCCGACTGACATTTGTCCAAATAATTTTCGACTAATGATGGTCTAGAAGGATGAAGGGTTACAGGGAGGACGATGGGGGATTAGATTGCCGAGAGGGAAGGTGGGAGGGGATTGGGCTATGTACAGAGAGGGACGGTTGGGGGGGGGGGTTGCGGAGAGGGGAGGTGGGGAGAGGTACTGTCCAGAGTCAGAGGTTCCCCATGGAGAGCGGGTCGTGAGGAGAGAGGGAGAGGCAGACGAGGACTGTGAAGACAAAGCTGCCAGATGGTGGCATCAGCAAGGCTATCATCATCATCATGACCAGCATTGTCATCATCATCAGCAGCAGCAGCATGGAATGGACAGCATGAGCTGCCTTCTATAATTATATCAACTGTCTCTGTCACTTGAACATTTCCCCCCAACCCAACCCCACACCCATGCACAGCCAAAGACACAGACACACCCACACCAGAAATACAGACATACAAACAGACAAAATCCAAACAGACAAGATCCAAACAGACAAGATCCAAACAGACAACATCCAAACAGACAACATCCAAACGACAGACACACAGACAAAGAAAAGATTTGGGCAAACAGATAGACTTCCATATACAGATAGAGATAACAAGAAAGTAGACAGACGACACAATTACCTGAAAGAAAAAACAGACAGACAAAACAGACAGATAAAACAGACAAACGGGCATAAATGAAAAACCCTTCTTAAGGTAACACAAGCGTTTCAGATAAATTTGATGTATCAAAACATTTCCAGTGAACACTAAACAGCAGCCGACGAGATTAACTGCACGATACCAACAGCAGCGGATTATATGGGAAAAAACACCAGTCGAAATGGACTGGGATAAAAACTTATCCGATCTCTCCGTCATCCGAATGATTACCTCGTTGCTGATTAGAAATGATGGATAGGAAGGCATAAAGAGGAGAGGAGTGAACCACATGCATGCAGCAAAAGCGGAGGAAAATGCATCCAACTGTGCTCCCCTGGAAGCAGAGGGAGAAAGACGTAATGGGAGCAATATACTGACTGGAAAAATCGCATCCCGCTGATGGGGAAAGATGTCCGTACACTGAAGATAGAGTTCCTCGTGTGCCTCGTCCACAAATCTTACCATGATCAGAAGCACTATGGTAAATAGACAAAATGCTCTCGTAAAACGCTGATCATAAATTTCTTTGTGTACCAAAATCGACAAATTCGATCTATACCATAAACAGCAAAAAGCAGCTACACATGACAACTGCCCTACATAGATCTGCAAGGCAGTCTTGTGGTCAGCATGGTGGGCTGGTAATCACAGGGTCAGGGTCAGTATCTCTACCAGGGAGGAAATTTGTTGAGGCCTAATTTCCATCTGTATAGGCTACCCCTATAATAACAGTGCTGTCAGCAGGAAGGCAGGGCTTTTTTAAAGTGCAGTTGTACACAAAATGTGCAGTTCTAAATGGATTTGTGCAGTTGTAGAAGCACTTCTGTCACAGGTTCTGTACAGTTAAAACTAGCAAAAAAGGTCATTGTCCTCCGATTGGAAGTAATTTACCATGGAAGATGGGAAAGGAAAGAAGGGGTTGTGCAGTTCTAAAAATTCCTTAAAAACAGCCCTGCAGGAAGGTAAGACCATTAGCACTTACAAGGCCGTAGCTAGGGGGGTGTTTTGGGTGTTTGAACACCCCCCGAAATGGAAAATATGAAAAATAATATAATGCATTTACGAGCACATGATGCAAAAACCATGCAATAAAACCATGAAAACACCCCCCGAAATATGCCGGATGACTAAAAAAAGTCATCAGTTTTTTTAGGAAGGAAAATTGGTTGAGTGAAACACCCCCCGAAATCAATTCCTGGTTACGGCCTTGAGCACTTATATGCCAGGCAAAGAATAAAGACTCTTAACAGTTCAAGCCCAAGCATGACTGTCTCTGTAGGTTAAATGTACCAGGTACTACAGTGCATTCCTCTGCTTACATAATAAGTTTAGTTGTCAGTGTGTCAGTGCCAAAGTACTAGCATGTATATTTTGCATAATGTATATGTAGCATTGTAATTGTAGCATTGTAAGCATTGTAGCATTGTAAGGAGGACACTGGTGACAGGAACAAGTGGAAGAGGAGGATCCAAGTGGCTGACCCCTCCCCAGAGAGGGATTAATCCGAGCCTGAAGGAGAGAGAGAGATATGTAGCATTGTAATGTAGATACTATTTACTCAAGTATTTAAGCAGACCTAAGATGGTCATGAATGAAGTGTCTGCAGTTGGGTGCGCTGTAATTGTCGACCATGTTGAACTTCCACATCAAAAAGAAACCTCTTACACACGCGAAGAAATAGACGGGTGCAAGCGAATTGCCTTCGTTATGCATTCCTATATTCACATTTTCTCACTTTCCATTGTACTCGGAGAGTTCTAATGGAAAGCGTACTTCATCCACGCACAGCTGTTCACCAGACCTTACAATAAAAAAACCTCCTACTTCCTCTGAACATTTATTTTCATTACACGCAAGCACGTGTATGCACGTACACAAACACACGCACATGCACACACACATGTACACACACACACACACAAACCCACCCACACACACACACTCATACACACATACATGCGTCCGCGTGCATACAGAGGCACATACTGGTACATATGTGCATGCATACAAACATGGAAAAAATCCTGCAAGTGCATCAGTCACTTCCATTAGTCACTGAAGTTGGGTCAGCAGTCGATGATTAAAGCTGTATTTACAGTTTATTTACTTACTTATTATATTAGCCTGCACTTTATAAATTTTTATGATAATAATTGGGGCTGCGGATTTCAATTAATCGATAAATCATTAAAAAATTCAGTTGGTTAATTCAAAAAACATTTCATGATTTGAAATGACCTTTTTAGAGAAAAAATTGGTGAACAATGATCAAGTGATCGTTCCGCGTCTGACGTAAAAAGGCTGATGAAGAAATCTAAGATTAGGACAGAATAAATTGTTTTTATTGCAATAAACATTTCAATTGATGTTTTTTAATACAAAGAAAGTGGTAACTACGACTACATATTTGAAAGTTTTCCATACTTTACTTTAACGAAGACCAAATTAATTGAATTCAATCGAATTTAATCGATTAATCGTGATTAGATTTAGGAGATTAATTGATTAAAATTATTTTATTTTAATCAGTCCTAATAATAATGCTACTTACTAATAACAATGACAGCAATAAACAATAATAACAATAAAAAAATAATAATAGCCTGCTTTCTACCAATTGCCAAATGACCTTTCTCTTTGGTCATGTATTGGCTGGGAGCATCTCTGAGTAGGCTTCTTGAAGGAAGCCTTTTAAATTTTCGAAATGAATGAATGAATGAGTAACAGGGATATAACAGCACACCTTAGAAGCAATACGATACATTTATAGCAAGACTCCAAAACAGAAGTCCTTGAAGCTTCCAGGCACCTCAGTAACCAAAAAACACAACTCACAATCCATGCATCTGGAAGCACTTTCCTTATGTCAGACCATCCGATTCTATCCAGGCATCTCCAATGCTTTCTGGCCCTTGTCTCACAAAACTCAGGCATGGATTGATGCCCCGTTGATTGCTATAAAGGGTTCATGTAGGAGTCGGTGAATTACATTTTTTAATCTGCTTTGACACAAACAGAAGGCATCGTGGAATAGCACATACATGTAGGCTAAGTATAGATACTGCGCATTAAAGCAGGTCTAAACAAGGCACAATATAAAGCCACATATGCATGTATAATATTGTATATTGTATACACAAACATACATATATACATACATATTAAGAAACAGGGTGGCAGCTGATTCTATTCCGGGGGGGAGGACAGAGGCACACAAGCCATGGGGAAAGCCATGAAAGCCATGGGGATTGGGGAGTTGTGAGCTTGAGACGCTTGTTGAAGGGATCAATCAAAGTGACCAAGGAAAATATTTAGTTTCTCTTGAGCTTATAATGATGAAAGGCGAGTCCCCATGAAGTCAGCCCGTTATTCAAATTCAAAACCAGCTTCAATTAAGAACTTGGTGATCTTGCAACATCTGCTCTTACCTTTGAAGTAACTGCTTCTGAATTCTCTTGGAAGTTCATAATGGCGTCGGATATCTTGACGTCCAATGGCTCGATGACACTTTCAATGTTGAACGGACCTTCCAATCTATCAGCCACCTTCAGCATGGCCTCTGCTTACACAGTGCGCCAAAAAATACAACTCATTAGTGCACATTACGTTACGTACACATGTTCTAGTAAGTGAATAAGAACATAAATGTAGTATTGAAAAAATGTCTGATAGTTAGTTTGAACACACAGCATGTTTCAGAACTAGACAAATTTGACAGTAAAATTCATTCATAACCAAAAGTACTTTGTATAATTATAAGCATGCATACATGCAATCACGTGTTTACATAATATGTAAACATGTGATTGCACGTGTAAACCAGCTTAACATACGTATTAGTATGTTAAGCTTGTTCATTTTTTGACTAATTGACTCTATATGTGCTACTTAAAATTTGTTAAGCATATAAAACCGCTTAGTACAATGCATTGTGATACATTTTCCTGAACTGATAATAAGATATTGCCTGTAATCGCTGTCAAATTTTAAATATATCTAGCATATCCAACTAAATTCAAGGAAACCAAAGAATGCAAATTCGCTTTAATCGAAACATCAGCACACACATCATGACAAAGAGATTAATTGAATTTTCAGTTTAATTATTCTTCTTACAAAGTGTGTCTCTAAACCTTAAATCCATTCCGAAATACAAATTCACTAGACGCAAGTCATATCACCAGAACAACAAAGTTCCAAATGGGAAACAGAGATGGATAGACAGACAGACAGACAGACAGACAGACAGACAGACACAGGCAGAAACAAGTATCACCAGAACAACAAAGTTCCGAATAGGAAACAGAGATGGATAGACAGACAGACAGACAGACAGACAGACAGACAAACAGACAGAGAGACAGACAGACGCAGACAGAAACAAGTTCCCAATCCCATTCGGACACCGTCACGTGATCCAACTAAATCTTCGCGGTGATCCGCAACCCCCCCCACAGCACAGCTTCGCCCCCCCACAGCACAGCTTCGAGTAACAAAGAGCAGCAGCAGCAGATAGGACGACATGGACAGAGCGGACAACGACGAATTGACCGGCAGACGGACAAACGAACTCCAAATCCCTTAAGATGCAGACATCGCACGAAGCCAATCCCCAGCCAAAGAAATTCAGTACCAAGACTGTCCGACTGCTTTTCTAAGGGCGGAGGAATTGGACGTCTCCCGAAAAAGCCTTGAAATCAAAAAAACCTTTTCGGTGCAATGATTAAATCAGGAATTGGGGAAACTCAATCAGATTGTGTGGCATGTTGACGTGGACAAAGACACGTGCGCATTGACGCGAACACGTACATGTCTGTAAGTGCATGACCAAGACATCCAGGGTTGCAAACGATCGACTGGAGCAGCATAGCATGCAGAGAAATGACACAGAAAATGTCCCGCAAGAATGAAAACAGAAAATGTCCCGCAAGAATGAAAGCAGAAAATGTCCTGGAAGAATGAAAGCAGAAAATGTCCCGAATGAATGAAAGCAGAAAATGTCCCGCAAGAATGAAAACAGAAAATGTCCCGAATGAATGAAAGCGACAGGCGAATGAAAGTGACGGGATGTGAAAAGAAACTCAGTTCTAATCAGATGAAATAATATGGAAACGAAATCATAAAACATTAACGCTGTCACTACACGAAGCCCCTGACGAACCACAAATGACAGCGACACATAGAAGTCCAAAGCAATAACTTAACCATGGATTACGCCGATTATAAAACGATCAATATTATTTATGAAGAGCAATAAAGGATTGTGGATGCTTATGACCAGCCCTAGATCAATCAATAATATTTATTTATAATCTGACACATGTCAGACACATGAGATATATCAATGAAAGGATATACGTAAAAAAAACTGAGAAATCCTCTAAATACTCATCTATGCCATCAATATTTAATCATAGTTATAGTTGCGTAATTCATGAATATTCAGAAGAAACCTCTCTTAACAATAAAACAGAACAAAGAAAAATTCACAATGGAGCCAAGACATTCTACGTGTACAGTAAACAAATAAAATATACGAAAATAAAATGAAATTTGTGCGATAAAACCAAGAAATCTGAAAAAGAGGAAAAAGAAATAACAACACCAAGAAATCTCTTGTAGCCTAACATTCTCACAAAACAAATTAGAAATGTTCGTGAGAATCATCACATAGCCAAGTCAAGCCAGTGGCGAAGCAGAGCCAGAAAACTGATTGCGGCAAAAGTCACAGACAGTATAAAGCCATCTAGCATTCCAAAAGACCGCATGCAACATTACGCCAAACGACAATTGTGATATACCACATTGAACCACACTCAAATGGAAAAGACTCACCGACATAAGCATTCCAGACATCACCCAGTTCGACATGGTAGTGGAAACAGCCCCTCATGACATTCGCACAGTAGTCAAAGCAGGGCTTCAGTGCAATCAGACCTTTGCAGTATGGACAGTACAACATCCGGGTCACCGCCTGACTACACGACTCACTCGCCTCCACCTGAATATAAATTACAAATGCAAAATAATGCAGTTGGAAAAAAACATACAGCACCGCATGCACTGGCTCTGGCCGAATGTGACTTGCCTGAACTGCAATGGAAGTGTAGGCTATGTATATCAATTCAGTTAATGCTGGCCGTGAATTCTTAATGATTTCCAAAAGATGGACGTAAACAAACCATTTTACTCCATATTTGATTTGTCTGACAAACCACAGGGACTACTCCTCTTACATAGAAATCACTGAATACTGTACTGTGTGCTCGTCTAATGGCTACGTCACTTATTATCATTATCTATATTTATCATTTATTTATTAGCAAATTAATTCTACAGAGACAATGCCAATGCGTATTGCATTGGGTGAAGGCACACCAAAATAAACCAAACCAAACCAACTTGAAGTATCCTTTCTACTATTGTCTTCTGCACTGATGCATGGATTAATCCTTTGATTAGTGACTGGATAAATCTCTGAACCCAATCAGTGAGTCCATATTATGACTGTCTTTGATTGATGTATTGACTTTGCATCAATCAATTGAAAATTATTGACTTTGTACTGAGTGACGTTATTTTGTCTTTGGTTGATGCTACGTCAATAAACGTCTACTACTACCACTACCCTGGATCAAACCACTGAATTAAATCACTGGAACAAATCACTGGATCAAATCACTGGATCAAATCACTAGCTCGATAACTGGGGAGTTAATTTTGACTTCAATGGGAGGGTTGAACCTTGCTAGTGAAGAAATATCCATATACTGTTTACAGTCTCCTATGCTAAACATAGTCAACATTATTACACTCCAAACAATGGCCAATGAATGACATCCATGCACTGAAAATGGTGCATAATAATTGATTATAAACGTCATGAAGCCTTGGTGCAGAACTGCTCCAAGTGTTTCAGCCTGAGTGCAGCTGGCGTACCTACCGCCTCCAGTGGACATAGAGTGACTCACAGCGTTGAAATAAACTGATCTGAACTTTTTGCCCCAAGACAAATCAGATTGCATCAGAAATATTCACCACCACCCACACCGCCACCACCATGGGGATGTTGTTCTGCTTGACTTCATACCTCAAAGGCATATACGGCAACACATGGCAGCACAACAGACAACATGGGAAGCTCAAGGCATAGGCACAATGACCACAACAACAACAAAGGATGTGATGATCATCAGACAGACAATAATGACTAATTACTCACCTTTGATTCAAACATCAATGATGAGTAGATAATAAAAATCATGCACTGTAATAGCAACGAAACGAATAGTAACAGGATATTGGAGCTAGGTCACTAAGGTCAAAGTGTTTCACTGCAGTTACTCTTCAGCAACTGATCGCCAAGAATAGCAATCCCTGAGGTAGTCATGGCAACAAGGTGTACCAAGCAACCTCGTTTTTCTTGGCCTCAGCATATGAGGAGGGTGGGTGGTCAGTCCTCTCCCTCACCGTCTCATCTCCCCCCATTCCACCCCCCCCCCGTCAATCTTCTCATCCAGCAGCAAAGGTGAAGCAGAAATCCCAAGCCAAAGTTTCTGACCTGACAGGAATTTGAACCCTGACCTCCTGCCTGACAGCTAAGTACACTAGCCACAACACTAGATATGCAGTGCTTCCTGGAGCGTCTGTCAAGAAAATCATATAAAATCAGAGATCAATTCTACCGTGAGTCATAGAAGCATCAGCACCAGTATTGTATTGTATATCTATACATTTATATAGCACCTCTCACAGTGCACACCAATCAGAGGTGCTCAAATACGAGTGCTACCAGCAGTGGAAGAAGTAGCAACTAGCATCAGTAGCAATAGGAATAAAAATAACAAAAGTGCATACAAAAGTATAAATAAAAAAATGTGGTACTAGCAGTGGTAGAAGTGGAAGTAGTAATAGCATCAGTAGCAATAGGAATAAAAATAATAATAGGAATAAAAATAACAAAAGTGCTTATAAAAGTATAAATAAAAAAGTCTATCGCCGCTCTAAGATTAATCTGACGTGCTGAGATCATTATGGCCGGATCATTTTACATAACAGGACAACAATTATAATTTAAAACAATAAAAACAACAACAATATCATAGCGACAACAATGACCTTGGCAATCCTGGAGACGACGTTCCTTCCGACCTGGAGACCCTGGAGAAACGTCCTCGCCGCGATGAACGCTCGTCGAATATGAACGGACAGCTTCTGCGGCACGTCGCCGAACGGTTTCAAGTCGTCCATGTTCTCGACGACGCAGCTCAGGTAGCGTGCGTCGAAATCGTACGACGTGTTCAGCAGCGCGAACATTCGCTGAAAAAGAACGGAGAAGAACTTCTCAAGGACGTCGTGAAGGTCGATGTCGCGTCCGGCGCGGAAGAAGCTGCGGAGGTTGCGGAAGAGGTCGACGAAGATCTGCTGGTTCTGGAGGTAGAGCAGACCGTACGTCCTCTGGAACATGTCGTGCAGTTCCTTCGTTGAATTCTCCACGAGATCGACGCAGAATGCTGGAGAAAAAAGAGAAAAAGAAGAGTTTTCAATGGACGAAAATATCATGCGGTAAATTAATGCGCAAGGAACACCAACCGACTGAATAAACAATGCATGATTAAATTAATTTCCCTCATCACACAAGAACTAATGAAGCGTATTAAATTGTTAACTGCATCCATCAGAAGCTATTGTACGAAATGAATCAAGACCATCAGACACTATTGTACGAAATGAATTAAGACCATCAGACACTATTGTATGAAATGAATCAAGACCATCAGACACTATTGTACGAAATGAATCAAGACCATCAGACACTATTGTACGAAATGAATTAAGACCATCAGACACTATTGTATGAAATGAATCAAGACCATCAGACACTATTGTACGAAATGAATTAAGACCATCAGACACTATTGTATGAAATGAATCAAGACCATCAGACACTATTGTACGAAATGAATCAAGACCATCAGACACTATTGTACGAAATGAATTAAGACCATCAGACACTATTGTATGAAATGAATCAAGACCATCAGACACTATTGTACGAAATGAATCAAGACCATCAGACACTCTGTATGAAATGAAGCAGGACAAGACATTGTAAATAATATATGCGGCATTGCGAGGTACAGAAAATGCGTCTCAATAAATGTTTACAGATGTACAAACGGCTTACCCAAGAAATACTTTGTTTTAAAGCACTCGTAAACATAAAACCTTTGCTGGCTAAATCAGAATTTAATACAAAAGGCTAAACTGATCTACTTTGATGACATCTGACTTCTTGCCATGTTATCACAGAAAGAGAAACAGCATAAATAAAATATTATGTGGAATGGATAATGGGCCTATTAAACTTGAATAACTTTGAAAATCATCTCGATTATACAATGCATTCTGTTCAGAAACTGACGTAACCAATAAACTGACAATGAAAATTCCACACACAAAAAACAATTTAAAGAAACATTCCTTAAATAGAATACACTCTTCAAAATGTTCATAAAAATGAAAAATGCACTTTCCACATCTATGATACAAACAGCGAGATATAACTGCAAGCATAAACATACAAGTCTGAAAGGCTAAGAAGGTAATATCTGGTAACGTAAAATACAAGGACTGATAAGTAAAGTAACAGGCAAGATAAATGTAAGTAAGACAATGCTTATTAAGATCAGACACAATAGAGTTAGGCTGGAACTCTAGTATCAAAGCAGGGGTCTCTGTAGCCCAGAGTCACACTCCTGACTCCTCCAATAGCCCCAAGAGACTCCATAATGGTCTGATATTAGAATTGATGTTCTATATTACCAGACAATTAGTGTATGTGGCTTTGTATGAAATTCATAATGTAAATCTGAGAAACTCTGGAGAAAACATGTCATCAAAACACCATCCATCCAAAAGGCACCAAGACCAGCAACAACACAACAGCCAAGTAAGCCTACATATCCATTCTAAAAGAATAGAAGACAAAACAAATGATTGATCTTCCACTCAGAAAACAATTGAATGACCATTTTTAAACAGCATAATATTCAAACTCTATAAGAGAAAATTTGCACAGAAACGTTGTCTTTCAACCAAACATAATGACCGAACTTCCAAAGGGTCAAACCTTTTCCACTGTTTTCCAGCCAAGGCTAACACTATTGAGCAAAATGCTTGCAAAGTGGTATGCCGGTAATGCTTGAGTTGTACTGATGAGTTGCACAGAGTCATTTCTCTCCTGACAACAGTGAAAACCCACGCTAAGCCAAGATATCCACAAAACAGTAGTAAAAAACAGGCGTTGTACTGAGCAATGGGAAGGTTCCTGGCAACATGTGAGAAACTATGCTAAGTGAATGTAATGGCTTCTTCAGAAGCTGCAAGCTAATCCACAAAAGCACCAATTCAAACTGTAGTAAAACAAGGAATGCACTGAAGAAGAAGAAGAAGTCAGTATGCAGTTGGTTACAGAGAACAAGCTGTGGTGGGTAAGCAAGTTGAAAGAGATTAGGTTCAGACCGGAAGGATTGAGTCTTAACAGTATCATTTTCCAGTATCATTTTCCATAGCACTGGTCATCCATTGATTGATGCTGGGCTGCTGTGTAAACATACAATCTGGACAACCATCTTAAGTATAAAAAATCGCCAAAACAGCAGATGGCGTCGGTGGTAAAACGAGTGGTAGGAAGTGATGGGCGCCCTGTTGGCTACCAATAGTTAAATTCGACTCCTCTAATATGCATGTAGCCTATGAGCACTTATGTTATAATAACTTGATATACGGTAATCCATGGGTCACTCTACGAATTGTAAACATTCTGCATTGAGTCAGTTTGAAATTAAACGCAGATTATTATTATTATTATTATTATTATTATCATTGTTATCTATGAAAGACGCAGCCGAAACAGCGTCGCAATGCTGACCATCAGAAGTTTTCAATGAATACAAGATATTTCAAACACAGTGGACTTTTCTTCCTAATCCTGATCAAAGACCTCCTTCTTCCAGACTAAATCAAAACAAAACTCTGCTATTATTACAGCAGATATACTGGCTCCCTGTTTTCTCATCCCCAACCAACAGCGGTACGTAGTCCACTCTCCGCCCACCCCACCCCACCCCACCCCACGTACCCAATTACCCAAGTATGGCACAGACAGCTCTCCATCGACACGAAACCGAATGCCAAACTGTGGCTGTTACAACCAGAGATGAACAGACAAGGTTTCATAAAACATAATTTGACGCAGACGTCGGTCGTTGCAATATGTGGCTCAGCTATTCATGGTCTTTGGTCATCTGCCGCCGAACAAGATTATTTAGCCATTCATCGCGAATTATTGCCGTAGATCTTTCCCGCCCGGTACGAGCAGACGTCGGCTGATTAAACGCAGCATGGCTAACTGGCGGTGGCACGTTACGACTGGAAAACATGGAGCTGGTTAGCGTGGAAAAGGGACCGCCAATAGGCGCTGACTAATCACCTCACTCACAATTACACTAACAGCCCTAAGGAGGTTTTACGGGGGCGTCTCTTATATATATTGTGCCAGCTGCGCTGCTTCGGAAAGAATTGTGGAGAACATGTAGTATAGGTCCCTACCACAATTCCCAGTCCATCAATCAACCTGGAAATCAATGACCAGCCAAGGAATTTTTCACTGGTAGGCAAGTAAGCTAGACAATCTTTCAGTCGTTTATTCAATCGAGCTTCTTTTCGTGCAGATCTGAACGAGAAGCAAAGGAGAGACCCAAAAGCAATGCAATTGAAAAGCAAACATACAGCTGCATTACGATAGCAACATACAGCACCAACATTAGAGACACACATGCAGACACCACACAGACAGACACACAAACAGAGAAGACAGTCATACAGACCGACACACACAAACAGAGAAGACAGTCATACAGACGGAAACATAAACAGACAAGACAGTCATACAGCCATACAGACAGACACATAGACAGACACACAGACAGTGTAAAAAATCCAATCTAGAGACCAGCTTATTCAATGGCAATTCATCAACCAACGATTAAAAATAGATGACGTAATCTAATGAAACTTCTATAAATAGCACCCGTTTAAAAGAAAATGCCCAACGCATCAACGGACGGTTGACTCAACTGGAAAAACCAGTCAACCATCGTAATCGGTTGGATGAGCATCACGACCAAAATCTGGGGATATAAGAAAACGAGAATTCAGACACCATTGTCACCATTGTGACTGAAACAGAAGCTGAAAGAGAAGCTGAGACAGAGGAGGAGGAGGAGCCTTAAGCTCACAACTGAAAGACGTTTAGAAGGGACAGAATTAACAGCACAGGGATTTCATAAACAAATAATAAACAAATAATAATAATAAACAAATAATAATAACAATAATAATAATAAAAGCATCATGACCAAATAGTAATAATAATAATATATTAAAAAATAATAATATTAGACAAATAATAATAATAGACAAATAATAATAATAATAATAATAATAAACAAATAATAATAATAACAATAAACAAATAATAAACAAATAATAATAATAGCAATAGTAATAATAATAATAATAATAATAATAATAATAATAATTAATAATAATAATAATAATAATGATAATAATAAATAATCTATGTTTCAAACTGACACAACACAGTATATGTTTACAAACAACAATGAACAGACGCTCGTAAGTTACTACAGGAGTCGAAAATAACTTTCAGCAGCAGCCATGCAAAGCATCATCAAATAGTTTACTAATACCATCTGTTGAATGGAAGGTTGAGTGGACCTTTTGGAAGGGTGGTAACACAAAGCAATCCTGCATCCATGCACTCGTCATGCCAAAGTGTTTACCATCACCCTAACCCCATTACCCTAACCTCATTACCCTCACCCCATTATCCTAACCCCATTACCCTAACCCCATTACCCTAACTCCATTACCCTAACCCCATTACCCTAATCCCATTACCCTAACTCCATTACCCTAACCCCGTTACCCTAACCCACCTTCCAAAGAACTCCTGAGAAGACAGTACGGTGGCAATAAATACATTTGCAAGCAAAAACAAATAGAAGCGTATACATACAGACTATAGCAGCCACACATACACCACACATACACGTGTGCAAATGTGCATCTAAGCACGGAAGATGTATTCATGAATCTGAACATTTATCTATAGCGACTCTTCTAACCTCTGTCCGTTGACCATGCAACCCTCAAGACTCGTGTCCAATCATCCGATATCCGGAGAATGTTTTACCGCCTCACCTATGATCTCTGGCACTGTGTGCAGCAGGTCAACCATGTTGCATTGGTCATCTCTGCTGCCCCCCCATCTTCTGTGACGTCGTCGTCGTCGGTGCCTTATTCGACCTTCCGAACTTTGGCGGCATCATGGACAGTTCTTCTCCAAAGATCTTTCTGCTGTGCTGCTCGTATCACTCGTTCCATCGACAGTCCCGTCCATTCCAACACGTCATCCATCCACATTCTTCTTGGTCTTCCTCTTCCTCTTGATCCTTCCGTCTCCCCGGTTATTATATCCCTTTCAAGGCAGTTTGTTGTTTTCCTCATTATATGACCGAAATACTGTAATTTCCTTTTAACTATTGCACTCCAGAGTTGTTCTCCACCCACTTCTCTCAGTACCTCCTCATTCCTCTTCTTTGCAGTCCAAGGTATTCTCAGTATTCTTCTATACGATGTTGTTTCAAATGACTTTATTCTTTTTTGTTCACTTTTCCTGTATGTCCAAGCTTCTGCACCGTATGTAGCTATTGGCCAAATCAGTGTTTTCAACAATCTTATCTTAGTCGGAGTAGTTATTCCTTTATTTTTCCATATTGTGCCCATTCCAGATAGTACCTTTTTCGCCAAACCCACGCGTGTCCTGATATCCTCTTCACTTCCTCCCTCCGCAGTGATTGTAGCCCCCAAGTATTGTATATGGTCTATTTGCTGCAGCCTGTTTCCTCCTATATAAATGTTCAGTACCTTCGTGTCGGTTGCCATGACTTTTGTTTTCCCCTGGTTTATTATCAATCCGTATTTGCGACCAGCTCCTGTCAGCCGCTGCACCAAGTCCTGCAGTTCCTCCGGCGTCTCCGCTACTAGTACGATGTCATCAGCATATCTTAGATTCGTGATTTTTCTCCCTCCTATTTTATATCCGCCTTTGTATGTTTCTAGAGCATCTCTCATTGCCATCTCTGCGACTATATTAAACAGATATGGGGATAAAACACATCCCTGTCTTGCTCCTTTTCCAATTTTAAACCATTCTGATAACACACCCGCTATCCTCACCGTCGCTCGCTGTCCTTTGTACATCCTGTTTATTATGTTTACTAGATGTGGTGGGAAACCCATCTCCAACATAGTAATCCATAACCGTCCGTGTTTAATACAGTCGAAAGCCTTATGAAAGTCAACAAAGCACATGTTTAACGGTTGTTTATGTTGTCTTGCTTTCTGCATTATAATTCTTAAGTTCGTGATTTGATCCCGCGTTCCTCTTCCCGGTCTAAATCCCGCCTGTTCTACCGCTATTTCATCGTCTATTTTTGTCTGTATTCTGCCAAGTATGATCTTTAGAAGTACTTTACTCGCGTGTGAAATTATTGTTCGGTAATTAGAGCATTCTTTCCTGTCTCCTTTCTTTGGTATGGTAATGAATATTGACTCCATCCATTCCTGTGGCCATTCTCCTGTCTTCCAGACCCTCGTGCAGATTTCATGCATCCGCTCCGCTATTTCATCTCCACCTTCTTTTAGCATCTCCGCTGTTATTCCATCTGATCCTGGTGTCTTGCCCTTTGCTATCTTTCCCAAAGCCCAAATTATTTCCGATCTTAGAGGAGGCGGTTCCTGTTCTGTTACCTCCCTCTCTTCCAGATTAGTCTCCACCTGTTCCTCTGGATCTTGTTCCTCAAATAATTCTTCACAGTATTCCTTCCATCTTCCCAACACCTGATCTTTTTCCGTCAGTAATTGTCCTTCTTTGTCCCTGATCACCGTCAGCGGTGCCGTGAATTTTCCTGTAAGTGTTTTCACAGCTTCAAAGAGTTCTTTCATATTATGTCTCTTGTTCTCTTCTTCGATCTTATTACACGTCTCGTTAATACTTTTATTCTTATCCTGTCGGATCAGTTTTTGCACTTCTCTCTTCATGCTGTTGTACACTGCTTTGTCCTCTCTCTTTTTGCATTCTCTTTTCTGTGACAGATCTAGTCAAATCCTCCTAATGCCCTCTTGCCCCACCCCCTCCTCTCCCCACTTGCACCTGGAAGAACCCAAACCTATGGCAAAAAACCGAGACACAGCAGGGAACCAGTACTCAACATTTGGCCAAAACATGGTACCATATAATCTCATAATATATCAGATTCCGAAAGAGGATCTCCTCTTCCTCAGTGGTCTCCCTCCCTTTGCTCCCCCCCTCCTCCCTGCTTTACTCACCTCCCTCTCGGTTGTCACACCCCCTAAAAGCCAGTACTAAGGTTATACAACCATCTCTCTCAGCAGGTGGGCAGGCCAGATGCTCCTCAGATCTGAAACTAAGGAGGAAGCAGGGACATCAATTCTGTCTACTAATCACCATGGTGGTTCAATCTAGTTAGGTGAGGAGGGCTGTAGGCCCCTTCCGCCTCTGCTGGCTCTTTGTCTGGGGCATGGAGGTCTGGTATTGGTATCACATAGACCTCCTTGGGGTGAATCAGAATGTACCAACCCCTTCTATCACTTGGCTGTATGATATATATATATCTATTTATATAATTATATATATATATTCATATACTTAAATATATATATATATATATATATATATATATATGACTGTACAGTCAAATGAGGGTGGAAATGCAGAGCAAAGAAACCCTATCTGGGTAAACTTTATCTTTGGCTTTCGGGGTTTCCTATATCCTCCTCTTCCTCCTCAGCGTTCTTTACTTACTGGATTGCTTTTGGACTCTCTGAAAAGCCAATCACCCGAACCCAATGGGCAAATAAACATCGCCTCTAGAACCGACGGAAGGAAGCCGTTCCACAGATGACAGCCCAGGGGCACAATTTATCTAGTTTCCGAACACCTATTAGAAAAATAAGCCAAGACTTCTTAACCACAACCAGACACGGCGGCTGCGGGTTGATAAAGACATCACATTCCCAAGACAGCTCTGACAGAATCCACGACCGGCTACATAAACCTATCAACGCTCGACACTTTCCCTTACAGCAGAAATGAAACTATGTTAACTAGTTGAGTTTTTGTTCTCTTGAGAGGCTTCTCTTTCTCTCTCATCTTTGCGGATTCAGATGTATTTTTCACATGTAAACATTTACATAATGCCTTTAACATAGTCTATCTGAAAAGCTGTTGATTGCTAAGTACTTAGTATTTTAATCAAAGTTGTAAAATTGTAAAATAAACTTTCTTCAGCACCCATGAAAGACAAAGCGGTCAGTAAATTTTTTTACTGGCAGCCAAGTCAGTGAATTCAATAGCCGGTAGAATCAGGTTCAATTTTCGGTCAAGATCTGGGTGACCTTACATACATATTGCGGCCATTTGGTGGACACAAAAGAATCTGACAGTACGTTGCAGAAACCAAATTAAACATAACACATCCATCAAAGAAAAGCCAACATCAAATGCCCAATACTATTTACACAACACAGCGAGAAAATAATCACTTAAACTAACTTATTTTAAAGCTTCACGTACCAATACCGCTGCAACACTTGGCAAATTTGTCCACGAATCTACTACAATGCTCTAGTCTTAAGCGACTCGGAATGGAGAATTCAGGCAAATAGCAGAGACTGTCAAATCCTTTTGTAGCCATTTTAAACCATTAAACACTGTTTATCTACCGTAAGCAATGTGCAAACACTACACTGCGCAGTTAGCACACGCTTCATAGCCAGTTCTTTCACTCATCGAAAAACATCTATTTACCGAACGCAGGCATATATGCTCAAACCAAACAACACCAATGGTATAATATACCTTCGAATTTGGTTGACCTGACGATGAAATCATGCCGAATGGAAGCCAGTGCATCTGTGGACATTTTCACAAAGTCTTGTCGTCCGCGGGATCTCAGTTTATCTTCCATGGCCTCCGTACAGCATGTCCTACCCTGCGAGCAGAGGTGCAGATGGTCACCTGAAACCACAACAGCGTAACATGGACTTTTAATTAATTAATTTTAAAGTCTTACGCACCTGTGTGTTTAATCAGTTACCAATACTCCACGTGGCACAACTCTACAACCATTTATAATTAAAATCTGGATTTTTCATCTGAGAAATATTAAAGATTAATGATGTTAATCTGCTACAATTCATCAAAGCCCTGGGGGGAGCCTATGGTTGGGTAACCCAGCTAATTACCCTGATCACTAATGGGGTAATTACGGTTGACAGGTTCTTGTAAATCAGAGGATATTGGGGGATGGGGGTAGATGGACGGTTTCCTTGGGAGACGCTTCTCATGAATAGAGACAATGACATTTATCCCAAGATCTGGGGGCTGAGTCATAGCTCCATCCACTGGCATCCAGTATAACAATTTCCCTCTCCTGACCGGTCCACTTGTCCAGCTCTCAACCCTCTTGCCTCTGTCTGTCTCCAATCGCACCTCTCTTTATCTGCTCCCGTCTGTCTGTGTGCCTGTCTGTTTGTCTGTGTGTCTGCGGACTGCATCTACTTCTCTCTCTCTTTCTACATATGGCTGATGGCAATATATCTGTCTTTTTATATCTCTGTCTTGGTGGAGTTAATTGTCTTTGTCTCCTTGACAATAAAATTTGTTCCTTTTCGATTGGTCCATCTGCCTTACGTTGATCCCTGCGTTTGAGCTTGCAAGTGTGCGTATGCATGTGTGTATGCATGTGTGTGTGTGTGTGTATGTATGCGTGTGTGTGTGTGCGTGTGTATGCATGTGTGTGTATGCCTGTGTGTATGCCTGTGTGTGTGTGTGTGTATGCCTGTGTATGTGTGTACGTGTGTGTGCGTGTGTATTTGTAGGTATGTGTGGGTGCAGACGCGCATATAAGTGTGTCCTTTCGTCTGCATCTGTCGCTGTCTTCTCTCAATCTTTGTCTGTGTCCGCATGTCTGTATCTTAAGGCGTCTTGTCTGTGTGTCTGTCGCTCGATTTCCATTCGAGATGGATTCGTCTGATTTGGCACAACTCTCTCTCTCTCTCCGTTTTACAATAAATCCACTGCCTCCATCTTCATCCTCATCCTCCTCGGCTGATTTATGAGGCGCATGGAGTAATCTGTTTCAAGACACAGAAGAAGATGAAGAGATGCGGAAGAAGAACTGAAGCAGACAACTTCGCAGATCAGAGGAGGAGGAGGAGGAGGAATTTGGTGGAATGCGGGGAAGAAGCAACAGAAAGAAAAGGAGAGATAACGGAAATTGAGGGCTAAAGGTGGTACGATACCAACTTGGAAGACTGGATTTGAGAACCTGCTGCATATATTTATATCTATATTGGTAGGTTGAAGGACTCGTGTATATATATATATATATATATGTATATATATATATATGTATATATATATAACATACAGAGATTCTTCGTTGGTTTTACGTCCTCAAGGGATAAGGAGGGTGGACACACATTCACAGCTTCAATCCATAAAGAATCTCGTATCGGTTAGAAAGTAGAGTACCAACCATGATTGGGTTTTGCTTATCTGTGGAAGTACGCCTTTGTCTAAGTATATACAGTCTTGTCTCTCGAAATCTAGGAACTTCTTTTGGGCCAAAATAAATAACACAAGAAGGTTAATGCAAACAGTAAATTTAAAAATGTCTTGAAGTGGATCTTTCTCATTCCGGTATTGACATAGCTGGAATTGCAATTCTGCTAAAAAAAATACTGTCAGAACACTAGGATGGTGATCTCACATTTGAACAGCACAAACCATCTTGCATCTTTCAAATCATGGCGCTATGTCACATCTGCTCTTACCAAAGACTTCTCACAGACCATAACCTGTCCTGTTGTCTCTCACTCGGCTATCAACTACGTAATTATGCAAACTTTTGAAGGTATGATCAAATCTTGAACTAAACAGACTTCAATGCATTCTCAACTTCCTGTCTCACAGAGCTCTGCATCTTCTCCCACAAGCATCTTTTTTTTAACCCATTCAGGCTAATGGGCACTTAAGTAAGAATTCATGACACAACTCTGTTCATGATCATGATTATAATCATGACCAGAATCATAATAATAAACAAGAGTTTAATCATAATCATAACTATAATCGTCATAATAAAATTGAATTTGGATCATGCCAATCATCCTGAATCTAATCTCAATCATAACTCAAACATCATTCAGCACATGTAGGTACTCCAAAGCACAAAGCAGTCAAGATGATTAGCACATTTACTAGAATCCCTTCGATTCAAAATCAACTGAAAAATTATTCCACTTGCTTTTAATTCCAACCTGTGATTAAGAATCCTAGTTCAAAGTGTGTGACATCAACAGGAAGGCAATTAGTTTAGGCAGAGGATAGAATTGCGGAAGTGAGGAAGACACAATGTGGAATAATTCAGAACAGTATTTTTCATTTGGCTGGTTTTTAATTTCCATATCATAATACGGTCACAGGACATATTGCGGTCACAGGACATATTGCGAGAGGTAAAGAGCTGGCCAGCTCAAGCAATCAATCATAGATCTGTTTATGGCTGTTTATGGCTTCTGAAGCGAGGTATTTGCACGTGCACACACATGCATGTATACGAGCACAATCAGCACATGTGTGTATAAGTAATAAGTAAGTATGTAAGTAGCCTTCATATGCATCTGACAAGCACACATACATTACATAAAACCTATGCTTACATTTAAAAATAGACTACAGAAGTTGACAGCAGATTTTAAAGTCACTCATGTGTACGTGTGCGAGTGCGTGCGTGCATGTGTTTGCATATGTGTGTGTGTGTGTGTGTGTGTGTGTGTGTGTGTGTGTGTGTGTGTGTGTGTTGTGTTCGTGTGTGTGTTTAATGCACATGCATGTATTTTTGCCAGTGTGCTCTTGTTTTTTATGATGTCAAATCCAGAAACGTGAATATGATGACAGCTGCCAGACCTGAATAGTAAATGAGCAATACCAATTAGCATAAGGCACGAATAATAAATAAGCATTAATCATAAAGATAAATCATCCGTACATGTAATAAAAACACAACATCTATAATCATAATCATCTAAGCTTAGTATAACCTAAGCTGGTAGTGTTTTGACGAAGCACATGTATGTCAGATTAAAATGCTGACCTTAATCACAAAATAAATGTGGTCTAGTGATCAACAAACTGGAATCCACCTCAAAGGACCCGCTGTTTAGCCTACAATCCCATTATTTCGGTAGATATTCTGCTTTATTTATAAATACTTGTCAACCCGATCTTTAACTATTGGCAGAAACTGGAAAGGATCGAGCATACACCTTGGGAACAACTGGCTGTGTGAGGTAAGGACGAGAAGGCAACGCCATACATATTTAACTCTGGGTCAGTGCTAGACAATGATCTCTATTTCAACTCAGTGGCGTAGACAGAGGGGTTTCGGGGGTTAAAAAAAACCCATTGGCCTAGGGAAAAGTTTTTTTAAAGGTTATTTATCCACTTAAATAAGAAAAAAACAGTTGCTTGTAGTAACAATTGTTTTTCTTACTTTATTCCCTTTGTATTTAGGCCTACTGCAGTAATGTTGGGTTGGTGTCAGAATTCAGAAAGGGCATCCGGCCAGGCCGTAAAACCCTCCCCCCCCCATCATAAATTTCTGGCTACGCCACTGCTTCAACTTAATCAAATTAACTTACAAAACATCTAAGCAGATTTTGAAATTTTATATGCTTACCTGGTATCATTGACGTTGGCACAGAATGCGAACCCAGACCTTTCGCACCCCACGCCACCCTGACTGCGGTACAGCTGGCGGTCTCATTTGACCTCCGACCCGGGTTCTGGGCCACGGTGGGTGACAACAGGACCTCCGCGGTCAATCCAACGAACCACAGGAGCGGTACCGCCTCACTCCAAGGCAGCCGCTGCATAAGCCACAATTCTTTCATTCTTACCACAAATATTAATCCACGCAATCAGCCAAAGCGTCGTTTAACCTCAGAACTGCGACTGGAAACCGACTTTTTCGTCATTGTATTTTCAAACGAGAGAATAAACGTCTCTGGAATGGCCCTGCTCGTCGTAAGTAGGCCTAACTTCGGCCGATTATAATTACTGTAATCAAAGGCCATCCATTAAATTACACGTTTCACAAAATAAGCAGATTCTGTTCTTTTGAGAATAGATCCAACGGCTACAGACTGAATGTCGTTTAATAGTGTCTTGCCATACGAAGTCCATCCCGCTCTTCCATCCCTGTCACAACTCCATCCATTCCATCCATCCACCCACGCACGCATCCTTCCTTCCACGGCTTTCTCATTCTGTCGCAGCTGCCACGCAGGGAGGCAAATGCATTAGCCGTGCAGCAGCGGGGGGAGTCAACCACACCGGCCTGTGTTCTATTTATAAACTTAGCGCGAGCGCACACACGCGGACAAGCTAAGCGTCAACATTCAGTCAACGCTAGGGGGAGAGAGTTCATAAATATTCATCATAGATTATATGAATATTCATGATCGATCCGGCTCTAAACAGCTTTTTATATTCGGCTTGACTGTGGGTGTGTGATCTGTCAAATTAAATTCGCCAATGTCAGGTCAATGTCAGTGTGAATGGCAGGCCAGTCAGTGTCCGACGAGCCACAGTGAAACGAGACGTGGTGGTCGGTTGCGTTGATATTGGGTTAGCTGGATGACGCAATATATATATATATATCATATATAATATAATATATATGTATATATATTATAGGAATCAAGCGCAGACAAAGAACTCAAAGTCGTCTAATTATTTTCAATTAAATTAATGTTGACCAAAAAGAAACAGGAGCGGGAAGAGTAGGCTAGGCAGTAGGCCTGCGTGTGTACATAGCGCCACATAAACCTACACAGACTCTGAAAGACAGATGGCGGATGAGTGAACTGACGAATGCTTTTTTTAGCGGGGTGTTACGCCTACTGTGTGACATTGATGTAATGTAATGTAAATATTACGACATTTCCCCAAATTCTCCGCGCCGCACAAGTCATGTAGGCTACATTGGAGACCAGCTTATTCACCGGCGCTGACTTACATAAAGGCGGTTGAATACACAGTTACAAAAAGTAATAATACGCCTTAGAATGCTATGCATATATGATTTTATTATGCATCATCGTGGTTGTTTTGTTTACAGCAGTATCAATCAATCACATGAATTTATATAAGCGCCACCTATCATACAGTAGTGGAGACCTTTGACTCATCATCGTCAGTGTGACTTCTCTTCCGACACCTTCGATTCGTTGGAATTTGAGCACTGCTCTCAGGATTCTTTGGATGAGCCACAAGGGCCAACAGCAGCAGCAGCAGCAGCAGCAGCAGCATCTCATTTATTTACGAGGCACAGATCAGTTTGCAAGACCCTTGTTTAATAGGCCTACTAACTTGGGTCGTGGTCTCTGACCCATGACCTCCAATATTATATCTTGACCCCTTATATATAAAATTACATGTAGGCCTATGAACAAAACCGGCTGTTGTGGGTTAGTAGCTGTCCATATTATTACTACGCAGGGAGGGAAGGGGTCACCGGTCCTCACCGGATTTGGGCGATTTGCACATGGTTGCATAGGGAGGTTGCGGTGGGGGGTGACCCGGGTGGGGTGGAGTGGGAGATGGGTATCGACAAAATATGCGTGCGCAGAATAAAAGTTCTAATTATTATAACATCCAGATTAGCACATATTTGCAACTCTGTTGGCCTACTATTATATCCTATGCCATATGGCATTATTTTATCCTATGGCAATTGATTAAGCTTACATTATGATTCAATTCTCTTCAGATCTGATCAATAAACGACAGCAGTTAACAAATTTTAACTAACAAATGTCATGTTTTGCCTACTAAAAATAAATAGTAGCCATGCGGTAAAATAAATGTTTACCAGATGACTTTACACGATGAACTTTTGTAAGAGGGTGGGGTATAGATTATTTCAGCGTTTCCCAAACTGGGTTCCGCGGAACCCAAGGGTTCCGCAAGGCAAGCACAAGGGTTCCGCGAGAAGATGAGAACAAAATTCTGATTTATTTTTCTGCAATACAACATTTCATGCAGCTTTTGAAAATGCACTGGACGTTTGAAACTAGCGTCAGTCATCATTTTGTGTTTTGTCCTCACCCGACTTTTCAGTGATTATTAGCAATCCAATAATTAGCCTAGTATTGTAAAGAATCTCGACCCACTAGGGCTGGGCAAAAGACCACCAGGAACCGAGCTCCAGACCCTAGTCGTTAAGGCGATGTCCGTCCGTCGTGTAGTCCGGCGTCAACTGGGGATTGACGACTAGCCAGTCAGGCTTGAAACACTTTTATTCGACTTCAAGAAAACCCTCGTTAAGCTGTCCTCAGCCAACTTCTATAGCGCCAGAGTTCGGAGCAAGTTCGGAGCAAGTTCGGAGCAAGTTCGGAGCAATTCGCGTAGCGCCACTGTCTGAAAACTAATATACCACTGTCTGCAGTAATTGCCAACGCAGAATGCTGAATCGTCGTCGTGTAGAGGACCGCTGCTTCGCCAGCGCACGTCGAAGTCGGTGAAACGGGTCGGGTTTCGAACCAGAGTCGACGTCGTCGTTGCGTAGCGATAAAACTGAACCACTGCGCTCACCCGGTCGGAAACGTTGGCAGATCCGGAGTCGAATGGCGTCGTCGTTGCGTAGCGAGAATCACCAGACTCTCCGTCGTCAGCAGCGTCGGATGACAGAAGAGAACGACTGTGGGTCAAGAATCGAACCCCAGCCACCAGCGTCGGACAGCAAAGGCTTACGAACCTTTCGTCGTCGACAGCGTCGGATCGTAGTCGTCGTAGATTCACGAAAGTCCCCAGACTTTCCGCCGTCAGCCGCGTCGAGTTACAGAAGAGCTCGACTGTGGGTCAAGAATCGAACCCCAGCCACCAGCGTCGGACAGCAAAGGCTTACGAACCTTTCGTCGTCGACAGCGTCGGATTGCAGACGTCGTAGATTCACCGTAGCGCTCTTCGAAGCGTTTTCTCCCGTACGACTCGTAGCTGCACTGCGCCTCGAACCTGTAACACTCGGCTGTCGCAGCTCTCTTCTATCTCACGGCGACCGCGTCGGCTGATCCTTCCGTTCGACGACTGTATTTCGACGACTGCTTCTCTGACTGTTTCTCGGTCGATGACTGCACTTCTTCGACTGACTGTTTCTCGATGACTTCTTCTCGGTGACTGCCGTGCCTGCGCACGCACTCGTATATATACGTATGCGCCAAGCCACGCCCATGCATATATTATGTAGACGCTGGACCACGCCCTGCATATATTATGTAGTCGCCTGTCAGGCCCAGGTAGACGCTTAGCCACGCCTTGCATAAATTAAGTAGACGCATGTTTCAACGATACACAGGCAGACAGGGACACGGACAATTAATTAAAACAAACTGCAGGGGCCTATTTTTACAACACGCCTCCCCCAGAAGCAATCCAAGGCCCACCTTGGAGCACTAACAGAAAATCTACCCGACAATCGGAGTAAAACATCCTATAAAACACGATTAATTGTCCAACTATACAGCAAATGCAAGAGTATCTGTACCAAAAGAAAATCTAACAAGTTTTCCAATCAGCAAAATGCTGTACATCAGCTTGCCACAGAAATAACTGCCACACGGTACCGTAATTAAAGACATCATAAATAGCCAAGCTGAATCGGGTGCGAAGTGCTTTTCGCGCACATCCCCCTTTTTTTTCGTTCGGCTCTTTTCTTACGGGTGCGAAGTGCCATCTCGGTCACAACCCCCTTTTATTTTTTTTTCTCGCCTGTTTTTCATGTCTCTGCCAGTTTTTCTCTTTTTTTTTTTTTTTTTTTTTGGCTTATTTCTCTTTTTTTTTTTCATTTCGGGTACGGTGTGAACTGTTTTGTTCACACCCCCCTTCTTTCTTTTCTCTTTTTTTTTTTTTTTTTTTTTTTCAAAACGACATAGCATAAGTACAAACAATTGAATAGCTAACTATACAGCTGGCAATTACGCCTAATCAATCAAAAAAAAAATAAGCTCGGAGTCAGGCACGACTCAATAATTATTTCTAATTTGCTTTCAGCCGCGTTCACTGAAAGCGGACAGGACGGCCAGCGTTGCGTCGTGGTCGACCTGTAGAGGTCGCCACTCCGTCCAAATCCTGGTCGTGCGCATCCGTTTCGCGCGTTCCGTCCCCACGGCGGTGTGGTCGTCGACTGGTAGAAGCCGTGGCGCTCCCGGTCACTTTTTGGGGCGACCCTCCGGTCACTTTTTCGGTTGCCTCAGTCCATTCTCCCTTCGTCCTTCCATAACAGTGGCGAAGCTTGTCTACGTGCGCCACGAAGGGTTTAGCCTTCGGCGACTTTTGGAGAAGATAGTTGACCGGACCACACGCCCGCACAATCATCCACGGACCAGTGAAATTACGCTGGAACTTCGGACTACGTCCCACAAATTTCCGTGGACTGAAGTAGTAAACCCAGTCTCCGGCTTCAAATTTCGCTGGTCGTACACGCAGGTCGTAGCTGTGCTTGCGTCGCTCAGCGCCCTTTCTGAGACCTTGGCGTGCAGCGCGATACGCTTTTTCAAACTTTTCCAGCAATTCCGCAGCGTAGGTCGAATACGTCTGCCCGTTCCCGTCTGGTTCCACAACTCCAGTTACCAACATTTGTTCCAGTTGCGCATCAATGGTGGCCTGATATGGAAGCGGTTGCCTCCTCAACGGTTGTCTCACCGGATGAGAGTCCCCAGTATCAATCCTATGCTGAGTAATCATGGTCCTTCCCAAATCATGGTCAGTGGTCGAGAAAATGCTTTCGTACTCGACCAACAAATTCTTCAGACGTTCTTTCACCTCAGCCGAAACATCCTCGGAGACATCTTCCATCAATTTTTCCACTAACTGTGCTTCCGGACCCGTCTGTCTATCACTGCCTTCCATTACTTCAACATTTACGGGGTGCAAATCGCCCAACATCAAGTCAGTAGTTAACATCGCAGGCTGTTCATTCAAATTCACCACACGAATGCACATTTTATCATCATCATCATTCAGCACAACTCTAGCTACATGCAATCCCGGCCGAATCTCTTTAGATTCAGTCATCCACGCTTCAGCTGTGGTCGTCAAATCACGATATTGCGTCCTACAAGGGATATCGCACTGCGAACGAGGAAGAACAGTTGTCTCCTCAGCAACAATAACCCTGCGACACCAAAGTGAACCATTGCCCTTAACCAAAGAAATGCGGCGTCTACCAACAAAGAGTGCACCCTGACCAAAACCAAGTCGACAGCGGTGTTGCCTCAACCAATCCATTCCCAGCATTGGTTCCCCAATCTGGTCAAAGACGAGAAAATTAGTCTCAATGGAAAAACCTCTGGAAATCCTAATTGGGACATCAACCTGACCCAAAACCCTTATCTGTGTTCCGTTAGCAGCCAAGAGAATGCGAGTGCTAGGCTGGAGCAACAACCCATCAACATCAGACGAGGGAACCAGGCTTACCTCCGAACCAGTGTCCACGAGGAACGTTCTTTGCCGTCCGTTGATCACTCCATGGATGTAGATCGCGTTGTTCGTCACGCCAGTTGCTCTGTCTCTCGTTGTATGGTTGGTGACGGTCTCTTGCTCGGTCGTCGGCTGACCCGAATCGCGTGCGTCGTCGTTCCGGCGGTCTGGAAACTGTCGGCGTTGTCGGCACTGGCGTGCGTAGTGCCCTGGGGACCCGCATTTGAAACAGGTCGACCCACGTCCCAGACTTCCTGATGCGTTACCTTGAGACGGAATGGTCGGCGGAGCCATCGGTGCGGAGTTGAAGTTCGTCCTGTTCGAGCTTCGAAGTCCCTCCAGCTGTCGGCAGATTCTTTCTTCCATGTCCTGCTGCCACTTGCGCTGGGCAGTGAAGAAGTCGTCCAGCTGAGACTGAAGCTGTCCTCTGGTGTCGGCCTCCTGAGTTCCTCTTATTCGATTCGCCGGTCTGCGACGATCCTCCAGGTCTGCGGTCTGTTGATACGCCGACAAGCGTAGAGCTGTTCGGTACGCCTCGTCGATCGTCTTCGGTTCCCGTTCTCTCACCTTTAGAGACAGCTCCCGGTCACGGATAGCTTCAAGGAAGGCGTCCTTAGCAACGATCTCGGTCGTCTCGTTCGACGGCACTGGATAGGCGAGAACGACAAGTCTCCGGATGTCGTGCAGCAGATCTCCCAGACTTTCATCCGCCCTCTGTCGACGATAGTAGAGTTGCGCACGAAAAGTCTCAGCTTGACCTTCCGCGCCGTATCGTTGACGAAGTCTCTCGACCAGCTGTTCATACGTCACCTCCGTTCGCGCTCCAAAGTCCCACAACAGCTGCGTTGCTGCCTTTTCCAAGGAAACACGGAGGAAGTCGACTTTGTCGATTGCCGTCCATCTATTGTGGCGTGCGCAGACGTCGAATTGTGCCAAGAACGATTCGAGAGACCCAGTCCCATCGAATTTTGCTGGTTTCATGGTCATCTTCCGTTCGCTGACCAAGCGACTGACGCTGTCCAAGACTTTTGTCTCCAAAGCGCTGACGTCTGTTTCGGAAATCAGCAGTCTTTTGCGATCCTTCTTCGGCGGGTCATCGAAGTCGATTCTCTCCAGAAAGCGGCTGGACTCGACCTCAAAGTCGACCAGGGCGTCCGTTGCACGTCTGACTGCTGGCGACGAAGTCATCGGGCGGTCAACAGCGTTTCCGTCCATCTCTGCAGTGTTCCACATTGTTGCTGAATTTCGCTCCACTGGCTTATTCCGAATTTCCAAGAAGTCCGACGAAATCCAATCACTCCACTTCACGGTACCAGTTTGTAAAGAATCTCGACCCACTAGGGCTGGGCAAAAGACCACCAGGAACCGAGCTCCAGACCCTAGTCGTTAAGGCGATGGCCGTCCGTCGTGTAGTCCGGCGTCAACTGGGGATTGACGACTAGCCAGTCAGGCTTGAAACACTTTTATTCGACTTCAAGAAAACCCTCGTTAAGCTGTCCTCAGCCAACTTCTATAGCGCCAGAGTTCGGAGCAAGTTCGGAGCAAGTTCGGAGCAAGTTCGGAGCAATTCGCGTAGCGCCACTGTCTGAAAACTAATATACCACTGTCTGCAGTAATTGCCAACGCAGAATGCTGAATCGTCGTCGTGTAGAGGACCGCTGCTTCGCCAGCGCACGTCGAAGTCGGTGAAACGGGTCGGGTTTCGAACCAGAGTCGACGTCGTCGTTGCGTAGCGATAAAACTGAACCACTGCGCTCACCCGGTCGGAAACGTTGGCAGATCCGGAGTCGAATGGCGTCGTCGTTGCGTAGCGAGAATCACCAGACTCTCCGTCGTCAGCAGCGTCGGATGACAGAAGAGAACGACTGTGGGTCAAGAATCGAACCCCAGCCACCAGCGTCGGACAGCAAAGGCTTACGAACCTTTCGTCGTCGACAGCGTCGGATCGTAGTCGTCGTAGATTCACGAAAGTCCCCAGACTTTCCGCCGTCAGCCGCGTCGAGTTACAGAAGAGCTCGACTGTGGGTCAAGAATCGAACCCCAGCCACCAGCGTCGGACAGCAAAGGCTTACGAACCTTTCGTCGTCGACAGCGTCGGATTGCAGACGTCGTAGATTCACCGTAGCGCTCTTCGAAGCGTTTTCTCCCGTACGACTCGTAGCTGCACTGCGCCTCGAACCTGTAACACTCGGCTGTCGCAGCTCTCTTCTATCTCACGGCGACCGCGTCGGCTGATCCTTCCGTTCGACGACTGTATTTCGACGACTGCTTCTCTGACTGTTTCTCGGTCGATGACTGCACTTCTTCGACTGACTGTTTCTCGATGACTTCTTCTCGGTGACTGCCGTGCCTGCGCACGCACTCGTATATATACGTATGCGCCAAGCCACGCCCATGCATATATTATGTAGACGCTGGACCACGCCCTGCATATATTATGTAGTCGCCTGTCAGGCCCAGGTAGACGCTTAGCCACGCCTTGCATAAATTAAGTAGACGCATGTTTCAACGATACACAGGCAGACAGGGACACGGACAATTAATTAAAACAAACTGCAGGGGCCTATTTTTACAACAGTATCATAGTAATACTGTGTAGTTTGTATAAGCTTAGACATCACTGCTGAACGTAACGTAGGCTACATGTAGGTCATAGCTTTAGGCCTTAGTCTGAACAGAGACGCAGTCATCTTTGTCACCGTAAAACACAAGTTTAAAAAGAATCGCCAAGTCTGATCTTGTAGCAGTAGCAACAAATAGTGATTTTAGTTTGTTTGTGTGAAATTTTGCCAAAATTGAGTGACCTTTACGTACACTAGCTAGGGTTCTAACCTCTTTTATTTAATTTAGAAACTTGGAACGCTTTCCAAACTCACACAATTTTTAATGGTTTTCGAGGAAACCATCGTTCAGAAATTGCAAATCATTTTCACTACCTAAAAGTGAACTTGGTTAAATGCTTAATCCTTTTCATGAATTACGATAATATGATACGAAACCACTCAATGAAGCAGTGGCGGTTCTACCGGGGGGGGGCTGGGGGAGCTACAGCCCCCCCCCAGCTGAAAAGTTAGCCCCCTAGATTTTCCTAGCCCCCCCTATACAAATGTTAGCCCCCCCAGTTTAACGCTTAATCAGCTATATATTGCTTACAATGTCTGTTGGTACCAAGGCCTTCTAATTCACTAATTTCTAGATGCTGTTCTGTGAAGCTTTGGAACCGTAACACAGCAATAATTATCACCTTTCACATACCCCTGTACTGTTGCTTCAATGAGAGTGCTCAGACACAAACACATGTCTATCTATACTAATAGCTGCCCTTCGACTACAGAGGACCCTTGGGGTGTTTAAGCCAAAGTGAGGAACTAATAACGGCTTCAGCGGCTGAGATTAAGCCATACACCAGCACTGAATTACCCTGACACCAGCTTCTTCCTTAGCTCACGATGACAGAGGGGGCGGCCACAGGTCCCAGCATCAGCAGCACAGATGGTCAGACAAGGCCAGGCCAGATAAGATCCCATGTGTACTATAACAGTGTATACAGTATACTGTATATAATTATGTGCATATGTACAAGCTGGACAGTGTGTACTAGAATCCGTTTGGAGCACGCACATGACTACATGTGTACATCATTATAAAATTCAAATTCATTGCGAGAATTAAAAAGAGAAAAGTTGAAGAGTTAAACGATGAAGTTTTCGACGGCAATGATAATATAATCCTACAGTAGGTATGTAAAATGGCATAATGAATCTACGTGGTAAGGCATAAGTCATGGGAAAATTTACCAGTTGCAGGAATATATTTGCCCGAAACATGAGTACCCTCAAGTACTTTTGCAGAAGGCGAAAACACAATGGTGACGGTTAGATTTTAGCAAGAGCGTGAAAATGCAAACAAGAAATTAAGAACATCAATATTTTTCATAAGGATTTTCCAACTAAATGTAAATTTATCGGTTTCAGGAAAATTGAGTTTATAATTTCGTATGCTAATGAAAATGTTATCCTACTTTCTTAACGTCATTTAATGGGCCTACTTCATTAAGCAGGTGAATAGGTAAGCACTAAGCAGAACACTCATATTATATTATATGACATGAGAATATTATAATATAAACCAAGTTTTGTTATGGAAGGAAGCATAAAAAAGGACACTTGTAGGATACTCCACAAAATCTTTACTAAGCTTATACATGGAGGTATCACATTCAAAAAATCATTTTCAAGAAAGACTATGTACGGTTTTTTTCGCAACCTGACAGATGAAAAAGTGTTCTGCAAACCTGCAAGTAGATAAATTGGAGCTATTTTGTTTGTAAAGTTATTTAGACATGAGTTATTTGCTCAAAACATGTGTTACAGTTACAATAATGAATCAAGTGCAGTGCAACAGACAAGTTGAACATACAACATTTGTGCTGTGTGGATTCTTCAGAAGATGACATACAACATTCTTTACATACCCTTTGGCAGGGCATGCAAAAACTGACCTCTTAAGCCTTTTGTACTGTCTTTTTAGAAAAGCTAAAAATATTGGTTTTGACAAAAGTTAAACATAAAGTTACATAATACGTTTTTCTTCGATGTCTTAATTGTAATCCTCATAGGGGGAATGAGGTACGAGTCTTTCTCAGAACCTGATGCACTGTTCTTGATTCATCATTGTAACTGTAACTCATGGACACAAGTTTTGTGCAATGAAAAACTTATTTATCCATTCGTTCATTCTTTTCATTCACTAAAAATGTTGTGCTTTAGAAATCATTCTATTTAGGCCTATGGAATGTCAGTCAGATAGTCCATTATCAATTTTTATGTGAATATATTGCTGAAACGGGCAACGGGGGCCAACGCACTCAACTGCGTGAACATATACATCTATGAGACAGGAGGGGCTAATGCAATTTTTAGCCCCCCCCGTCTAAAAAGTCTAGAACCGCCACTGCAATGAAGGTGAAAAGCAGCCAGCTCTTCTAACGGAGACTACGAACTTCTAATTGACCTAGCTATCACGAGTGAAGCAGAATTCCAATGAACCTTCACATTCTAGCCTCATGTACATGTATACGGCATACTCTTAGTAGGATCCACAAATAGTGGTTTTTAAAACAATGCAATTTAATCTTTCGTGATATTATAAGAAAAATAAACCTTCTAAAATTTAGTGTAATTAGGTATGTAGGCTTATAATATATTAGTAGCCCTTGCTTCCCGTGCGTTCAGCATGATTCAATGCAGGGGCGCCCGCAGGCGTACGCACTTACGCAAGTGCGTACAGCAGCGGCGCCCGCAGACGTACGCACATAGGTAAGTGCGTACAGCGCGATGACCCAAAAGGTATGTTTTTGGGAAATTCTAGGTTAATGACTAAAAAAAAAAAAAAAGGTCATCAGTTTTTTCGGCGGATAGAAAAGGTATGTTTTGGGGAAATTCTAGGTTGATCAGTTTTTTCGGCGGCCTAACGAAAATTTTTCCCTGTTCGCCCCTCCATCGAAAATTTCTGTGCGTACAAGAAAAAAATCCTGCGGGCGCCGCTGATTCAATGCCTTTAGTTGAGATTGGGGTTCCGCCCGAAAATATTAGGACGCGAAGGGTTCCGTGGCCCAAAAAGTTTGGGAAACGCTGGATTATTTTTATGTACGCATAGGGGGAATTCCCCAAAATGTGCGTGTTGCAACGGGGGAGGGGGTCGAGAATGCGATTGTTCACGTACGTAATAATTATTATGGATAGGTTGAACATCGACCCAGCACAGCTTTCGTTGGTTCAATGTGTCTTTTGCATAGGCGTAGGGGACATTTCAGCAGGGGGCCAAAATTTACTCATGCACGAAAAAATAATCCGGGATAATTGGCCTATATGTCTGTTTACAAAAGTAGAGTTTCTGTTCTTGCGCCCAAACCCATGAAGACGGAAGGGGCCCGAAAAACAGACTTTCCCGAAATAGGGGGGGAGCATTTGCCCCTCTGGTTCACCGCCTTCTACATTTATGGTCTTATGCTTGTTCATAGAATGTAAATTAACCATGGGCGGAGTTTGGTTTCCGTTCTTGGAGGGCTAAAGCCTTCTTGGGGGGGAGCTAAGCCCGGGAAAAGATACAATTTGCACGGTAAAAAAAATTAATCTGGGTCTTCTTGGGGGGCTTAGCCCACCAGCCCCTGATAAACTCCGCCCATGAAATTAACCGATTGCATACGCTGGTCACATTGCATAATTTCATGAAGCTTTCTAAGAATTGAACAGGGTAGCTTTAACCCGTATGCATGCACTACTCCGCATGATTTAGGCTTACATAATTACCTGCTCATTCAGTTGCCTCGAGCTGATAGACGGACTTTGGAACACACTCGAGAATGGAGATTGGAGAACTAGGCCTGCATAGACCGATGAATGATGGACCGCGCCAGGGATGCCACTCATAGCATTTTCCACATAGATATAGGTTTTTTCGGACTTGACTAGGTTTCTAGCTTTTTTGACCTTTTCTGAAAATTCATAGTGGCATCCCTGATGGACGCTTGAGAATGGAGAACTATGGGCTCACAATGCTCGATGATTGATTGGATGGTTGATGAAGTATCTGTCCAGATCCATTCAGTTCATTTGACCTGCACAAAGACGTGGACAGATTTATGATCGCTTTGTTGTCGCTTGTGTTTTTCTATTTCAAGTGACTCGAGTTACGTGTTCGAGCGGTTGCGTAAAGTCCCTCGTAAACAATGCTTGACTTGGGCGACCCCATATGCTGAACTTTTGAAAGCTGTTGTGCACGCATCCCATCGGAGTCTTTGTTCCAACGGCGGGCAATCTAGGCAACAAGCCTCCAGACAACCACAATATGATCATGCAGAGGCGACAGATTTATGTCAAGCGCGGGAGTGAGAGCTTATGGTGATCGTGCAAACGGACGTGCTTGCCATAAATCGCCCGTCTACGCTGGTTACAAAACAGGTCAGGCGCCGCCTCTGCAGGCAAACATGGACCCGAGCTATAGTCAAGGATAGATGAATTATCTGACCAAAATTTAAAGTTATTTACTACATTAATGAAAACTATTAGACCTACAATTTATAGATGTTTTGAATTGGATTAGAATAATAATTTAAATACTGATGGTCTGAACAGCATATACATTTAATTTCGAGAAGCTGTTGTTGACGTTGACGTGACCTACTTAATCGTATAAATTATCATGATCTCGAGAGATTGCTACAGCACCAAATTGTCGAGGTAAATTTAAGTCAACTTAAAACGGTGTGTCCACAGTAGATCACTGCAGTTGGGTCGGACAGTTACACACATTCAAGTGTCTTAGGTATAATTAAGTATTTCAATTTACCCAAATCCTCTACATTAATTCAAAGAGGACTGCGCAGTTGGCCTACATCTGCAGTTTAGGAAATAAGCTATTTCGACATCTCAATAACCTGCTGGCCTATACATAGGTCAGACAACTCTTACAGGAAGTGGCCTTAATTGTTGTTCAAGAGTATTAATTTTCAATAGATGGTTTCAAACGTCGGATTGTTGATGCATTAAGAAAATTTGGCCGGAAAAACTTTGTACGCCACGCCGCGCGTTGCACATGTGTGGTGTGTTGGCTCGACTAGACCCACTGCGCATGCGCACGCGACATATCGATTCAGCTTATTAATAGGCCTATTTATTAAGCGGATACCGTGAGCTAAGGTCGCCCTCATTAAACTCTCGAATCAGTCAGTTTACCTTTTGACCGAACGATTATCAGCAGAGGTATTTCGCACACCACAATTATCGAGTAACATTTTTAGAGAAGGCAATCAGCGCCATGTGAGTCCCACTATCAAGAAGCGGAACACAAGGAACACCGTTGAATACGCGAGACTTGCCACACGCAGCGATGCGGCAGATGCAGAACGACCACGGTGGGGTATCCACATTCGAAACTGCGTGGATCGTTTCAAGACCAAGACCAGAGTTCGAGACCAAGACCAACGTGACACTGTGTTGAAACTTGAAGCCAAGCCAACAATTGGATTGATTGAGACCAAGATTAGAATTTGAGACCAAGACCAGAGTTTTGAGACCAAGCCAATAGTTTGAGACCAAGACCAGAGTTTTGGGACCAATACCAGAATTTGAGACCAAGACCACAATTTCGAGACACTGTTCCATCACTGGGATAGACTTGATTCAGATGCATTTTAAAGAAATTCACGTAACACTAATGTGCAACTGAGCAAAAGTAACACGAAAAATATTTCAAAACAAAATGCAAACTAGCTCTATACAAAGGTTGAAAAATCGAAGTCAGCGTCACCGTTGCTAAAGTATCAAACTCAAAATACCTCTAGCGAGTCGCCGTGACACTACAAAGGACGCATACAGCGCTGAAATCGAGTGAGCTGACGACAGATTCTCAAGTCGGTGTTAGGAGTCCAACCAACTACAATAGACTTTAGAAGACATACAATAGGTGGCGCAATTTTCCTTCAGTTTGTACAAGAGTTTTACGCAGCGCTCGCTAATAAGCTGGTGCCCTGCGCTCAGCTTTCGAACAGCGCTTGAAAAATTCGTAGTCTACGATTACAATAATAATAATATTCATTCTCAATAACAACTGTATTGATCTGTAGGAAGGAATTAATAATAATCATCAATGTACGGGTTGGCCATTAATCACAGAAGCCGCGTGTTCATCTCAGCTGTCGTAAATGTTCGATCAGAGAACGCTGGAATGGTATAGGGGAGTCTGGTCCCACCAGCCCCAGTGGGCTGATGTGACCCACAATGGTGTAGGGGAGTCTGGTCCCACCAGCCCCAGTGGGCTGATGTGACCCGGAAGACCGCGGCTAGTCGAGGCTGAAGGGGAATTGCCAGACTTCGACGCACCGGATGTAGAAATCCTCGGCTGTTTCCGTCAGAAGGTCGTTATCGAACGTCTCGCATCGCTGCGTCCGACCGTGATTCAGGTCATCGTGCAGCCACAGACCAAACACACCACTGAAACATCATCACCAACGTCATCACCAACGTCATCACCGACGTCATCACCATCACCATTATTATCACCATTACCATCACCATCACCATCACCATCACCATCACCATCACCATCACCATCACCATCACCATCATCATCATCATCATCACCATCATCATCACCATCACATCACCATCACATCACCATCACATCACCATCACATCACCATCACATCACCATCACATCACCATCACATCACCATCACATCACCATCACATCACCATCATCATCATCATCATCATCATCATCATCATCATCATCATCATCATCATCATCATCATCACCACCAACGTCATCATCATCAACGTCATCATTAACGTCGTTGTCATCGTCATCGACATCAGCAGCAGAAACATCAGAATCATCACCATATCGTCGATCGTTGTTCAGTGTTTAATCTAGACGTCTCTGGGGAGGAAGCTCCCCATGAGTAAATTTCACCCCGATTCAATTCCCCCCATAAGCATCGAAAGGTCTTGTGTACGTGCAGTTATGGTTTAAAAAGGTTCACAGATCTTCAGTAGCGATAATGGTAAAATTTTATTTCCACCCCTTTAAATCCGAATTCCCCCCAAGTCAAGGGGGGGGCTAGATTAAACACTGGTCGTTGTCATTATCATCATCACCTTCGGTCAATACGTCACCGGCATCGTCATCATAAAATACGATGATTATCATCAACACCAATATCACCACTACAACTACCACCACCACCACCAATGTAGTTGTCATGTTTGGCGGGTTCATTTCAGATGGAGCGCTCTGGAACGGCGTTCCATGATCTATATTAGCTGTTAAAAATTAATTTAATTCAAATGTTTTCAGTGTTAATTGATAATATAATAATATATGTATATATATGAAGTAAAAAATTAGTATTGAAAATGCCACTGAATGAAATGCCCCATTGTCTATCACCTATCAATATTGTTCTCCCCTTGTTCAGTTCCGGAACCGTTTTTCAAGCGAGAAATCACTGGTTGGAACTATATTTATTATTATGGACGTCCTAATTATCATCACTGTCATCATCAGTAAGTTATATGGACGTCCACCGTTCGTTAAACAGCTGAACGCATGCTAAACATAATAATTATAAACCTACAATTATGATTAATAATTATTATAAAGCTATAATTATGATCAAAGGAAAATATGGCTTCTGCTTACTCGCTGGCACCGATGTAGAAGTTGTTTGGGTTTCCTTTGACGAAGTAAGTATTCTTCCCAGACCAACAGAATTTCTAGGAATCAACAAAATCAAATGGTTTTGCTGCTAATCAAAAATCATTCAACTAATCATTCCGTCGCGTTCTTCGCATTATTACGACTTGTTTTGTATCCTAATCTCAATTCCACTTTATTTAAAACTTAATTTTCCTTTTAAGAAAATCTCAATTTCCCTTTACACTAATTTAAAATTAATTTGAAGTGATTTTCATTTTTATTTAAGACAAACTTAATTTTCTTTAAAGCAAACCTCATTTTCTCGTGAGCAAACTTTAGTTTTCCTTTAAAATAATATTTTTCATTTGACGTTAAAAAGACTACATTTTGCCTTAGAATAAAATTTCAATTTCCTTTAAAGCAAAAACTTCAGTTATGTTTGATGCAACATTAATTTTCCTTCAAAACAAATTTCAGTCGATATGATAGAACAGAAATGTCCGTCCTGTGTGTCTGTCACATTTATTCATTGACGACAGTGGCAGTGGCAGTGGAATGAGGAGGAGAGTGAGGAAAGAGGAGTTGAAGGGGAAGAATGGATGATGGTGGGAAGAATAGGAGAGACCCAATAGGGCAGTAATGGGCCCGGGAGATCAAAAAGGAAAAGGGAAAAGTAATAGAAGAGAAGAGAGGGAAAAAGAGTGAAAAAGTGGAGGAGCGGAAGGGGAAAAGAGAATGATGTGGGAAGAAGAGAGGTGTGGCCTGTGTGGGAGGAGAAATGGAAGTGGAGAGGAGGGAAAATATGGTGAAAGAGGAAGACTAATTTTAATGGATCCGCACGACTTTACTCCTTTTAGTTTAAACGTCTTAAAAGGAGTAAACAAAGACATCTAGTTTTTCTTATGAATGCAGTTATGGCTTTATTAATTTTTAGACCAACTTTTCCAACAAGAAGAATACTCGAGTTTTAAAATTGACAATAAATCATAATATCTAGATAGGCATCAGTCATGAGCAACTCACCTTGAAGACCGGAAAGAAGGTGAAAAGAAATGACTCTCCGTTGCCATAGAAACCTTCGCTTTGTCGAATGGAACAAGGTAGCATCGCTCCGAAGATCTGTGCAAACAGGTGGTGAATTACAGAGCAAGATACGACAAGTATAAAAACTCATGACTATAGGTAGAGAAGGTATAGCAACGCAAGGACAATTTAGGTACAGTTAACGCAAGTTAAGGTGAAAGTAACACAAGGTAACGTGCACGAGGTAAGTAATAAGCCTAAATAAGGTATATGATTGACTGTGTAAAGTAAAGGTAATTTCTAATTCAAGTGATTCATATTAATTTCAAGAATTTGTAGGCCTATATATATCTCCTCAGATTCCTCTTCAAGAAATCTACACTGCAGAGCATAATATTATGCGTTACCTTTTCGTTCATATCAGCGATGACGAGGAGCGTCACAAGGTCCGACTTTGCCATCGACCGATAGAGAGTGTTGATGCTGTAACCATGCACACTCGAGCTGTACACGAGCTTCCACGGACGACCCTCTGAACTCGACATCAGGTGCTCGCGAAGCTGTAACGCAACGCCAGTCCAAAAATAATAATTACGTCTATCGCTGTGAAAGCAATGAGGTTTGAGGTAGCAACAAGGGAGAGTAATGTGAATAGGTGTCTGGCAGTTCATGGTTCCAAAAGAGATGGAATTTAAGGAACGTTAGCAGAATTCGAGAGAGGAGACTGGAATTAAGGCTGTGATTGGCGAAAGAGAACTCTGACGAGGAACGAGTAGATTTGGGCAGTTGGATAATGAATAGCCGACGAATGTTATTTTGGGTGAAATGTTTGAAGAAAAATGTACACAGTATAATAGTATATAGGTAAGAGGGATTCTATAATTGAAGTCAACAGTGTTTCACGACGGTATCGGATCGAAGCGCTATGCATTGATCCGATACTTTTTTTGTTATGCACAAATTATTGCAGAATAAAAGCACGTAGATTAATGTAGGCCTAAATAAATGCGAATACGTCCATGGTGTTGGTACGCTTGTACGAAATGTGCAGTGGCTTACTTACGATCCTGACGTGAGTCTCTTTAAGGATGGAACTTTCTCTAGACATCTCTGGTAAAGGTAGATGGCAGAATTCAGCGATGGACAGCGATCGTTTGAACGGTTTGGCACCTGTCGACTGAATTGAAGAGAGAACTAATCACATTATTGATCATCATCACTGCCAGTGATACGCTACACATTTCCTGTAGCATACAGTCACACAAATTGAAATCCAAGAGTTATCTATATCTAGAGCACATAGTTCCGCTAATCAAGAAACCATTGCGATTCGAAGTCACTTAGAAAAAATAAAATTTATCAGTAGGCCTACGCCTATTTCATGCCAGTTAATAGCCTACAGCAAAAACGCTGACAATGCAATTTACTAGAAATCCAAGGAGCTGGATGTTTTAGTGAGCAGTTCTGCACAAAAACAGGCACTTGTAAATGAATGCATGCACCTGCAGTAAGAAAACTTGTGTGCAGTTAGATAGACCATTATAGTCAAAAATCTCCATTGTCATTTGATTTGAGAATAATTTGCAATGGAAGATGAGAAGGCAGAGAAGAGATTGTGCAATTATGAAAGTTCCTTAACAGAAGCACTGCAAAGTAGCCTCATGCATGGTCGCTTACATAAAGTCAGTGTAAATGCTTTTAAATGGATGCTGTGACATGATGTTGAGCCTGCGGTAAAAGTCACCGTTACGGAGATTATCGTTTTGCTTACGGGTCGAGGTGAAACAACGTTGTCGAGTATTTCGAAGCTGTCCGACGACTCCAGATCTGTTTTTCCATAGGCATCCGGGTAATTCTTCTGCAGGAAATCGCTCAGATCCGGAACACTAGAGGAACACAGAAACACTATAGTTGGATGCTGAAACACTAGAAGGACAGTGGTTGGACACAGCAACACCACAGAAACCTAGCAACAGTATAATTATAGAAGGACGCCAGACCGATAGAAAGCAGCAAAAGAACACATAGGTGCACAGGAAAAGAACATGAAATCTACTAGAGTTGCACGCAGAAACACTTTAGAAGAGCAGAAGGCGCTGGTTCGACACCGAGGCACTACAGCAAAATCAAAGAACAACACAGGAACGTTAAGTAGCCAACGGCAAATTATTGTTAAACTCCGCTTTCGATAGTCTAAGCTCCGCTGCAATGGTCCAGTTCTCTTACGAAACCGACCTATCACACCAAGACAACCTCCTAATCTCTGTGCAGCTGGTGAGTTTCCTTTGTAAAGGCGTGATAATTATGAATTTATTTATATTATAATACCCAAATGCATATTATTATACCCAAATGCATATTATAATACCCAAATGCATATTATAATACCCAAATGCATATCATAATACCCAAATGCATATCATAATACCCAAATGCATATCATAATACCAAAATGCATATCATAATACCAAAATGCATATCATAATACCCAACTGCATATCATACCCAAACGCATATCCTAATACCCAAATGCATATCATAATACCCAAATGCATATCATAATACCCAAATGCATATTATAATACCCAAATGCATATCATAATACCAAAATGCATATCATAATACCCAAATGCATATCATAATACCCAAATGCATATCATAATACCCAAATGCATATCATAATACCCAAATGCATATTATAATACCCAAATGCATATTATAATACCCAAATGCATATTATAATACCCAAATGCATGCATGCATACCGTAGCATACGTACATGTTTTCGTTTATTTGAAAGCAGTGTTCGACGGTCGTTGTTTCCTGCACTGGGAGACAGACTCGGACGAGGCTGCTGATGGTGGGCAGGTCCTTGTCTGCCTGAGACGGGATGCCGAGCTTCACAACCAGGTACTTGACGTCTGGCGAAGGGGAAGAGAGGGAAGATGGGGAAATGGGGGAAGTAGGGGAAGAGGGTTTCGACGGAGGAGCAGACGAAAAAACGACGACATCCCGATCTGCATCAAAGCAATCGATCGATTGTTAATTATGGCAGATGCAGTCAGAGAGAAAGACAGAGACAGAGACAAGGACAGACAGACAGACAGACAGACAGAGACAAGGACAGACAGATACAAGAACAGGCAGACAGGCAGACAGACAGACACAGACAGATAGACACAGACAGACAGACAGATACAGATAGATGGCCAACTGGAAAGAAAGACGGCATGAATATTGGAAATGCAAATGAACATCATAGTCGCAAGATGTGAGCAATTCTATCAATCTCCGACAACGTTTGAATAATGATTTTTCTAGTAAACACAGGTCAAATTAAATTCATTATTCATTCGTTACGAGAATTTGTATAGCGCCTCTTCAAGGGGAACTATTTAGAGGCGCAAATTAAATTAGATGGCATTCCGTATGAATGAAGTCATGCCAAATTAAACGAGAACATTGCAAAGAAATGAGGTCAGGACAATTCGAATGAGGCCCGGTCAGGTCATGTCCAAAGGCATGAAGATAAAAGCGTTATACGACGTATTCTATAGGATAGCCTAAGTTTATAGGAGAAGACTTTAACACCTTTAACGTTAGTAGCAATTAATACATTAGACTATAATGATTCGAGTCTGTTATTTCGCCATATTATTTTAGAGATCGATACTTGGTCGATATAATAATTATTATGCTGGGTAGCAAATTTAAAACCAATAGGCCTACGTCAAGTCAAATTTGGTTGAGGCGAGATAAGTCGGCTTAATACAAGATGTTCAAGAAGATTAAACTAGAAGATCTGGTCGTATCATAATAATGATATCATAATTATTAATGGTCATAATAATGATATCATAATTATTAATGGTCATAATTATTATATCATAATTATTAATGGTCATAATTATTATATCATAATTATTAATGGTCATAATTATTATATCATAATTATTAATGGTCATAATTATTATATCATAATTATTAATGGTCATAATTATTATATCATAATTATTAATGGTCATAATTATTATATCATAATTATTAATGGTCATAATTATTATATCATAATTAATAATGGTCATAATTATTATATCATAATTATTAATGGTCATAATTATTATATCATAATTATTAATGGTCATAATCATTATATCATAAATATCAATGGGCATAATTATTATATCATAATTATTAATGGTCATAATTATTATATCATAATTATAAATGGTCATAATCATTATATCATAAATATCAATGGGCATAATTATCATATCATAATTAATAATTATTAATGGTCATAATTATTATATCATAATTATTATATCATAATTATTAGGTCCAATTAGACGGTTTTACCTTTGGCACGAGCTGCTACGTTCTCCTGTCCCGCGTTTTGTTTTTCACCCTCTGCCTCGCCCCTATCCTCGTCTTTCGCTACCTGTCCCTCAGCGCCAATCACTCGAAATGAGATGCCACTGTGGCTCGATATGAAATCGTCGGTCCATGAATTCAAAACCTGGTTGTTCGACTTCGTTGGTTCACCTGGCGCCGACGATCTACGAGTGGCATCATCAGCTGGACGATCAGAAAACTTGACATCTGGATGATCTGAGGAGGATTGGTTCGACGGACCTTCATTCGATTCTCCCTTCTGCTGTTCCTCTATTTGGCTGCGTCAACCAAGAACCAGTTTTTTTTAGCTTTTATCCGTAGGTTATTATATCAGACGATTATAATTATTGGATTTAATTAATCGATAGCCAATTAATTAATCGCACAATGAAGCCAGTCGGGAAATTTATACGATACAGTAGACACCTGGTTACAGTTAGGGTCGTTTTAAGGTCGTCGTGGGTCCTATAGGCAGCCTCGCATTCGTAGAACTCGGGAGTCGCCGCTGACCCTATAGTCTTCTCCCTCGCCCTCTTCTCAATCTATCGATGATGTAAAGTCGATATAATTAAGCTATATGCAGCAAGAAAGCAACAGATCGCGCTGGAGGTCACCTCAATAATTGTATAGCATCTAAATACTTTTCTATTCTGCATGCTGCGATATGAAGTTAAAACCCTATCTCTGGTTTACCATACAGAGGCTATTGCTATATATGTATAATATACAATTATACATAGCCTACATACATATATAAACATAATATATAGACTATGATACTAGAAGTGAGACGTATGTATATTGTATAATTTAAGTGGCGCCTTTCAAGTCTTACATGTATAAGAGATCAGATCATCTGGAAGGGCATTTAAAACTAATTCACGTATAGGCCTACATGTGTACCTGTAGGGATTCGTGTCGATGATGTTGGCGGAGACCATGGTCTTTCCGAGGGACATTCTGTAGCGGATGAGTTCCTTGAGCAGACCGAGGTCGTTGTTCTCTGCCATGTCCGGATCAAACTTCACCTCATTGCGACTTATCTCAAGAACACCACTTACGTTCGGATCCTATTTGACAAGTAAATACGAGCGAATGAGCGATCGTGTGAGTTAGTGAGCGAATGAGTTAGTGAGCGAATGATTGAGTGAGCGAATGAGTTAATGAGTGAATGAGTGACAAGCGCACTTGCATTGTATTGCGCTATAACGATAACATAATGTTAAACAAAAATAAGTTGTGGCATTTAACAGCAGATTATAGTCACTCATGCATAGCTAAATATGACTGAAATTGCACCAATTAATTAAATTGCTTTAAAACAAGCTTGATTTAACGAAAGGCAGCATGCAAGGATGTGTGCGAGTGAGTGAGTGAGTGAGTGAACGAGTGTGTGAGTGCTAGCAATCCAGAGGCAATTAATGCGTGCGTGTGTGTGTGTGTAGGTGTATGTGTGTGTGTGTGTGTGTGTGTGTGTGTGTGTGTGTGTGTGTGTGTGTGTGTGTGTGTGTGTGTGTGTGTGTGTGTGTGTGTGCATGTGCGAGTGTTTTAAAAATGAGTAAGAGACGCATGCAGACTGACTTGACTTGACTGTTCCAGTTTGCACGCAGGACCGTGGACTCTTAATTGAAAACCTACGACCATTATTTTGTCTTTGCGAATACACAATTACACATTTGTGGCCACTGTTGCTTCTTGTAAGAGTGAGTTGCAAAATAGGAAGAGAGTGATGATGGAAGGTTATAATATTAGTGTAGTTCTACATAAAAATACAGGTTTGCATGAATTCGATTTGGTCAAGGTATAAAAGTTTGTGCTCTAGAAATAGCGGACTTGTGCGTGATCTAGAGGGAGTATTATTTATGAGGGTTTAAAATAGATACCGGTAACGTAGTATAATGAGGTGTAAGGAGGTAAGACACTCTTTCTTATCATGCCTAGATTCTTTTAAATTTTATTGCTGATTTCCAAAACAACTGTTTTCCATTTCAAATGCTGGTCGATACGGACATCCAGAATTTTTTTAAAGGATACTTGAGGTATAGCGTTGCTATTGACAATTAATTGACTATAATAATTGTGGATGGATTTCCCAGTGGAGCAAAAAGTGATGCAGTTGGTTTTAATTAGTTCCCATTGAAGAGGCGGCATACAAATTCATTTAATGAATGAATGAACAGAAATCGAGAACTTGAAAGCACACCTTTCCGCCGGTGACGTAATCAACATTGGCAGTGAAGATGACGTCATCTTTTTGTTGAAAGAGCTTTTGTACCTTCACAAATACATCCGATGGTCGGCGTTCCTGTAAGCGACGGTAAAAGTATTAGGTAATTAGAAGTTCATGTAAGCGAAAAATGGTACTT
>OX457041.1:42231333-42643833 GCA_949752735.1 Lumbricus terrestris
TAATATATCATTATGATATAGGAGTCTACAAGTCTGGTTAACTTTGGGGAAAACAGAGCAAATCCAGTCCAAATGTCATTGGAAGGGGGATAGACTACAGTGTATAAGATTGTCAGAATGTATGCAGTCATAAATTAGGCAGCTGTCGAATGCAACGAGAAACCTCGTTCCATTTTTCGGTCCCAGCGTATTTTGACGTAGAGTAGGCTACGGGTGAGAGACCAGGAGATACATGTAAATAATAGGAACGTGTGCTTTGTGTGTATTCAATACGAATGTCGTTGAACGATCATCTACCATTCTACCTCCTTCGTGATGCACTTGACGATATGCATGAATAGTCGATTTCAGAAACGATCAGTGAATTCAAAGTTGCCTACGAGAATTATTTACTGTCTGCTACACTCGGTTTCTTATGAACAAGGTTAAATGGCTAACGAGCCTAATGATTTGACTCTACGACTCGCTATGTCACGACTCTTAAAATTATATACAACGCACTTCAAAAGATCCGCTGGCCTGGTATTTCTGTCTCAGGCCGGCCTAACCCAGGCATTGTCAGTCATCCGAAAATAGAGCAGAGACTATTTAGTAGGCCTACGACGTGCTTATACGCCAGCCGCGTTAACCAGCCTTGCCCGGAACAAACCAGTGCTGTCCATTTTCAATACAACACTGCTGCTGTTCAGCAGAAGACTTGCCTGCAGTAAACGATTCGCAATTTCTCATTCACTTGCCAGCGCTGAGTGTAACTTATAATTATTTATTAGGATGCAATCTTCTCTTGCAGTTGCATGCATATATGCACGTACGCACCAACAGCTGGTGGTCGCTCCTAACAGCTCATTCAGTATAATTATAATTCATTTCTCAGCTCATTGACAGTGGCGGCGCAAGGATTTCAGTTTTTTTGGGGAGGGGAGGGGGCCTAATCCTCGCGGAGGAAATATTCCATTCTCATCCGCCAAAATTTCTGAGGACCTCTTTTTAGTCATCCGGTCGAAAATCGTGGAAATATTTCAGTTTTGCATGTAAAAAAGCCCGGATGGCCTTTTTAGGGGGGGGGAATTAGCGCCTTAGCCCCGCCACTGCTCATTAATAATATTTATGGATGAAGGTTAGTGTAAAGTAAGGTAAGACGTGAAGTAGAAAGTAAAACAAGGAAATAAACGCATGATCAGTTTAGGGTTGTTTATGTAAGGAACCCCAAGGAAGATGTGTTAGGCAATATAAGGCAGAAACAATTAGATTCAAGTAATAGTAAGTATTTATATGTAGGCTAGGCTTAAGCTACAATGGTCAGCCTCTTGTCTGAGAGTGAACCGGGGGGTGTTGGTAAGAGGTAGGGCTGGCCGCTCTGGCTTAACATCATGTCTCACTTTAATTGTGGGTACTCCTCATGGAATGGCCTTCCCATTCTATCCGAAGCAAGATACATGTAGATACGTAGACTTCTTCCATTCCTATTCACTGCTTAAAGGCTTTTCTATTCCGACGGGTCAACTACGCTGAGAGCAGCTCTGAATAGCATATGTCTATACACCGAAAGTTTTCAAATGCAATACTCTACAAAATCAGAATAACCAAAAAAGAATATTAAGGAATGAAGAATGGAGGACAAGAAGACCTGAATTAATGAATGAATGATAGAAGAATGGATGGTACGAATGATTGAATGAATGAATGAATTAATTAATGAAGGATAGAAGAATGGAAGGCACGAATGAACGAATTAATGAATTAATGAATGAAGGATAGAAGAATGGAAGGCACGAATGAACGAATTAATGAATTAGTGAATGAAGGATAGAAGATTGGAAGGTACGAATGAATGAATGAATGAATGAAGTAAAAAAGAATGCAAGGAACGAGTGAAACACAATAATGGACAATCGATTAATAAATATAGTCGCGCAACTGTGAAATTACATTGGATCATTGTAATGTAATCTCTGTGCTATGTCTGACCGTGTATTCAACGGTTCCCGGAGGTGGCTGGACGGCCACTTTACGGCTCGTTATGGACTGGACTTCCCGATCAACGTCGCTCGTGTGGTTACTCTGGACTCCTTTGCACAACAGAGACAACAAGAAAGCAATCGCTAACTACAACCATCGGTGAACCACGTCGGATGTTGATGAACGATAATTAACGAGAATAGAAAATGTTTAGAAATTATCTTGTGCGCCATTATTATTTTTGCGAGCAATAAAAATGTTTGGGGGGAATGAGGAAACAAGTGTCACGGTGTTGACAAAGGACTACGACAATGGATAAAATGTTGATTAATTGATTGATTGATTGAATGTAGAGGCCAGAGGGTAACGGTGCTGCCAAAGGACTATGACAATGAATGCCTCCAGTGGATAAATTCCATTGATTTATTGATTGATTGATTGACGGACTGATCGATTGATTGATTGATTGATTGATTGTAAAGGTTAATACAGAGGCCATGCAGAGCGTCGCGTGTTGCTGGATAGCTATGACAATGAATGTTTTACCAGCGTATGAGTGTCACGTGTTGTTGAATTCTAAAATCACATATTTCTAGAATGATCGTGCACTTATTCACCTCCGCCTGATATCTGGAATCGACCGGTTCTGTCCATTGGAGGGTGTTTCCTGAATCCGGTTTTGCTAAGAAGCGATCATCGATCGATCTATTGTGCATTATGGTATGGGGGAGACGGGGGCATTATGGCATACCCCACTTTTATAATTCAACGTAGATTTTATCAGATCACATTGTGATCGTGTTAAAGATCACAATGACAATGACAATGACAATGGCGATGACAATGGAAATGACGATGAGGGTGACAATGACGATGACAATGATGATGGTCGTGATGATCGTGATAGACATGGCTGTGGTCGTGGCGTTGGTGATGGTGGTGTTGACAATGATGACGATGACGACGACGGTTATGACAACCATGGCACCAAAGACAACGAGATGAACGAACCTTCGACGATCTCGTCATCTCTGGAGAACATCCTCCTGGCGTTATAGGAGCTCAGAGGACTGATCAGGGTCCCACCGAGGTCGATCGACTTCGATCGTCCTGTCTTTCTCCGATCCTCGTACTTCAGCTCCGGTAGCCTCGATGGTTGGATGGGAGACTGGGTTCCAGATCGCGGTGCACGAGAGAAACTGGTCAACATAACACAAACCTACTTCAGTTCAGACAATAAAATTAAGATAATTATTTGAACTTTCCTAGTCAGATCCAGAATTCCAGATTCAGATTTAGCTGATGAATTTGGATTCGCATACTCGGATTTCATAATCGTGCTCTGATTTTGATTCCATTTTAATATCAGAATCAGATTTTAAGTTGGGTCCAAAATGGGATTAAGATTCGATTTCTTTAAAATTTATAGTAAAATTGGAATTCGTATTCAGTTCCTGAATAGAAGACTTGATTGGCCACAGACTGATGAATTATTCTGCATCCATCCATTCATTGCGTAAATTTATATAGTGCCTATACAAAGTGAATACTCAGAGGCACTTCCGCCCCATCAGCCCCGGCTTGACAGGGCATTGAAGAAAATCCAAAGACGAGCAGAGTCAATGTTAATACGTCAAAGTGGCACCAAATGTAGGTCTACATTGTACATTGCTATTGATTAAGTTTACACGCTACTTAATTTGGTCGGAAGGAAAGGTATATTTAGGACAACGTTCTAACACAACTCTTTGAAGCTCACCGTAAATTTTAGATCAAATTATAAAAGCCTACTCAAGTCATACTACATGTATACGCCTATTAGCAACTGCATGCCATATTACGACGTAAATTATTCGAATTTGAGTAACTCCTAAAGAAAGATAATAATGCAATACAATTGAGTGTTTTCACTTCTGCAAGACCAATCAGATCACATCATCCAGTGGTAAATATTTCTCTGTCATAGATAATTATATAGGCCTATCTATAATTATGGGTACAACTGAATAGCGATGCGACGCTCTTCTTGGCTTTAATTGGACCTAACTGTAGGCTTACATCATACATGATGCATCACAAAGTTAAAAATTGAAGGAATCCAGATTCGAAGAAGTCTAGCTAAGCGTTATAATATTACGGCCGATTATTGTCATAATATTGTCATAACATCTCTTCCACTCTACCACACTTGGCTCTCAATTAATGCAGATTGATGTGGATCCAAATTAACCCAATATAATTTTTATCCTCGTCGCCAATTTGAAGCAATTTAGCACTTCAAGCAGGCGGAATAGAGTTGACAAGCAAGTGATGCATGGATGATGAATTGATGGATAGATAGGCCTAGATGATGGATGGATGAAAAAAAGGGGCAGATGTCTGATGGACCGCGTGTGACACACAGACAGACAGACAAACACAGAAGGGGACAGACAGAAACACGCACACAAACCGATAGACACACTCTCTGCGAGGCACACATACATTCAGACATATAACCAAAGATGTACACACAGACAGCACGTGACCAACCTGTCATTAAAAAGCTGCAAAAATCCGAATTCGCGTTGACTAAAGCAATAAACTTTTTCCCAGTAAGTTTGTTTACCGAGCGAGACAGTAAAAAACATCAAACAATGTCGCCAAAGTCTCCTACACACGATTTCACAACTCAGACCCTCGATCGCATCTGTCAAGTAGGCTGTGTACGGTCTGCAGCACCTTTAAAGATTTGAAGGGAGTGGAAAAGGCAAACAGTGCGATCCGCATCACTCTGGATTTGAAATCCAGTTCTCCGTGAAAGCAAATGAATGGACCGTGACGGCAAAGAAATTATCGAAGAAAACAGACTGATCTTCTGTTTGGAGAAATGAGGCGTACACAGCCTATTAGAGGCTTTGAATCAGGGTGAACAGTTTGTCAGAATCTTTTAACTAGACCCGTAGACAGACAGACAGACAGACGGACAGAAGGACAGACGGACGGACGGACTGATAGACAAACAGACGGACTGATAGACCGACAGACAGACACACATATAGACGCAGGCAAACGTGGACTGTTTCTTGGCAACATTATACTTTTAAATCTTATCAAACTCGTAGACTAACACTAGAAAAGACTAACACTAAATCGCATCTCTTTATATCTGTTGGGTAGCCTTCGTGAGATTCTTGTTAAGGCGCTATATAAATGGTCATATACATACATACATACTGGATATTCATTCCATAAATAACATTTAAACGGCCACCGATGTGGAAGTTGATATTCGAGGTATAGTAGGCTACATGGATCCCACATCATTTGAATGTCTGCGACTGGAGAACAGTATTTTTTTAAACACCCCTAAGAACTTGCTCGGATTATAGTTTTAAATTTTAGATGTATATAATTAATACAGCAACAATCACGATATTATGTGGATGTATACTGAATGTAATAATAATTTGTTGATACAATACAATACACTCGACACGAAAAATATCGTAATCTAAAATCACCAAATTTCTAAAGAACCACTCGAAAGTCAAGCATAGGGCACCAGCTTATTCACGAGCGCTTAATATATAATTATATATAATTTATATATACCTGTTGAAAGTCGATGTGTGTGTGTGTTTACGACTGACAACATCGACCAGAAATACATGTGATGAAAAAAAAGTTGGTTAAACGATTCATACGAAGCTATTTCGACGTCGGTTCAGTTTAAGTTGAAACTTCTGCCACAAACAAGTCGCGATTCGCTTTGGCGTCGTCTCTGGCTGCCAATCCCATGCGGGATCTACCAAGTCTTAAACTCGTTGTTTTTGAGGCTTGTCTCCAGATTGGTTGTCAGTCAATCCCTTCATTTCACAAACTAAATGTATACTTATTGTGCAATGTGCACAGTCGACAACACAACGTCTCGTATTTTCAATGGTTGAAGCTGAAGAGGCTTTTGCTTAAGCCCAAAATGGCGCAGCATAAATGAATGAACGAAGGAATAAATGGAGGAATCATCGTGCACATGTCAATGGCTGAATTAATGAACGTACACACAGGGCGAGGATTGCCGTGTGTGTGTGGGGGGTGGAGGGGTTCAACCCTGGTTTTTCTTAGGACGTCATAGGCCTATATCAAAGTCCTCATTGCACGTCCCAAAGTCACATAAATCAACGTCTGACTCCCCCATCCAGCTATTTTTCTACAATTCTCGTGCTGCGTACACAGATTATAATGAGAATAATAATAATAATAATAATAATAATAATAATAATAATAATAATAATAATAATAGTAATAATAATAATAATAATAATAATAATAAAAGCAATCTTCGTTTATTTTCAAACTGATATAGCGCAGTATGATTACAATTCATGGCATGACGGTTGATCAATCACAAGACTTATTACAGGAGTCGAATTTAGCTGTCTGCAGCCAACAAGGCGCCCACAACGTCCTACTACTCATTTTACCAACGCAACCTGTCGTCTGGAAGGTTGAGCGAATTAATTAAATTCAATGATGAGAGGAAGACCTAGCCCGAATAGGATGACTATGGCGGCTCTTCTGAAATCTCTAATGAGATGGCATTAGCGGTGGTTTAGTAGCATGCTCGTTGCTTTGCAGCCGAAGGTGTGCAGGTTCGAATCCACCACAAGCCACCGTGTAGGGACCTTGGGCAAGTCCTTCACTCGCAATTGCTCAGCGCTTCGGCGTGAAACTCCGATTCAGTGTCCGCGCTGCAGTTGGGAGCGCCTCTGAGCAGGGAGCTTGAAGAAAGCGCTATAACAAGTGCACATACAAACAGGCGAACAATTAGCAGCGGTGGTATGACCATAGGGATATCATCACTTACACGAATCGAGGATTGAGTTTTTGCATCCACGACTGCTGCTTCCTGACATCGGCGCTTCCACGTCGCTTGCTCAGCATAAGACCTAGATCGAGTGTCTCTTCGTCCATAACTTCATCGTCGTCCAACTCTTCTTCCAACCTCGTAGCCACAACTTTTGACCGATCCATTCTTTGTAACCCACAGACCGATCAGGAGATGAAATCGATCAGCCGACTTCTATCTTACTTATCTTTATTATCAGTGACTTCTAATTTCTTCGACTCTTAGATCAACGCTGGACGGTCGTCTTTTAGAATCGCTATACCTGCCGCAAGTAAGTCACTAAGGTTTGCATGTAGATCAGCAGATTAGACCCAACTGCAGTCCTCGCCTCAACTACTGCTAGGCCTTTAGACGCAAACAGCGAATAATCAATTCGCCAACGTTGAGAGACACACTCTCTCTCACACTCGAGATCTGCAACAAACTGGTTCGCTTAAACTTCCTGTGCGCCACGTGAGACAACAAAATCAGCCCGATATTCAAACACCGCCTCTGACAAACTCTCGCTCTCTTCTATATTATAATATGCATATAGGCTTACACACGCCCGCGTGACTATACATGTTTATATTTACATACATCTATTTACGTACATGAGCAAGATATTGACATATTATAGGTGAGTATACATGGGCAGTCTAAAAATATAATTGGTACCAGCTGCGGTTCGCTGAGAAGGACACTTGTACATTGGTCGAAGTTGAAGTTCGTTTGTTCAACTTTATTGACACTTCAATGCATTCTAAGCCTCTTGTTAGTCTTGTATATTGGGAGAGATCCGACTCCACACAGTCTGACTATAGGTTATAGCACAGATGTAAATAGTCGCGTAATAAGGTATACAGCCTACGCAGATGTGCTCTATAACTGGACACATCTTCAGCCCTTTTTTAATAGTGCAACGTGTATCGAAATTCATAGGCAACACTAAGTGCTATTTACCAATATCCATTTTGTGTGTATTTAATGTTCGGTTCACGATGTTTGTACACGATGCTTTCAAAAGCAATATAGACAGTCTGTCCATATAATTGAATAGCATTACAAATATCTAGGCTAGTAGGCCTATATAATGGACCCGAACTATAAATACACATACAAATGGGCATATAAAATAAATTTATATTTCACCCTAAATGTTCTAACCGAAAAAAAGTTAGACTATATTACTTTTAGTGAGTACACCCATGGGCGGAGACCTAGGGGGGGGGACAGGGGGGGACGGTCCCCCCAATCAAAGTGTTGGGGGACGGCCCATGCATTTGTCCCCCCCAATGTTTGAGCGTCAAGACTTTTTTGGCAGCGAAAATAGCAATTTTCGTCGAGGTTTTGTCCGGATGACTAAAAAAAAAGGTCATCAACTTTTTTGGCGGCGAAAATAATTTTTTCCCGAGATTTCGCCGGTCGTCAGAAATTTTTCGGAAAATGTCGCGTCTTTCCGTCCCCCCCAATTCTCGGCCCAGGTCTCCGCCTATGAGTCCACCCACTGTGTTTTGATGATCCAAAAACATGACGTAGCAAAAAAGTAACATAAAGCGATTTGCTTAAATCACATCTCAAATAATAATTATTATTTTAATTATTATATTTATTGTTTGCAAAATTAACTTGGTATTGCCAGATAATCAGCTTTATTATTGTTCAGAAAAGAAGCATGTAGGTCTAGGCCTACCAGCGTAACTTCACATCACCGTGACATCGTTCAGCAAAACGTCCATCGAGTTGGTAAATAAATAATTTTTCGGGTCAGTAATTTTGTTATTAAAACAATAAAATTGGCTGACAGGGAAGGAGGGAGATATAAACTAATAAAGTGTCAAACTGGCTAAGGCGTCAATGACAAAATGTGTATTCAGATACTTTATGAGCATTGCAAGGTCTCGAAGCTAGGTAAATAATAATACTAACCGCTTACTCCAGATGATAAACAGTGTGAGCGCAGACATTAAGAGTTAAATTGAGAGTTAAGAAATATGCCGTTGATGAAAGGAGATCGGCTCAACGTCAATATCATTGTCCTATAGTTTCATTGAGGAGAACCAATGGATCATATCTCCGGATTTGAACCCGATGGATTTATCAAGTGTGGACACTGGACAGCAATGCTGGCGAATGAACCACAATCTGTGGCCAAAACCAAATGCGATAATAGAATTGATGGGGAACGATTTACCTATGGAACACATCAAGGAGGCCATCAAGAACTTTACAAGGAGGCTCAGAATAAGTGTCTGGACACTTTGAACACAAGTCGTGAAGCAATGTCAAATTTATTGTACAACAATTACTAGATGTGACTTGATAAAAATGTGCTTTTCAACTTTTTGTTGCGCTCGTTTTTGGATAGTCAAGAAAATCAGTGGTATTGTCCTGCTACAAATGTTTTTACGAAATTTTGAAAAAGCACAATTTTATCAAGTCACATCTACTATGTCATCTAGTAATTGTTGTGCGTAGATATGAATTAGCGCATACCTCTAAACCTGTAGACTTTATTAAAACAGTCGTAGGCCTACTTCTAGCCAAGATATTGGCAGAAAGACAGGGATTACTTTTCTGGCCCACCCTGTATGTGTCAATGAAGTGATGTGCAAATAGGACTCTAATAATTGTATATATATAGTTAGCAAAAAGCAATAAGAGGTTTACAGTGCAATTCAGGACAATATATGTACTCACTTGTGTTGATTATTATATAGTCTCTACAATTTATGTAGGCATACAATGGATATATAAATATTATAATTATATATAATTATTTCGTCAAATTTGCATAATATTAAAACAATGAATGCCTGTAACCTGGACAGCGGAAGAAATAATTATACAAAAATGTAATGATTAGGCTACGTATAAGCCTACTCGTGTAGAAATTGCTATATAAGAATTATCGTCATCGCTTGTATCATCGTCGTCGTCGTCATCGTTATCGTCGTTGTCAATGCCATCGTATCGTCATCGTCATTGTCACCACCACCACTGTCACCAGCACCACCGTCACCACCACCACTGTCACCAGCACCACCGTCACCACCACCACTGTCACCACCACCACCGTCACCACCACCACTATCATCATCGTCCTCATCATCGTGATCGCATAAGTATACGAAGGTGCATGGGGCTATAATTAGGTCCCGTAAAACTATAGCAGAGGTTTTGGCAGTTGAGATCGGGCTGCTGTAGGGCAATGATTATGCCGCGCTATACAAATTATGGCGTCGGCCAAACTGTTGTCTGGAATTATTGGGGTCATGGTTAATCGTTTTCCACCGAATTCTAAAGAGAATGTCAACTTGATTGAGGTAAACGTTGAGAACGCAAAACAACGATGATTTGGCCTCGTGAAAAACTTATGTTTGGGTCTATGTCTCGACGTCTGCTTGTGCGTGTCTCTCTCTCACTCTCCCAGCTGTCTCTGCGGCATTTTTGATTATCATGTGACTTATCTCCATATATTATTAAGTACTCACCTGCATGTATCTGGTTTCTTGATATAGACTATACTCTCTGCCCTGCGCACTGTCTCTTATTGTGCTTCTGTCTCAGTCACAGACTCCACCTGCCTCTCGGTCTCTGTCTATCTATCTATATGTCTCTGTCTCTCTTCCTCTGCCTCCGTCTGGTTCTAATCTATCGGTTGCTTACAATGAGTCCTGAATACCACCCCAGACGGGCACCCCTCCTTCCTTCTCTCCCTACTTCCGCTTTCTTAAACTCTTTCTTGCCTTACACTGCACGGCTGACTACACGTTTTATAAGCTTCTTGGACACGCTTGTTCGATGTTAACAGACATCTGCTGATGTCCTGGTATATATATATACTCATAGATACCGTCTTTTGCAAATTTACATAGGGTCTATATATATATTTGCATATGAATATATATGTGAATATATGTATAATATGTATAATATGTATATAATGGGTATTTTCAAACTCTAACACACTATCCACCAACTCTCATCATAAGGTTTATTGAATGCAGCGGAAATTCCCTTTTGCGAAGACATTTAAATATAGAATGATGGTGGGCAATATAGACCTATGTGAAGTTCCATGACGCCATTCATCCCGAGTGTCTGTAACACAATAATTGAGCGAAGTAAACCAAAATTACACAGATAATAGATCTAATAGGTTATTATTAAAGCTGAGGATTGTGCTGTTGCAGAGCGGTGCCGGGTTGAATGTATACACTCTCATTGAAAATAGTAGGTCTAAGAACAGAGAAGTATGAACAAAGAAGTAGGAACATAGAGAAGTAGGAACAGAGAGAGGTAGGAACAGAGAGAAGTATGAACAGAGAAGTAAGAACATAGAGAAGTATGAACAGAGAAGTAAGAACATAGAGAAGTATGAACAGAGAAGTAGGAACATAGAGAAGTATGAACAGAAAAGTAAGAACATAGAGAAGTATGAACAGAGAAGTAGGAACATAGATAAGTTTGAACAGAGAAGTATAGGAACATAGAGAAGTATGAACAGATAAGTAGGAACATGGAGAAGTATGAACAGAGAAGTAGGAACATAGAGAAGTATGAACAGAGAAGTAGAAACATAGAGAAGTATGAACAGAGAAGTTGGAACATAGAGAAGTAGGAACAGAGAGAGGTAGAATCATAGAGAAGTAGGAACAGAGAGAGGTAGGAACAGAGAGAAGGATGGACAGAGAAGTATGAACATAGAGAAGTATGAACAGAGAAGTAGAAACATAGATAAGTATGAACAGAAAAGCAAGAACACAGAGAAGTATGAACAGAAAAGTATGCATGAACATAGAGAAGTATGAACAGAGAAGTAAGAACATAGAGAAGTATGAACAGAGAAGTAGGAACATAGATAAGTATGAACAGAGAAGTAAGAACCCAGAGAAGTATGAACAGAGAAGTAGGAACATAGAGAAGTATGAACAGAAAAGTAAGAACATAGAGAAGTATGAACAGGGAAGTAGGAACATAGAGAAGTATGAACAGAGAAGTTGGAACATAGAGAAGTCGAGAACCGAGAACTTCGGCGAGAAGTCGGAACAGAGAAGCATGACATGTCTCCTGCTTAGCTACAGTATATAGGCTATACGCTGAGTCGTTGACTAAACTGACTTTAAAAGACATTAGAATACATTTATTAAACTGTCCTTTTTTGCCGTCCTGGAGTCGGGAGCACTTCTGAGTAGTCCCCTTGAAGAAGCGCTATATAAGTAATTGAATGAATTAATGAATTTATGTTGCATTAACTGTGATTACCACCACCAGCACCACCACCACCACCACCACCACCACCACCATTTAATTTTTTGAGACCATAGCATATACAGTAGATAGGACTTGACATCAATGGACTGTATATACATCGCATTACTCAATACATTAGAATGGTCAAAAATTCATTACGCAGCACAGCAATACGATAAAAGTTGCATGCTATGCAACAATACAATACAATACAATGCGCGACATAGAAATTCACAACAAAACAATAGACCGCATTGCATACAATGAATACGTCACATGTATCACGCCTCACTATAATTATTCCATTTCTTTTCTGGTTCTAATGACGGTAGCTTATGGCAATCGGCCATGAACCAGTTCTAATTCTGCAGCCGATGATTTACCATAATTATCCACAGCCACTGCATTTAAGTAGCGCCTGACTGAGTAGCCAGAAGCAGTTCAGTGAGGGCGTGGAGTTTGTTGGTGCAAATCGGTGAGCGACTGAAGAGAGGAGGAGGAGGAGGAGGACTACAGATGGATTGATGGAGCGTAGGAAACGGACGAATAAACGCCAAAATGCTGACAGAGGAAACGCATCACTGCACATCTTCACGGTCCGATGAAGCGTGCATAGAATCGAGTGCCTCGTCATCGGATTTAGATCGAATCAACCATTGATTTATCTATCATGCTTCAGCGTAATTAAAAGTAGCGCTAAATAAGGCGCTAAATGATTTCTTATTATTTATTATAGTTATATATTGCATTTAAAATAGCAGCGTTTCGATGAACAAACGCGTTTTGCATATAGTTGCTATGGAGACGATTGTTGGCTGAGCGTGACATGTTCTGGCCAATCATAATCATTTGCGTCTCGATATATAAAAGCCCGTCAAGGCCGCTCTGACAGCAATTTACGTGCGTCTTTTCTAGACGCTCGTGGGCGTATTAGATTCTTTCCTGTCGTACCTTCAAAAAAGGCTTCAATGTTGGATAAAAATCAGAATGAATGGGTCGTACATGTTTACTATGAGCTACAGAGTAGATTTGGACATACAACACTGCCATGTAGACGGCTAGAGTCTGTGTAGTTCCTTGGGTGGGTGTCGTATATGTTGAATGCAAATTTAATTTCGTGATTTTTTTATGTTTGAGTGCAAAAATCCAATGTCGTGATGTTTGAGTGCAAATTCAAATTTCTGATGTTGCATGCAGATTCAATGCACGTGCGAAGGGGTTGTCAATCTACGATGAACTAGGGTTTGGCCAGGGGTAGCTTTCTTTAAGTAAACCGAAGACTTCTATAAACTCCCGGCTAAAACGTACGAGGAATGCTACCGTCTCTCAACGATTTCTCTGACTCATCTGGGGCTAAGTTCACACTTCTGAATACATCTGTCTACCAACTGTAACCATAAGATTAGATTTATGCCATGTGGCAAATGTTAGGGTCGACGAAATAGTCGATTAGTCCAGAGCACCACATGTAGGTCAATAAAGATCTGCACAGGGCTTAAAGTGTGACTGTATGGTCATTGGTCATGGATGGCGTCTATGAAAATCTGAACGCCGTCCTGCCGTCCTGCCACTTATGGCTGGCACAGCCTGGAAAGGCAAGGGTGTAGGAACTTCTTTTGGAAAGGTAATGAGCGTCCAGGTACTTATTTTACCACACTTTAAGTACTGCGTCATCGACTTATATATAGTAATCATTCATTCAAGTTAGAACTTTGCAATTCGGCGCAATTTACGCATTTATCTCATTAATTGTTTCAATTCTCGACCGCTTTAGTTTCAAAAGTTACAGCCAGAAAACAAAATCAGTTTGTATCACGTGGGAAGAGTAGATAAAATATACCATGCGCATATGGATCCAATGAATATACCGGTACGTTATGTGTGCACAATGTTACAAGTAGCCTATAGGGCAGCGGTTCCCAACCCGTGGCCCGCGGGCCAAAAGTGGCCAGCCTGGCCAACAAAAATGGCCCGCGGCATCTCAATAAATTAAGAAAATATATGTAAAAATTGACAATTTGTACATGATAGAATATAATAATTCTTTTCTATTACAAATTATTTTATTTGGACGTTAATAAATCGCATCAAAATTCTATTTTGATTCAATTATAACAATTTTATACGCCTTTAGTTGATTAAATTTTAGCCTTGTGGCCCCCTAATGTCTTTCAACTAAGAAAAAGTGGCCCTCGTGTCCTCCAACTTAGAAAAAGTGGCCCGACAGTCAAAAAAGGTTGGGAACCACTGCTATAGGCGTATTAGCATCAAATTAGCACCCGCCACATGCAGCTAGATCATAATTAAGCCAGTCAAGACTGGAGACAGTGTACGCAATGACTGAATATCATTGACTAGAGTCTATTTATTGGCTCTGAATGAAATATTTTGCGTCATCGTCATCATTATCATCAACATTGACCTGTCAACCACCTGTAGCATAAGAAAATGCACATAGGTGGCACAAACCAGCGGAGCTCTGCGTTCCCTTTTGTGACCAAGAGATCATCAACATAATCATCGTCGCAAACAGCAACAACAGCAGCAGCAACAACAACAACATCATCATCATCATCGTCATCGTCATCGTCATCGTCGTCGTCGTCGTCGTCGTCGTCATCGTCGTCGTCGTCACCGCCACCGCCACCACCACCAACCACCACCACCACCACTTATATCGTTGCCATTTCTGCCTCTCTGTTAACCACCCGGGTCTTCTAAAAGTGGATAAGCTAAATATAATTATTATGTCAACTAGTAGCAACTAATGTCATACCTGCTTTGCCTAGCATCCTATGACTTGAATCCTGTGACGTATACCTGCTTTGCCTAACATCCTATGATTTGGATCCTGTTACCTGTCGATCAGTGAACTCCAAACTATAATTGCAGTCAGCTGATCGCATCATCCGCTCTCGATCACATGATCATCATCACAATATTATTATAACGATGCAGCATTCAGCGAAAGCGTTTCGTTTCCAATGAGTTGGAAGCATCTGAATTCTTCGTCCTCATCACCTGACGGACTTGAAAGAAGACTGGTCGAGATGCTTTACGTTGCTTCTCCTTCCACTCTGTTTGGTCGCAGCACGACATCGCATTCGACATGATGAATGCCGCATTTGAAAAGCCCTCTAGTGTCGTCGTCGATATTGACGCGATGGAGGGGATGGCATTATTGCCTTGAAAGCCGGTGCCAGTAATGCCTCAAGGCCGAGGCCAATAACGCCTGAAGGCAATGCCCTTAATGAGACTTCCATTTATCGGTTCTCTGCCTGTATGCCTTTGTGTCTGTCCGTGTCTGTCTGTCTGTCTCGATGTCGGTCTGTAATTCAGAAGGGCGGGAGTTGTAGGACTCGATCGCCTCCGGGATGGATAGATAAATGGACGGATGCCGTCACTGCTGCTGCTGCTGCTGACCCGGTTACTAAGCATCTAATCTAAGTCTGATGTAGTTTTCCCTCAAGGTCAGTCACGGATTCGATTTCTAACGACTCAACTAAAGCACCCGTCAGCTTCACAATGCAATGCCAGAGTGACAAGGATGGAAGCGAATTTAGACACCGACAAAGACACAGATAGATGTGCACAAACAAACGGACAAACAGCCATCAGCCAATCAGGGACATGTAGGCCAACAGACAGTCAGTCGATGATCTACTGATGTTCTGCTTCTTGCCCTCAAACTTATGGTCCATGACGCCTTGCTTGTCTCCTTTGCACGCACTTCCATCAACCTCTTGCTGCTTGTGTGTGTGTGTGCGCGCGCGCGCGTGCGTGTGCGTGTGTGTGCGTGTGTGTGCGTGTGTGTGTGTGTGAAGCTTGTCTCCTTTGCACGCACTTCCATCATGCAATAACGTTTTCTCTCTTTTGTGATTATATGCACGACCATTTGGAACTGTAATGCCTCCTTACATTGAAACTGTAAGCCTACGTTTGCTCCCGGCTACTAGAACAGATTCATCGTGGCTTTTCGTTCATCTTTAAAATCGTTCTTAACAGCGGCGGCTGGTCATGGAGCGCAGTGGCGGCGCCAGCTCTAAAATTTCGGCAGGTCGGGTCGGGGTCATGGGAACTATTTGGCAGGTCGAAGAAATTGAGGGGTGGTGGTAGCGGGCATCCTTGCCTCACTCTCCTACCAATTACTCCTTCCCATTATCACTCCCCTCCTATTGTCATCCTAAGTGTCTGATTCATTATAGGTCGCCTATAATAAACCTCCTGTCCCATGGGCCTAGACCTCTATATTTACCTACTAGATGAGATGAGACGTAAAAGTCAGTTGATCCAATAATTGTAGGCTACCACAAACTTGTGATCTTGTGGGCGAGGAAAAATTTTTATTTATCATTTGAAACTCTTAAATAAAATAATGTAAAAAGATATTAAAAATTCCAAAGTTTTTTAGGCAGGTCATGAGACGTAAAAGTCAGTTGATCTAATAATTGTAGGCTACCACAAACTTGTGATCTTGTGGGCGAGGAAAATTTTTTATTTATCATTTGAAACTCTTAAATAAAATAATGTAAAAAGATATTAAAAATTCCAAAGTTTTTTAGGCAGGTCATTTGGCAGGTCGTGAGCGAAATAGGCAGGTCAAATGACCTGCCGCGACCTGCCGTAGCGCCGCCACTGATGGATCGAGCGGCTATAAGAAGATATCTGATAGAAGCGCTATAATCACGTCTATATCGATTGATTGATTAGTTGCTTGTTTGATTGATTGATTGATTGATTGATTCAGAGAGAAGCAGAAGTCGATAAAAAAGACAATTATCACAAGGCAAATGTGGATGCCTCAAAAGGTATACCGTGACAATATTGCGCATTGACATTGCGGCATGGTGACAACATTGCACAATTTAGTCAGGACGTCATGGCATATTACAGTGGCATTATGACGCCATGGCTGTGCTGCCTGAATAGCGCTGCGGCTTTATACGTGACGTTTGACATGGCATCCCCCGACTGCAATAAAAACGGTGAACATTAATCTAAGAGATATGTCGGCTTCAAGGCACATAAACAGTTCTATACGGAAGGATCGGAGCACTCACCCACCCACCCACCACCCACCCCCCACACACACACCCACACACACGCACACACACATATACACACACACACAAACAGCAAGAGGATGCAAGCACATATATAGGCAGCGACATTTGGAAGCGATGCTAATGAAACTTATAGCAGAGACGAAGATGGAACGAATGAATGATTAATCTCGAGCGTGGATCCTTGCAATCTCTCGTTCTGCGGTTGTATACGAAACGAAGCCGACATCATGACAAGTACAAATGACGTCATCATGACAAGTACGAATGACGTCATCATGACAAGTACGAATGATGTCATCCTTTTCATATTCTAATCCACATCGCGCAGTAGAATATAATTATTATATCAAAGGGATGACATATATATATATATATATATATATCACACGTGCAGTCGTACACAGCTAGAAGTGCATTTTTCGTATAGAGTCCATGCAGTATTATGAGAATCGTAGAAAAATAACTGGGGTGTGTGGGGGCCAGGCGTTGATTTATGTGGAGCTGGAATGTGCGATGAAGACTCTATTGCTTGGTCCTGAGAAAGAATTGGGGGGACTCCCAACCCAACCCCACGGGAAATCTCCCTCTGGTAAAGCCATAAATGTATACTTTGCGTGTTGCAAATAGTATGCCTATACACACTGTATGACTGCACAGGAGCATATGTATAGGCCTAAGGCTTGCACGCATGTTATAGTAATGCATTTAAATAATACAGTATTATATAAAATTATGTCCAACATTAAACAAGTTACAAATTGCACACATCTATAGGCTCAATAAGGTATAGCCTATAGGCTAACGCAGCGCCATGACTTAAAGTCTGAGTAGGCTATTGCTATAGCTACTAACCTTTGGAGTGCATGTGAATTTGTCAATTAAGGACCCTGCAGCATAGAGTGCACGGACTGATAAAGAAATTGCTTTTTGAGAGCATCTCTGTAGACGCGATTTTAATCTCAAGAATTTGATCGATTGGGAATCGAAGAAGAATGTTGATTTCTAGTTTCTATGGTGGAAGATCGAGGAGCAAATCATTCAGAAGTGTATGACACAAATCGGATAAGAAAATCCCAGTCTGCATTGTGCCGAAATACTCAGCACAATTGCCAAGGCGATTAAATTTAAAACATTTAAATCTCAATTATTGAGTTCAAAATCGATAAGCAATAGAGCTTAAAATATTTGAGCAATAAAGATTTAAATATTTAATCAACGAGGTTTAGCCTATATAGATCTATATATATATATATATAGGCCTATATTTGAGCAATCCGTGGATTTTTAAATGCTTGAGCAATGGAATTTGGATAAAGCATCAGAAGAAGGAGAATATTATTTCTATTTAGCAGCTAAATATTTAGCCCAAATCGACATCTATTACCTCTGGAAAAATCTGGGAGAAGATAATGACAACCATAGGCGTACGGGACATTTCGGCAGTGGGGGAGCAAAAAAAATTTTCCCAAAAAATCTGACGAATTTTTTAGTCATCCGCCCAAAATTCTTAGGATTTTCATGTGACGACCTTTTTTACCCCTGCGTGCCCAAAAAATCCTTCCGTACCTGTTTTGCCCGAAAAAATTCCGAATTTTTTTGCCCGTCCATGTCTCGTTTGCCCGAAAAACACATTTGCCCGAAATTTGGGGGCATTTGCCCCTCTGGACTCCCGCCTCGTACGCCTATGATGACAACAATGAGACCTGGAGGTTAGTTAGCTTATGTGTTTGGAGATTGTAATGATGTCAAATTACTGGATTTGTTTTTTATGAATTTTTTTCCTATATAGTCTGGCGGTTTTAATGCCAAAAGACCTTTACCATTTAACCTTATCCCATTAAATGTTAGGCCCTATAATAGTCAATGACGCAGAAGCGTTTCATAACCTGGGGAGTTTGTCCTACTAATATGAAAGGCCGCCGGAGAGGTCACATCAACCACAAGCTTATGTAATTATTATGTTCTGGATATGGCCGCTCTGAATGACTGAAGGCGAAGCTCCGGCACCCAGCTATTTTAAAGAATTGCTGAATGAAAATTGTGCTATTCATGTCTATACGGCGTCATCACTTTCATGGATAATTGCTATAGGCTATTTTGCAATATTCAGGCAAAGTTTACTATTAGGAAGTTATATGAGTAGGCTATAATAAATTATATGGAAGCTCTCTGTCCCTTAGTCGCATAGCCGCAGCTACTGCCGTTGTGCGTATAGCTAATTAGCTATTCGATACAAACAGACTGTACCCGGACCTATAGTAGTAGGCCTACTCCATTATTTTAATCGACACTGACATAGTTCTGCTCTGCTATAAAACACCGGGTGCCAGGCTTCTGTAGACCTACGTTCTGCTGTGGTTTACATAATTATCAATGTCATGTGCGGACAACATTAGTCAGGTTTAAAACTGAACGTATTTCGTAAGCGTGTCGCAACCTAAACATATCGAGGTCAGAAAAGTGTAACTTACTGAAATCGAGTGCTCTTGAAAATCCAGCTCAATAATTGACAAAACAGCTTCGTCAGTTTCTAGCGGAGACCGGACAAGCGACAACTGAGACTTCTATGAATATCTGGGACTATATCTTAATTGCATGACGCAATGTGCATGCGCGCCGCACATAAACAATGACAAACTCCGCAATAGGACACGTTCATTCTTTACGTCTAGGCCTATATACGTTTAAAAGCTCGAGTCATTGTTACTCAACTTGTTTTTCAGTCGTATCCGGTGAATCGATAGGCAGCAGAATGAAGCTGACAGAAAAGCTGAGGCAATGACAATAGGAAAAATTTTCATGAGAACATGTGACATAATGACAAATAAGTCGCTCTGTTACATTTAGGCCTATGCATGCATAGGCCTATTTGTATGTTTTCATGCTGATAGGCTAAGCATATGAGCATGAAATTATCTTAAAGTACATAAAAGGGGTTTTGGGAACGCATCAAAAGCGCTTTGAATATGACTACGAAAAGGATGCGAGAGTTCGGGTCTCATAGGCAACCGCAGATATTATTTCTGCAGAAGGGCAAAACAGAAAATGGTCAAGGTTCAATTACAAATAAAAACAGTTGATAAAGTTGTTGGGTTCACTTGCTCTAGTCTAGAAGATGATGAGTAATACTCAGGTCCGTAATGTAAAATAACATCGATTTATTCAATAACAGAGCAGTCTGACAAGGAGTAGGTTAACGTTACCCAAAGCTGACATGAAGTACGACCGATACAGCTGATTCGACAGAGCTGACGTGAAGACACACCAGGCTAACGGAGCCCAAAGGAAGACGGATGTAGGCCAGTTCACCAACGGGGTGGGACGGCAATCGAAGAAGACAAACGTCGTAGAACACGAACCACACGCCACGCTCAACAGGAGTCGAACACACACCACAGAGTAGACCCACGACAAGAAGCAAGCCCCCACAGTAGTAGCCCTTTAAATAGGCCCTGCCCTTCCCTCAACTCCCACATAGTCAAGGAGAGTCCAAGTAAGGAAGCCCAGAGGGGTAATAGGTAGCTAACACTCACATACCCCCCCACCAGAACATGAGGAGTCCAACGGGGACGACGAACTATACGAACAATGCTACGCCTAAATGCAAAATCACTCAGTACAAGCCATTACACGTACTAAGCAATTCAGCAAGACTTAACTAAATAATGCATCGCACTCATAAATAACGTAAGAGTCCGATATAATCATGATCTGAATACACAAACTTCATATAACCCAAATCATCAGTTCACACGTAATCACGATATATATACATACACATCAATAGTTCAAATGTCCAAAAAACTATACCTGAAACACAAGAAAAAATTTGGACACCAACTGGTGTATCAAAAATGAACCAAAATGTATAATGGTCATCGGCACAAGCCACCCTACACTACAGACACACTGAAGAGTTCATTGCCGAAGAATTCCGTGCTTTCCTTTTATGACAGAACGTTCCATTGAAACTGTTTCTGGACAGTGTTTGACTTTTCATGACAGAATGTTCCATTGAAACTGTTTCTGGACAGTGTTTGACTTTTCATGACAGAATGTTCCATTGAAACTGTTTCTGGACAGTGTTTGACTTTTCATGACAGAATGTTCCATTGACATACGACGAGGATAGACGTACCAGAGAGCATCTCTAGCACGCCTGACGACTCCGCTGTGAGGAGACAAGTGGAGACACTGATTGACGTGTGCCCTCACCCGCTCCCACTCACATTATGCAGATGGACGACTCAGAATGTCCGGCAGAACATTCCATTCGCCTGGACGATGTCTAATGTCCAAGTTGTACTGTTCAAGCTCCAAACTCCATCGCAAGAGCTTCATATTTTTGTTCGCCATCTGATGGATGAACTGCAAAGGTTTATGATCGGTGAACACCAGGACGACTGCGGATCCAAAGTAGACACTAAAGGCCCGCAAGGCGACCATCAGTGCCAGCGCTTCCTTCTCTATGGTCGAATAGCGAATCTCCTGCGGCAGCAGCTTCCGACTCAAATAGCAGATCGGGTGTTCCAATCCATCCTTCATCTGAAACAAGCACGCTCCCAGACAGAATTGAGAAGCATCAACACCCACACAAAACTGTTTAGTAAAGTCAGGAGGTATTAAGATAGGTCTAGAAGCCAGACGAGATTTTAGATCAAGAAAAGCAACCTCCGCTTCCTCATTCCATCTAAAAGGAATCCCTTTCTTTGTCAAAGCCGTGAGCGGCAAAGTAATATCAGAGAAATGAGGCAAGTACCTCTGATAGTATCCCGCTAATCCTAAGAAAGATTGCACCTGTTTTTTAGTAGCAGGCCTAGGAAATTTCAACACCGCTTCCACCTTCTTCAACCTTGGCTGAACTCCGTCAATCCCAATGTGATGACCCAAGAAATCCACAGACGCATTAGCAAAGACACATTTAGCCAGATTCAGAGTTAAACAAGCATCAGCTATTCGAGATAACACTTTTCGCAAATGAACCAAATGATCCGACCATGCTAAGCTGAAAATGATGATGTCGTCTAAATAAGCATCACAAAACTCATTCAATCCATTCAGCACTTTCGTAATTAACCTTGAGAACGAAGCCGGAGCATTCTTCAGGCCAAAACTCATGTATTTCCATTGGTAATGCCCTTTCGGGGTGACAAACGCAGTTAACGGAACTGACTCCGGATGCATCGGGATCTGCCAGTAACCTTTAGTCATATCCAGCTTTGTTATAAACCGTGACTGACCCACTCGATCAATTAACACCTCCACCCGTGGCATAGGAAATGGATCCGGAACAGATAATCCATTCAGTTTCCTGAAATCTGTACAAAGACGATCTGTACCGTTTGGCTTAGGCACCAAGACAATCGGAGCTGCCCACGGACTCTCGGACTCCTCTATTATCCCCGCTTCCAACAACTGATTCACCTCTTTATCCACCCTCGCCATTTTCTCAGGATTTAACCTGTAAGGGTATTGTCGAACAGGGCGAGCACCTTCAACCAAATCAATTCTATGAGACACCATAGATGTTTTACCCGGTACTTCACTAAACACATGTGCAAAGTCATGCAAAACATCCCGCAATTCCGCACGACATTCAGCAGACACTTCACATTGTAAGACCTTATCCTCTAAAGTCACATCATTCATCCTCACATCCGGATTTACCACCAACACAGAAGCCACCACCTCCTCATTCGGTCGCTCATACACCACATCCATACGATCCACATATCGCTTCATCAGATTCACATGTACCACCCGTTCCGTTTTTCTTCGATCCGGGGTACTCACTAAATAATCGACCGGACCAAGTCGACGTACAACCACATACGGTCCACAATATTTGGTCTGTAAAGGTTTACCCACCAACGGAATCAAGAGTAAAACCTTTCCACCTTCCTCAAAAGACACAGCACGTGACTGCTTATCATACAGTTGCTTCGATTTACTTTTCGCATCAACAGCATTTTCACCAGCAAGTTTCAATCCAACACGCATACGTTCACGTAATTGTAAAACATAGTCAATCACGTTCTTGCCAGACACTTCATGTACAACATCTTTCGCCAACCATTCTTCCTTCATCAATTGCAACATGCCACGCACATCTCTGCCATACATCAAATCAAAAGCAGAAAAGCCAGTACCCTGTACCGGAACCTCTCTATATGCAAACAAGATCCACGGCAACATTGCATCCCAAGAACCCGGATATGTTTCAGCCAACGCCTTCAACATATCTTTCATAGTACGATGAAAGCGTTCGCACGAGCCATTCGTTTGTGGTCTATAAGGACTAGTTTTCAACTGCACAATACCACATTCATGCACAAACACTTGCATCAAATCAGACATGAATTCTGAGCCACAATCAGATAACAATTCTTTCGGAAATCCGAAAAGCGAAAAAACTTCACACAAACATTTAGCCACATCCTGCGCCGTATGATTCTTCAACGGAAACGCAAATGGAAAATGGGAAGCCAAATCAATGACCGTGAGAATAAACCTATTCCCCGTTCCCTCACATACACTCAATGGGCCTACGATATCCATTGCCAAGCGTTGAAACACTTCCTCCATTACAGGCATACTGACCATGGGCGCCCTATAATTTCTGTTTCCTTTGCCTAAGCGTTGACACACATCACATGAACGACAATACTCACGAACGTGTCGATTCACATGAGGCCACCAGAAATGCTTCGTCAACCGATCCAGTGTCTTTCTAGTACCCAAATGCCCAGCCGCTGGTATATCATGGGCCACATGCAACAACTTCTGTCTTAAGTCACGAGGCACCACTATTTGTACCACACCCATTCCTAATGGTGTACACTTCTCCTCCCATCGACGCACCAAGACCTCGTCCACCAACGCATACGGTTGTACACGCCCACCGACAGACACCGTCTCATCCACTTGTGCATACAATGGTCTCAATTCAGGACACCGGCGCTGGCGCAATATTAATTCCTGTCGGCTAACATATAGCTCCGATCTTTCTGTCACAACAGATTCTGTCGCTGCAAATAAACTCGATAAGTCGCCTTCATCGAAATTCATTCGTTCAACTTGTCTGTCAATTATTTCACCTGGCGTTCGCTCTTGGTCGGCCGACTCCGTACTTTGACCCACTATCTCCGACTGCTCGGGCGCCGCTTCACTGCACACCGCCGTCTCCCTCTCACTCTGTCTCACTGCATGTGCTCTAGCCTGTGCACGAGTCGTCACCGCTACCTCCAACACCTGTCCTGCCAGCGCTGTATCATTACCCACAATGCAATGCACCCCAGCCATTGGAAGTGAATTCATTAGACAGCATAACACCTCACCTTGAACAAATGCACAATCAACATTCACTTTCACCAGAGGACATTCCACAATAGAACCAGATATACCTCTGAGTAACCTCGTTTCATTCATGTGTACAAACTCATGCTCATTCAACCATTCATTAGACACCAACGACTGCAGCGCTCCACTGTCTCTCAAGAATACCGCCTCCTTTCGTACACCCTCATCATCAATTACACATCCAATCACACAAAATGGTGCATACAGTTTATCAACAGATTCAATTGGCTTCGGAAAACTCTGTGGTTTAACAGGCGCCGAAACAGTCTGAACCAAACCCACAGGTTTCGCACCCCTCCAATTTTCCATTTGAGTCCCCTCCTTTCGTTTTAATTTCCAACAACTGGCATTCGTATGACCTGGCGCTCTACAAAATGCGCACGTGACCGGTTCCCCAAAACCAGTGACGTCATCATTTTCCCGCACAGGCTTATTAAACCCATACGTTCCTCTTTGAGGCGAACGTCTACCCCAATTTGTATCACGACGCGTACCATCCTTGTACCCCACGCCTTGACGCTCCCATACATCTTTCTTCTCACTTTCATCAGATGAGAATCCTCGTGTACGGTCGAAAAAATCCCTGCGGAACCCCCCAGAATAATGGTTCGGCCCCTGCTTGTATAACACTGCATATTCATCCGCTAAACGTGCAGCACTTGCCACAGTATCAGGACTCTTATCTATCAGCCACCTGTGTACTTCAATAGGTAACGCTTGTACAAACTGCTCCATGAGAATTACCTCTTTAAATTTTGCTAACTCCTCCCACGAGTTTGTACCCTCAATCCATCTCTGAAAAGGACTCTGCAGTCGAAATGCATAATTCGCATACGTTTCCCTCGGTTCTTTTCGCAACCCCCGAAATTTCTTTCGATAAAATTCCGGAATACGTTCGTACGCCGTCAATAGCGCACTCTTCACAATATCATATTGGACGCACTCCTCCAACGATAAAGCCGCAAAAACTTTCGCCGCCTTCCCCGACAACTGTGGCTGTAGGAGGGACGACCATTTTCCCATCGGAATTTGATGCAACGTCATTGCTTGCTCAAACGCCGCAAAATAATGTTCGATATCGGCCGAATCAAATTTTGGCACAAATTTCAGAGCTGCCCCAAAACGCAAATCCTCATTTCCATGCGCTGGTCGTTCGACAGCACCACCTCCTTCTATCCTCCGTCCGTCCATTTCTAATCTCTGCTTCTCAAATTCCATATTCATTCGTTTCTCCTCCATGTCAAATCTCCTTTTCGTCTCTTCTGCTTCAATTCTCAATTTATTCTCCTCTGCTGCAATCCTCAATTTATTCTCCTCTGCTTCAATCTGCATTTTCTTCTCCTCTCTCTCTGCTTCAATTTGCATTTTCTTCTCCTCGAATCTCATTCGCTCCTTCTCTCTCTCCCACTCTCTGTCCTCTTTTAAGTGCAAGCGCTCTAACTCGGCCTCCTCTTTCTTAGCCTGTGCCTTAAGTTTCCAAGCTGCACTACCCAATTTCGGTGACAATGGTTTCATAGCCATTCTCCTCACCTGTGACCTAGACACGTCCTCCACTTCCTCACCATATGTCTCACTCACCAGTCGAAGTGTGTCACTTGGTATGTCTCTGACATCCCCAAATTCAGGAATTAACTCCTCCTCTAACGACGCCATTTTACCTCTACGCCCTGTCGACTATTCGACGTGCAGACCAACGCACAGCGCAAAAAATTCACCCACGACAGCTCACTTCAAAACTGTCTCGACCAACTTTACAAAACTCGCAAAACTCAATGTCGCAAAACGTCGAAATTTCCCGCACTAATTTTCCCGACCTAATTCGCCAAAAACAACAACCATTGACCTGTCTTCACGGCCAACCACCATATAACACTTTTCCAACGGAATTACCACCGTACTATTCGCTAAATTTCACGGAAACAACGCCCCTTTTTTGACGCAAATTTCAAATTATCGTGAAAAAAATCCCGAGAGACCCCATCTGTTGGGTTCACTTGCTCTAGTCTAGAAGATGATGAGTAATACTCAGGTCCGTAATGTAAAATAACATCGATTTATTCAATAACAGAGCAGTCTGACAAGGAGTAGGTTAACGTTACCCAAAACTGACATGAAGTACGACCGATACAGCTGATTCGACAGAGCTGACGTGAAGACACACCAGGCTAACGGAGCCCAAAGGAAGACGGATGTAGGCCAGTTCACCAACGGGGTGGGACGGCAATCGAAGAAGACAAACGTCGTAGAACACGAACCACACGCCACGCTCAACAGGAGTCGAACACACACCACAGAGTAGACCCACGACAAGAAGCAAGCCCCCACAGTAGTAGCCCTTTAAATAGGCCCTGCCCTTCCCTCAACTCCCACATAGTCAAGGAGAGTCCAAGTAAGGAAGCCCAGAGGGGTAATAGGTAGCTAACACTCACAAAGTAAACAAAGTGCGTTGCAGCTTCATCGCGGGCGTCAGTATAATCATATGGTTGCTGGACTGGATGATTAATGCAAACTAGTGATCTCTGGTGTTGGTTTAAGGGTAGGCAAAACACTCCTACAACTGCTGTTGCTGGTGGTGATTATGATGATGCTGAATGATAAAGACGAGTAGTATGATGACGCATAATTCAAACATCGTTACAGAGAACTTGGCAGAATGAATTAGGCCGAAGCACGAGTTTCAATTGTTGTGCGTAATCAGAGGCCACGGCAGCAGCGTCTATTTACTTTAGTCACTCATGTTTCAAAGTACAATGACTGGCGCTGGTGCCATCGTCTCAAACAGTCTCTTTCTACTGTTTAACGACGACACTGCCATATCGAAGATGATTAGTGTCGCCCTCCTCCTTTCGCCAGACTTGGGACTGGCACTGGCAGAGTGCAACCAGTAGCGGAGTTAGCATGTTCGACCGCCGACCCATAATCCCATTGGGTAAGGCCTGGGTGACTCTTCCTTCTGAGGTCGAGTCTGTTGTCGACGACGATGAACAAAAAGCTTACTTTTAGAGATTTCTGTTACAGTCGCGCCGTCTAGCGAACTAAACTGTAAAACAATTATTATTTTACTGACCGTAGGCCTAGGCCTACTGTCCTGTCCGTGGAAAAATATCGGAGGACATGGAAGCTTTCCATCTGGCTGCTTGGATAAAGAAGGGAATGCGTTAGCATTTCATCGCCATGACTCCTTCTCATGGGCATAGGCGCAACCACCCTATGGGACCCACGGGACGCGTCCCTCCCAACTTTTGAGTGGTTTCATTGACTTTATCATTATGGTCCCCCCAACTTTTAGGACGTGATTCATTTGGTCCCCTCCAACTTTTAGGACGTGATTGCGCCTATGCTCATGGGAGTTAGCCTATGAGGACTGTCTTATTTTATCTTTGTGGTATCATTCTTCACGTGCAAATTTTTTCATATAGGCCTAGACATGAACCTATTGCTAAATAAATAATTATATGCACCACGATCCCACATTCAATATATTATATACACACTACACATTATAAATTTTTATATAGCAATTATATATGTGTGTGGGTTTGTGCTATGTGTGTGTCACTTCGCATCGGAATCGTCTAGTATTCTATTAGATAGGTTTGTCTGTTACAGACACTGCTGGCAGCAGCCGTCGTGATGTACAATTGTACATGTAAGTATGTACGTGACAATTTATATAACGCCTTTTTGTGCCATTTGAAGGCACTAAGTCGATGTAACGCACAGACGAAGGCTTGCTAACGACCTCCGTCGCGCCCTTAACTTCCAATTAAACCACAGCTATATATATATATATATATATATATATATATATATATATATTTATATATATTTATATATATATATATAAATGATATAGTATATACATATATTGTATAGATTCTATACATATATATTGTATGTATATATTATATATATGCATATGTATTGTAGCCTCTGACCAGATTATATAAGGAGAGGAGACGATAACATTATTCTGTTTGTCTATAATATGTAGCCTAACTGTGTCCTGCAGACGTTCACACACTGAAAGAGCATATTTGCTGAACGTGGCTCCTATTATATCTCGACTTCGTTATCAGAACCTCTATACTTCTGTAGCGCTACCGTAGGACAAAAAACTACAAATATTGACTGAACGATCATACTCTTGCTTTGAATATTATTCATGTAGTCTGTATATATATATAATTATATATATATGAAAAACATGTGGGTATACATATATTTAGGCCTACATAATTTATTAATTTTTCCATTATGATAATTATATATATGTATGCATATAATTATGTAAGCAGTCATGGCAATTCGTAGCCCTGTGCAAATGCGGGCATAATTAATTACATACTTCATACATTTTTTTGCATGCGGGGCATATATATTTATTTATTTAAAGCATCCCAGAGATTATAGGCCTACTTAGAGGGTTTTACAGAGGCGTCACATGACTATCCAGCCATTCATGCAATCAACACGTATTATGTATCATGTATCATGCAATCAACACGTGTCATGGTAGAGATCTGTATACAATGTTATACATGCATATTATAATTCAACCGTGAATAAATAAGAGCTTAAGCGAAGGAGTGTGTCACTGCAGTTGATTAATAAATCCCCTGGGATAAATCCGGCTGCACGCGGTCTGGATATAGATGGATGGATGGATGGATGGATGGTTGGATTAGTCCGCTTCAGTGTCTAGTTGTTTGTGCCACTTGTAATTAACTCGGCGCAGGTACCCACGCATACCTGTTTGCTGCAGAATAATCTCATCGCGAGTGGGAGGGGAAGGTGATCATTAGCGCTGTTGAGGGTGTGTCCCAGGGAAGTAATTTTACGTTAGGAAGGCAGTGCTAGAATCATCAGCATTAGTGAACAATTAACGAGTGGCATTTCTTTGATAATAATACATAATCATACGAACTTCACACTATACATGAAGCGTTTCTGTTTTTCGTCTTTGTCATCGTCATCGTCATCATCCTTATCATCACCATCACCATCATCTTCGCCGTCACCACAACCATTACTATCATCCACTGTCATCATCATCATCGTCGTCATCATCATCATCATCATCATCATCATCATCATCATCATCATCATCATCATCATCATCATCATCATCATCATCATCATCATCATCATCATCATCATCATCATCATCATCATCATCATACTATCATCCACTGTCATCATCATCATCGTCGTCATCATCATCATCATCATCATCATCATCATCATCATCATCATCATCATACTATCATCCACTGTCATCATCATCATCGTCGTCATCATCATCATCATCATCATCATCATCATCATCATCATCATCATCATCGTCATCGTCATCGTCATCGTCATCGTCATCGTCATCGTCATCGTCATCGTCATCGTCATCGTCGTCGTCGTCGTCGTCGTCGTCGTCGTCGTCGTCGTCGTCGTCGTCGTCATCATCGTTGTCATCGTCATCAACACTATATTCTTCACCATCACCACCACCAACCACCACCACCACCAATAGATATTCGTTTTATCACTCGACGATTAATATGTGTCTGATACGTTGTTAAACGCAGTGTCTTCATACTGTTGTCCTATTTCACTTGGACAAGTCTCATTGGGATAACGTACACATTATCGATATGTACAGTGTACACATGATTGTGACAAATCTTCATTTTTATTTCTTTCTACCTAGGCCTACCTATATCAGGAGTAGTTTTCCTTCCAGAGTTTCATATCTGATTTATTATCGAGTTCATATAAAAGCAAATAATTATTGGTAGACAGAGTTTTTCAATAACATTTGCTCTGCAGTATTTCAATAATTACCAAAGGCAAACAATTATCAGCTTTGAGAGTTCGTAAATAGAAAAAGAAGACTTAGTTTAATTATTTCAGCGAGGTGTTTGAGAGGTTTGTTCTTCGTTGTTATTGCTCGCAGATGAAGAGTCCTCCATCGATCGGAGAATTCCTCTTCTGCAATTCTTTAGCTCCTTTTTCACTTCAACTGATTCGTCATCTTCACCATTTTCAATTGCACTTCATCCTGGTTTGCTCTCCCCTTCTGTGTCACATATTACTTTACGGCTGTCTGTTTGCCTTGCTGGTAATTCTGCTTATCTGTAGGCCTGTAGCCATTACTGTCTGTCTGTCTGCCTGCCTGCCTGCCTGACTTCCTGCCTGTGTATTACCAGCCCTCGTCTGTCTGCTTGCCTGACTGTCTGTCTACCAAACGATAAGACCACCGCCGCTTTTACGTTGAGTAGGCTGCTTGTCTGTCTGTCTGCCTGTCTGTCTGTCTGCCTGTCTGTCTGTCTGTCTGTTTGTCTGCCGTCCTCGGTACGGTTGGACTGTCGGTGTGCTTTCATGCCAAGCCGTGCTGGCAAAGTAACTGCAACGTCATCGCTGATGATAATATTATTGATTAATTACATACATGGTCAGCGACAATGGCAGAGAAGACAGACGGACGGATGTATACATACACGCATGCATGAATACATGAAAACATACAATGAGAGGATGAGGGAGATTACAGGACGGTGATAAGAGCAACAGGCGCAGATCAGTGATTAGGGAAAGGTAGAGACGCAGCGACACTGGCAAAGACAGGTATACAAGCATAGACGCAGTAAGAGACAAACATAGAGAAAAGCACAGAGACGCAGAGACACAGACACTTACAAAGGGACAGCAAGAGTCAGGAGAAGAAAGACTCGGAATCAAGATATACATACATAGACACATATTTATACACATACATATGGATATATACAGAGACAGACAGACAGACAGACAGACAAAGAGAGAGAGAGAAACAGAGACAGAGAGGCAGGGAGAGAGACAGAGAGGCAGGGAGAGAGAGAGAGAGGGAGAGAGAGAGAAACAGAGACAGAGAGGCAGGGAGAGAGAGAGAGTGAGAGAGAGAGAGAGAGAGAGAGAGAGAGGGAGAGAGAGAGAGACAGAGAGAAACAGAGACAGAGAGGCAGGGAGAGTGAGAGAGAGAGACAGAGAGAGAGAGAGAGGGAGAGAGCCAGAGAGACAGAGAGAGACAGAGACAGAGAGGCAGTGAGAGTGAGAGAGAGAGACAGAGAGACAGAGAGAGAAATACAGGTGAGCGCCACAGACGCGGACACGGAAGGAAGCCATCAGGACAAGGAACGAAACAGCACCATACAGGTTTCGCATCGATCCACCTGTTCCAATGATGCTATAGCACCATCAGCATCAGCATCAGCATCAGTAGCCACCGCTGCCACCGCTGCTGTTGCTGCAGCCGCAGATGCAGCAGCAGCGGCAACGAGGGAAACGCCCTTAAACGACACCAGCGCTGATGCATGTGTGTATACAACGTGGCACCGATTGTCGCAGACGAGGCACCGTGGGCAAGACAATCGTTTGTTCCATCACAGAACCCGGTGTTTGACGACCACCAGAAAGATGTCGTCGTCATCGTCGTTAACATGGTAAGTGATTGTATACTTTGTGTCGTTGCTGGTTGTAACGTATCAGAGGTCGTTGTTGCTTCATTCATCATCATCTTCGTTCATCGCCTTTCAGTAAAGAGCACCCTCTGAATCTCATCTAAATGTGCTATGGTGCGTACATAGCGCCTTTTAGGATGAGCTTCTAGTTTATATCAGAACACATCACATAAATACGTTAATTGATTAATTATTTAATTAATACGTTTGTTCGACATCAGGTGTATTATAATACTTAGTCTAATTGTATGTAACTATGTATGTATGTGCACTTGCTACAGCGCCCCTTCAAGCTCTCTAATCAGAGGCGCTTCCAACTACAGCGCGGATACTGCATTGGAGTTTCACGCCGAAGCGCTGAGCAATTGCGAGTGAAGTACTTGCCTAAAGTCCCTACGCGACGACTTGAGGTGGATTCGAACGTGAAACCGTTGCAAGGCAACGAACATACCCACAACAACACCACGCTCCACACACACACACACACACACACACACACACACACACACACACACACACACACACACACACACACACACACACACACGCACACACACACATGTATGTACATGTATATACGCTAAGTTAGAGAAACCAGGAGTTAGCTTATGTTTGGCAAGTAGGCCTCGGCCAATAGGCCCAATACCCAAACAGACGAATTGCTTCTGTTTCAGAAGTCTGGAAATGGCAGATATTTCATTCAAAACTTGCTACCGTGAGCACCATAATAATATTTTGAAATTTATCTAAAATAACATGGGTCATCCTTCATGCCTGGCATCCTTCACAAAGGTTAGAAAAAAACAAATATTATGCAAATTAGAACTAATTAGTAAATGGTGATCCAAAATGATCAAAAACAGATTTAGAATTGAGCGGCCTTCGAGGTCTGCGATTAAACTGTGTAAGTTATATTTCGCGAATCAGCCCCACATATTTATGTCCTCTTCAACCATGTTCTGGTCCACGCTGTCCTCGGTATATCGACGTTCAAAGTCCATTGTATCCTGCAGGCGGAGGCTCTCACCCTGCTCTCCCGAATGCGCCCTCATGTTCACCTTGAAGTCATCCAGATGATCTTCAAGACTATGAACCTTGAGAGACATCGTGCAACACATTTTGACCCATGGTTCATCACCAGAGTCTTAGACCAACTTCACATTGTTCACGCCGCCTTGTGATTACTACAGAAAGGCTCTGTTGATCCAAGCCGCTTTCTAATTCTTAGTGAGTTTCATATGGAATCCCTTGCAATCCAAGATCCTCCTTAAGTCCTTATCCACTCAGATGACGTCACTGTCGAAGAAAGCAAGTTGGCGTTCATAATTAATCAGATGGGGGAGAGTGGTTTGAGGCCACATGCATGGTGAAAGCAGCTGTGGCTGAGTAAGTCCATCTTTTTATTCATACATTAGCCAATATTATATTTATCGGCACGCGGTGCTGTTATGGGTATGTTCGTCGCCTTGCAGCCGAAAAGTTGCAGGTTCGAATCCACCTCAAGTCGCCGCCTAGGGACCGTGGGCAAGTCCTTCACTCGCAATTGCTCAGCGCTTCGGCGTGAAACTCTGGTGCAGCGTCTGCGCTGTAGTCGGGAACGCCTCTGAGTAGAGAGCTTGAAGGAGCGCTATAGCAAGTGCACATACAATATAGAAGACCACTGGACGTCATCAGGCATGCTTTCATGTACGGGTGTATTGATTAATCGATCCCCAAAAGGATCATAGAATAGAAATCACTGTCTACGTCATTCGTGGGAATATGAATACACGCCATAATTATTATTAGGTCCTACGCCTATAGCCTACATCTCAGCAATAGGCGATACTTTTGACACAATGCGTTTCTTGGTAGTGGTGCAGGTGACTTGAACTGATTTTGTCATGCGTGATAAGGACTTGTGATGACTATCATTGTGTCAGTGAATATGAAACTTATGTATCATAAACAGATCTTGGTTCTTACTTGGTGAGATGGATCCGATTAGTATCTATAAAGAAGAGAGATATGGCCTTTGATGTCTAGTCTGAGTGACGCTGTGCACGCTATTGCAGCGCCGCCTACTATAGGCAAATTCAGGCGACATCAGAGAGACACAGGTAGACAGACAGAGGCACGGAGGGGCAGACAGAGAGATCTAAGGGAAGACGGACATGCGCAGAGGGAGAAAATAGCGTCAGAAATGGAAGCAAACAGATAAAACGGGTGCAAAGGCAAGTTCAAAGCAATCGCAAAAATAAATGCAAGGACAAGTTAAAAAGCACATGTGCAAAAGAAAGTGCAAGGGCAAATGGAAAGCAGGTGCAAAGACAGGTGACTACTGAATAGTATACATCAATCTACAGTATGGACAACGGTATGCATATGCATTATAATACATGCATTATATGCACAGTATATATTGGCCTACGTATGAGTGTGTTGTACGCATGATATATTAATGTATCTGCCTGCATGTATGTCTGCATATAGGTTTTTCTAACTGTATATTGCAATTGCGTGTATATTTGTATCTATGACCTTGCTTGTTTGCGTGAATGAACTTCTATGTAGCCTATGTATGCATATAAAGGAACCTGTGTTCGTTTGTGCTATGTGTGTACCGTGTACGTTAATAAATATTAATAATAATCTGTATCTTTAGTCTAGATATCATAATGAATTAATTGATTTGCAAAGGGAAGTATACATGCAGAGCAGACCAGAGGCATATAAATACAGGATACAGACTAGCACAAAGTAGAACGGTAGGCCACGAATGCTATAGTTACACAGAGAAAATGATTCACGGTACCACACACACACACACTCTGTTGGGATTCGATTACATTACTTATTTAATATTGTGGGGCGCGGTGGTGTAGTGGTTGCTCGTTGGAGTCGTTGCCTTGAAGCCGGAAGGTTCGAAGTTTGAATCCACCTCAAGTCGCCGCGTAGGGACCTTGGGCAAGTCCTTCACTTGCAATTGCTCAGCGCTTCGGCGTGAAACTCCGATACAGTGTCCGCTCTGTAGTCGGAAGCGTCTCTGAGTAGTGAGCTTGAAGGGGCGCTATAACAAGTGCGCATATAAACAAATATTATTATTATTAATTTTTAACAGCATTAATTTAAATATATTTGTTGATGTCTTCTCTTAGATGAGCGAAGCAGACCACCGTTCAGGTCCTCAAAGTTTTCATTCTCAGCAGCTCTAGCAACAGTGATTTTCGCTCCATCTCCACGACTGAATATTTCCATTCTTTCTCTATGTCGTCTCATTTGAAACTTCATCGACCTGAAGTTAGCAGAGAGGAAGCTTAGTATCCGGTGTTGACTAGATCATGCCATCATGAGCAAATCAATTTTCGAACGGCTAGAAGACTACAAAAGTCAGTACGGTGTGAGCGCAGGTGCGCAGATTGGAGTACTGCCAGCAGTCAGTCCAGCGACGAGTGAGGTGGGACCGGTGACTTCGTACAGTGATGCAGCCAAGGCAGGGACAAAACCGAACGACGTGGATTTATTCCTTCGGGTTTTTCCAGGCGACAAGGGACATCGACTGAAGCGGAGAGACTCGAGCATCGACAGTCTCCTTGATGGCGATGACTCGATGGGAGGACTACGCGACCGCCTGCTGTCCGCCCCGGCCGACGACGTCCTCACCAGCCTGGGATTCTCCGGATCAGGGGGCTTCATCCCCAAACGATTTGCGAGCAATTGGTACGAGAAAATGACGCGGTTGAGGATGGATCGACTGAAGGCAGCGGAGGAGGAGATGCGAGAGAGGGCGGCGGCCGCTGTGCTACGCGCATCTCAGGAAGCTGCAGAGGCAGGGAGCAGCCTCCGTTGGAAGGACGTTGGGATCGAGAGATCCCTGCATGGTGTGGAGGTTAAGATGAGGTCGAAGACTTCGGTGACGGGGAGGAAGTGGCTGCGAAGGGCTCTGTCTGCGGTTACAAGAGAGCAGCACGAGAAGGGACGGTTGGAGAGAGTGGGTTCTTCGGAAACGATTTTCAAGACAGATCTTTTCCAACGCACCACTGATTCTAACTGCCCATCATCGCATTCTTCCATTGCTGATCCGGAGTCAAAGAATCACGTGACTCCGATTGGCGTCAACCAACTGGAACGTCGAGAAAAGACGGAAGTGAATTCAAGCGGAACAAATGTGGACACGAAAGTAAATGACCAAATGACAACTTGTTCAAAAGGTGCAATATCTGAGAATTGTATTTCGTCTTCGAACATGATGAATTCGGAAATGAACTATAGTCCAACGGAACCAAAGAGCATTTCACCAGCTTCAGACTCTGAGCATAAATCAGTTGAAGTTCTTCCATCCAGTCAAAATTTCACACTTCAAGACAGTCAAGGCCCGCCTAAGGTTTCGATACCTCGGAAGAAGGGCGAAGAATCCGCAGAATTGCTTCTCAATAATAGCGTCACTGAAGATTCAGGCGCTGCATCCACAATTCCAAAATCAGTGGAAGGAACCTTTCCAGCGGATATGGTGCACAGTGGGTCGAGGTCCATGGATTCAACGAATGTGATCGATATCCTGGTTGACTCCAGGGTAAATAATCAGTTGACGAATGGCGAATGGATAAAGATGGAAGGGGAAGGTAGTAACATTAAGTTCATGGCGGATTCTTTGAATGAGCGGAGCAAAGAAGTGCAGACTGATGATAGGACGCTGAGTCCGATCATGTTTCAGAAATTCGAACCGAATTATCACGAATGTACAGACGACGACGACGATGACTCAATTGTCTCCGTCTCACCGTTTCAGAGTGATTTAGACGAAGAAATTGATGAGATAATGCAAGTCAAAGACCAGAATTCAGAAGCTGACGAGTGCCTTAATAATGATGTGCTAAACGAAATGAAGCAAGGAGACCCCGCATCCTTAAACTCAATCTTAGCTTTAGAAGCTTGCAAGTGCCTTACCGATGATGAGCCTGCCAGTAGGAAGCAAACCATTGAGTCAGAATGCTCGACGAACGATGAGAAAGGTATTGATGATGTGCTAGCCGTTCTTTGTACAACTTGTCTTTCAGCCGTAAGGTCAATGATTCGACATCAGGTCGACTGGGAAACCCTCTGTGCTAGATACTTGGGCAAAGCAAAGAAGGGAAGCAGACAAATTGCCAGAAAAGCTGACGAGAAGTCGAACATAAAGTCCATTGACTTCGATGATACAAAAATCAGAAAGAAAACATGGAAAAATCGAAAAAGACGTATGGTCAAGCAGAACATTAGAAAATTGCAGAAGAAATCACGTTTGCATGGAACCGGGATTTATTTTTCCAACCCGGTGAAAACGAGAAGACTTAGAAGATTGGTCGCGGGTCGACCATCTCTTCAAACACTTCGACAAAAACGAATGAAGCAAACATTTCGCTTAGAACAAAGAAAAACAGTCATCGCTGCAAAAAACAAACCTACTCTAGACCGAAGACTGCAGCAGAAGAAGGATGGAGTCGCAGCTGCGAACCCACGATGGTCGGACTCTGCAGAACTACAGTCGAGGATCTTCGAAGACTTTCTTGAACCGCTGCATGACCGTCAAACTATATCCTCGAACACTTTCGTGGAGCCTCGATTAAGGACGCGTAGAGCCAGACTCCGCTTCTTCGCTTCAAGGAAGTCTAGCAGCCTTGACAACGAGGATCCTCACGGTCTGCTGATGTCCTGTTGGGACGACGAGGATGAGGAGCCAGCGGCGGGTGAACCCCCAGGTCGAGCAGTCGTCAGGTATCACTCGTTGAGAGAATGGTCATGCATCAGTGACGTTGCCAACAATCTCCGGTCTTCTTCTTCAATCACCGCCGGTTCAATTGCATCGCAGCCTCCTCATCATTTGGCTACAGATGTATCACCTCATCTTTCGCACATGTTTCCAGGCGCTGGTGGATACAACCGGATGCAGTTGAAGATCGGAATGGATCCAAGAGACCTTCACGAAGAATGGTTTCGCAAGGATCCGGACGACGATGCCGACTCAGCCGTGGACTGCTCCGAACACCGGAAGTCGTGCCACTACCGGAACTGGTTCCAGATCCAGAGGTCCGTGAAGGAACTCATTCAGGCGGAAGAGGACGACACGGATGATGCGAACATCGCGTTCGACATCGACGGATGGTGGATGGCAAAAGAAAGCGATGATTTAGAGATGCTGATGGCTGCTGAGGAGGATGAGGAGGATGAGGAGGATGGGGAGGAAGGTGTGCCGCTGGAACCGCAGATGCCAGAGCAGCAGGAATCTGGTTCATTTGATGCGTTGTCGATTGATGAAGATGACAAATCTGAACTAAACGCCACCACGCCGCCAGAAACGGAATGCAACAATCCGGTTAGAGATTCAGTCATGCGGAACGACTTTCAAAGTACATCTGTTCAATCTCCTCAAGATGTCCTGGATTATGAATCTATTGGAAACCAGCAAACCTCTAGCGATGAGGTCTTCTATGCAGATGGATTTACCATTTTACCACTTGAAGTAGGGCTACTCAACGAAGGGAATTCAGAGGCGATGTCGAACGTCATTTATGAGAAATTACCTGCGGAACCATCAGATGATGAATGCGATGATTTTCGGCATTTGAGTCTGAGTGGTTATTTAGATGTAGATGTAACAAATCAAACGGGTGATTCTTCCTGTAGTGCCTTGGTTTCGGAATGGCTGGTCAGTTCCAAAGATTCAAACCGCAGTAGTAATATGAACGATTTCGAGAATGAAGAATCATCAGACTTTGATGTCGTGAAGCGGAATCATCCCACGGGGGATGTGAACCTGGGTTCGGTCCCGGTAAGTCCGCCTGTGCCTTTCAACGTTGAAAGTCCTAAACTCACAAACCAGTTCCATTCGGAAAGTAACGCTGGCGACGTCACTCTTGAAGATATAGTTAGGTCGTCACCTGTTACATCTTCAGTTGACTCATTTGTCTCATCGAATGAAAGCAACAAAAGTGGAGACAACGGAAGTGGTTACAGCGGAGGTGGAGACAACAAAAGTGCAAGCAAGGGAAGTGGAGACAACGAAAGTGGAGACAACAAAAGTGTAAGCAGCGGAAGTGTAAGCAAGGGAAGTGGAGACAGCGAAAGTGGAGACAACGAAAGTGGAGACACCAAAAGTGTAAGCAAGGAAAGTGAAGACAACGGAAGTGGTTACAGCGGAAGTAAAGACAACGAACGTGGCGACAACGAAAGTGTAAGCAGCGGAAGTGTAAGCAAGGGAAGTGGAGACAGTGAAAGTGGAGACAACAAAAGTGTAAGCAAGGGAAGTGGATACAACGGAAGTGAATACAACGGAAACGTAGACAACGAAAGTGGAGACAAAGGAAGCGTAGACAACGGAAGTGGAAGCAGTGGAAGTCAAAGAATTGAGAGCGACTGTTACAGCTGCAGCACAACAACACTTGACGACAAACTAAGCGCCGTGAGTCCGAATGACAGTTTCGACAGCAAAAGCAATTCGAATGGTTCAGAAGATGCTCTTGATCCGGATCGACCAAATATCTTTGTTGGTGAAACGACGTTTTTGCCAAAATCCGGGATGAGTTCCACTGTCACGAGTACAAGAAGTCATGAACTCAACGGAACTGTCAATCATTCGCCATCTCTGCCAATTTGCAGCAATCGTGATAACAATGTTGACAAAAAAGAATTGGATAAAATTGAATGGCTGCAAGGAAATGTCTTACGGAAGATCAGACATTTCGAGAATAAACTCAATACCGTCAAGGACAACAGTAAAGGTAAGACGACCTTTAGACGCCGACCTGAACTGATAAATACCAAAGAAGCAGACGAGACAGAGACACTCCTGAAGGGTGACAGCAGAATGCTGAAAGAGAGAACGGACCTTGAAGAGAAGAAAGAGGATGATCAACTCCAAGACAAACACCAACGAACGACATCGTATGATTCAAATGAAACGCTACTTGAGTCGTCCGAGTCATCTGCTAAAAACCCGACCAACACGTGCTTACTTAACGACGATGAGCAAGCACAGACTCCGTATAATGCCCCGAGGCCCATCAGAAGTAGCCACAGTAAGACTGTGTTGGAGATGTGTCGCAGATTCGAAAGCGGTAATAGTCCGCTCGTGGCTGCACCAGCGAGTATTAATAGAACGACGTCTGCTCTTAGGAACGACCTTCCCTTGTTGTCGGAAGTAGGTCTACATCGAGCGGTGCAGAGCCGAGACAATGACTCACCAACTATCTTCCCATCGAGCTCAATAATTGCGAAGGATATTCTGGAGAATCTTAAGCGAAAACTGGAACATCGATTTCTGGAAAGCGGTGGAGCAGCATGGAACGACCTTCAAGGTCATCGTCCTGCTTCTGTCCAGTTCACGAGGAATGACCTTGAGGAGATGATCCAAGACGCAGTCGATGAAACGACGAACAAGTTCCTGACTCAGCAACATCTTGCACTACCACCACAGCCACCAACTTAACGTAAACGTGGCAAGACTTTATACGGCGCCTGCACAGCTTCTGGCAAACAACGTTCACGCTTCTTTGATTATTTTAAGCAGATGCAGCACCAGAAATTACTTCCGATGATGTTCATGTTAAACTTGACCCTTAGACTCCGCTATTCAGATGGAGGATTGGATAAAACATTTTCCAACAACTTTATCTGATATTTGAAACGTTGCGTCTATTTCACACACCCACTTCATCGACAGGACCTACAACGCTTATGGGGAAAAATTCTGATTTAGTCTGGCTTTTGCTGATGTGTCTGTTTTTCAGTTAAATGTCATTCGCAGTACATGCCCTCGTCTCTACGCACCACTTTACACAAAAAGCCTTTTGTATACGTTCACTTTGCATTAATCTGACATGTTTTCAGTTATTCTCTACACTACTATATGACGATAATTATAGTAACAGGCATATTCCCAGCACTCGTTTAAGCGCCATTTAGAAATACCATTAGGCAGATGGATAAATGTCTGTGACAAAATCAGCAGGCGTAGGTCTATACGATAGCTTGTGCTAATGACCTGTCCATTACAGTGGATGGAGACAATAGGCCCACATGTCGAGTTGAGAACAATTACATCATCACTCAGCAGCATCGCTATCGATCCGGATGGTAGAACGAGTGCAGACCTCACTGTTGTAACTCGGGGTATCTATGGTAACGACGGCAACAGGGCGTACTATCATTATGATCTGCGAATATTATTTCATGCTGATTCTAAATTATATAACCTTCCACAGGAGGCGATGTGTGACACGAGGAGAATCCCTCCACAGGATGACATTTGCATCGCGTGTCTGGTCATTTCGGAGCAACACGGAGAGATTTTATTTTTTGTCCGAAATGTGGATTACATTCGCGTGAATAAATCCTCATTAGCAGCACGATTTCAACCAGAGTGGATATTTATATCACATTACATGCTGGCGTAGCTTATAACAGTCATTGCACAGTGTATCTATGATCTATCCTGCTGGATCGAGACTAATGCGAAAAGCGGGTGCTGAATTTTTATGCAATGCTGTTGTCGAAATGGAAAGCGAGCGAGTTAGTACAATGTATGTATCAGCAGACAAATCTCTGATCCGTAACGAAGCGTTCGATTCGCAAGGAAATTGGGTTTGGCACTGCTACGCATCAATACTCGTTAATGTGAGGCTTTTACCAAATGAAGAGCCAGGAATAGACTGCTTGTCACGCATCGCTAGACCCAATCGGCGCTAGCTTTTGGTGTCACGTCCTTGGGAAGGCTGCTAAAAATTATTATTACGTTCTATTTTGAGCAGCAGGCTTGCTTGTTTATGGTTGAAGTTGCCAAACGATAAACAATTAAGCATGGCGGGTGAATTATATATTCATCATTTTGCAGTGATTGAAGTGATTTCAATAAGTGGCGTAGCCAGAAATTTGTGATAGAGGGGAAGTTTTGGATTTTTTTGGTCTGGCCGGATGCCCTTTCTGACACCAACCCAACAGTATTACAGTAAATAAAAAGGGAATAAAGTAACAAAGGGAATAAAGTAAGAAAAACAATTGTTACCACGAGCAATTGCTTTGTTTTTCTTACTTAAGTGGCTAAATAATCTTAAAAATCCTACTTTTTCCCTAGGCGAATGGGGGATGGTTAATCCCCGAAAGCCCCTTGTCTACGCCACTGATTTCAATATTTTGAAATGGTAACTACGAACCCAATGCAAGTTCTGAAGATTAATCTGCAGCTGTGGGTAAGTCAAACCACAAGAAGAGAGGAGGTCAACCAGGCGATCGTTGGATAGTTTGGTCAACCAGTTAACAATAACGCAAAATCAGGGCAGCTATTATCCATGTCTGCAATTTCTGCATGTATTACACGTATCTATTCAACATATCATCTATTACCCAAATCTATTCTCCATATCAATTCTCCATATTATCTATTCTCCATATTATCTATTCTCCATATCAATTCTCCATAATATCTATTCTCCATAGGCTATCTATTCTCCATATCAATTCTCCATATCAATTCTCCATAATATCTGCTCTTCATACCTATTCCCCACATCTATTCTCCATATCTATTCTCCATAACTATTCCCCACAACTATTCTCCATATATATTCTCTATATCTATTCTCCATATCTGCTCTCCATATCTATTCTCCAAATCTATGACGTTTTCATTCGAAATAGTTGACAAACCGCCATCTCTTTGGCCCACTTCTCGGGTTCCAATGTTAAAACAACTATAGGCTATATAAGTTGTAGTTGGTGTAACGGTTCACTGTCCATGAGACAGATTACTCCACCAGCTAGCAGTGTTGTATGAATCATCATTAATCGTAATCGTAATCTTCAAATTTCCAAAGCGCTACTCAAAAGCTAAGCGCGGGGCACCAGCTTATTCACGAGCGCTTACATATATGCACACGTAAGAGGCATGCTTTGGCCTTACGAAGAAGTGCGAAGTTGTCAATGTTCGAATTTAAAAGAAAAGCATAGCTATAATATTTATAATTGAAACAACGAGGCCACGCGACGCCTTCGAAGACAGTTTAGATAGTTAGAACGTAAGTACTACTATAGATCTATATACTGTATTTAAATTTATGATTACTAATTCAGGTTAACTCGTTTGTTGTGGCTAGTAACTGAAGATATTATAACTGTTTTTGAGATGGGAAATTGACAGCTAGCTGTAATGTTGCATAGGAAGCATAGTATCACTTCTAAGCGGAAAGGCTGATGCTCTCCTGTCTTTTTCACGGCCATTCCACATCGCTGTTGAGGTTCGTAAAAATGTAAGGATGTTCCTAAAGAACAAAAGAAATTCAAAAATACATAGAATTATAATATGTACTTTGAAAGAGGGTTACATGAAAACAACAATATATGCATATTTACTAGAACACGGAGACAAAGAGACAGAGATAGACAGCAGACAGACACAATAGTCTACTCATAACGTGTCTATGGCTGCAGAATCTCTGAATGTCATGTGAAATTAGCGAGTCATGATAAAAGGCTGTATGAACCTGGCAATACTATAGTAGCTCTTAGACGTTTACGCTCTCTAAATGTCTTTGCCACATCTGGTCCCTCGGTCGATTCAACAGCGCTCTTAATCTAATCTGACCTAATCTGATCTAATCCAACCTGCATGGTCTAATCTAATCTAATCTAATCTAATCCAATCAGGGTTTGGCAAAATTATTGGGTAAATTACCAATCGATTAGAATTGGAATATTATCTGATGAAACTTACTCATCGATCCAAATTAAAATTTAAAATAAATCTTTTAGCTGATCAATAATATCAGCAATTATAATTAGATGACGCTAAATGTAGTCGACCCATAATTATTTTCTAAACATGAAATTTATCTTAACGTGACTCATGAAGTTTGGCGATACGCAAACTGGCTTCCAAATCTAAAACTATAAAATACAAGTTACAACGGGAGGTTAATAAAAAATCTACTCATCCACGCGACCGATTTTTTCAAATAATTTACAAAACAACTTCTTAGCACCCACGAAAAACACTATCGGGATTCGCGATCCAAAAATCTTACCTTTTCTCGAGCTTGATTTTTTTAAATTTTATATCGCAATGCTAACGCGTGTGTTTAATATACGACGCCATTTATTTGCATACAACCATCATTATCAACAGACCATCGATGATATATATTGATGATTGAAACAGTACATTAATGACGTCATGGCCGATTTTAAAATTATTGCGCTTTTTCCGTTAATTAATATCTATAGCGTGTCGTATGTATCAGAAGCCTATTTAAGACGCAATAATTTTGGCCGATCGGTTTTCAATGAACCAATAGATTTTTAACCTCATTTTTTGCCGAAGGCAGATCTTTTGGCATGCGGTTTCGCAAAAATGCTGACTATAGCGTAAACATTGACGGGTGGCAGCTGGGTTGGACCGAAAACATAAATTTCACGGGCAACGCCGGGCACTCAAAGTGGTTGGACCGGGTTGGGCCCGATGGAAGAAGGTGAGGTGAGAAAGGCGGTGTAGGAGCGGAGTCAGGCGTGGCGGGGGACGAAAACCGAAATTTTCCAGGCGTGGGAGCGTGGTCAGACGTGACTGTGAACAAAATCTGAAATGTCCCGGGCAACGCCGGGTAATTCAGCTAGTAAATTATAACATTCAATATTTTTTCTGTAGCCTATATTTTACACTTCGTAATGAACTGTGCTTTCTTTGCGATGCCTCCCCTATCTCAATAGATCTACCATTAAAGCAGGACTTCGTTTCAACAAATTCGAGATACGCCGTTTTATCACAAGTTGCCTGTTCAGGTCATTATGAGTAGCATATTGGCCCTAAGCTAGATGGGAGTTGATCTAGTTGAACAGCTAATCGTTCTACAATTGGAATTGACTGAAGTTGCTAATTTCTCTGCCCAGGGGTGGATCCAGAGGGGTAAATCCGGCCATGGCCATATTTAGCAAATTCATTCTTTCTCACTAGCCATTTTGGCGTGGAAAGTGGACGTGGCCCCCCATCAGTTCGGCAGACCTTTAAAAAAGTAGCCCATGATGACTAAATAATGATTGTTCCGGTGACTTCGCTTTTGTGTGCGCTGTAGAAATTTCGAGATTACGATTACAAAATTGATTATAGTATTAGAATGTGTCTAATCAATTAGCTGATTGATTAGAGTCTAATTGATTAGTTGCACATATCTCAATCCATTCTAATCTAATCCAATTTGATCCTTTACCTAATCTAATCAAATCCAATCTGATTACTTACAGTAGAGGGACAAGAAGCAGCAATGGGAGTCTCGATGTCAGTAGGAAAATCGTAGACGAAAGGCTTCTGACCAACAGGAATGAACTGAGAGACAAACAGAGATACATCCAGACAGAGTTTAATCATACGTGCACAATGCACATACTCACAGTAAGACAAACTGAAGAAACCGGGAATCAACAGCTGCTATTACGTCGATGATTTGACCGTTTTATTGACGAAATAAATATCCTACTCTGCTTACTCAGTGACACAATAACTGACAGACTCATTTACTCACTCACTTCAGACAATATGATGCGTTGAGTCTTTAAGCACAGGGTTGAGATAAGATTTTTTAAACAGAAAGAATCAGGCCTCAGGTCGCATATTATTCTTCCCAGAAATTTTCACCAGATTCCTGGCGCTCGTCCGATACCCTAAAATGTGGTTCCCTTTTGGGATCCCTGTCCAGATTAGGGATCCATTCTCAGACACGGCCGCAACTTGCTCGCTATAGCTCCTCATTCGATATGGTCACTTGTTCGCTGATTGACGACTAAATGACCGACTAAATGACTGACTAAATGACTGACTAAATGACTGACTAAATGACTGACTGATTAAATGACTGACTAAATGACTGACTAAATGACTGACTGATTAACAAAGCAACCTGCTATAAGTGATGTAAATGACTGACTGACTGATTAACTAAGCAAACTGCTGTAAGTGATGTATCCATTTACCAGTGTATTCCAAAGACTGTAGGCAAAGAACTGATGCGCAATGCGATTCGGATGGAAGCAATCAGGAGCGAGAAATCCAGGTAGGTATTCACCTGTGTTCGGCTACTCAAAAGCAGAACAGGTAGAATTAATAACAATTAATCAACTCGTCTGTATAGTGTGTGTCTTTAATGCGAACGTGTATCATAATTATCTGATAGGGAACAAAAAGAAACAATGGAAAACATGTTGAGACATGAAAGTCATAGAATCATATAGCGATCAGCTAGAGTGATGACAGCAGTGGAGCCTAAAATGTAATCAGAACATTTATAGAGCGCCAATCAACCAGTGGCGGTGCTAGGGGGCTAGAGGGGCTAAGCCCTCGCCCCCCAATAAAAGGGTAAGCCCCCCTAAAAAAGGTCATCCGGGTTTTTTTACATACAAAACTGAAATATTTCAACGATTTTCGACCGGGTGACTAAAAAAAAGGTCGTCAGAAATTTTGGCGGATGAGAATGGAAAATTTCCTACGCGAGGACTATGCCCCCCAGAACTGAAATCCTGGCGCCGCCACTGCAATCAACGATTATGGCTTTGGAGGAATAGACCGATTGCAAAAAGAAATTGAAGCGTGGTACACAAATAGCCTACTGTGAGTATCTTCGCTCACTGACTATTCCAGATGTCTACTCTTTGTCCGGCTATTCAAAAGCATCCAGGTACTGACGACCACAATCAAGATAATTTTTTCTGCTATCATTGTTCTCATAAGAACCTTGCTTGCTTGATTTTTTCTATATTTATAAAATATGGTTTCGATCGTCTTTGACTGTGAGCTTAAAGTCATGCATGGCATATTTATATAGCGCCTGCTTACGTCCCTGGGTGGTTCCATGTCTCTCAAGTGAGGCTGGAGCACGACAGCGAAGTCCTCTCGGCCGTAGAGGTACTTGGGGTCCTCCGTGATGTTCTTCAGCGCCTCATAGTAGCCAAGTTGAGTCTCACGCAGCTGAGGTCTCGTCGTATCATCGATGGCACAGTTGCAGAAATTGCTGAACGAATAAATAATGAAATACAATATTTTATTTCATTGTATCTTTGAATTTAAATAGCGCGTCTCACAGAATGACTATGACAATGTTGTTCAAAATCAGTCGTTGTATGGAGGTTTCCTCCACCTCGCTAAAAAGCAGAGGCGTTGCCAGCTATACAATAATATCAGCAGGGCACGTCAGGGTCATAAAAGTTATTCAGCAGGTCGAAGAAAGTAAATGAAAAAAATGAATAAAAATTCCAATGAATAATTATTGTTAGCAGGTCATAAGCAGAAAATATATCGGCAGGTTTAAATGACCTGCTGCGGCCTCTGGCGGTCAGCGTTGCCACTCCTTGTGTTATTTCACAAGATCTTGGGTTTTTTGATCCGAACTTGGGAAATGGGTTTTTTTTGGACGAGCTTGGGGTTTTTTCTTGGGGTTTTTTTTCGACGGAAAAAGGGATTTTTTGACATTTTCGGACATTTTTCGTGAAATTGTGGACTTTTTTCCGAGATTTGTGCCGGATGACTAAAAAAAGGTCATAAGATTTTTGGACGGGAAATTCGGGAAATTTTCGGAAGATTTGTGGAAAATTCGAGAATTTTTCGGAAAATTCCGGGAATTTTCGGAAGATTTGCTCAACTTGGGTTTTCTTGTTTTTTTTACCCTTCAACTTGGGTTTTTCAAATTTTAGAGTGGCAACACTGCTGGCGGTGCCGCACTGTTGAAAGGGGAAACAGATTAATCAAGATAGAGGTAAGACACAGTACTGTTGTATAAGGTCTTACTAACCAAAATACTTGTCACGTCACTATAAAGTATTAACAAAATATGGCCAAGTTGCCAGTTAATAATTAGACTATGAGTCTCTTAAATTTTAAATATTGAATGTGTTTGTATGGATGTAGCCATAAATTTTGACTGATAGCATAGTTAACCGATGACACAGGTGATGGGAGGGATAATTAAATCGCATTGCGTTTTATTGGGATTTCTTATTGCATTGTTCTTGTATAGCACAATCGAATTTTTAACCCCCGTGTTAAAAAATAACTTCATTGACAGGAATTTTCGTTAGTGATAAAAAGTTCAGCTTCTTAATAACACCATGTGAATTAATATCAGCGTCGACTTGAATACTTGCGGTCGGTATTATTTATTAACTAGTCTGCAGATATTTAGTAATTTAACTAATTGACTTTTGATCGTCTCACATTTGCAGCCAGTCGCAGAGCCGTCCAGTGCTGAAGTTCTGCAGAGGAGTGACGTCGAACATAGCGATGAGGTTAACGATGGTGCGTGGTGAGTGGTCGTACAAGATGTCGATGGCCTCTCGGAACTTCGCTTCGTAAGCCTCCGGACTATACCGATCCTGCAGCAGCGATGCAGGTCGCATGAGTAATTTTTATCATTACAATTAAGCAGTCTTAACAAAGAAATGAGAATCTGAAGCGCGGTTAGTCAGTCTGTCAGTCGCAGCTGGTAGTGATCCAAACGTTTGAAAACCAATAAGAAAAGTTAAGTTTAAAATTTTCTGAACAAGGTTTGTAAGCAATATTTTGGATTAATTATCACGGGGAAGCGTCGCTCAGAAGAGATGGGAAGATTTTCAGACGACGGTTTCATTCCATCAATGTGTTTGCAGATTGCTGACGCATGCAGATAATGCAGCCAAAAATTCGTTATTTCGCTTCTGCGATTCTTTTGATTATCCGCAATGCAGAACGAACTCATCTACGCGCTTGCACTTACATACTTATTGACCAACTCGAAAAAGTTACTTCTATTATTATTCAGATAATGACACAATTATAGGCTACGCTGAATCGCACATTAAATTCGTAGGCCTACGCTGAATCGCACATTAAATTCGTATAACCAATTGTGGGCTGACAATAGTACACTGGCATAATACTGACTCATCCGCATGTTGATTCAACCATGCATGGCTTGCCTGAACGCTGCCCTTTCGACATACTGACTCACCTACTTACTTGCTGACTTACCAACATGCTGCCCCTACTAAGTCCTTACTCATTCACTTGTTGACTCAACGACGCATTGACTCACTTACTAGCCTACTGACTCAGTTACATACTGACTTAGCTTCATACATACTCACTCACTTGTTGACTCAACTGAGCACTGACTCCTTTTTGCATACTCACCCAATTGTCGCAAGAGCCGCATAGGTCGTTTCCCCCAACAAAAAGTGAGACCAGTTTCCAGTCGTTTTCGAGATCGATTCTTGAATCGTTTCTCATTCGATCGACGATGTCGTTCGCTTGAGTCGGCATATCTCTATGATCATCATCATCATCATCATCATCATCGTCATCGTCATCGTCATCGTCATCGTCATCGTCATCGTCATAGTCATCGTCATCGTCATCGTCATCGTCATCGTCATCGTCATCGTCATCGTCATCGTCATCGTCGTCGTCGTCGTCGTCATCATCGTCATCATCATCATCATCATCATCATCATCATCATCATCATCATCATCATCATCATCATCATCATCATCATCATCATCATCATCATCATCATCATCATCATCATCATCATCATCATCATCATCATCATCATCATCATCATCATCATCATCATCATCATCATCATCATCATCATCATCATCATCGTCATCGTCATCGTCATCGTCATCGTCATCGTCATTCTCATCGTCATCGTCATCGTCATCGTCATCATCGTCATCGTCATCGTCATCGTCATCGTCATCGTCATCTTCATCGTCATCGCCACCGCCCCAGCCACCACCACCACCGTGCGCCGTGCACCGTCATCGTCATCCGTCATCGTCGTCGTCGTCGTCATCGTCATCATCATCGTCATCGTAATCGTCACCGTTACCGTCACCGTCACCGTCGCCGTCGCCGTCACATCATCATCGTGACATCGTCATGATGTCGTCGTCGTCGTCATCGCTGTCATCGTATCCATTCATGTATCAATTCATCATACGCAAATATTGATGCAGGGTCCTCAGACTTAACGATTATTGAATCGATTATTCGTTATTAATATTTCGATGCGATTAAGATGCGAAAAATTAACTAACCACAACACAGTTCAGACACATCGCTGTCGTCGTATCGACGTCAGAATGAAGTGGAAAATGATTTAAGTGTAAATAATTATTGTACAGTACTATATAGAAAGAAAAGTTACATGTATTGGCCTGACGGACTCAGCGTCAAGTAGATTTCACGCTTTACGCAACGTAATAATTTCAAATTAATTGAATTAATTTTATCGACCAATCAAAGTTAAATTTGAGAGATCAATCATACGAATACCAACCCAATTTTCTAATAGAGCTTACACAGTGCACAATATTACACATGCTCATCGTTACGAGCGTTGCATGTATAAACATCGGCGCTATATGAATTCTGAACGCACACTGTCACACATGTCCGTTTGTATGCATTTAAATGGGAACGACCATTGTCTTCCTTTTACTCACCTGTTATCTCCACCCGGTTCAGCGACATTGAGCCAGGATCGGGCGAGGTTGTCTCTTGTGCTCTGACAGACGGAGTAGCCTTTCACATCCGGATTAAAACCTCTGAAGAAGTCTAAAATAGTGTGGAAAATACAATCATTTCTAACGATTAGGCTACACTTCAATGCCACAAATTTAGTAACTCCGCCACTGGTTGCGCTCTGCCAGTCCCAAACCTGGATAAAGTAGGAGGGCGTCGCTAATTGTCTTTGTTACCACACAGTGATGTTAAACTGCAAATGCCACCACCACCAAATTAGCTTCAGATTACATAGGTCTTTATTCAGTCTCCTCTCGACCAACCTTCGTCGACCAACCTTGCTTAGGACACCTTATGTACACCGTGTCTCAAAAAAACTGTGCAGAATTGTTTTTGTCAGAACGTCGTCAAATTTCCACCAATCTTAAAAACTTTTGGTAGGTAGATGGCAAAGTGGCTGAAATGTTATGCTACATATAAATTTTCCACCTCACCTGATTCATATCACCGCACTACCTTGCTAAACACAGATGTACCAATTTTTCATATAACGGCGTCTCGAAGCTTGGCTGCACTGAAATCCATTGCATCGAGCCGGCTGTCAAAGTGAATGGGGCATAGGCCTACTATCACGACAACCTTTTTGCCCAGAAGATACCGTCAGACATACGCCGGATATCCCAGGGTGAGTTTATTGTCTTTCAACAGGATGGCGCCCCGGCGCATCAAGCGCGCGACACTTGTCTCTTTCCTGGAGCGAGAGACGCCCGACTTCATATCTCCAACACTGTGGCCACCGAATATACTGGATCTTAACCCAGTCGACTATAGCATGTGGAGTGTGTTGCAGGAGGTTTACCGGTCCAGAATTAGCCAACGTCGACGAACTCAAAACGCTCCTGCTTGACGAGTGAGCGCGCTTTGACCAGTCGATCGTTGATGGTGCTATCGGCCAGTTGCGTCGCCATCTAAGAGCTTGTGTCCGTGTATTCGGGGCATATTTCGAGCACCAATTCTAACACTTTTAAGCAGATCTGTCGTAGCTATTAAAACACTCTGCTAAGTAAACCATATTTTACTTTACTGCATGCGTGCTAATTCAGTCGTCAGATAATTTGTTGCCGGTAATAAAATCTATGCGTTATATGAAAAATTGGTACATCTGTGTTCAACAAGGTAGTGCGGTGAAATGAGTCAGGTGAGGTGGAAAATTTATATATAACATGAAATTTTAGCCACTTTGCCGTCTACCTACCAAAAGTTATTAAGTTTGGTGGAAATTTGACGAAGTTCTGACAAAAACAATTCTGCACAGTTTTTTTTGAGACACGGTGTATATAGGATAACAGCCAGGACTTATTATTGATTTATTTCAATGTTATTTTCATGTGCTGAGATTTCCTAATAAGTGAATCGTGCTCATCGTGGTCTAATTATTGGCAGTGGGAAGAAATCTTGTGTCAGACTTTTAGCAAACTCAATGGCTTTCTTTTAGCGTTGTTGAAACTAATGGACTTAAACTGTTTAATTTCGTCAGGAATACTTGACAACATCACAATGAACCGGATATTCTACTCAGGAGATTTGTAATCGTTGTCCAGAGATTTTTCATCGCTCAGACAAGCGAGGTCTAGAAATCAACGTCTTGATAGGCGATCAGCCAAAACCAAAACAAACTCGATAAACATATTAAGTGCATGTGTGTGTGTATGTGTGTGTGTGTGTGTGTGTGTGTGTGTGTGTGTGTGTGTGTGTGTGTGTGTGTGTGTGTGTGTGTGTGTGTGTGTGTGTGTGTGTGTGTTAAACGGCAAATCTAAATCAGAGAGGGGACAATGTGAACAATGCAGAGTTAATGAAATCAGTTCAGGGCCACCTTCGGGTGGGACTTAAAAAATAAAATCGATTTAAGATGACCGGGTGGTACCGTGGTAGATTGAAACGGGGGATAGCTTTAAAACCTGTAGGCCTACACCGGTACAACATAATGCAAAGGATATGCTTGCTTACTTACTTACTTACTTAACTACCTACTTACTTTCCCGGTACCAGAGATAAACATGCGCGATCAACTGCTCTTTAGCACGTACTTGCTAGGTGTTCATTCAGCAGGTTCAAATCCGCAGTCGCTGTATTGCAGACCCGACACGCTACTGATTAGACCACGGTGTTTCAACCAAATGGTGTTACGACTAAGAGTTTGATGTCTCACTTGTAAGTGTAATGATACCAGCCTCCAACGTGTAATCTCCGCCAATCCTAACAGACGAAAAAGATTTAATTACATAAAATTGTTAATCAGTTAAACCGACAACTTAAACCATAATTGTTAGTAGTAGCGTCCTGCAGTTATGTCTTGATCAGGGTATTAAAATGTCATTCATTCAACAATTAATAGGTTGGTATCTAGAGCCAACAAATAAAATTTACTCAGAGTATAAAAGGGTGAGTTTAAAATAAATATCTGCATTTTAAATTAATTAAGACCAGACGCCGAATCTATTTACGGTACGAGTTCATCCTTGATGATCCTACGTCCAATTAGATCATCCAAATGACCAGTGGCGTAGACAAGGGGGTTTCGGTGGCTAAAACCCCCATTGGCTTAGAGAAAAAGTTTTTATTGGTTATTTATCCACGTAAATAAGAAAAACAAAACAATTGTTGGTAGTAACAATATTGTTTTTCTTACTTTATTCCCTTTGTTACTTTATTCCATTTGTTACTTTATTCCCTTTTTATTTATTGCAATACTGTTGGGTTGGTGTCAGGAAGGGCATCCGACCAGGCCATAAAACCACCAAACCCCTTTATTAATTCTTGGCTACGCCACTGCAAAAGTCTTTCGAACTGATGCGATACATCATACATGCATCTGGAAAGGACAGATCATGGCGGCAACGTATTTTCAGTGGGGGTTCTAGTCTAAGGAAATTCACTTTCGATTTGCAGGGTCTGTTCAATTGCTTCGTGCCTCGACTATAAACTCATCCCTTCTCAGAGACGCAGACTGTTTTGTTTCCGTGTTTTCCCGAAAGACATTCTAATCTTTCGATCGGACTCGCCATGGAATTCCACTTAGACGACGATTTTACAAAGTTATCGGCTTTAACCATTGACTAAATGCTTTGAGCAACATCCTCAGAATATGCAATAGAAGTCTTCTGATAAGATCATAATTATTAGATTTCTGAAGCCTCAGCCGAAAATTCATGCTACCTGTAAGCTTAAATCAGATCGGCTATTGATCGGTTTTTATAGCTTACGTGAAAACCTCTCCTCGATTTTCAATGGCCACCTGGGGAGCATTGTCGGCACCAAGTCCATTTCCGGCCTAAGATAAACGAATAAGGGTAGCCTATACAGTACAGTGGATCAACTTCGCCAACGGTGATAACCTTGGCTTTATTTACTGAGCAGCCTTAGAACTATTCAGACCTAAGATGCTCATAGATATATATACCTAAATTTAAACAATACCAAAATGCGTTACATGTGCCAATTGAAAGCATCTTTTACATTATTTTGGTGTTGACAGTAACGATAAAGATGGAGACATCGATTTATTGTAATGAAAATGATGATCTTCATGATCAATAGGTAACAATACAACTATACGGAGGAAGAAGCGATGATGACGATGATGATGATAGTGACTATTAAGATTGATGATGATGATGATGATGATGATGATGATGATGATGATGATGATGATGATGATGATGATAACGATGAGGATGATGTCAATGGTGATGCTGCTGCTGCTGATGATGACGACGACGACAACGACTATGATGACGACGATGACAACGACAACGACGATGATGACGACGACGACGATGATGATGATGAAAGATGATGATGATAACAACGACGACGGTGATGATGCTGATAATGATGATTAAGATTGATGTTGGCAATAATGATTATGACGATGACGATAACGAAGACGATAACGATGACGATAACAATGACGATGGCAACGAAGATGACGACGACGACAACGACGACAACGACGATGATGACGAAGATGACGAAGATGACGAAGATGACGATGATGATGATGATGATGATGATGATGATGATGATGATGATAACGATGATGATGATGATGATGATGATGATGATGATGATGATGATGATGATGATGATGATGATGATGATGAGTTACCGAAATTGAATCTCCAAAAGCTCCAAGGACTTTAATATCGCTGGGACGAACAGCGTGGGCTGCAAACAAACAGCGTGCATTTTAAACTGAGACAATTTTAGTCACCGGTCGAATTAATTGAATCTTTGGTTAGAAGATAATCAAAGAGTCATTCAGTCACCGTTTCAACAACAATTTGAATACTTCCTTTGGGATCGTACCACATAATATAAACTTTGCTACTTGCCCTTTACAATTCAGCGGAATTCAAATTCTTGCATGTTGTAATAGACTTATCATTTGCCTAAATTTGCTTCTGAGTGCATACAGACACTTTGAATAATTAATTATGCGGAGTTATGCAGATTGGTATCTATTACACACGCAGTTCTGACTTCCTGCCTCGGTCATCAAGATTTGGCCGGCCGGTTCAACCGAATGTCTGACCAAAATTGGACTTTTATGACCTTTGGCTCCTCACTGTTTGTGCAGTTCATTGAGTAATATCTATGATAGACAGCCAAAATTTCATTGAATAACTTAACCTTTCTGACCCAGCAGTTACTCTGTGGTACGAAACAATAAGAACCAATTTTTTCTTTCAGACAACAAAGGTTCAGCAACATCACCTGTGGTTTATGGCCTTTTAAAGGGTTTCTAGCCGAGTCACTTCGCTATCCTATATCGTCGTTACACACGCCCAAGCATGTTCGCATTCACAAACAATAATATAATATTACAGTATATAGCCTATCTGGCTGAGAAAAAAACTCAAGTTGTGGCAAATTTAACCACACTATTTATTATTGTTGATTAAAGGTGTTCAGCTGAGGTGCAGCTTACCATTCGTTGGTATCGATGGTGAAGTTTCTACCGAACAGTTGAATATTATTGGTGGAAGCTGGCAATTGAAACAAACAATAAACCTATTATTATAGACCTCTACTACAATTATAGTCTGCATATGCCTTCAGACTAAAAAAGGATATTTACATTTTCTTTCGTTTTCGTTCAAGATTTCAATATCATTCTCTTTATCAATTCGTATTACTTGAATTTTTTACGATTTTATTTAGGTTTAGTTTGCAATTTCATTATAGTTTTCTTTTTCGTGAACGATTGTCTATTATTTTTCGTTCTCGTTTTAATTCATGCAGTTCACGAAAAATAACATTCTACGCGGCAGAATGAATCTGGAACAAACATGCACTCGTGGCTGACTATAGGCCTACTGGTATGTGTATTGTGTAGGCCTATGCACACTAGACAACATATATATAGGGTGGAGAACGGAGCCGTAAAAAAAATTCAACAGTATCAAAACGGTCCTAAACTTTGTGCTTGTTTTTAAAAGACAGACGAGACTCAACATGCCTACTTAAAAATTGAACGAAGCGTTTTGTTGATAGATTAGCACGACAAAATTAATCTGAATCGGTTGACCTTACCGTAGTCGATATAAGAAACGTAACATATAATTATTAATACATAGACTAGGTCTATATGTATACGAACCAGTATTTCTTTGCTCATGCGAACTCTTTCTTCGAACTCTTCCTTGTACTGCGGGTTGGCCTCGATTTCGTAAGCCAATCGAATTGTTTTCTCCGTGAACGTCTCCTCCCTTCCAGTCACCTGTCTCAGGCGATCTTTAAGAAATGAACAAATGCATGATTGACTGACTAACCGATTCATTGACTGGCTTACTGATTGACTGACTAACTTACTGACTTACTGACTGACTGACATACTTACTGGCTGGCTCACTGACTGATTGAATGTTCGTGCCCATGAACGAACAAGCGACTGACTGCAGATATTCTGACTGATTGACTAAGTGATTGACTGGCTGACTGATCAGGGAATCAATGGACCGATTGACTGGCTAACTGAACAATCAGAGAATAATATGTTATCCACTGACAGTCGTATTTAGTTAATAGGGATAGATAATCATATTTAGTTAATAGGGATAGATAAACATATTTAGTTAATAGGGATAGATAAACATATTTAGTTAATAGGGTTAGATGATCATATTTAGTTAATAGGGATAGATAAACATATTTAGTTAATAGAGATAGATAAACATATTTAGTTAATAGGGTTAGATAATTATATTTAATTAATAGGGATAGATAAACATACTCGTATTTAGTTAATAGGGATAGATAAAGAAACATAACCAGTTCGTTAATGCTTCGTCACATCTAAGCTGTGCAAAAATAATTCGGCATCAGACATCATCAGGCATAGACACATCCTTAGTGAGAAGTTGATGAACCCAATCTTATCTAAGGAATTCCAGAGCAAAACACGACGATGAACGTTGAATGATCCTTACCTGCCTGAACAAGGGTCGATGTTAGAGCCAGCAGGAGGGCTATCAGAACATTAAACCCCAACATCTTTAGTTCTGCTTCAATTCACTTGAACTAACTGTTGACTTGGGCGACGTTGTAACTGAATAAGCCTGTCGTATTCTCGTTTGTGCACCGGGCTTCCCCCGCTTGTCGATCGCTTATCAGTCGAGGAAACTGAACAGATGGACGATGGCCAGAAAGATTTGAAGGCAAATCTAGGGCAGACATGATGTTATGCTGATTCGCAGTCTTTGGACGATATCGATGACGATGACATGACAGTTACAAGTCGTGGACTGGATGAAAAGTGTCGAGACAAAAGCTTCTGTAGACTGTTGTCCCTATAATTGGATTTTACGACAATAAGTAGGCTAATTAGATCTTGATTGTCATGGCTGTCGTAAAGTTAGACATCGACTCATGTAACAACTTGCAATCATCCGGTGATGCCTTGACTTCTCACTTTGAATTGAAAACAAACACGAATACAATTATGCATCTAAAAATCAAGAGAGCATGATGTATCACATCAGCTGGAGTCCAATGTTACTTTCTCTCTCATGCAACTTTTCATCTGGAAACAGCATTTAATCCACGGTTACATCAGGTCCAGGATGAACTTAATTAATTTTACCGGCACGCTCTTGTTTCGACCAGCTAGCTCTAGACAGATATATAATTTTGTATGCAAATATTATTGTATCTTTTTGTATGACCGTGGTTGAATGTGAGCGCCTTTGAACGGATTTCTTGAAGGGTGCTATATAAATTCTTGAAATGAATGTATCAATGAATATAAATATATACACGAAATATATATGCATCTATAGCCATTCTAGCGTCTCTGAGAGGTAGAAAAGGCGTCACATAAAACATCCTCATTGATGAACAGATTTTATACACAATGTCTTGTTGACCTATACATCACGATTAAATTCTTGTACATGATGGGAACTGACAGCTGCTCATTAACATCGAACGAGTCTTGTTTTTGTTCTTTCACAGGTGTCGGCGGGAAATAGTTGAACATCGACAGGTGTGGGAATGGACTGATAAGATGCGGTGCTATCTAGAGATGTCTGTCAATGCAGCAGAAACAATCACCAGTACGTATTAGCAGTTTCTCAACGAGTCAATATCGATTCAGTTCGACGTTGTTAGAATGAAAATTTCGACTACAATGATGCTTCCCGTTGTGGCACTGGCTCTCCTCAGCCTTCTCTGCACTTGCGGTAAGTCACTTCAATCATCGTAATCTTCTTCTGCGATTGCCGCCTGAATACGTTAGAATTATTGCACAGGAACGTGTGCGAATATTTTTGTATGCATTGCATTTAGCTTATTTTCAAATGACCCTTCACTCGTGTCAAAAAAGCCACAATGCTATATCGCCTCCAGATGATTTTCTGGATGACCCATGCATCTAGGTTGTTTTACATTTTCCCAGATAGTTGCACCGCACACTCCGAAAGTAATTTTCTTACATTGAGGGATCACGATAACTATTTCAAAATAATTTTCTTAAACAATAAGCAGATGAAAAGTAGATGATTTGCAGTGACAATTTTAGGTGGAAAGAAGATAGACCTATACTATTAATAATAATAGTATCTTGATATAAATGTAAACTAAAAGCGCAGTCATCATGCAACTCCCTTGCCTTGGATTCCATTTCCGAGTGGTCTTTTGAAACTGTCGAAGAGGTTAATTTGTTATGTCTCCGCTTGGGTTGAAGATAGGCCTACTATAACAGATTGGCAAACAAAATTAATTGGCTCGTTGCGTAAGAAGCACAAATCATTATAGCGATTAACCAATAAATAGAAACATACTGTAGTTCCCTTTCAAGATCAGTTAGATCACTACTCTGCAGGAAAGAGGGAATAAAACAGTTAGGTTATCGTTTCTCATTGCATGAGTTGGAACTTTTTAACTTCACGGACATGCACGACATAGCGTTTTGTACAACTACTTTTTGCTTTGCTCTGCATGTCATGATGTGAAGAGGCAGAACAGAAGGAGACGTACGCGCAGAAGCTGTTGCACATGGCTTACGATGTGGAGACAAATCCGAAACTGAGGTCTCTCTGGTACAAGAGCGAAGATATGAACGACTACATGCTAGGGGTAGGAAAAGAACAGACTCCTCTGACATTTATTTCTAATCCCTAGTGCAACTTCATACGAATATAATTATATATATATATAATCCGATACGTACATGTACATACACAAATACAAAATAATAATAATAATAATAATAAAATAATAATAATAATAATAACAATGACAATATCTATGGTGGGGCATCTCGCTGCTACATGGGCACCTACTTACATACATATATGCATCATACATGCACACATACACACCTATAAACATACATATTAAATTAGATTCACATTCATAAAATTAATGTACACAATCATAATTATAGGCCTGTATGCATGCATATGTAAAAACACGCGTACATATTATTTGCATAGGCTAACTATTATACAATGCCATGCATAATAATTACATAACACGTAGGCTACTAACATACATAACATAAGTACATGTACACACGCGCATGCAGACACAATATACACATAATTATACAGTCCAACTGTTCTTTATTCGAATGAATGGTGCACTGAGTTCTAACCCATCTGAGCCTCGTTTTCAGCTTCCGGATGTCCGATTCGAATGCGAGGTCGAAGTGTCGCCATCGCCGCCAATTTCCGGTATTTCCTTCTCTGTTCACTGTCTGTTTGTTTGTCTGTCTGTCTGTCTGTCTGTTTGTCTGTCTGTCTGTTCATGTAGGAATAAGTCATCGACTTCTGAGTCAGTTCTCAATTCATTAATCTTTGGTCATTCGCTCCTTCTTTTCCACCATTCCTGCCTCCCATTCTCCCTTCATCCACTTGTCCATCCAGTGCATCCACCCACCGTTCCATCCTTTCGTCTATCCGTCCATTCGTTCATTGATTCCTATTCTGTTCATTTCTTCCTCTATAAATTGATCTTGATTTGCATGTCCGTCTAACTGTCTATCTTATCGCCCTTTCTAAACATCGTCACACATAATTAATACGCATGATAAAATGATATTTAGCCTACATGTGCGCTGAATAATAAAACGATATGTCTGTGCACTGAATAGTAAAAATGATAATATTGTCGGTCTATCATATGTACTGAATAATAAACTGATATATAACTGTGTGCTCTGGATGTATTTGTGTGCAGTTCATACTCTTCGACCAGGTGATATCGGTGTCATCGGAGCCTTTGGAGATGCCATTACAGTTAAGAAATAACTACTGGTTCTATAGTAATATTTCATTAAGAAGGTGCCTGATAATGAAGGGGTTAGAGTGACTACATAATACATATAAATCGAGATGTGGGAAGTTCAACTCTCAAATACGACAGGCAATTGGTTCGAGAATTCTGTTCCACCTGTACCTACCTCTCTATACAATTAACTCAGATATTATTATCCCACTGAGCGTAAAATGCCGTCTGGAAAAGAGTAAGAGGACCGACCACCCGCCTTAAAAGGTCGAGGCTAAAAGTAAATTCTCTAACATACATGTACAAAGTATTAGCGAGTTGGACAAAGAGCCGTCCTCAAGCTGACGCCTGAGGCAACCGTGCATATGAGAGCCATGACTGCCACGGGGTAATAGCCATGGGCGCCCGCAGAAATTTTTGCAGGGGGGGGCAAAATTTTTAAGTTGGTCACGGTTAAATTTCCTAGTCGCAAGAGCTTAAAAATTCCAAAGCTGGAAAGTGAGAATATGGGTATTTTTGGTGTAGACTTATATCATTTTCAATATGAATAGTTTTTTTAGAGCGAAGAAATTTATTAACAATCTAAAGTAGAATGTTAAAAAGTAGGTTTTTGAAGGGGTGCTATATAATGAATGAATGAATAAATGAACGAAAAACAGGTATCAGTTTTTAAGGGGCAAGTGCTCCATTAAGTTACTTCTATATTTTAATCGTAATTTCTAAACTTCTAAAGTGCCACTCCAAAGTCAATTGTAGGGCACCAGCTTATTCAGAAGCGCTGTATCGAGTCATCAGGCTGTTCAAAGGGTTGTCAAGAAAGAGGTCCGAGTCCTGTATCCAGAGGGTCAGATGTTATTGCAGGTGTCGTTTAGGAAGGTGGAGGATTTCGAGGATCAGAAGAATGGGGTATCAACTCTTTTGAACAGAGGAGATGTTGATTTTGGGAGAAAATCTCGAGGCATCATAAACAGAGCCAATTATCCAAGTTTCTCTACAGCTTGACCTACCTAAATTCTGTACTAGCTGGCAGCATGCAAAATGGACAAAATGCAGCCTGACTTAAAGCAGACTTGATTCCATATATAATGCTGGTGATTATGTAGATCTCCATTACTTAATTTCAATGGGCTGCTGATAACTTTTAAATTTTTACATTAGTGTAATTTATTGATAATTAATTTTTACGTAGTTGTGAAAAATTGCATTAGCCTACAGCGAGATTCCAGACAGGTAGGCCATATTCGATAGGAACACTATTTGTATGGGCACCCACGGGAGGGTTAAAAGTCATTGTTACGGTTTTCAGCAAGAGCTTGAAAAAATGCAAGGCAGAAAATTAAGAGCTTCTTTATTTCTAAAGAGATTTTATTGCTTAAATTTCTGACTTTCACTTAAGTGTATCATTCGTAACATTAGTATTTCAATGGGAAGAAATTTCATGAACCTCAAAAGTAGTAGTTAGAAAAATATGTTTCAGTTTTCCAGGGGGGGCAAGTGCCCCCCCTTGCCCCTATGTGCGGGCGCCCATGGTAATAGCTTAATGGACTGCATGCTCTTCATCATCTTCTTCTTCTCCATCTCCTCCTTCTCATCCTCAACTTTCTTTATATCTTCAACTTTTTTTGTCTGATTCTAGTTTCTTCCTCTTCTTCTTTTTTCTTTTTCTCTAATTCTTCTTCTTCTTCTTCCTCCTCTTCTTCTTCTTCTTTTCCTATGCTTCTTCTTCTTCTTCTTCTTCTTCCTCCTCTTCTTCTTCTTCTTTTCCTATGCTTCTTCTTCTTCTTATGCTTCTTCTTCTTCTTCTTCTCCTCCTCCTTCTTCTTCCTCTTCTTCTTTTGCTTCTTCTTCTTTTGCTTTTTATACTTCTTCATCATCTTTCTCTTCATCCACCTTCTCTTTTCTTCTTTTTTCTCTTCTGCATCTTTTTTAACCGAAGAACACTTTATGGAGATCTGTCTACGGACTACATTACAAAGACCTTAAGACAAGTGAATGTAATCTAAAATTGTAGGCTGGTAATGGCGTCGGTGCAACAACGCCAGCCTCCGTCAGCATCGAAAACAGAGGGGAAGCGTTTAGGTGAGGACAGACTCCGTGTCATCATTTCAGGCCGTAGAATTTATTTCACTCTCTGCTGCTTACGGTCACTTAGTTGTCACAACCAACAACTCGAACTGATCATCTTCAAGAGACACTCATTCCGCTGTCGGTTCACAATGCCTGGAACAAGTTAACTAGCTGAACAATAGCAGCATTCGTTTCATGTTGCTTGACATCGTAACAACGGCGCCATCGCAAATCATGATCATTATGATCATAACCTTCATCTTCATCGTCATTATCCTCCTCCTCCTCTTCTTCTTCCTCTTCCTCTTCGCCCTCTTCCCGGTCCTTCTCCTCTGTTCCTCCTCGTTCTCTCCTCCTCTTCCTGTTCGTTCTCGTTAATTCTCTTCCTAGTCCTCACTATCATCATCATGCTCATCGTCATGATCATCATCATTGCCGTGTTGTTATCTTTTACCAATATTCTTCAGAATATTCATAATATTCTAAGTTTGAGTAAGATTAATTATTTAACTTCTTTTCACCGTGTAATTATCAGTCGAGTGGTGGCTGTGTTGCTTTTCATCTGTTGCTGTTGTTGTTCGTCTATTTCTTGAGTCGTTTATCGAAGTTTTTGTCTATTTCTTTTCAGCATCGGTGGAGATCAATCGTTGGATCAAGGCATCGTCACTCTCACAAGTAAGTAAATAATAATGTCTCTGTTCAATGATGGTGGCACACATTCACGACGGCGGATTAATAAACGAACGAATGAACCAAAGAAAAAGTTAAATAAAGCTGCATTGTGTGATTGCAAGAGCAATAATTAAGCGATTGATTTAAATAAGCGAGTTGAGCGATTGATTCATTGGCTGTTCTCTGCCAGTGCCAGTCCCAAGCCTGGATAAAGGAGGATGGCGACACTAATCATCTTTGATATGGCAGTGTCGTCAAACATGTAACAAGCAAGATTGAGTCACTCTTTTATTTGAATTATTGAATGCGCCAAGCAGCTAATAATTGAATGAATGAATGACTGATATATACATAGTTGTCTCTTCGGGATAATAATATATATTTCATACGTGCGTTTTTTCTATTCGTCTCCCTACTAGACATTCTGAGACAATACAATCCGGACATTCGAGGATTCTCGCATTGTTCAGGCAACACAAGAAATGTTGATCGATCGTGGCTGAATCTGGCTGAAACTGAAGGTGATAACAGGTGCGTCACAATCAACTGCATAGTCTATAATTTTATATATTGCAATGCATCGCAAGTTAAGCCAATCAATCACTTGGTGAAAAGGAAACGCATCGGTAAACGTAAAAGTAACAGCAGCAAAAGAGATACAGATTAAAGTTGCAGTCAAATAGATTCCTTGACTATAATAGATGCTGATTTGCTGATTCTATTACCTGCATTAGCCTATTGTGCAAATTGACTCAATTCTGGCCTCGGAAAATTGGAAGGCCATTTGAGCACCAGACAGAATGATATTCTGCGCTCAATCTCCTCCTGAAGTCATGGCCTGATTAAGGCATGTTCAACAATGCATGTTCGGTCGAACAGGGGCCCCACTCTTTAGAGGCCCACACATGCGGAGAAAAAATTTCCGACAATTTTTAGATTTTGTTTGCAAATTTCAACCAAACGACCAAAAACAGCCATCAACATTTTGGGCGGAAAATAATCAGTATATTCTCCCCGAAGATTTCGACCAAACGACTAAAAAAAGGTCATCAGAATTTTCGGCCGAAGATCCTCAAAAAAATTTCCGAACAGTCCCTCACATTTCTTAATCCTGCCCTGCCAGAAGTATACACCGAACTTATTTTGTTTTATCAAATTTGCTTATTATGTCATTCATTTAAGGAACACGTGCTCGATACGCTGAGCTGTTTGCATGTTTGTATGGATATCACTGCTTCTGCTATTTTTGTAGGAAGAAATTCAGATTGACAATAAGTTGTGTATTGAACAGTTTAGTCAGCTGCTAATGACTGTTGCTGTCGGTAGGCAGATAATCGAGCAGGTTGATGAAGCGATAGCGAGGATGCTGAACGATTCACGAATTAACATCAACGCCGATTGGAAAGTCTTCAGTCTTTTGCTTGGCCAGAACGACATCTGTAATTCATGCGACGTCGAGGTAGGAGTTTGTGCAGCTTTTACACTGGTGATCGTTGTGGTGATCGTTGTGGTGATCGTTGTGGTGGTAGTGTTGGTGGTGTGGTTGTGATGGTAAAGTTGATGATGTTGCTGGTGATTGATGGAGCACTACAAAATTTCGGTGCTTCGTTTAAATGGCTAACTCACTAGCTGGAAGAATGGATGAATGGTATCAAGAAAGTAAAGATTGAAGGAAAGTGAATTGATGGCTGGATGGATGGGCGGATGGAAAAACGGAAAGAAAGAACAAACGATGGATGGAGAATGAAAAAAGAACGATGGATGGATGAATGGATGAATGCAACGAAGAAAAGAAGAGTAGCAAAGATGGGTAATGGTAAGTGGATGGATGGATTGGTGGACGGACGGATGGATGGATGGATTGATGGATGGATGGATGGATTGATGGATGGATGGATGGATGGATGGATGGAAGGATTGATGGATGGAGAAACGAAAAGAATAAACGATGGATAGATGGAGCAAATGAAAGGAAGATCCATGAATGGATGGTTGGATGGAAACTGGAAGGATGGATGGAGCAACGAATGAAAACGGATAGATGGCTAGATAGATGGAAACAGAAGAAAGGAAGGAAAACCATCAATGAATCAATGGATGGAACAATTATTGAATGTAATGATGGATATAACTATATGGTCAAAGTGTACAACGCCCGAGAGGGGATTGATGCCAGAAATTACTTTAGTTAGTTGGTGAATGATAAAAATGCGCTAAATAAGGCAGTGAAAAGATATATATATATAATATAATTATAGGCCTATATACTAATAAAAAGTCGCTTTTTCGTATTTTGGTAGCGGTTTGACTCTTTGGTGATATGGTTCTTGTTCGTTAGATTCCATAAAATATTATGTTTATGTGACGTCAGACAAACTCGTATTTACTAAACTTCATGTCTGTGTTTGTTCTGTGTTGTAGGGTCTGTACGATCCGGAAGTATTTGGATCCAATGTCCGAAAGGCTGTTGACCGACTCTTTGACATGGTCCCTCGTGTCTTCCTCAACCTCATCCCAACCTATGACGTCACTCCTGCCGCCAACTACAGCGACAGCACAACATGCGACGTACTACAGACGTAAGCAGAAGGAAACAATGGATCAATGGCTGTTCAATCGATTCATCCATCCATCCATTCATCTATCCATCCATTCATCTATCCATCCATTCATCTATCCATCCATTCATCTATCCATCCATTCATCTATCCATCCATTCATCTATCCATCCATTCATCTATCCATTCATCCATCCATTCATCTATCCATTCATCCATCCATTCATCTATCCATCCATTCATCTATCCATCCATTCATCTATCCATCCATCCATTCATCTATCCAACCATTCATCTATCCATCCATTCATCTATCAATCCATTCATCTATCCATCCATTCATCTATCCATCCATTCATCTATCCATCCATTCATCCATTCATCTATCCATCCATTCATCCATCCATTCATCTATCCATCCATTCATCTATCCATCCATTCATCTATCCATCCATTCATCCATTCATCCATTCATCCATCCATCCATCCATCCATCCATTCATCTATCAATCCATCAATCCATCCATCTATCCATCCATCCATCCATTCATACATCCATCCATCCATCCACCCACCAACCCACCCATCCATCCACCTATCCATTCATACATCCATACAACCATTCATACATCCATCCATCCCTCTCTCTATCCATCTGTGTATCTTATCTGACAGGAGATTCTGTGACTGTGCCCTCAATGAGTCAACGCGTGGAGAGCTTCGTTCGGTTCAGTTGGCCTACTACGATGAACTGCAGAAGATCGCTGAGGACCCGAAGTACACTCAGAGACTCGACTTTGCTGTCGTCCTTCAACCTTTCCTCGTTAACTGGCAGCCAATCGACGTAAGTCTCAAACGATATTCACCTGGTCTTATATCCGACTCAGCTATAGGACATTACATATATAAATATATATTATATGTAATTATATATGATATTTATAGGTCAGTGCAATAAGACAAGGAGGTACACTACATAGCGTACCTTTACAAAATGTATCTCATTTTCCTGTAACTTTCCCAATCTTAAATTATAACCTAGTTTTCTCTCACCATTACGAACTTATTTTTATTCTCTGCATTATGAGTCATCATATCCTGACCCTAGCATGACTTACTTTACTGCACCTACTTTACGATTCCTTACCTTAGGAAGTTAGGATATAGCATGCCTTACCCTACCCTCGAATATCTAATATCAGTGGCGTAGCAAGGAATTTATGATGGGGGGAGGGTTTATAGCCTGGCTCGATGCCCTTTCTGACACCAACTCGACGGTAGGCTATTACAGTAAACAAAAATGGAATAAAGTAGCAAAGAGAATAAAGTAAGAAAAACAATTGTCACTACAAGCAATTACTTTGTTTTTCTTATTTAAGTGGATAAAATAATGACCTTTAAACAAACTTTTTTCCTAGGCCAATAGGGGGTTTAACCCCTTACCCCCTTGTCTACGCCATTGGCGGGAAGCGATCCTTCATCCATAAGCCCTTCGTACCAGACTTTTAATCATTACCCTAAAGGGCCTAAACACTTCTCTCCCACCCTGGATACCATCGGAAAATCCGAGCTTGCTGTCGAATGTTGGCTGGATTCTGCTAGTATGTCATCAACGAAGAGGCCTAAGCTGTTTTGTGCTAAGGCAACTGCAAATAATTATGCATGCCTGGACAGTGCACGTGCACTCGATGAAGGTTTCCCAGCGTGCAATGGAAGTCTGGGATGGATAGACAAACTATCTGACGTGAATAGTTATTTTTTGTCAGTATTGACGCTGTCGAAGGAGGCCATAAAACCAGATTTTTGGATACACAGATGAACTGATATTCGATTGTGCATGATAATTATTTTCGACTCACTTGTGATAGAGGCGCTGATGTCATGATATAGGTTACTGTATGTGCACGACACACAAATAGCATGTTATCACTTAGCAAACATCGCGCAGGTAGGCTAATTATCTGAGTAATGTTTGCTAGCATAGACGGCCGCACATAGGGGTAAGAGGGGGCACTTGTCCCCCATGGAAAATTGATACCTATTTTTTCTAACAACTACTTTGCGTTTTAAGAAATTTCGTCGCAATGGATTATAAATGACAGGGCCTACCAATGATGCACAAACTGAAACTAAGAAATCTACGTTTAGAAACCTCTATAAAAGTAAACACGCTTTTCATTTCCTGCTTGGTATTTCTCAACCGCTTGCTACAACAAATTTGACCGTGGCCGTGTTATGCCCCTCCTGCAAAAATTTCCGCGGGCGCCCATGTTTGCTAGTGTAGAGAAAAACTCATATTCAGGTTGAGAATTGCCTGGAGTTGTGGGGTTCAAACTTCAAACCCCCTATAGTCTCTCGTGGAGCCTGGTGTACGTGAAGGCCTTTTTTACACGCAACTTCGTGTGAATCATAGTCCGACCGTAGAATTTTTCTACACTTCTCGCATGGCTTTAATTATTTTCCAGAGGACGAGCCAAATAAATTTCCTTGATGAATTAAAAATCGAATAATAATTAATAATGTCTTTGTTTGCTAAGCCCGACACGGGAGCTGTCAACAGCCTACTCCTGGCACCGGATTGCTTCCATCCGAGCAAGATGGGGCAACAGGCGTTTGCCTACTGGCTCTGGAACACAATGGTAGGAACCCACAAATACTTATCAAATACTTATCGCCTAACTTGAATACAGCTATAGAAAAATAATATGGCGACTGATTTGTTTAGACTCACGTGATGTATAGGCCTAATACTTACGAAATAGAGCTATACTGTGGAAGCTCTTAGGCTCTTTGCTTACTTTTAAATATTTAAATAGCCTATTACACTAACGTACATAGATTGTTCGCATTGCAAATGCTTATGTGGATTTCGACTGTAAGATAAATATATGTATACAATGAGAGTTCGAATGACTGGTTGACGAAATCAATGACGTATACTGATTTACTTACTGAACGACAGAGTGGCAATGGTTTTGCACTAGGCCGTAGCCAGGAACTTGTTTCAGGGGTGTTTTCCCAGACCCTGAGCAAGCTGGCAAGCAGTAGAATCAGCTGACTAAGGGGTTTGAAGCTTCGTGAGCTCTCAGTGTGATGTTCGGTCTAATCTACTGCATGTAAAATATCACACAGATATAAAAGTCTAAAAATGAAATCCCCTTAGTTCTTTAGTTCTTGTGCTAGTAAACGTATTATTTAATTTTTACATTATTTCATTTCTGAGAGGGGTGTTCAAACACCCAAACTCCCTCTTTTGCTACGGCCTTGGTTTTTCATAATTATGTAAATCCAAAACGTAGCCTATATAGATGCAGTCCCAATGAAGGAAACTGTTGTAAATCTGAATTGTAATTACTTATATATAGAAAATATATAATTATTTTATATATTATATATGAACGTAAAGATGCTGTAATTACTTAGATATAGAAAACATATAATTTATATATATATATATATATATATATATATATATGAAAGTAAGGATGCTTACTGTGCCTATAGGTGAACATGCATTATATAATGGCACTATAATTATGAAGTCTGAATTCTAGTTTTAATTGTTACTCTCTGTCAGCTGACACCTGTCGGTCATAAACCTCTGTCACTGACAGCCGACTTCGCCACTGGACCCAACGTACTCGCATGTCCTTCAACGGTACGTGTACTCATCATCATCATCATCATCATCATCATCATCATCATCATCATCATCATCATCATCATCATCGTCATCGTCATCGTCATCGTCATCGTCATCGTCATCGTCATCGTCATCGTCGTCGTCGTCGTCGTCGTCGTCGTCGTCGTCGTCGTCGTCATCGTCATCATCATCATCATCATCATCATCATCATCATCATCATCATCATCATCATCATCATACACTCCGTGTTAAAAATCAAAAATTTTCTTATCAATCTGTAGCCGTGCTCCAAAATTATCATTATATTCAGCTTCCTTAATGAATGTTTAAAATCTGTTTCAGGAGAATCCGTTCTTTTTCACCGGCGGCAATAGCAACGTCAATTGGCCGTGAACAACAGCCCCTCCCTTCCGCAACAGGCACGGGCCAGACACTCCACCATCCCACCAATCATTCTTCCCCTTCGATCCGAAGGCAGTTAACGCGACTTCGTCAGTGAAGAACAGCCTTTCAAATGTACCTTCATTCATTTCACGAACTGGATAACTATTCACTTCAAGCGAACGATTTTCTTAACTATTCATCTTAAGTATCAAGATAATAAAGCTAACCTCCTCGAGTCCTGAAATGATTAATAATTTTCTTGAACACCAGAAAGCTGCGTGGATATGGTTCAGCCTGGTTGCTAGTTTACTATTTATACTCATAATTAATCAGTTTAAAACAAAATTAGGATTGCTAATCCTATTTGCTCAGATAGTGGGCTGGAAACACACAGCGGAAGATCCGAAAGCCTACCACGACTGGAGCAAATATCATAGGCTATATGTAAAGGGAAAGGCTAAATCCGATTTAACATTGCTGGGGGTTCAATAGGAAGAAATAAATGCAATGTTTTATTAGCTTCTTCGTTTCCATGTTTATGAAAGACCTTTCTAATATCCAGAATTTTCAAGAGTTTTTTTAGTTTGGTTTCCTGGACTATAAAGGTTTTTTCTGTCGTACATTTTTCATGACCGCAAGTTTAGAGGCCATCCATTAAAATACTGGGGGAGGGGGGTAAGAGAAGGGGCTTCGCAATTTGGACGAAAGTCAATGGGGAGACTTATATAAACCAAATTAGTCGGAATTAGTCAGGAATGAGGAAACATGGAGTAGGAAATTATGCAAGGAACGATTCCGGGAGCAAGAGCAAGAGGAAGACCTAGGAGGAGGTGGTTGGACGACATGAGTGAATGGTCGGATTTATCAACAGAGAGGTTGAGAGCAACCGAGGACAGAAGACGATGGAGAAGAGTTGTCTACAATGCGACCAACCCTCGTGTCGAGGACGGTTGAAGGCAAGGTCAATGGAAGTCATAATAATTGATGTTTAAATGCAGGCTTTGTCGGTACACGCATCTGGGCTATCACGAAACTAGCGGGCCTTTAATTAAAGCATAGCCAACATGCGACCCAAACAATAAATAGGCCTATCAACTCATAATAGCGAGGCAATTATGAACAGGAAGCAAAACGTCTACATTAAATAAACATGCGGACTAAATTAAATAGCAGGAAATATTACTGCTGTGTTGCAGCATCAACGAATCGTGTGCTACAGAAGTTATCTATCAACTAGCGCTATTATATGTAGTTTAGAAACTTTAGGGAATGCAAACCCGGGTGGGCCTAAAATTATGGCCTATGGCACCCAAGTTAGGCCTACAGGAGTTTTTGAAGAAAAAAAACCGGTTTTAACCGTGATTGGCACTAGCAAGGTCTAAAGCTACGATAAAAACGATTTAAAGCGACACCCATGGCAATTCTGCACATATGAAGCAACGTCAGCTACAATTCCAATAAAGCCTTTTGTTTTATTCAATTTCCTGGCCGTAATTTGTTTGAAGAACTTCGGTGTTTGTAACTGAATACGGCGACGTTTTTCTTATCGCATGACGCTGTAGAGCGTTTCCCAAACTTTTTGGGCCACGGAGCCCTTCACGTCCGAATATTTTCTTGCGGAACCCCAATCTCAACTATAGGCGTTGAAGTATGCATAACGCCGGGCCCTATTAATGTAGACCTTATACGTGCCTATAGGCTACACAAACTATTCTATAAATTTTACTTTTTATATGAAAAATTAAATTTATTGGCCTACTGTTTTGAAAACCAGAACTCATGGATCACGACACTGTTTCAAACTTTCAGTGTATTTCCAAAAGCTGTTAGAATGGTCTGTGCCAGTAAAATCAGGCCTACTCGCCAAAATTTGTTATTTTATTTACAACTTTTCGCACAACCCTGCGCTCACTTCGCATAGCCCAAGGGTTCCGCGGAACCCACTTTCGAAAACACTGCCCTATAGCCTACAGTATACAGAAGCCTAATGCTTATCATAGTGCTTTTTAGACAGAATACTCCAGAACGGCGTTCCGGGGACCTTACTTTAAGTTATTAACATAGCCTAATTATGATATATTCAATCTACATTTCTAATAAATTTTTACTTAGACCTAAATTAAATTTTAAACGATTCATAAGACTGTGCTTCAATTTCTCGATTTAATAAGACTTAGCCTATACGCTTAGTCTAGCCCATTCTAAAATAAGAGGCTGCGGCCTAGCCCTTCTGAAACCCTTCACAAATATTGTTTTGAATTTGTTCAGTTCCGGAGCCATAACTCTAGAAAAAAAGCACTGCTTAGCATGCAAGCGTAAAATTGGTAAGCTCGTCAAAAGTTGGCTAGGTCTACACCAGATTTTTCCATACCGACAAAACCGGAATCACGGGTTTCAAAAGAGCCTTCCGGTTTGCAAACCCTAATCCGCAATGTAATTCTAGTTTCTATTCTTCGATCGCCTTTTCCTCACTTCCGATGGATTCGTCGGCATTAAATTTAGTTTCGGCCTCAGATTTGGTCAAATTATTCGTGTCTTTAGGGTCGGTTTTCTGTTCGGTTTTCTTGTCGGTTTTCTGTTCGGTTTTCTGTTCGGTTTTCCGTTCCTCGGGTCGAAAAGTGTTTACCGAATACGCGCAGTCCGAGTACCCGCTCGGAGTAAAGACATCTTCGTCCATAGGGATTTCTTTCGGAGATCTTTGCTGACGAGAATCGTCGTGGTGGACAATTTCCATACCGTCCAGTCCGTCGTCGTAGTAGTTTCTTTCGAAGTTCATCATTTTGTATTTGGACGCCGGTGGTCCGTTGCTGCTGGCGACATCTTGCGGGAAGACGTCGCTGAAGGGTGAGATTGGATTGGCAACTGACGGACTGGTCACAGTCATTGGGTCATTTCGTCGTTTCATTAGCAACCTGTAGTCCTTCGGGTCATCGTTGTCCATGATGTAGGAACTGAAAACACAACACGGAGGGATATTATGCTAGAATCATTCTTTCAAACGCTGTAATAAACTTTCTTGGACATACAAAAACACTGTTTTGAAAAACTATGGAAAGTGCTTCATGCTAACCGAAACGTTGTTAAATATCACTGGGAACAGAACGTTAACTTGTTAGCAACCAGCTCTTATACCTACAAAAGCAAAATAGCGCATAGCCTATATACGAGTATAGTTCTACTTGTGCCGAGTCTGGACAGTCCTGAGTGGTCACGGTTAAAATACGGTAGACAACGTTTTCAATCCAGAAGTAGATCTAGATCTAAGTATAGGCCTACACTGTTTCTGCTTCCTATGCGTCGGGAGCTGATCCTTCATGCACCCTTACGCAATATCTGCAAAGACTTTCCAATGAACAGAGAGAAGACTGTGATCCAACAACGGTTTTTGATTTCTCTCGTGCTGTCCGTAGGTTTATTGAACGGGATCATACTAGCCTACCTCAACAGGATTATTTATTTATTTCTGCCCATTTATCTTAAGGAGTTCAATGAAGTTGGACCATATGCACTTGCTTTCTGGCAAATGGACGCTTCTTTGGTGGACGATCAACAACTAAGTTGCGAACAACGCTGATACTTAAATGGTTATTATGACCGGTGTTCGAATGCCAGATCATTTAAGCTACCCCCACGTGACCATCCCTACTTGTGGATATGTGACTGAATACTTCGAAGGGCGATCAAATCTCGACAGTCTTTCTCAGTGCGGCAAAATTAGCCAAAATTGATGGGTGAGATTAAAGAACACTAATCAACTTCTTTTCCTTTGAACCATTCGTTGCCTATACAACCAAACCTACTGGCCAAAACTACTGCAAAAACCTTGCCACATGGTCTCATATATTATGTGACTGGGTTTGAGGGCATTGAAGCGGATGTTATAACCGGATAACAGAGACTTTATAGTAACTGAATGAATAAGATGTGGCGGGTCCTAATTCTATCTTTCCAGTCTCAAAACCACCTTATTTCAATAGACTTACAGTGCTTATTAGACTGTCGCTATGCTCTGTGGCTCCTTCAACTGATCTCCGCACATTCTCTCTGGAATGCTCTTTCTCCTTCTGTTCGTCCTCACTCAGCTTCCTCCCATCGTCCGCTTCGCTCATCCAACAGACTTGACCTATTGGTTCCTCGGTCTAGAACTGCTATGGCTCAGTCTTTTGTCTCAATTGGTCCTTCTCTCTGGAATGCTCTTTCTCCTTCTGTTCGCTCTACACTTCTGTCTGTCAGTCTCTCCTCTGCTCTGTCTCTTCTCAAAACCTGTTTCTTCTCGCGGGGCCTTGCGCACTGGGAGCGCCTCTGAACGGTTCACCCTACTAGAGGCGCTTTATAAATGTTTAAATACAATACAATGGTAGGATGTGCAGATTGACGGTCTAAAGACGATGTCGTGTGCAAAAGATTAGATTAAGCTAGTAAACGGCAGTGGTGGAAGTCATTATGGTATTAGTTACTAAATTATGATGGCGAACCTTGTATGTCTAATGCCAATAGTAATGGATACGGCAATAGTGTATAGACTGCGAGTATAAGCCTCATCGATGAATATATACACTGGTGTGCATCTGGACAAGATTCGATTAGAAGTTTTAAAAAATTTGAACCAGTATATGCCTATATATATATATTATATATATATTATATATATAAGTGACTGACAGTAATGCTTAGTTCAGAATAACGGTAATAAACAAGTGGAAGTATTGAGGTGAAAATTCTCGAAGTAGTAGGAGTATAGGCCTATAACTGGAACGAAGAGTGAGAGCAGTGGAGAAGGTTTCAACAGTAATATTATACCGCAATTATATCAGTAGCCTAGATGTCGAATAGGCCCACCAAATGGTCTAACAAGAACGAGTGCTGTTATTTAATATAATTATATGCAATTAGCAATTTGCCAATTCTTTTGTTCGCTGATTCCAGCCTGTCATTTTTTTGCTTATTTACTAGATCCATCAAATTGTTCTTGTCTATTGGAACCGTTGCACTCTGCGAGCCTTGTACTTCCTGCTTTGGAGAACGTCACTTGATCGAAAGTTTGCCGTTGACGTACATGCAGGCTACTTGGAAAACAATAGGGGCTATCCCATGCGGCTTTAGGCTACGTCCTGTTTATGATGAACTTGCTCTGGCTAACAATTATGAACCTTTGCAGGCGTCATAAACCATAGACATTGGAACATTCTCTGGACCGAGTTCTTCACACTCCTTTGATATTACTGGCCAGTCTTCATGGGCGGAGTTTGGTTCCCATTCTTGGGGGGGGGGGGCTATAAAGAATTTGGGCGTTTTTAGGGTTGAGACTTGGTCCAGAACGAGCGGCTCCGACAAATATTTTCTCGGTCAAAAAGTTGATGACCTTTTTAGTCCTTCGATTGAAATTTCGTTCGTGAAAAGAACCATTATTTTGAGCTTGAGGCACTAAGCTCGGGAAAAGATATCATTTACACGGTAAAAAAGCTGAGCCTGGAGCTTCTTGGGGGTTCTTAGCCCCGAGCCCTTGATAAACTTTGCCCATGCCAGTCTTGATGTCCACTTTAAACTCTAGGGTTAAGCCATTACTGGGTTTCTAGGGTCCTATAGGGCTACACAATTGGTTGTCTCTGACGTGAGTGCTGCTTTCGACTCCGTGGGCCATTACAAGACGTGATGTTCCGATACTGAGGGGCAGACGGTGAGAGTTGAGATTGGAGATTACGGTGCTCCTCAGTGCTCGACAATGTGGTTACTGCATTTCATTCTAAACGCAGCCAACCTATATGGTGCTGCTGCCTCGCTGACCTCTAGATGACCAATGACCACTATCATAGATGTTCCGGTCTGGTCGCCATCAGGACTCAATGGTGTTTACTTGCGAAAGTGTGTGACTGGATGACTTGGATGTCCACCAATCGTCTTAAATTCAATCTGATCACTGATAAGGACAGTTTGTAATTTGGTTTGGCACGCTCACATTGTAGGACCGATCAAAATGCCCTTACGTCGGCATCACTTGGTGGAGAGTCCTATGAGGTGGTGAGTATCTTGTTGAGCGTCTTAGTCTATTAATTATTGTGGGCTTACGATCTCTGATTATCTGTCACACATCTCCAAAACTAGTCACTGTGAGCTTAGTAAAATCAGCTTGATCTGGTAATGAGCTCTATATGTAATAAAGGTTATGTAGAATTGTAGATGTCCGTTATCTATAGGACGCTGTTGCTGAGTGTTGATTCTGTGCTATAGTTTAATGCTTTGTTGACCGACCATTGTAACGGGGTGCTTCTGGGCCTTTCCGAGTTCCGTCCTCATCAACTTCAGCTTGTTCAGAATGCAGCGGCCAGACTTCAAGCTCTATCTGCCAAAATAGCCGTGCCTATCCAGTATCCAACTACGGTGGCACGACACTTAATCCCGTGACACTTAATACCGCGACAGTTAGTACCGGAACTTAGTTCCTGCGACATTTAATCCCGTGCCAGTTAATCCCGTCGACATTTAATTCCAACGACACATGATCACGCGACGTTTGATACAGCGACACTTAATACCTGTACAGTGTACACAATATTTGTACAGCTGTTGCTGTCCTCTCTGTTCAGGTTTTCTGGTGTACATCTGTACATAAAACGACCATTATAAGGTTTCAAACAGAATTTGCGAAGCCTAGTCTACGATAAGGCAGTGACATGGAGGCGTATTTGTTCTCTTTGATTCTGTATCCGGGGACCGGCGGGGAGAACAGACTGATTAATAGTGATTATTCTGGACTCCGACGTACTCTTGGTCGGGTAGGCAAGAGCCGACGTCTGGTTATAAACCGATGGGAAATTTTCTGTTGTCTAATTGACTGCAAAGGCTGAACTCTTTTAAACAATAGTGAATATTGCTGGGAATATTGCTTTTATGGAATTTTAATGGTTCTATAATGCTATATTTGACTGCTATTTTATTTTCGTTGTATTAAGTGTCGCGATATCAAACGTCGTGTGGGATTATTATTCTGCGGGATTAAATGTCGCCGGGATTAAATGTCGCCGGGATTAACTGTCGCGGGATTAACTGGCGCGGGATTAAATGTCGTAGGGATTAAGTGTCATGGAACCTCCGACTACATGTGACGTAAATTTCACTGGCTTCCAGTTGCTGATCGAATGCAATTCAGGATCGAGGGTCATGACTGATATCGCTCTGGAATGCTTTCTAGGGGTGTGCCTTCTAGTTGGCACTCAAACTGGTCGATTGGCCACTCGGTCTGCCTATCGAAAAGACTTGATTGTACCTGCTTTTTCGAACCACTACTACCCGCGCACGTCGGAACTTCTCAGTGGCAGCGCTCGGAATCTGGAATGCTCTTGGCGCCTTCCCAGTTCGTGACATTATTGCAGCATGCGGTTTTTCTAAAATTTTAAACTTTGCACCACCTTGCAGTGGCGTAGACAAGGAGGTTTCGGGGTTAAACCCCCCATTGGCCTAGGAAAAAGTTTTGTAAAGGTTATTTATCCACTTAAATAAGAAAAAAACAATCGCTTGTAGTAACAATTGTTTTTCTTACTTTATTAGCTTTGTTATTTTATTCCCTTTTTATTTACTGTAATACTGTTGGGTTGGTGTCAGAAAGGGCATCCGGCCAGGCCATGAAAACCCCAAAACGCCCCCCCCCTAAAAAATTCCTGACTACGCCACTGCCACCTTGCATTGCGTTACCTGATCGAACTCAACTTTGCTGTGTCCTGTGTAATCTCATCTTGCCTTCATATCTTGCCTTCATATCTTGCCTTATTTTGCTTTACTTCAAAGTTGTTACGTTAACTCGTTTTCGAGTCCGGTCCTTTCCTTTACTTTTCCTTATCCTCGCGCAACCTTTCCAGACCCACGACCTAGGATATTACCTTCTGTCTGACTGTAGAATTCTTACAGGGATTGTCCTGCTTTTAGGATCACCATCTACAGGAATTTTCTTCCCTTGTGAGGTACCCATTGTGTCCGTTCGCTGTCTCTATAAATGACCAGTTTCTCTTATCGCATCTGCCGTTTTCTATTGTTTAAAATAGAGCAATAAAAAATCCTCCCTCGCAAACCTGACTTTGATAATTATTCGTCTCCACTTACCTCTGTCGGTTCCTGCGGTAGAGGACAGCAAGGATAATGGCGAGGATAAGGACTAGAACGACGCCTGCAACAGTGGCTCCAACCACGATACCAATGTACTGGCCATTCGCAGAAGAAGAAGGCGCCATATCCGCCAGAGGTGATTCCGAGGTTACATCCGATACCGTACTGAACTGATCACCTGCCTGACTGTAGAACTGCGTTCTTATGACTGGTCCTGTGTCATTCGTATGTAACGGTCTTGTCGTTGTCTCACTTGTGCTCTGAGGAGTTGGAGTACCCGTGGTTGGGCTCGATGTTCTCGCCGCGTCCTCAACGGTTCGACCGGTTGTGAGGTGCAGTCTTTCCGATGTTGGATGGATTTCCTCTTCACGTGAACTAAGGGAACTCGGTGTCGTGGCGGTTTGCGTCAAGTTTACATCCAAATGCTGGAAGGAGGAGTCGGATCTCTCGTGTGAAGGAGGATTCTCAACTTCTGATACGGTAGATTCGTCCGTGGTCAGTTCGCTGACGGTTGATTTTGCTTCTGCAGAATCGGAAGTTTCCATGACTCCTGCGTGCGATGTAGTGCTGATTAGAATCGTCGATGTTTCACCGTCTGCTGTTGAAAACGTCTGTGATGGTGAGCCTGGTGTTACGGTGTGTTTTGCAATAGACAAAGTTTCATGGCTTGACTTATTGAAAGTAGCTGTGGTCAATTTTTCTGAGCCGGAAGACTTCTGGTTGAATGCATCTACAGTGGATGATTCGTCGAAGACGCCTCCGTGTTCTGAAGTTTCGTCATGGCCGCTGTGTTCAAGGGTGACCAATGGTGACGTCATTTCTGACGTATACACGAAGTCATGCGCGACAGTGGATGCCATGACCGAGGTGCTCAATTCGAGTTGCAATCCCGAAGTGCTTAGTTGGGGATCTGAAGGCAGAACACTGTGCAATCCCGAGGAACTTTGTTGGGGTTCTGAAGAGAGAGCACTTTGCAATCCCGAGGTGCTTAGATGGGTATCTGAAGGGAAAACACTTTGCAATCCCGGGGAACTTTGTTGGGGTTCTGAAGAGAGAGCACTTTGCAATCCCGAGGTGCTTAGATGGGTATCTGAAGGGAAAACACTTTGCAATCCCGGGGAACTTTGTTGGGGTTCTGAAGAGAGAGCACTTTGCAATCCCGAGGTGCTTAGATGGGTATCTAAAGGGAAAACACTTTGCAATCCCGGGGAACTTTGTTGGGGATCTGAAGAGAGAGCACTTTGCAATCCCGAGGTGCTTAGCTGGGTATCTGAAGGGAGAACACTGTGCAATCCCTGGGAACTTTGTTGGGGTTCTGAAGAGAGAGCACTTTGCAATCCCGAGGTGCTTAGCTGGGGATCTGAAGGGAAAACACTTTGCAATCCCGGGGAACTTTGTTGGGGATCTGAAGAGAGAGCACTTTGCAATCCCGAGGTGCTTAGCTGGGGATCTGAAGGGAAAACACTTTGCAATCCCGAGGTGCTTAGTTCATGTTCTGACAAGGAAACAGCTTGCAATCCAAAAATGTCTGTTTTGCTCAGTACATCAGAACCGATATTTTTCAATATTCTAGCTGCGTCACTCGTGATCTGAGAATCATCCTCATTACTGTTTCGGTTGCCTGTTTCGATATCTGATGCTGTTGAGGCAGACCAACTCCTTTCAACGCTTTGCGTTTCGTTTGTATGTATCGATAAACTGGAACGTTCTGTTGAGCTGATTTCGTATGCAGTGGCCTCGTTAATTCTCTCGCTACTTGTCTGTGTGTTTTGAGTAACCTAACACGAAACCAAATGTTGCACAAAGTATTCGGCTTTTACAAGTAAAATGCAATTCTTAAAAGCCTACCCACACTTCATGTCCGTCAAACTTAGCGTCCTGAAATTCTCGATTGAAATGTTCGGGTATTATAACCTCACCGATATTCTTCAGTACCATGTAGCCTATCATCCAGATGTTCTATCCAAATTATGTAGGCTAAACACCAAAATGTCACCAACAAACAACTACGCAGTAGTTGTAATTAGAAACGTGTAGGCTATAAAATAGTTTTACTTAAGAGACGTTAATTTAAGAACATAAATTTCATCGGTAATGATACACGGGTGTCAAGAATTTTTGATGACGCGCCGATACCAATATTTTCCAGCAAATGGAGGGTCGGGTCAGAGGCAAAAATTACGGTAAAGGTTTGGAAGAGAGAAGGTTCGGTAAGATCGTTTTCAGAAAAGTTTGTCAAAACTAAAATTAATCTCAAAGGGCTGATGCATTTTTAGCATAGGCTACAGAAAAATCTTAGGCCTACTTCTGGTCTACATTATTAAAAATCTTCAGGGTCGAGTGTGATTTATTATTGACTGACTTGTTGTTTGCGCGATCAATTGATTTCCCTCCATGAGCATTGGAAAATAAATGGAAAATAAAACCACGACACATTTGAACCTCTATTCTCAAATTGTGCAGTCCGTTGGCAAGACTCTGAGGGTCAGAAACGTCGTTGGCGGACCAGACTTTAGAAACCTCTGACTTATCGGCTATAACAAGCAAAGCTAATACAACTGTTGGGTAACCGAGACCTCGCCGGTATATTTCAGTGTACAAAAAAAAGCCCTGATGTAGCCTACAGTTTCATGTTTAGCGTCTGCACACCGAAAACTTTTACTCGTCCCAAGCTCAGCTATAGAGTAGGAGCAATGTAAATATAGAATATAGAAATTTAGATTTATTGATAGAATTTGTGTCATATTAACATCCACGAACTTGGGAAGAAGCAAATTCCGAATTGCTGCTGCGTGTCAGTATCAGCGATAAGCGTCCTGAGAGGTCAAAATATCGTTAGAACAAAGATGCATGTAGGCCTACAACTTAAAATAGAAAGAGAATTTCCTGCGCTTTCCAACGCCAACAGCATTCTTCTAACCTATGATATGGAAAAGAAGGATTCAGTGGTAGGCTATAAGATCACCGTAAAAATAGAACCTCAGATCTGGATCAATTAACATCCTATGAGCATCGGGGGAATAAAATCATCGTGAGCTGAATAGGATTACATGAATATTATATAGACTATGTATAACATTATTTAATGTAAATCTTCGAGAATTTCTCATCGCACACAAGAGCCACGTCAGATCGCAAGACCAGTTTATTCACCGACGCTATTTCGAGTCTAACGCAACCTGCAGCAATTGCTACTTATTCCTCTGGCATCGAATCCTGTAAACTCAGAAATTCTCTACTGGCAAAAGTTATCTGATGTAAAGTTTCTTTAGATCTCGTCTCTGCGCTTATCCGCTCCTCCGTGGACCTTTCCCGTGTATTCTCGGATATATTCTTCTTGGCTTCTAACTGAACACTCAATCAACCTGGATTCTGGCTTACACAACGATTTAGCCCAGTAGCTATCGACGATCTTCTTGACTACTTTTTTTTAGCATAGGCCTACGATTAGGTCTACATGAGCATTATTTAAGCCCTTAGTCAATTGAAAACATTTGTATCCAACCATAGCTTGTCAGAATCTCGACAAAAACTGTTCCAGAGCTATCACATTGCCGACGATCTCAGTGGGTCTATGGAAAATCTTGCAGCAGATAATTATGATAAGATTAAAGATATGATTAAATACACTACACTTTGATGGCCGATGAAATTACAGGTTTTAGTTAATGTCATCTTCAATCCTTCAATTGTAAAGCTATCTGGAAACTTACCGGTTCTGTTGTTGTATCTAGCTTTGCAGTCCTTCTTGCAACTGTATATGCTACTTGCTGCTCAGTGGCTCATGTGATTTCGCTCACCTTCTTGAGAACTGCATTTTTCGAATTGTTTATTAACCGAACGTTGCCTCTCAGTCTACAGCGGATTTATCTTATCTAGCCTACTATAGATATTTTCCTTAGCTTTTAAATCCCAGTTTGTATTAGCCTATGGTCGATTGCAAAGCATCATAGCATAACATTAATTTTATGCAGTTTTAGATCTTGCAGTTTTAGATGCATGGGTAGGGTCTGAATTTAGTTGGTATAGACTATAGAACTATTAGGCCTACTACCGGACTGAGTTGGGCTGCGTCGAATAAGTGATGGGTCGTGTTAGGTTTTTAAAGTTAAACTTGATCCACGAAGGCTACATCTCTGGTAGGCTGGACGAAAAACAGAAATTATCACGGTTAACCTAAGCTCAGCACTGTCAGCAGCCCAGAATGATAGGCCCTATAGCAGTGGTTCCCAACCTTTCTTGACTTTCGGGCCACTTTTTCTAAGTTGAAGGACACGAGGGCCACTTTTTCTTAATTGAAGGACATTTGGGGGCACAAAGCTAGAATTTAATTAATTAAAAGCATATAAAATGGTTATAATTGAATCAAATTATAATGTTTGATTTTATTTATAGACGTCAAAATAAAGTAACTTGTAATAGAAAATAATTATGTTATATTCCCTTTCCAAATTGTCAATTTTTGTTTATATTTTTGCTAATAATTCTTTGAGAGATAAGGGCCATTTTGGAGGCCTGGAGGGCCACTTTTGGCCCGCGGGTCATGGGTTGGGAACCACTGGTGTATAGGCCTAACTATTAGGCCTACTACCAGACTGAGTTGGGCTGCGTCGAATAGGTGACGGGTCGGGTTAGGCTTTTAAAGTTAAACTTGATCCACGAAGGCTACATCTCTGGTAGGCTGGACAAAAAAACAGAAATTATCACGGTTAACCTAAGCTCAGCAGCACATAATGAATAGGGTGCCCTACAATAATTATGAATCATGCTGAGCGTTGGTAATCACCAGCAATCTGATAGTTCCGGACAGTTTTGGTCGAGATTCTGACAAGTTGTGGTTGGATACGCATATTATTATCAAGTCTATTGGCTTAGGGTTTAAAGAATTATAAGGGGTCAAAATATCTCCGTCTCCTGTAGGCTACTTGTTGCAACTAATACCAAATTGTCTTTAATCAAAGAAACATCAAAGGTAGAACACTAGTAAACGAAAACTGTGAGCTAAATTGAAGCATACATCGAACGACCGAAAGTAGGACACATCCATATAAACAAACCCAAGGAATGCGTTTAGTGTATAGGGGGGCCTAGTCTACAAAAGAAGCATTTACAAAACAAACATTCTGTCCATATAATATTATTATCACGAGGCTTAAATTCCCTAAGTTTATCTGAGCAATGCGCGATAAGGGCTTAACTTACCATTTTTGCGCCACAGTTGTTTTGGAGCCGAATAATATATCAACTGAGGGTTGTAAATCGGATAAGGACAATAATAGTATATCCACTAAGCCTTCAAAGGCGTTCACCCAATCTACAGACCTGTATCAACACGACTACCATACGATAAGGGTTTAACAACGTTATAGGTCGGCCGACACTTCCTGCAAGTAAACGAATGAAAGTTTGCTTTTGGGTCTATATCCTATAGTATCCGGATAACTGTGACGCTGAGCAAGTACATCTATCGTCTGTACATGGCTAGATTTACGGTCCTCACCCAGTATATGATACAGAAACACACATACTACGCACCCACACACACACACACACACTTACACACATACCCACATGTATACAACAGGCACACACATTAATCTTAGTGGACAGACAGATACATGGAGGCTCACGTGCTTAGATGTAATACCCGTGACATCACAAGTATACGAAGACCTACTCATGCTTTAAGAATGGAAATGAAAATCCATAATATTATGTATACACACATAATTATGCATGACGAAACATTTCTCGGATAATAATTGAATCTGGATAATAATTATATAGCGCGTTTAGAAACATTCATGAATCTGTATTGCGGTTGAAGCAGATGAAGCCAATCGACACCAGATATATCACCGATATTATTATATATAATTATAATTATATTACGCAGTTGCCAGAAAGACTTAAAGGCAGAAGCGACTTGTGCAGAGGTCACAATATACTATATGGCCTATATAATATATTACATAGTCTATACATTATACATGTTCACCTTGCCATAATGGCTAATTAGAATAGAATGCATAATTATTTTAGGACCCACATTTCCATATGATATGGCTCATATGGGACTCGTTTTGGAGCCCACATGGGTCCCATGCATCTAATATAATTATGCTTATCTCGAAATGACGGTATGCCTTAAGTGGTTGACATTTCCACTTCTTCTTATAAAACCAGACAGCCGCCTACACAACAGAAATCTATAATTATAGCAATTGCCTGCCATATCCGTTCGAAGCCCACCAGTCATAAATACAGATTAAAATAATAAACTTAGGAATTATTGTCTGAAATTAAAGAACAATTGCGGTCTACCCAGCAGTAAACTTGATAGCGAAGATTATGGTGTGGCCTACTTTGCCACGAAATGATCCGGATAACCCACGCGCACGATACAGGCCTGCACGCGGATATATTAGCCTAGGCTTAGCAATTACCAGCTTCTTAAATTATACAGGGTGGCTCAATAAAAAATGTCCCACTAGTAAAAATACAATTTCACAGAAACCAATTGCGATTTTTCTATGAAAAAGCACAGAAATTATAGAGAAAAAACTTCTGAACAATCCCCGAATATTACACTAAGAAATTTTCATTATTTCAAAAGTTGCAGCTGTTTAAACAATGATTTCCATTTTTACAATTTTCCGCAGAAGAACGTTCAGATACTTTGATTTCTTTAAGAATTTTTAAGGATTGTAGCACCAAAATGATGATTGATGATACGACCTCACTTCAAGCTGTAAAGAAGTTGTTTATGAATCAAGCTGTTGATATTTTAAAAGCAGGGCTTTTTTAACGTGCAGTTGTACGCAAAATGTGCAGTTCTAAATGAATTTGTGCAGTTGTATAAAAATGTATAAGCACTCTGTGCAGTTAAAACTAGTTGAAAAAGACCATTTTCCTCCGATTGGGAGTAATTTACCATGGAGGATGGGACAGGAAAGAAGGGGCTGTGCAGTTCAAAAATTCCTTAAAAACAGCCCTGTTTTAAAGGTATTTACTATTTTATAAATTAAGGTCACAATTTGTTAATACGTTACTGAGCGTCATGCATGGGCAAAGTTTCTGCTGAAGAAAAAAATGATAACTCGGACGCTGCGTGAACAGAGACTAGGGTATCGCGTGATCATAGCGACACAGCCTATACTCAGTGAAAAGTGGAGCCTGAGCACAGTGAAGCCTATCTTCAAACGTGTTCATGTCACGGGATCAGGTGTCGAAAGAGAGGAAAGAATATTGATCGTCTCATCTGACGAAAAAATGCGCAATGTCCACGAAAGTCGCCTTGCAGTCCAAAGGTGACGTTTGCAAAGCACTTCATGGTTTCTGCTTCTGCTGGCGTGTGCTACGGCGACAAGGAAACACCGCACCTCAGCACCTCATCCAGGCAGTAAATCTTAAACGCCAAACTTTACGTTGACCTCTGTTACCCAGACAGAATGAAGACTGCAGGTAGGCTACCGGTGAAATATCGATGGTGTTGCAACCAACACATGTTGCAACCAGCCCCGGTCTCCCCTATGTTCTACCATCTGGTTTTATTTGCCAGCAGGACGGTGTCACGGTACGCCTGATCACACGACAAAGTTGGTTCAAGGCGTTTTTGCCATCAACCTGCAGTTGACGGTGGCAAAGATAACTAGTCACCAAATTCACCATAGAATAACCCTCTTGATTATCAAGTCTATAATAGAGCAGCTAAGCTGGAACGCTACAAGACATTTCATCCCAAGCCGGAGAACATTGACGAACTAAAGAAAGTCCTGGTGCTATTATGGTACCCGTTGCCGAAGGACACAATCACCTAGGCCATGTTGTTCTTCACAGAGAGAATTCTGGCTTGTGTGAAAGCAGGAAGTGGACTGTCCCACAGTAATTCAAGATAAACTGTAAAACGGAATTCTCAAGTCGTAGTGTAATGTGATTTTTATTTGAGATGGAAATCTACAAGTGACGTTCGTTGGCCCGCGGAAAATTTAAAAATGGAATTGAAAGTTTAAACAGCTGCAACTCTTGCCAGCATGAAAAGTTTTAAGTGATGCATTCAGGGATTGTTGCAAATTCTTTCCCCTATAATTTGGGATATTTTTGTAGAGGCAGCTCAAACGGTGGCGAAAATATTGCATTTGATCCGGTAAAACATTTTTTATTGAACCACCCTGTAGGCCTGACAATTAGGCGGGTCTAAGGATGACTAAATAATTGACACGGGCCACAAATATCCCGGATTCTAACCAGCCACAAAGTCAGACTATTTACTGACCTATAGACAAAGCATCTGTTTGAGTCTGCCCTCCAGACTTCGCATTCCATCCTTCAGTACCAGTTAAATCACACACTTCAATAAATGCAACACTCGTTGCATGACAGGCAACTGCGACGTGTACTTATCAGAAGAATGTCACAGAGTCTGAAAGAATCTTTTGACAGAAGCGCATACGTAACAATCTTACAACAGGATTTCCATTGATCGTCCTATTCTTCTTCTTCTTCTTCTTCTTCTCCTTCTCCTTCTCCTTCTTCCTCTTCTTCTTCTTCTTCTTCTTCTTCTTTTCTTCTCCTGTTTCTTCGAAATATTACTTTACTGTATACGCCCGTATATGCATATTGATTTATCATTGACAAGGAAATCCATAATATTACTCTCCAAAAACTGCTATCCCTCGATCTTTCGCCTCAACTTATTGAAGGCCTACTTTACTCAAATATTTTACCATTGCATACTTAGTCTTAAGTCTTAAATCCTTCCCTTCATCTCACAGTACTCGTTGAATGAATGAATGAATGAATGAATGAATGAATGAACGGATGGATGAATTGATCGATTGATGGATGGAAGGATGATAGATGGATGGGTTGGTGGGTGCATGCATGCATACGTACAGACAGAGCTGCATGATTTGAGCAAACGTGACATGCAATGTGGCAGTACAAAGAGCAGTAAAAATAATTCCACAGGAACCTGCACATGTGATACCACATTCAACTATTAGGACTCATGACCCCATTTATAATAATATTAAGTAGGCCTAGTTCTGCGTTCAAGAGAAGCCAGCTGAGGATTACTGAAAAACAATAAATACATGTAGAATAAACAAAAGTAAATAAAACAAAAAAAATAAACAAAAGTAAAATACACAAAAGTAAAATGAGCAAAATAAAATAAACAAAAATAAAATAAGCAAAAAGTAAAATAAGCAAAAGTAAAATAAGCAAGTATGGATGCACTTTTTGGTGATCGCATTCAAGTACAGCTGCGCTTGGGATCTCGTAATGACTCATGCCTTCGAAACTGGGCGTCTACCGAAACACAGATATATTTATATAGACACACAATATATATCCAATATATATATACACATTGCTTGCTATAAATGCTTGTTATAGCGTCACTTTGAATCTCTCTCGCAGATCCTGTTCATAAATAGGATGGCGACGACGATGATGCTAATGATGATGACGACGATGATGATGAAAATGATGATAAAGCTGACGACGATGGATAATAACCATATAATAATAATGACAACAATGAATGATGATATTATCATACTAGTCATAATCAAAAATGATGATGATGATACGATAAAAATATAATGATGATTAAAGATGCTTCAGCCCAAAGAAGCAACTGAAACATCAACAACAACAACAGCAACGATGATGGTGATGACGTAAGTAATAGTAAAAATAGTTATAATAATAGTGATTATAATAATGATAATGATAATAATAATAATATCAGTAACAGCCTAGTAGCAGTAGCAGTAGTAGTAGTACAATAATAGTAATAACAATAATATTAATAAAATATAAAATAATAAGGAAGTGATAATAATAATAATAATAATAATAATAATTATAACAATTATATAATAATAATAATAATAATAATCATAATTATTATTATTATTATTATTATTATTACTATTATTATAACAACAATAATAATGGTAAAAGCATAATAGAAATAATCTTACTGTCACTCTGCTAATAAAAAATTGATATCCATGTTACTCTTTATTTCCATGACATTTTCATGTCTCTTTTAGTAGATAAAAGACAACTTATTTGCTTAATGTAGGGCCAATATAATTATGTCGGCTATTTTGCTTTGACACAAGTGTATCACCTCAATTTTCACATTCACTTGCGAGCCAGTAATGAGCCTATCTTATCAGTCAGTCAGTCAGTCAGTCAGTCAGTCAGTCAGTCAGTCAGTCAGTCAGTCAGTCAGTCAGTCAGTCAGCCAGTAGGTCAATCAGTCAGTCATTCAGTCAGTCAGTCAGCCAGTCAGTCAGTCATTCAGTCAGTCAGTCAGTGAGTCAGTCAGTCAGTCAGCCAATCAGCCGGCCAGTCGGCCAATCTGTATGGCTGTATATGTCGTTGGTTTCCCGTATCGCGTAAAGTGACAAAACGGTCGAAGGAAAATTGAGGAGTAAATTAGGAGGAATTAACTCAGCGCCTGCAGCACATAGGTCACCGAGGTCATCGGAAATTCTTGAAATTCTCACCATGAACCGCAGAGAATCATATAATTATGTTAAGCCAACAGCCATCCGATATACAATGCAAGCAACTCATGCCAGTCAAACTGCTCCTATCGGATGTCTGTTCTGTTGACTGTTTATGGCTGCTTATCATCTGTTGTTGCTGCAGGGACGTGGAAACCCTCATAGTCATACAGTCACCCGGATGTGTGTCGCCGATCTCAGTCTATCAGTGGCTGCTTATAAATGTGTGCTTTCTAATGGTCTGCATGTCTGTACGCCTGTCCATCCATCCGTCCGTCCATCCATCCATTCAACCGTCCGTCCTTCCGTCCGTCCATCCATCCATCCAACCATCCGTCCTTCCGCCCTACTTTCCGTCCGTCCGTCCGCCCGCTCGCCCGCCCGCCCGCCCGCCCGCCAGCCCACCCACTCACCCAAACAAGCACCCAATCAAGTATCCACCCTCCACCGACACAGAAATTTGTTGATTTTTCCGTAAGTGACTGTGTTCGAAAGAATTACTTAATAACTCAGAACTATACCCCGCAGTCGATCGAGTTGATCGATCGAGTCGATCATAACTCGGCCAAGTCGAGTCGATCGAAAAATCGTCGACTCGATCGACTTGCAAGTCGAGTCGATCGTGAGTCTTGCCAAGTCGAGTCGATCGAAAAATCGTCGACTCGATCGACTTGCAAGTCGAGTCGATCGTGAGTCTTGCCAAGTCGAGTCGATCGAAATATCGTCGACTTGCAAGTCGAGTCGGTCGTTCGTTTTCCGAAGTCTAGTCGATCATTGTTTCATCGACTCGACTCGACTTAGAAATATTTTATTTACTATGGCTAGGCTATCTTGAAGTTTCAAAGTGACCTACATGATAATAATGACGTAATTCAGTTTTTGCACACAAGTGCAGCTAATAACCCTTTTGGCAGCTGACGATTTCGTGTTAGTAGACTGTGAAAGTTGACTGTAGACGTACGTTTTCGATTAAGTTGAATGAGTACAGGGTCTGATAAAGAAATTTTGGAAGTGGGGCCCAACATTTTTGATCTTGGATCGTCAAAAATTTTCGTAGGTCTTCCGCCGAAAAATATTTTTTTAGTTTTTCACCCCCAAAATTATAAAAACCTGTGGCAACTCAGGTTATTTTAAATCTGATGACTTTTTAGTCACATGCTACTTTCTCTCTCACCTTCCTGTTCCCATTGCGTTGACTTCCAGTTTCTTTAAACTCGACGGGGGAGGGACCACGTTCTATGCAAATCTCTGAAAGGGGCATGGCCAGATTGGCCCTCATGGATCCGTCTCTGAATGAGTATTATAAAGATCTCACTATTATGGGCCTGTTTAGGGCCTACATATAGCCTAGATGTTAATTTTGAGAATATAAAACGGGGGTCTTTTGTGACGTCACTTCGATTAAGATACAATCCTACAATTAAATAAGTTCACCGAAAAAGCGAAATTAGGCCTAGTGTGACGTCATATCGATCAGGATACAGATCTACTATCAAATAATTTCATTAATTGTCGAGAATACAAAACTATGCCCATTGTAACGTCACTCTGATTATAATACAATTTTATTATTAGGTTACATAGGTTCACTTCAAGAATTTAAAAAACTTGGCTATTGTGACGTCACTTCGATAATGATACAAATGTAGGCTTCTAATTATAGAAGTACGTTTTGAGACTATAAACAAGGCCTATTGTGACGTCATGTCGATTATTATGCAGATCTTCCAGTATAGATGTTCATTGTGCGAATGTAAAACTGGGCTTTTATGACGTCACTTCGATTTTGATAAAATTCTACCATTAAACAAGTTCACTGAGAAAAACGAAATTAGGCCTGTTATGGCGGCATTTCAATTATGATACAGATCTAGTATCATATTATTTTTTCATTTTCATAATACAAAACTGGGGTTGTTTAACGCAACATCGCTCTGGTTATGATACAAATCTATTATACGCTCAGCTTGAGAATATAAAACTATGTCCATTGTGACGTCACTTCGATCATGATACAGACGTACTATTAAAGAAGTTCATTGTGAGAATATAGGCTACTATACTTATTGTGACGTCACTTCGATTATGATGCAGATCTACTATATAGAAGAGTAGGCTATAAACAAGGCCTATTGTAACGTCATTTCGATTAATACACAGATCTACTGTAATAAATATTGAAGTTCATTTTCAGAATCTAAAACGAGGCCTATAATTGTGACGTCACTACGATTTCAGCGCAAATCTGCTATTATCTAAATTCACTGAGAATTCGAAATTAGGCTTATTGTGACGTCAAACAGATTATGACACAGATCTACTATCGAATAATTTCATATTGAGATAACATAGCTGCAGACGTGAGCAAGAGACAAAACTAGGCCTAGTCGACGCGAAGTCGATCGAGTCGATCGTAGGCCGAGCCAAGTCGATCGAGTCGTCGAGAGGTCGGCGAGTCGACGAAGTCGATCGAGTCGATCGTCGGCCGAGCCAAGTCGATCGAGTCGTCGAGAGGTCGGCGAGTCGACAAAGTCGATCGAGTCGATCGTCGCGCGAGCCAAGTCGATCGTAGCCCACGACTCGATCGACTGCGGGGTATACTCAGAACCCTTCTGAAATGTGGTTCCCATGTAACTTAGTTATAGTTTCTCGATATTTAATACGGCGCTTTTGAGAGCATAGTAGAACTGTTGCCTACACCGGTGCCACGTGATATTCTATCCCCTCTGAAACCTATCCGAGGGGATGAATTAATCTATCCCCCGGATGGAATAATCGAAAAATTTATGCTCTAATCAAAATTCAAAGTGACTCTAATAGGTTTAAGTGTCCTAAGCAATGTTCAGAGAAAGGCAACTAGAATTTATTTAGTGACTATGACCGTTCTTAAGAGTTTTAAAAGTTCTAAGTGCTCTAAAATCAAAGCAAAACAAATTATCTAGTAGGAATAAACATATAGGTCTACCTGTTAGTGTCATTGTTCAAAACAAAACAAAACAAGGCAGATGAAAATTAATTTGCAAAAATAAATACACGCGGAAGACGGAAGTGGCTTTTTCGACTTTTCTTCATTTGGGGTACACGATTAATACGGGGAATACTCTATTTCGTGACACCGGCCTAAACTGTGTAAGCTCATCTAAAACAATAAGTTCAATAAAATTAACAGTGGCCAAAATAATGATACTTGGAGCTGACACGAACATAGAGGAACAAAGCAGAGGAACAAATAGCGAACGCCATGCACCACAGCGAGCATAAACATTAATCAAATAATTAATTAATTATTGTCAATGCCCAATGGCGGCGCCAGGATTTCAGTTTTGGGGGCTGAATCCTCGCGGAGGAAATTTTCAATTTTCATTCGCCAAAATTTCTGACTATTTTTTTAGTCATTTGGTCTCAAAATCTCATATATTTCAGTTTTTAGGGGGGAATCATGAAAATATTTCATTTTTGTATGTAAAAAACCGGATGGCCTTTTTTAGGGGGCCCCCTACTCTCCCTGGCGCGGCTACTGTCAATGCCGTTAGCTGTCATCTAAAATTAATGATACAAATTGAGGGATATTCATTCTTTACTGAGTAGATCAACCGTTAAAAAACTTTCTACAATAATACATTTATTGATTTATTGAGCAAACTTACATGATCTGCTTTACGAAATCAGGTCATGATATCAGATCTTGAATATTTCCGAACGAAACTAGACACACAAAAGCATTTCAACGTCTTCACATTCAGCCGCAATTCTCACAACTCCACAAACGAGTGCAAAACTTCCTACTGCCTTGCTACGCAGCCGTCAGGACAGTCATGCAGTGCCCCTATTTACACAGTCCCCACCGACCGCCAGCACCAGCCAGCCCTTGGCTGAGAAGGTCACAGCGTATATTATTTCACCGTCTTCAACTCGCACTGAGGTATTTTTGCTTTAACAACCAGACCAAACCAATTAGAACGGCCGGGCTTTGACAGCGCACAGACCCTTCTTCAAACATAGACTTAGTTGCGTTAGTCTGTAGGCTCTAAGTCTGGACTCAACGTGCTATTAACCAATTACCGGTATGGCCGAACCAGATTTCGTCAATCATAACTTCCCTACGAGTTTACACAACTTTAGCTTATCGTATACCAGACGAGTGCAAAACTTCTTACTGCTTATAAAACGGTTACTGTAGAAGTGTACACTGTACATGTTACCTCAAGATTGCCTCAAACAAAGCAATTTTGTAGGTCTAAGCTTACAAGTTCCGTGACTTGCATCCATGTCAGCTTATTGTGGTTAAATAAACGAGTCTTGATTGACTGATTGTTCCATTGACTGATCAAATGATCCATTGATTGAGAGTCAAACCATCTGCCTGTTATAACCGAACCATTTACCTATATATTATAACAAATCCACTTGCCCATCATAGCCGAACCATTTGCTCTTTAACCTAATAATTACATTTGTCTACCATAGCCTCTTCTGTCACGACCAATACGACGCTTTTTTAGTACTCAAATGAACTCGATCTAAGCAAACTAACCTCGTTGCTTGAGTCATGCGGGCAGCACCATCGTGCAGATCATAGATGGTCCTGTAACAGTGCCACGCACTAGGGCTGTTCCATCGTGGAATAATTCGACCTATACGAAGCAGTATTATACGAGGAATTATATATGTTGAATCGAGTGAGAAACTGCCAGTGAGTTCATGCGAAGTGGTTTAGTAATAAAATAGACGCCAACCTGATTACAATGAACGATTGAAGAGTTATAACCAAACAGAACAAGACGCTAAGTCAATACAATATCATAATAAAATTATCATACCCAATCAAATCACACGTCCTGGGTTCTCATCCTTGAAACCCCGAATGTCAAAATTAACCATGAATATCCCTCTTTAGCCATTCCGCCGAGCCCATGTGGTCACGTGGTGCCATCAGGGTGTACAATACATATACACCCGGATGAGGGAAGACGAAGCCGATGTTTGTCACGCTATGACCAATCGAGGAAGCTGTAGCATAACGACCCACTATAGTAGCAACGCTGTTTATGTCAGCCAGATTACCCCGGATGTGTGATTAATTGCTAAACGCCCATATTAAATTTAATTTTATGAATTAGAGGGAATCCACTAACATTAGAAGCTCTATCTGTGTATGGTGCGCCCATGAATACTGCCATCATTGTCCTAAATAAATGCGCAATTACATAATTAGAGAACGATAAGTTATAGACCTATTATTAATTATAATAGTCCAGTAGCAGCTGAACTGAGTTGCTAAACTTGACACATGAAGAAGGTATTATTGTAGGCCTAATTATAATTAAGTGCATGTCAGTCAGTTTTTAATCTACACATTTTCAGGGGAACGTCCCACCCAAAAAATTACATTTCCATCCCAAAAAATTTGGCAAAATGATAGTAGTTTTTGGTTGCTATTTGCGTTATTGTATCAACCAGAACTGTAACAATATACCATGATATCATTTAATATTATGTGATTATGATGTGATTATTCACTATTATAATAAAATTATATGATGGTATAATATTATAATGAGTGTAATTTATTGTCAATATTTGTACAAATACTATTTTTTGTAAATAAAATGACGGAAATGACATTTCCTAGGAAATTTGACAAAATGATAATAAATTTTAGTAGATGTTTACATTATTTTATTGTACATGAACTGTCATGATATTACCATTATAGTATTTAAACTACATGATGATAGTGCTATTATTTACTATCATTTACTGTAACAATATACGATGCTGTCATAGTAAATGAGTATGACTTTCTGTTAATATTTGCACAAATACTGTTTTGTACAACTAAATGACTTCTCTCCAATGCTATCTTTAAAATATCAAAATGTCAAATTTCAAATTTGTTTTGTTCCTTGAGCACCTAAAACAGCGGTTCTCAACCTTTTTTGTGCGGCGGCCCCTTGGTAGCATTTCGAAAGTTGTGACGACCCCAACATCAAAATTGATTGAGTAACCCCTAACTTTTTTGTTGCCATTTTTCATTTTATGCATTTTCATTTCACAATTCGAAAAACTGTTTTTGTCAATTGCACGATGTTATCTGGGAGTCAGAGAGCTACCTATTCAATAGTTTGAAGTTCAAGCTTCATAAGTCTATTCAGCAAGAGGGAGGGGTTGTAATCTATGCGATTCTCCCCATTTGCGAAATTTTTAGATTTTCACACTGCAATGGTATCATTTAAGGCTGTCATTCTAACGAAACTGCTCACCATTTGAGTGCAGATGGCAGTTGTTGTTTTAAGGCTTCAAAGGTGCCCTTCGCATTATTTAAATTATTTTTGAATTTCCTCACGGCATTAGTAACATTTTTATGCTGCCATCTCATAAACATTTCTCATGATTGCATTGCGGAAAGACATGGTTGAGGACTTTAGTAAATTCCTCTCTCCATTGTTTAGGATAACGTTTTTGAATTTCCACGTTGCAATGGTAGCAAATTAAGCAAAAATTGCTTATTCACAAAATGCTCACTTTTCAATGCTGATAGTCGGGGCTTAAGACTTCAAACTGTATCTTTTTAAGCTGTCATCTTAACAAAGTTTCTCATGATTTCAGTGCTCAGATAGGCGTACATGATTTTCATACTTCAATAAATGTTCCTGACACATTGTTTGAAATCTGTTTTCATTTGCAAACGGTAATAGCTTAATAACATTTTAAGCTGGTATCCTAATAAAATTGCTTGTAATGGATAAACAGTGGATAACACTTTATAAATTTATATTGATATTTATGAAATAAAATTAATATGAAATATTGGAAGATATAAGAAACTTGGTCTCCGCCACTAATTTCGAGGGGACCATTCACTGTCACCCCAAGTCTTCGCCACTGTAATGACCTCACTACAGTTGACAGCATTGATTCTTTGAGCAAACCGAATATTGTTCAATTTTTTAGATGTATGGTAAAAGTGGAATTTATATTTGAAAACTAATTTTTTTATTATTAAATTCAGTGCCACAATCTAGCGATTGACTCATAAGCCTATATAACATTATAGCAATAGTAGGCTATTAGCAAAATTATTTTAAAATGTTAAGCTTATAGCAATAGTATTAGCAAAATTATTTTAAAATGTTAAGCTTATAACAATAGTATTAGCAAAATTATTTTAAAATGTTTAGCTTATAGTATAGTAGATTGAGTTGAAATTGTTAATACATATTTTACAAATTTCTGACAGGCCCAGGCAAATCGTCAGGCGACCCCCGCGGGGATCGCGACCCACAGGTTGAGCAACCGCTGACCTAAAACAGCATTATTACTACATCACGGCTGCTCAATTGTTATGGTTTGGTAGTTCTTGTTTGATTTGTATAGCCTACCATTTGTAACAATTTCTGCGAATAATAATTAGGGCACAATTATCGTGTCCCGGTAATCAATTCAGGATCGTATTGAGCAACATGGATCAGCTTACTCCGCTGCTACAAAGTAAGCTTAGATAATTATACTCACTTCTGCGTGCAGTTATTCGTTATAATAGTCCAGTAGCAGCTAACCTGAGTTGCTGAACTTGATTCATGAAGAGGGTATTAACCGTATTATTATAGACCTAATTATAATATTATATTTCTTGAAACGTAAACCACTCCTTTTATCAGCGCAGCACCGAAATAAAAGAGTAATTTTGCTATGATGACGTCTTAAAATGGTGCCATTATGTTGTGGAAAGTCAAAAGGAATTTATTTTTATTTTAAGTGTATTTATTAAAGTTTTAGACCACTGTCATCATTATTTTTAGGCTACTATTTTTCCCCAATGTACATACATATATAATCCCTTCTGAGTCTAAAATAATTATGCTCCGGAGCTGTTCCTGGCTTGGTGAATGTCTGGGAATTCAGACCTCGCCCTCCGCAACATCGACATAATTATAGCATAGTAAAAGTGCCACGAAATGCCATGGCGTTGTATACATAGCACTGATTAGGTTCTTACTGCAGATAGAACGGCGCTGGAAGAGAAATGTCGCCTTCCGCGGCTCTCCAGAAACAACCTAGAAACGTTGACCAACCTCACGGATGAAGCCAACCCCGGCAGAGTAGATGATGCCCAGTGTTTACATGGAAATGGGTGTAGAGGGGTGTGACGATGGCAGTACGGCGTAGTCTATGATTTATGTACTCCTCGATTTAAAGTACGGCGTCTTTTTTCGCAGCGGCCATGCATGCGCAATATATTGTTATTATTATTATTATTATTATTATTATTATTATTATTATTATTATTATTATTATTATTATTATTATTATTATTATTATTATTATTATTATTATTATCATTATCATTATTATTATTATTATTATTATTATTATTATTATTATTATTATCATTATTATTATTATTATTATTATTATTATTATTATTATTATTATCATTATCATTATCATTATCATTATCATTATTATTATTATTATTATTATTATCATTATTATTATTATTATTATTATTATTATTATTATTTCCCCCCTTTTTTCAACAAATGTTTCAAACAGACAAACAGAATAAAGGCTGTGTGAATTTTAGCGAGTCCAACCACCCTCGTCCATGTCAATTAAGGGCTTAATAAAAGACCCTGTGAATTATTATATTATTATAACATTGTGTGTGTAATAATATATTATAATTATTATGCCTATATTATATAATATCCTGAGAGATATTCATGGTCATCATCATCATCATCATCATCATCATCATCATCATCATCATCATCATCATCATCATCATCATCATCATCATCATCATCATCATCACCACCACCACCACCACCACCACCACCACCACCACCACCACCACCACCACCACCACCACCACCACCACCACCACCACCACCATCACCACCACCACCACCCCCACCACCACCACCACCACCACCACCACCACCACCACCACCATCACCACCATCACCATCACCATCACCATCACCATCACTATTTTGCATGACAAAATAATCTGAAGGATTGGAGAATTCCGCGCATGCTCTCAAATGACTTGTGTAGTTGACGTACATGTATGTCCATAGGTCACATGTTGAGAAATCAACTACAGTTGCTGGACACACGTGATTAGTTTAGAACGATTCATGTCACGCAAACTAGTTGTATAATAGTGTTCTCATTAGGTTCATTGTGTGACAAGCGACAATAGTGCACCTATAGTGCATCTGCAGCGTGTAGTTACGTGTGACTGCAGTTCTGATCATATATCAGATGCACACACGTCAGAAGGTCTCCTCATATGTCCGAGAGACATATAATACTTCGCCAATTGCATGCCAGGCACGCACACCCCACCCCCACACACATGCACACACGCAAGCAAGCACACACACATGGACACACACACATACACACACGCACACACACACAACACACCCATACACACACACACACACATATATATATATATATAATTATATATATGTATGCACCTACAGTCCTACACACATAATTAGGGTTTATATAATATATAATACATATACACAGAGCCTAAAGGTATCATCATCACGTCAAAAAATAGATTGTTGCACACATTATTGTAGACAGACACGTATAGACCTAATTATAAAGTCTAGATTTTCACATAATTTTATTGCTTCCTACTATAAATATTTTTGAAAGCATGAAAGAATTATAATATGTAATATTATAATTATATATATATATGTGTGTGTGTGTGTGTATAGGCCTATTATCATGCATGGGCCTATGTGCAAGAACGTGTGTGCAATTCACATAATATATGCTATATATTATATAGACCAATTCGATGCAAAAGCTGTAGGCCTACGATGCTCGTCAAGTTATGACATTGAAATCAAACGTATAGCCTATTTAGGCATATATAGCATTGGCAAAATGATTTGGTTAGATGACATCAAAATGTGGACTGACCTCTCAACAGTGAAACTGATAAAGAAATTCAAGAACAAACAGCATTGGAGAAAAATTGTGCATGACGTAGCCAACCCTCATACTGAGTATGGTTGAGGACAGGATAGGACGGGACAGCACAGGACAGGACAAGACAGGACAGGACAGGATAGTATTGGAAAACTTGAATGAATAGCCGAAAGTACAACAATTTAAACGTCAGAACGTGCGAAGGTTTCTGATGCCCCTAGCACTGCGGTCAAACACATTGCAAATAAAGGCGTTTGGTATGCCCTATGTCATCTATAGTATACGTTCGTACATACGTGTTGAAGGTATAAAACTCTTCAATTGGTGTCCTTAGTATACGTGTCTTGAAAATTAACGGCTCGCAAAGGTTAATGGATGCATAAGTTTCGAAGTGCATGCATGGTGTGTAGCCGGTGTAGGTTGATTATGACAATGACAATGTGTAGCCTATTATTATAGGCAAGCTATCAATCGACAGCAGCTGTTAGCATTAGTTAATGCTATATGGATGAATTGTCTGTCATCAGTGGCGGCGCCAGGCTTTAAGATTTGGGTGGGGGGGCGGAAACCTCGCGGAGGAAATTCTTAATTTTTATCAGCCAAAATTTCTTACGACCTTTTTTTAGTCATTCGTCCGAAATCTTCCATTTTCATCCACAAAACTTCAGTTCTACATGTCAAAAAGAACCGGACAACCTCCTTTTTAGGGGGGGGGGGCTTAGCCACCGGATGTCCTTGTTTAGGGGCCTTAGCCCCCTAGCCTCCCTGTCGCCGCCACTGCTAGGACGAGTAAACTTTTCTTAGATCATACTATACCAGGTTTAGCTGAAATGCAGTCAGAGACGCCGCAGCCTATTCACTTCATTCTTTATAATCTTCAAACAGTTCCGTATAAACGTGTGTGTGTGTGTGTGCGCGCGCGCGCGTGTGTACATAATATATCTGCACTAACTCACAACTAACAGATAATGCGCCCCTTTGCACAGACTCAAGCCAGCATGCATACAGACTCAAATTAAGGCTATATATACAATACACATACATATGTATGTATGTATGTATGTATGTATGTATGTATATGTATGTATGTATGTATGTATGTATGTATGTATGTATGTATGTATGTATGTATGTATGTATGTATGTATGTATGTATGTATGTATGTATGTATGTATGCATGCATGCATGCATGCATGCATGCATGTATGTATGTATGTATGTATGTATGTATGTATGTATGTATGTATGTATGTATGTATGTATGTATGTATGTATGTATGTATGTATGTGTATATATGTATGTTTACTATAGGCCTGTAGACATGTGAGTGCCTCTGTGCATGAGAAGTGGCTTTAAATTCTCACGACACAGGGTGACATGGCATAATGGGTGGCAGAATGAAACCTAACCTCAACCACCTTTTATGTTTAGACTATAGACAACGTAGACATGCAGGCGGACATCTGGACGACAAAGCATGCACATTGCACACACACATTACACATACAGATGCACATATATTACACATACATTACACATGCATTGCACATACATTACACATACAAGTGCACATACATTACACATACATTGCACACACATTACACACACACATTACACATACATTGCACATACATTACACATACATTACACATACATTACACATACATTACACATACATTGCACATACATTGCACATACATTGCACATACATTGCACATACATTACACATATGCAAATGCACGCACGCACGTACACGCAGACACAAACACACACAGGCAGCTGTTCGCCCGTATACACAATAGCCTAAATTTAAAAAAAAAATTATAATCATAAGCACGTTGTGTACTTTACTGACAGCACACTCGCATATGCAGTAGTGTGGTTCACAGATACATGGCAAAAAATAAAGTTCAAGCTAAATGCCAGGGCGCCCTCCCAGTTTGTTAGACTTATCAATAGTATTATTGAGACAAAATTTCAGCTTCCTATTCCAACCGGAAGGCGGTGCTCAACGACTGTCTTACTTTGCATGGGCCAATGAAAAGACGTTAACTGTAGAAATAAATGTGTTGAGCATATATTCCAATACAATTGTGCTTTATTTCAAGATAGATGATACATTACTGTAACATGACAATATGTGAGACACCTAAACAATTGGTGAGCTTGAAATATAAAATTTCAGTAGGTTTTAAATATGGAAAATGTCAAAAAATGTCAAAAACATCGTTAAATTCACGAATGTCTATTGTTCTCGTTTTATGACTCCAAACATACGACGTCTACACTGTAGAAGGCTTTGCAAGCACAGTGTCAACAGCAGATTTCTTTGTTGATTGAGTGGTGACAGCTTTTCTATTTGCCTCAACCACTTGGAGAAAACAGCCTTCTGCTTTCTTCTTCATCAGTGATGAGTCAGTTTAATTCCTTGAACAACTTCACACTTCTCTCTGCCATGTCATTTACCACTCCCAATTGCTGACTTCAGCCTCTACCCTGCTGATAATCATCATCAGGCTATTGCACTGGTGTAAGTATAACAAGGAATCACAAAATTTCAGGCGTGGCAGTAGTGTCAGTGTTCTCTGGGTTGCAAACTCGCCCAGGCAATTCCCCTCCTTCTGTATCGCAGCACTACCGTCAACATCCTTTCACTAGGATTTGCAGTCATTCCGTAAAAAATCTTCACCTTATCTGAACCATATCAGGCAGGTGTCAGCATAACAGTGTCAGACATTCAGCCTCATCTGAAAGGCACTAAGTATTGATAATTTTCTAGAACATTCATGGCAGCAACGTTAAGCTCCTACAAATAATAGTCACCTGAATCAGAAGTCCTATATAAATCAAAATTCACAGATCTTGTCCTGGAGTTTCAGCAGCAAGAGGATGCCTTTGAGTGAAGGAGGTTACCCAATCACACAAAAGAATGAATCTGAGTTTTTCTTTTCCCTTAGATTGAATACTTCACGTTGATTGCTAAATCGTACAATTATTTTGATGGTATGCAGTAACCTGGACATTCAAGAGCAAAAGCAGGCCTGTATCCATGCCTTTGAGTGAAGAAAGGAACCAAATCACACAAATGGATGAATCTGAGTTTCTTCCCTCATCCTCAGATTGAATACGTCGCGTTGATTGGTATGTCGGCATATTTTGATGGCATACAGTAACCTGGCCATTCAACGTGCGTTGTAAATTGGGCTCTCCAGTTTCTTATTGAGGGCTGACTTCCAAGGACAACCATTGACACCTCAATGACTTCTTGGTAGTCGTCTCTGAAATTGACTTTAATTTCAGCAGTCTACTTGATGAAACTGATCGCTCTCTCATGGGAGGCTTCAGTAGCGGATGCGACTTCCAGTACTCGTATGTTGTCACGTGTCACACCATCCCACACAGCTTTAAATCTCTTTAAGATTGGATTCTATTTTGGATTAGATGGACAACAACAAATGATGAATATTTAGGCTCAAATCAACTCCATCACAATGACGACCGCGGGCCAACTACAGGAACATTTTACATATCCTCTTTTCCAGACAAACGTACACTTCACTAAAACGTCCGGTGTTGTGTCAAAGATCAAGTCTTAGCCATTATCAGCGAGTTCAATAACTTCATAAGATGATGAATGGCCTTGGATTTAAATTATATCCTGTCATAGAGGGACACTTGGGCATACCAAAGAGTTTAGCGACATCATCACCTGAAACTAGCACTCACAGGTGGTCAACATTTTCAGTGTACTGCAAGTGGTTAATTTGGTACAAATTCAGATCTTACAGCTTCAGCATGCTCCATCTTGGCTTCTTAAGCACTCCATATGAATGGTTTTCCGTGAAAATGGCAGGACAAAAGGATCGCACATAAGCGCTGCAGTAATTGTGACCAACAATCTCAATGCTTCATGATCAGATCACCTGAAGTGTTATTGCTATCAAAATGCACTTGTCACTTGATGGCTAAACATCTGTCAAGTAGCTAGCACTGACTGTAATAAGTATGATAGTGCAACAGAATCTATTTCATGTTCATATACATGACAAGAGTTGAGGTTTTTGATCAAGCTAAAAGGCATCAAGATTTCTTGCTAATACAACTACATGGTAATATTTCGATGTCGTTGAGCACCGCCTTCCAGTTGGACTGGGAAGCTGAAATTTGGTCTCAATAATACTATTGACAGGTCTAACAAACTGAGAGGGCGCCTTGGTATCTAGCTTGAATTTTATTTGTTTGAACCACCCTAATATGCAGGTATGCATATATACATGTATTATGATTATGTATTTGTGTGTGTTCTTTATATATATGCAAGAGACTAAGTTGCCTTTCTTATAAGCGAAGACATGCAGGCGTGCACCAACGTTTACAAGATGTATACACAAAAGAAATAGGTATAGGCCTACGTGTGTGTACTTGCATATCACATGCATGCGATATGCAAATGGCTTACATGGCCCTTACATGTGTACACACATACATGTGCATGTATAAGGCCTATTTCAAATGATGCAATGCACTTAATTTAAGCGGATGTCAATTATATCCAAATGTATACAATGTATACATTTTGGATATAATTGACATAAACAACAACTACATGTTGTGTAGTTGTTTATGCGTAGCTTCAAACTATCTATACATGAATATATGATATATATGTATACTAATAATGTAAGTGCAGTGCATGTGCTATGCAAAACAGCAAATACATAGGCAATGTATGCTTGCCGGATATGACAACGCTTGTTATTCTATATTTGAGAATTTCTCATAAAATTATAGGCTATGTAGTATGTATGAATTGCATATACGGGGTGGCGTAAATGCTCAGCACGCACCTAAAAGCCATAAATTTTAAAGCAAAATTGCCTACAATAAGCTGAAATGGTAAATATACAAACGGGTTGTTTTCCTTTATAGAGGAAATTATCTATATGCAATTACTTCAATTATAAAGGAAAAACTTGACTAAACCACCGAATGTATATCATAGGTCTGTATACGATGTGAAAAGTCCCTATTGAGTCAAATGCCCTGTCATTCAGAGGGCCTATAAAACATGCGGCTTGTACCAATTTAGCTGGTTCGGAAGTAGGGGCCTATATATCTTGAAACATAATTTGTATGTCTTTACTTTATCAATGCATCGCTATACAAGTACATGTAGGTTTGTGCGAATGGTTGCATTATAGCTTATCTATCTGACACCACGACATTTTGTGATTCAAACTCAACAGTTTAGACTTTAGACTTCCGCATGGTCTTCTGTTCACAATCCCAACTTTACGTGGATATCTGACACCCAGTTATTTTTCTACATTTCGCATTCTGCTTCAATTAGTGCATGAGTGGTTTTAATACAATAATGTTTTGGCATAATATTTATATAGGCCATGAAACTAAAGATTCGATTGGTCAAGGCACGGCCAAGCTATTTGAGATAGAATTATTGCGTTGAGTTGAAGTAGAATCTATGTTCAAGACAGCGGCACCCCCAGGATTTTTTTCTTGTACGCACAGCCAAGAGCGGAAAAATTTTCGATGGGGGACCAACAGGGACAAATTTTCGTCAGGGTCGCCGAAAAAACTGATGACCTTTTTTTAGTCATCAGCCTTGAATTTTCCAAAAACATACCTTTCCATCCGCCGAAAAAACTGCAGAACTTTTTTTTTTAGTCATGAGCCATTTTTTTAGACTTTACGCACTTGCGTAAGTGCGTACGCCTGCGGGCGCCGCTGGTTCAAGATATTAGATCCGTAACGTGATAATAGGTTAGGCCTATATAGATCTATGAGAATGTATATAGGTCAGATCAGGATAGATAAGAATAATATGTGACATGAAATGAGATCATATCATAGATAAGGTCATTGGACACCAGATGAGATGAGGTCATATACGAAGAGACGAAAGACTAAATTCGTCTCCAGTCGAATCGCAGAATGCGGATAAAAGTCTTCTTGAACTGTTGATTGGCAAGCGCATAGCAGAACGGGTTGATGCAGCTGTTGAGGTAGCACAGCCAGTAGGAGACGTCGTAGAGGTCGGATGGAACGCACGACGAGGGCGGCATGTGGCCTGGACAGAAGCCCATGATGAGCGACAGGACATGCCACGGCGTCCAGCACAGGACGAACGCACCCAGAATCAGCGTTATCGTCCTCAGCGATTTCCTCGCGACGTGATTGGCTCGCTTCGTGCGCATGCGCGTCGCCCTTCGCTTCTGTTCCGCCATTGACGACGACGCCACTCCCCCCCGCATCAGGATACGATCGGAGAGGGTCCGCGAACGGAAACCCCCTCTCCTCGATCCACCGTTATCCGGAACCTTCGATTTGTCCTTTCGCCGTGAAGTCCGATGATCCGGTGACTCGGACTCTGCTCTGAGTGAACCGAGCGAAGACTGGTTCCATGTACTTCGGACTTTACCGCCTCTAGTCCTTCTCGATGTACATCCGGATTCAACTCGCCCTACTTCCGGATGCAGTTGCTCTGAACCGTCGTCCTGTCCTCCATGGGTCAGAGGATGCTGTCCATCGTGGCACTCCCTGCAGTGGTCATTCTCCGTGTACCCTTCGTCATCGGAAGATGATGGTGGTCCAGTCGCATCGTAGACGACGAGGGGTAGCCTGCGCGTCCGGGTCGAGGACACAGCTCGAGCGATGTTGTCGAAAGCCTTTCGAACCAGACATCGTTTATTCGACGACCGTTCAACTCTTCTGACCCCTTCGCCTTCGCCGTTGACCTTACACTGGTCTCCTGTTCGTCCTCGCTCCGTTGGATTTCGCCGGAAGCAACGGCGTTTCTGCTTGAAACCGGAAGCTTCAGCCTCTTCCCAGAATTCATTTCGATCTGGCGAAAGAAGATGACGGTTTTTACCTCCAGAGTTGAGACGTGTCTCCGGATTTCTATCACCCTCTTCCACTTCTTGACTCTGTCTGGTTGCAGGGAATTCATTCCAGTTTCCTTCACGCTCTCCTCCTGCTCTGCCACCATCACCACAAACTTCATATCCTCCTTCTCCTCCTCCTCTTCCTTTTCCTCCTCCTCCTCGTCCACCTCTACCCTCCGTTCCATCTTCTCTTCCAGGTCGTTTCCCCACTCCTCCACCACACCGTTCAGCTTCCATTTCTTCGCACCCAGCCCCATCCGGGTCCTCCTCCACCTCCTCCTTGCCCCTCGTCGGTGACTTCGACACACTGATTCCGATCTTCGTGATCGTCTCTCCAGCGATGGACACGAGCGACTCCATCCTTTTCCTCCTCGTCCTCGCTCTGCGGTTCAGCCTCAACGCCACCCGATAGATACCTGCGTAGAGGACGCACATGGCCGTCAACGTCACCCAGAAGTACCCGACCTGCAGCAGGCAGTTGAACAACGCATTCTCCATGTACTGCACGTAGCACTTCCCGCTTGGAACGGTCCGCCGACGGACGAAGTACTGCCACCCGATGATCGACGTGAAGAAGACGAGCGTCGGGACCAACCAGACGAGAACGAGGACAAGGACGACCTTCCTCTCCGTGCGCCACGTCTGATACCTCGCCGGGACAGTCACGGAGCAGAAGCGGTCGACGGTGATGCAGAAGACCGTGTAGATGGAGCAGAGGCAGACGGTGTAGTCGAGGGCCAGCCAGAGGTCGCACGGTGTCTCGCCGAGGGGCCACGTCTTGCCGGACAGGAAGTAGACGGTGTAGAGCGGCATGGAGATCGTCCCGATGAGGAGGTCGCTGACGGCCAGCGATGCGATGAAGTAGTTGGACGTCTGTCGGATGTTGCGGTGCAGGATGAAGGAGAGAAGGACGATGACGTTGCCAAGGATCGTCACGAGGCTGACACTTCCGGCGAAGGCGCCGATCAACGCGATCTGCCATTTCCGGAAGTGATTACCGCTCTGCCACGTGGCAGACGACGACGACGATGACGTCACGCGTCGAACGTCGGCAGATGTCGCGTTGCACGAGATCTCGTCGAAAGAACACGGATCGAACGAGAATTCTCCTTCCGCTTCCGGTTCCCACCAGTAACATGGCGGCCAATCGTCCACCAAGATGTCGACGTAGATGGCGCTGCAGTTGTCCGGGCTGTAAGTCGTCTGATTGGAACCATCGTCTTCTGAGTCATGCTTGTAAGATTCGGTCGCGAGAGGAACGTTGTTGACGTGAAACTCCATTTCTTATGCAAACGAGGTAAAATTCCGGATGTAGAAAAAATCTTTTTCTTTCGTCTTTATTCGATGACGATTTATTGAACTATATTTTAGCGCATGAATATCTCGTTCTCCAGGACGTAATGATCGTTTTCGTTCGTCTCTGTAAAGCGGCTTCTCAAAGTAGGCCTACTCATACAGTCCCAACTACATGTAGGCCTACCTATAACTCCTCTTACTAATTTCCACGTATAGCCTACACATTTTACCAGTGCCATCTGTGTAGCGCAGTGGTTCTCAACCTTTTTAGTGCGGCGACCCCATGGTAACATCTCGAAAGTTGTGACGACCCCCAACAGCAAAAATTGATTGCGTTTCCCTCCCACCCCATTACTGCATTTTTTGCCATTGTCCATTGTTATATATTTTAACTCCATTAATTCGAAAACTGCTCTTGGCAATTGTTGGACGTTTCCTGGTCTTGCGACTCTAAAAGCCACAGGCTACCTATTTGGTAGTGTGAAGTTGAAGTTTGTATAATAATTCTATTCGACTGCGAAACTTAAACAGCTGCCATGTCTTGCTGTTAGAACTTCTCAAGCCCTCTGTCTGAAGTGTACCTTCTTAATTGGCGTCATCAGCGTTGTTCTTAAAATACTGGACATGCTTTCCTGCATAGTCAGGATGTTTAATATCATCAGCCTATTTGTTGGGTTTCATCGATTCGGCCAAACATATGTCATCACAAATAAAATGTTATAGTTTCTTATTTCATGCTGCAACATGGAACCATATAAAAATTATAGGAAAATTGAAATGAAAAATGAAAATTGGTGAGTAGGCCTAGGCCTTATAGTTCTTCTTTTTAACACTCATTCCACCACGTCGATTCGTTTTTGGAGGCTATCAGTTTAAGACACTTTATTTGTGATGTTTTTGAATGAGTCCAGCAGTGGGAAGGGTTTGGGTAGAGGATGTGCCATTGGCAACTTTTTCCAAATTTCCACAATGCAATGGTAGCATTTCAGACTGTCATTGTAACAAAATTGCCCATCAATTAAGTGCTGATAGTTGTGTCTTAAGACTTCAATAAATTTCCCCTCTCAATTGTTTAAAATAATTATTTGAAATTCCACACTGTAGTAGCCTGTAATCTTAATAAAATTGCTAATTTTTCAATGCTGATAGTCATGGTTCAAGACTTCAGAGCATCCATTTTCAATTATTGCATGTTTAGAATTTTTTGGATTTGTACACTGTAACTGCAACATTTTTAGCTGTCATCTTGACAAAATTAATCATGATTTCAGTTCTCAGAGACGTGGTTTAAGACTTCAATAAACGTTCCCTTCCCATTGTTAAATTTGTTTAATTTGCACACTGTAACGGTGGCACTATAAGCCATCATTTAAACAAATACTCATGATTTCAATGCTCAAAGCCGTGTTTTGAGATTTCAGTAAATATCCCCTAGCATTTTTTGGAAGAATGGTAAAGTGGAATTTACATTTGAAAACTATAATGGCAAAATTAAACTGGCTGCCGAAATCTAACAAAAGAATCATAGCAAAAGTGGAAGTACAAAATAATCTACGTTAAGTTGCGATAGTGTGGTAGATAAGGCTGAAATTGCTATTAGGCCAACATCTTTAAGAAACTTCTGACGGGTCCAGGCGACCCCTGGCAAATCGTCAGGCGACCCCCGTGGGGGTCGCGACCCACAGGTTGAGAACCGCTGGTGTAGCGGCATCTATATGCAGTGCCTATACCATAATTGCAGCATCTCAACCCAAACATCGTGTTCGCATCTTGTGCTTTATGTAATCTCGCAATAGTTTGCATACACTAACCACGATTGCATCATCGAATAGCAATGTGATCTTACCACATGTAGCCTAATGTAGTCTCACTGTTGCTAATAATTATCGGTGGGAGCTAATCTCACCGCGTATGCGTCAATCTCATCCTGCTGAATCTTGCCATAAGGTAAACAAAATCTTCTAAACTTGTGTAGGCACGCACATTGTTTTATGATAGCTCGACATGTGAACAATAAACATATTTGTGATCATTATGTAGGCCTATAATTAAAACATTATGTCTTGCAGAGTTATTGCATTCTCTTGGCAGTTACCGCATATATTTTTTATCAACATCATCGTAGTTAGTTTAACCGCAGCCTATAATTTAATCATCTATCACGTAATTTGATATCATCGAGTGTGATTCAAGTGTGATTCAATGTCACTGCTTTTGCATCTCACCTTGACTTAGGAACTTCTTAGGCAAGCTTCTGCCTACATCTCTCTGTCTCTGGCTATGTCTCGGTGTCTACCTCTGTCTCTCTGTCCCTGTCTCTGCTTCTGTCTCTGTCTGTCTGTCTGTCTCCCTCCCCTCCCTTCCCCTCTCTCTATCTCAAACTACCCAAATACCACAGAATTAAGAGCTATATCAAACGAAAAACTTTCATGCAGCTGCGCAGATGACCGAGGCATAGGCTACATACAGCAGAAAATGACATCGACAGTCATCGCAACAGATCTAAATAACCATATCGTCTCCAATCTGCTTAACTGTGTATTATGACTAATCCCGTTCCACCAATGTACAATCCAAACGCATAATTACTTCGATTGGACATTGCAGCAACGAATACAGAATTCATGGACTGCAGCCCTCACCGACTCCTAACAGCAGATGAACCGGTCGGTCGACCCACCGTCCCACCGACCGTCCCACAGACCGACCGACCGACCACCTAGTCCGCGGCGCGTGCTCTTGACGGCCCCCGCTCTCCCTATGGGTATCGGCGACCACTTCCTGGCTGCATGCTGGATACACGGACTGCCCGAGGCGGCGATCGCTCGGATAACGAATTAGCAATGTCCGAGAAAGTCCAGCGAGAGGTGACCCTTCAGCGACCAGCGGATCTCCCTGCATGCTCGTTCACTGGAACAACCGAACGACCGACGCCTTCGTTCGCCCGTCTGTCTATCCGTCTGTATGTCCGTCTGTCTGTCTGTCTGTCCATATGCCTGTCTGTCCGTCTGCATGTCCGTCTGTCCGCCTGTCTGTCCGTCTGTCTGTCTATCTGTCTGTCTATTCATCTGTCTGTCTGTCGCTCGGAGGCAAAATACATCGGCAAAGACATCGCTATATAGCAAAGACTTAGATCTATGCATCCGACAAATCTCGGGAACGTGACAACTCGTCAAACCATTTAGCACAGAATTCGATCCATACTTAAAACATCCGATCCTTCTGGTTAACTTAGTATGCGTGATATATACGCTGGCAGTCACCCATTCATGAATCGCCCAAACACCTAAACATTAATCACCTATATATACTCACACATCTCAACGCAGTCATCTTAACGCTTTCCATCTCACGTAAGAGCTCTAACTTTCTAACAAACACTATTTCACACCTTTGAAAAGTCTGCTGCAGTTTGTATATATATATATATATATATATATAATTATATACAATTTAGACATATATTTTTTTTTAATTTTTAAAAATTTTTCCTGAACCAAAACAACATACAAACATGATACCATTAAGTCCATTATGGCAGTGAACAATACTTTAACATAATTTGGTTATAATAGCCTATAGGCGTATCTGTATCGCGTATGGACTTAGTACAGGTCTATCACACATTTAGGTTCGGTACCTCACCATACCTACTGGAACTATCCAGAATAATGTTTAGGGTCAGAATGTTACGGACAACGGAAAGCAATCTGTTCCCGGATCATTCACTTGAAAGCAGCCATGCAGAGAGAGAGAGAGAGAGAGAGAGAGAGAGAGAGAGAGAGAGAGAGAGAGAGAGAGAGAGAGAGAGAGAGAAAGAGAGAGAGAGAGAGAGACAGACAGACAGACAGACAGACAGACAGAGAGAGACAGAGATAGAGAGAGAGAGTGAGAGAGTGAGAGAGTGAAAGATAGAGAGAGAGATAGAGAGACACACACAGGGAGAGAGAGAAAGACACAGACAGAGAGAGAGACAGACAGACAGAGAGAGAGGCAGAGAGGGAGAGAGAGAGATACAGCGAGTGCTTTTTGCGACCACACAGAACCAGACCCACCTATCAACCAACTATGCAACCAACCAGTTATACAGTTGGCAGTGCTTGTCACATGATATTTTCAGTTCCTGAATCGTGTTACATCGGACAGAAGGAAGGACCACAACCGAAGAAGTATGTCGTCGTCAGATTCGTCATACAATCGTCCACTGTAAACCCACCGTCCTACATCTACTCGTACATGGTCTATCCGATGCAGGCAGGTTCTGGTATTTGATGGCGAGGTAGTGAATGAAAAGCACAAACCATATGGACCTCATGAAGTCGCTATATAAATGACCAGACAGGGAAACCTATTGACCGGACAACAATAATAATTAAGGTCACATTCAATCGTTTCTGTTTATTTGTAATCAATCAGCGGGATCAACGGTTTCCATTTTCACTATCTATGTTTGACAATATTATTGTTATTATCCATTTAGCCTACGTTTCATTTTTTGTTTGTTGTTAGCACCATGCTGTTTCGTGTATGTATACGGGGATGTAAGTATTGTAAAAACTAAAGCAAAACAGTATATACGCCTAATGACAACAGTTTAGTAGTATAGCAGCACTAATAATAATACAGTCGATGATGATGATGATGATGATGATGATGATGATGATGAGGAGGAGGAGGAGGAGGAGGAGGAGGCAGATAGCAATGATAATGTTAACAATAATAATGATGTCATTGATTAATAGCAAAAAAATTAGAATGATTATAATAATAGAATTATTATTACTTATGATAATGATGGCAACAGTGTAATAATAATAATGATAATCAAGGGTATACGCGGGTATACAGCGTATACTCACCTCCGGGGAAAAACGCCAGCGTATGATCGTAGGTCTATTATAGCATATAGCCTACTCACCGCTGAAACCAGGGTGCACGCGGGTATAGAGCGTATGTTCACCCCACAGAGAGCGTGTGGGTAAGCTACGCATGAAAAAGGCAGAGTTTTTAGTTGTAGTTTTCATGAAATTCAGAGCGAATGACAAAAAAGGTCATCAGTTTTTCGGACGGGAAATTCTTGACATTTCCTGAAGATTTGGGCCGGATGACTAAAACATTTCGTCAGAAATTTCGGACCAAAAAGTCGGTTTATCTCCCGGCCAGCGTGTACTCACCTCAAAATCTACCAGCACAGATCTGGTAATAGTCCATAAATTTTCTCTTCGTTGGCTCCCTCTGTCTTCTGTCTTTAGTACTCCACTGTCCGAAGAGAAACATCATATAACAGTGTGAGAGGTTTTATGAATTATGGCACCGAACAAGACAACTTGGAGGCAGATGCATAAATAATTTAAGAAGCCGAAAGGAACATTAGGGCAGACATTCTTCAGAGCAAGCGTTGCAGATTCGTGAAAATTAATGGTTTGCAAGATAGTATTGTTTCCGTGGACACTGTCGCAGCATATCAGAAGAGGCTATAGGAAAATTTAGATGTAAATCTTAAAGCATGTTCTCTGTTCAACGTTAATTTTCAGTGGTTATAGCACAACCCATAGGCTGCACGCAGGTTTCTAAGCAGCATAAAACGTTGTTATATTATGCTATGCTAAGAGACCGGGATGAATCTGATTGCCTTGTGTACTTGATTTCACCTGTATCCCCTATTTATTACCAGTGCTTTATTGTACCTTGTCAAATGGCTGTTCAACAATTTTTTTATTTATTCTGAATTTACTACGTCTATGTCAGGTTCGTGTTTATTCCCGTTGATCCATGGTGATCGATAGTCAAGCAAACGCTTTTAACGCATTACTGGATATAGATCTTTTTTATTTTGTAGCAGAAAATAAAAATGTTAATATAAACAAATGTATTTGAAGTAGGCTATTTCCAAAATTTGCAAAAACTAAACAAGTCTGTCTCGACATTTTTGTAAATGAAAGAACAGTAGACCTAATAGAGCGTGACCCCTCCAGCGTTGCCATTCTAAAAAATGAAAAACCCAAGTTCGGATAAAAAAAACAAGATCTTGGGGGAAAAAACCAAAGCAGTGGCAACGCTGGACCTCTCAGACGCTCTGAGCGAAGAAAATGATAATTCTGAACTGGCTTCCTATTCGAACAAAACATCCAAGTAAAAAATCTACCGTTCACACGACAATATGATACATAATATTAAAATATGTTGATATTCTGATTTCTGCGTTTCATTTCATTGACGCACAATCTTAGTAATGTATCATTAGCCTAGCTATAGGCTATAACTTTGCAGACCCTCGTAGGCCTAGGCCTACACTAATAAACATATATTCTTGTTTGAAACTGAGTTTTACTTTAAAAAATGTAGTTCAATGAGAATTAAATTAAGAAATACATTAAATGCTATTAGGTATATGCTTCAATTAATTAAACAAGTTCCAAAATATAGGCTAATTAGCCTTTTAATAGTATTTTCACAATACAGCCTAGGCCTAGCTGATTTTTATATGCGCTTGCCATTTCAAAATTGTTGCCGGTCCGTGGTCTGCAGAAGTTTGAGAACTGCTATTTTACAGACACCTCTTTTCTGTGTAAAATGTTTAAATAAATTATCCAGTCTCTCATTGATTTTCGTTATTGAAGACATATTAGATGAATTGCTAGAAAGCATGACTTGTAATGAAAAGATCTCAATATGTTGTAGAATATTTCAGTGCTTAGCTCTACCAGGAAATTGATATCGCCCTCCTACTCTCTGCAGACTTGGGACTAGCTCGGAATATGTTGTCATTGAGTAACATTAAACTGTCGGATTCTAGTTTCCTGCCCTGCATGGAAGGCTCACAATGTCGTTACACAATTTAAGCAACTAGCAGAGAGCTGCATGTTTTAAACACCTCTTTTAGTCGTTTAGCCTACTAATTAAAATGCGGACTCGTGAAACGCCTTTTAATTTATGAAGAATTGTTTTGAAAGGTCGTAAGACAATGGGTAGAAACAGTAGGCTAGTTACCTAAGATAAGGTCTGAGTCAGCGGCGCCCGCAGGCGTACGCACTTACGCAAGTGCGTACAGAGCTGAAAGGCTAAAAAAATTATGGCTGATGACTAAAAAAGTCATAATTTTTTTCCACCGATGGAAAAGGTCTGTTTTTGGGAAATTCGAGGCTGATGACTTTAAAAAATGGTCATCAGTTTTTTCGGCAGATGGAAAAGGTATGTTTTAGGGAAATTCGAAGCTGTTGACTAAAAAAGAAGCCATCAGTTTTTTCGGCGACCCTGACGAAATTTTCCCCTGTTTCTTCCAAGAATCTAAAGTTTGGCAACCCCATCAAAAATGTCTGTATCCGCCCATGGCTGTGCGTACATGAAAAAAATCCTGGAGGCGCCGCTGGTCTGAGTACGAGTTATATAAATTAGAGGACCCCGAGATGGCATAAGTCACCCATGCCACAATAGGCCCACAGATGCAACTCTTATCCATCATGCCATATCACATCATACCAGAAGTATGGTCTTACATGGTACTCCGAGGTGACAGACCCAGTAGGCCAATGGTTACCAGCCTTTTTTGACTTTATGGCCACTTTTTCTATGTTGGAGGACACGAGGGCCACTTTTTTCTTAGTTGAAGGACATTAGGGGGCCACAAAGCTAAAATTTAATTAACTAAAAGCATATATAGGCCTAGGCCTATATATAAAATTGCTGTAATTGAATCAAAATAGAATGTTTGATGCGTCAAAATAAAATAAATTGTAATAGAAAATAATTATACATGTGCTCTATCCTATACAAATTGTCAATTTTTATATATTTGTGTTTATCTTTGAGAGATGAGGGCCATTTTTTGAGGTATGGCGGGCTACGGGCTGGGAGCCTGGAAACCATTGCAGTAGGCATAGGCTACGTGTTTCTCATTTGTCAGAAAAGACGGTTACGTATCGCAATGGGATGACTTAGACCTTAGCTTGATGACTTAGATCTACTTGACTTATGTCCTTAGCGCTAGTCTGGCACGCGACAACAGCTCATTGTTTTATGAAACTCTCCACCTTCATACTTGAGTTTCATGATCGATTGCCATGAAAGGAGACTGATTAGGTCTCCCCCTCTTCCGTGTTTTAGCCAGGACTGAGTCATTCTGCCAAGGTAAAAAGACGCGGACGTAGAACTACTGAACATAGTCTTGAAAATGATGATGACGACGACGATGAGGATGATGACGATGTTTCATTATCTTCAAGCTTCGGTGGATGAGTGCTAAGGCTGCGAAAAACCCGTTTAAAATCTGACCATCGTATTTTAAGACACATTCCTAAACAAGGCGTCCGCCAAACGGTTTTCTTGAGGCGCGTGCATCTGCGCTGAAGGGAAAAACGACCTGGACTTCAAATCATGACCGTCGCTGAGTTAAGCAGAGGCGAAATATATAGCGCTAGTAAGTAACTGCGACGGTCACAAGTCGCCGCCGCCGCGAGGGACCTAATTGGATTAATCTGCTGTAAATGAATGGGCGAGGAAGTGAAAATTGAAGACTTTACCACACGAGGATGGTCAACGTATAGGCCTACGCTGTCGGTAATTGTATTACGGATGTGGAGTCAGGTGAACAGAAAACGAGTCATAATTCGCAATATTATGACGAAGTAGACAGATGCAGTTAGGCAGAGAATAATAATAATTATAGTAATAATAATAACAATAATAGTAATGATGATGATGATAATAATAATAATAATGATAATAGGAATAATAATATTAATAATAATAGTAGTAGTAGTAGTAGTAATAATAATAATAATAATAATAATAATAATAATAATAATAATAATAATAATAGTGATTATGATAACAATAATGATAATAATAATAATAATAATAATAATAATAATAATAATAAATTAAACAATAGTTAGCAATGAAGTCCCTGAGGGATCCTAAATACCTCGGGGCAAAAAAAAAATAATAATAGTGATTATGATAATAATAATAATGATAATAATAATGAAAGTAGGGTCTAATCATAAAAACAACATGACAATTTTCTTTGCGCCGTGACAACGCCTTGCCGTTACCAGGGCGCCTCACATGGACCCACAACTGACAATAGGATAGGCCTTACACAATAAACAGAAGCACATAGAGACATGCTAAGGATGCTCAGTAACTGTTAGCGACCTTAACGAAGTGACAAACTCACAGACACAGCAGAGATGGCAATTAATTGAGTGGACCTACAACTTGCATACAGAGAAGGAGTAAGATAAGAACGCAATAGGGCAATTATTATGGACTCGTAGATATGCGAAGCGAAGGAAAGATGGAGTGAAAGATTAGAAGTAGGGAAGGAAGGAAGAAGTTAAGGAAACAGCGATAGAATGGAGCGATTAAAGGAACAAATGAAGAAGGATGGGAAAAAATTATAGAAAGTGGACGAAATCAACACAGAAAAGAAGATAAGTCGCAAGGATAAGTAAGAAAAAGAAACTATAGACAATATTAATGATCGAAACAAAGAGAAATTCAACGAATGAAGGAAGAAGATAAAGAAATGAAGAAAGAGAATTAATGAATCGATGTCGAAAAAGCACATAATCTGAAGACCATTGTGCAATTGACTTAGGCCTAATCAGTGCTATGTGGATGTACATTGCTCAGAAAGAAAGAACGAAATGAGTGAACGACCAAACGAGCGAACGAACGAACGAATGAATGAACAATACAACAGTCTGGTTTTTCCTTTCTAATGCAATCTAACTAATATCTTAACTCCTCGTGATGCAATTGTTTCACATCAATTAAGACGAAGATGGCAGCAGAACAGCATTTGCGTCTTAGAAAATCTGGTTTCATCTTTGCTCAGAGGCCCATTATATTTGGCCATTGCATCCCGTCAGCTAGCCGTCTGTCTTTCTCTCTCTTACGCCTGAAGAAGCAAAACAAAGCCGTCTTATATCAGACGGACGAATACAACGCAGCACAAAAAAAGACGGATGCCTTAAAGTCGAGAAGTTGATGCCGGAGTCGTTGTTGGTGAGGCTGAAACGTCTGCGGCTGATGCGACTCACCGCTCAACGTAGCATCTCTTAGCGCCACTAAATTGCCATTGCGCTTAAACTTTGATGAATTGCGTCCGTTCGGATGTAAGAGGTTTGTCACGTTCCCTTCCTGTCGCCGGCCCATAAAAAACCGCAGCAGCAGCAGCAGAGTGTGGCACTGCGAAGCATCATATTATACTGGCGCTATGAGCATTTTCTTTGGCCCCGCTCGGTCATCCACTCGCGGACGGCGCTTGAGATGATGCAGCGCTGCTCGAAGACTCGTCGTCACTTTCTTGCATTATATAGCAAACGATCGTAAATCAACCGTGTCGTCGTCGTCGTCGTCGTCGTCATCATCGTCGTCGTCGTCATCTCAACTAGTGGCGGCCAGCGGAATGGAGTAAACAGAGGCGGATCAGGACGACTTCCGGCTTCTTGGAAGAGCGGAAATAGCGGCAGATGGCGGCAGCACGACGATAATGATGATCTCATCACTTTGAAGTATATTTATTAGCAGTGGCGGAGACCTGGGCGGAGACTTGGGGGTGGGGGACGGAAAGACGCGAGGTGATTTTTTGACGGACGAATGGCTGAGTGTCGCCGAACAATTTCCATCTTTTGCAGGCCAAAATTTCTGACGACCTTTTTTTAGTCATCCGGCGAAATCTGTTTTCGCCGCAAAAAAGTTGATGACCTTTTAAAAATTTTTGTTTAGTCGTGACGCTCAACGATGGGGTGGGGGAGACAAATGCATGGGCCGTCCCTCCAACACTTCATTGGGGAGGACCGTCCCCCTGCCCCTCCCTAGGTCTCCGCCCATGTTTATTAGAATATCTTTCGCTGGTTTTGCTGTTGACACCTAGCGCCGTGTGGCAGACCTATAGTATACATGTATATACAACATATATATATGTTTATATATATATAGGGTTTCTTGTGAGATGAAGAAAATACTCTCAAAATACTCTCCCTTTCATTGTAGTTTCATTCAGGGCTTTTTGTTTATCGTGCAGCTCTATAATTACACAAATTGTGCAATTCTAAATGGAGGAGCTGCGAAGGCGTTTGTGCAGTTAAAAAATAGTTTGAGAGGTCATTGCTATCCGATGAGGATGGCATGGAGGATCGGAGAGGAAAGAAGGGGATTGTGCAGTTCTAAAAAAAGAAGAAAAAGGAGAGAGGAAGCCCTGGTTTCATTGGTTAGTATGTGTCATAACTCATAAAAAAATGAGCAGCGTCACTCTCTTGTCTTGGTCAAACTTTGGACTGAGTAAAGGCAGTTGTATAGGCCTACGTAGCCTATTAATTATTAGACAAACATGTATTTCAAATTTAACTCTGATGAACATACCGTGATGGAATTAAAAGTTAATTTGCTGATTAAAGATTTCAAATGAATAAAATCCGTCGCTTAAAGTGAACGCCTGGTAGGTCACCTCTGACCTATGGGCTGTCATACCTATCTGCCCGGTATACGTCACCTCCTTTAAAAACGGACTATAGGTGAGACAACTTAGCGCAAGACTGCTTCATTGCTTCGTTCACTGCCTCTTTCATTCGTCAAGTCAACTAAAATTGAACTTTTCCAAGAGAGCCGCAGCAAATAATTATATGAGATCCTCTTGACTTACTTGACTTCTGGCCATCAGGCGATGCCTTCAGCACGCGTCAGCCGCTTTTCCACGGTAGCTCTCCACTTTTCTCTATCCTGCACCACAATCATGCGTCGCCTCCTGCACCGACATTCCCAGCGCCTCGCAGTCCTCTCTTATCGTATCTATCCATCTTTTCTTTGGTCTTCCCCTCGATCTTCTTCCGTGTACATATTGTTGGGTTCACAGGCCGTCTACGGGGTATGATTATAAAGATAAGGTCCCACTTTGATAAAATAACATCGATTTATTCAAGAGAGCAATTATGTACAGCAAAATTATCAACGTTACCGTCTAGTAGACACGAAGTCGAACAGACCAGAGGACTCAGTACGGACGACAGCACAGCAGACAACGGCTAACGGAGCCAAGGAAGACGGATGAACGGCCAGACCACCAACAGGGCGAAGACGGCGACGTAGAAGAAGAACCCGCAGGTCAACTCGCATAACAACGAGGGAAACGCACACCAAGAACACGCTCAACGAGAGACATCAACCACGCGCCACACACACCACAACTGCTCCACGACCCACGCTAGCAGTTCCTTAAATAGGCAACGCCCATCCTTCTACACCCACGTGCCCCAAGTAAGATAGAGTACGGTAGAGAAGAAGGGCCGTAGACAGCTAATGGCTACATATCCCCCTCCCAAAAGCTTGAGGAGTCCTGAGGGGACGACGAAACAGAGCAGCAATCGCTACGCCTACACGTCCATAACATAAAGAATCGCCAAGCACTATATCATTACAAGTTAACGTACTAAGCAATTCATCGCACAATGCATCGCAACAACTAAAGCAGCACAAAACACTAAATAATGCATCATAATAAGCAATCAACTGAGAGTTCATACAATTCAAAGCAATTCAACAGTTCGAATCATATAAATCTGAAAAACAAGAAAAAATTTGGACACACACCGTGTATCAAAAATGAACCAAAAATTGAAAGTGTCATTGGCCAAAGCCATATGATACTAAAGTTAACAGTGTCAACCACAGAACCCCAACAAGAACCTCCAACTCTTGAACAGTTCTGGAACAAGACTTTGACGATTCCACCACTTTTTCTGGAAAGTGTCTGACAGACGCGCGCAAGACACTCACTGAAGTGTTCATTGCTAGAAATTCCATTTGACTGACGATTTCATTTGACTGAAGATTACATCTGACTGAAGATTTCATCTGACTGAAGATTTCATTTGACTGAAGATTCTTTGACAAACGTTTCCAATGACAAACGTTATGACTGCCCTGGAAGTTCACTGAACCGAGGCGAAGAACAGCCATCAAGCACAGAGCATCGCCTCTGCAACTCAACAGTTCCTCCGCAACGTATGTGACATCTCAAAGACACGCGATGATTGAAGACGCCGGAAGTAACAGAACGTCTCTGTCACTCTCCAGGACTCCAAACGTCCAAGTCATTGCCCAACATGAGCAACGACCTCCTCCAGGTGAAGACTCGCAGTCCATTCGACGACATGGCTCCGCCACAGTAGCCAGACACCACTGCGCCACGATCAACGATCGACCTGAAGAACGGCCCAATCGACCAGACACATCACGATCAGTGCCCAATGAGTCATCCATCAACGACAGCACGACCCATGTCAGTAGAAACAGCACCAGGAACACGACTTGTCGCCGTCCACGTTTCCACGATTTCACTCGGATGCAAGCACCATCATCAGTCCTCGACTCCACAGCAACGATACACTGCAAAGAAACTTGCACACCAGTCTGAGACTTCATGAAACTCCAAACATGGCAACCATGCAACACACTGTCATAACGCATCACCAAGACACAACCAAATGAAAACACAATGCATCGCACCACCATGTGACACCACACCACAGTCTATACAACTTGGACATCAACACTGTAACACCTCAAGTGCCAGAACAACATCTTCACCAGAGTTTGTAACATCTGCACACCCACAGATTCACACCACAACCACAATGCAACCTCAACGCGAACTAACACCATGTTAACAATGCACCCCACCGATGCAACAACAATAGCACACAGCACAATGTTATCCACTGTCAACCAAGTAACCACCTGACTACACACCCTCAAGTATGCAACCAGTATCCATGAATGAACAACCTCATCCAGCAACCGCTTGGTATCCAACAACATCCAAGATGCAACAACACCATCAAGTAGCATCAGCTGATCTAACATCCCTAAAGATGCAACACCACAATCACGTACCCGCACATCATTAAACATCCTTGAAGATGCAACATCATAACCACACATCATCACATGATTAAACATCCTTGAAGGTGCAACATCATCATCACACATCATCACATGATTAAACATCCTGGAAGATGCAACATCATCATCACACATCATCACATGATTAAACATCCTGGAAGATGCAACATCATCATCACACATCATCACATGATTAAACATCCTTGAAGATGCAACATCATCATCACACATCATCACATGATTAAACATCCTTGAAGATGCAACATCATCACCACACAAACATTTCGCCACATCTTGTGCCGTATGAGTCTTCAAAGGAAAAGCAAATGGGAAATGCGACGCCAAATCAATCACTGTAAGGATAAAGCGGTTACCCGTTAAGGCACAAACACTCAAGGGACCGACAATGTCCATCGCGAGACGCTCAAACACTTCTTGCATAACAGGCACACTCACCATAGGCGCTCTATAATTCCTGTTACCTTTTCCCAACCTCTGACAAACATCACATGACCGACAATACTCACGTACATCCTTATTTACAAGCGGCTACCAAAAGTGTTTTAACAGTCTGTCCAATGTCTTCTGTGTTCCCAGATGACCCGAAGCCGGTATATCGTGTGCAACGTGCAACAATTTCCTTCGCAACTGCCGTGGAACCACAATTTGTGAAACACCCATCCCAAATGGTGTGAATTTATCGTCCCACCGACGCACCAACACACCTTCAACCAACGCATACGGTTGTACAAGGCCATCGCCTGTCGATTTATTTTCCGCCAGCGCGACCAGTGGACCCAAATCTGGACAATTTCTTTGCCTCATTATAAATTCAGATCTCGGAACACAGATCTCCGTCCAGTCTTCGTCAACACTTTCAGTCGCTTCAAATAATGCTGCTAAATCACCGGCCTCTAAAAGCACCGGGTCATTTGACACGCCCATTAAATCACCTGTCAATAATGCCCGATCGACCGACTCTGCACTATGACCCAGACTCGGCGTCTCCACGCGCGTCGGTTCACTGCACACAGCGCTCTCTGTCTCACTTCGTTCCTCTGCATATTGTCGAGCTCTAGCCCTCGTCGTAATCGCAACATCAACAATATCACCTGCAAGCGCTACATCATTCCCAATCACAACTTGCACACCGCTCATAGGAAGCGAATCCATTACACAACAAAGAATTTCTCCTTTCACAAATGCACATTCAACACTCAATTTCACAAGCGGGCGCTCCATAATTTGACCCGAAATACCGCGCAGAAGTCTGGTTTCATTTAACTGCACAAAATCATGTTCATCCAACCATGCACCATTCACTAACGATTGCAGTGCACCTGAGTCTCGCAGAAAAACACCATCCTTTCGTTCATTCAAATCATTAATGACACAACCATTCACACAGAAAGGATCATACATTTTATCGACAGTTTCCATAGGCTTCTGAAAACTCTGTTCCTTAACAGGTGCCGACATAGTTTGTACCAAACCCACTGGTTGCGGACCCCTTCAATTTTCAATTTCAGGCCCCTCTTTTCGTTTTAATTTCATGCATTGGGACTTCCAGTGCCCGGGAGATCTGCAGTACGAACACGTGACCTGCTCCCCAAACCCATCAACATCATCATATTGACGACCAGGCTGCTTAAACCCATACGTCCCTCTTTGAGGCGAACGCTTACCCCATTTCGACTCATGGCGCACACCTTCCTTGTGCCCTGAGCCCTGACGCTCCCACACATCTTTCTTCTCACTATCGTCAGATGAGAAACCGTTTGTACGCTCAGAAAAATTCCTTTGGAATCCCCCAGCATAATTACTCGGCCCCTGTTTATACAAAACAGCGTATTCATCTGCCATACGTGCAGCACTCGCTACACTCTCAGGACTCTTGTTGAAAAGCCACCTGTGTACCTCTAGTGGTAACGCTTGTACAAATTGCTCCATTTGTACGACCTCTTTAAATTTAGCCAAATCATCCCACGAATTTGTACCCTCGATCCAACGCTGAAAGGGAATTTGAAGGCGATACGCATAATTTGCAAAAGTCTCCCGTGGTTCTTTTTTCAACCCCCTAAATTTCTTCCGATAGAATTCAGGTATCCTTTCATAAGCAGTGAGGAGCGCAGTTTTAACAACATCATAATTCACACAATCATCCAAAGACAAAGACGCAAATACTTTTGCCGCCTTTCCCGACAGTTGTGGCTGTAAAAGGGATGACCATTTTTCCATCGGAATTTTATGCAACGCCATCGCCTGTTCGAACGCCGCAAAATAATGTTCAATATCTGTGGGGTCAAATTTAGGAACAAATTTCATTGCCGCCCCAAAACGAAAATCCTCCTTGTTCTGCACAGGGCGTTCTGCCACACCTCCGAATTCTATTTTCCTCATTTCAATATCCAATTTCTGTCTTTCGACCTCCAAATTCATCCTTTTCTCCTCCATGTCAAATCTCCTTTTCGTCTCCTCAGCCTCCATTCTCATTTTCTCTGTCTCAGCCTCAGCCGCCATTCTCTTCTCCTCTGCCTCAGCTGCCATTCTCATTTTCTCTTTCTCTATCTCCCACTCAAATTCTCGGTCCTCCTTGAATTTCAAGCGCTCCATTTCGACTGCCTCTCTCTTAGCTTGGGCCCGAAGTTTCCACTCCTCACTTCCTTGTTTAGGCGACAACGCTTTTCTGGCCAACTTCCTTTATTGAGGTTTCGATAAACCTTTAACGTCCTCGCCCAACGTCACACAATATTGTCTCAATTCGTCCAGCGGCAACTCCACTAACTCGTCCCAGTCAAGAAGAGTACCTTCCGCGGTAGACGCCATAATAGTCTAACTGTGCAGACCACGGATACCAAAATTCTCCCAAATTCACAATGCTAACGACAGTCCACTTCAAAACCGTCTTAAATGCGAAAACGCACAAAATTTCTGCCTCAAAATCAATAATAGCCCAGGCCCCCACAAAACGAAATGCGACACCGCAAAATTTCCGACAAATAACGGCAAATTCTCTCAAAATTCCGAGAACCACACGGACCAAAATATCCGAAATTTCCCAACGGAACTACGCAAAAGAACAATCACGAAAAACGCCCAAAACGAGCAAAAGAACGGCGGGCCCCCATTTGTTGGGTTCACAGGCCGTCTACGGGGTATGATTATAAAGATAAAGTCCCACTTTGATAAAATAACATCGATTTATTCAAGAGAGCAATTATGTACAGCAAAATTATCAACGTTACCGTCTAGTAGACACGAAGTCGAACAGACCAGAGGACTCAGTACGGACGACAGCACAGCAGACAACGGCTAACGGAGCCAAGGAAGACGGATGAACGGCCAGACCACCAACAGGGCGAAGACGGCGACGTAGAAGAAGAACCCGCAGGTCAACTCGCATAACAACGAGGGAAACGCACACCAAGAACATGCTCAACGAGAGACATCAACCACGCGCCACACACACCACAACTGCTCCACGACCCACGCTAGCAGTTCCTTAAATAGGCAACGCCCATCCTTCTACACCCACGTGCCCCAAGTAAGATAGAGTACGGTAGAGAAGAAGGGCCGTAGACAGCTAATGGCTACAATATCCGTTGAACGTAATCTTTGGATATCTTTCGTTTTCCATTCTTGACACATGTCCAAAGTATCGCAGTTTTCTGTTCCGTACTTTTTCGATTATATCCTGTTTGATGTTCAATCTTTCATAGATCATTGCGTTTCTTAGTCTATTATCTTGTAACGCTTTCTATTTCCGCAGGTAAGTCATTTCGAAGACTCAACTCCTTCATCAACCCAGTCAACGCCCCGCCGCTCTCAACGATCTCACATTCCAAGTTCCGACAGACTGATGATTTCCCTTGATGTAAATAAGTGCCCTTTCCTTCTGGGGTTAGTAGTCCGGCTGTGTTGATCGGGACTTTAACCAGAGTGTTGCTAGTGTGCTTGCCATGGTTAAGTTTCATGAAAAAAATAAGAAAGATATATTTCAGCCTGTAGCAATCGAGATTGTCCCATTCAATCCCTCGACTCCGGAGTTTCTAAGTAAACCAGTGGTTTCCAACCTTTTTTGACTTTAGGGTCACTTTTTCTTAGCCTAGTTGTTGGACATGAGGGGCCACAAGGTTAAAGGCTATATTGAATTTAATTCTCGACAGATGCACTTGTTATTGGTGCATCGATCTCATTCAACGATAGTTGTCACAGGCCTTACATGAGCAATATTCCAGCTGGAATCTTTCATCAGTATAACCTGACAAAATCTGTGTGATTAGTGTCGAAGTGTCTTTCCATGTTAAATAAACCCACAGGTCAAGCAGCTTGGCTTTCCGTTATGACCAAGAATGATCATAAAATTATAATTATCGACCTGCTTCTCTTTCCATTCTAGGCTGCATTTCCATTCTACATTATATCCACGACCTTCAAAATGCGCATTTTCTTCAAACTTTCGTGTGTTCTTGGTGTTTATTTTATTCCTCACTCATTTTAAAAGAAATATTTCGACACAAGATCGTGTAATAAACATTTAATCAGAAAATTATTTTCAGACCAGACTGTTGGTTCAGTTTAGAATCTATTATGATTCTAAATACCATAGCTACTAAATGCGAATCTGAACCCATAGTGTTTTGGCTTCGATCATCACCGTTTAGCGAATCTGACATAATATTTGTCAGTTTATTTTATGCTTTATTTGACCAGAGGTTTGCTAAAAGCAAATACAATTGTTGAAATTGAATCAAATACACCGTGGGTCAATAAAAAAGTAAGCCAACCTGTCTTTCATAGGCCTATATCTATAATGCCTGATAATTAATCATACCAAAAAATTCCAGATAGGCCTATTTAGAGAATTGAACCAAGAATATGATTCCAGCATATCATGTCATACATTTGAACTGTTGGTTCAGTTATGTAAATATTGGGATTTGGGAAAATGTTAGTCTGATTAATCGTCAAGCATTGGAGATATTTGAAAAAAGTTTGGCTTGCTTTTTTTTATTGAACCGCGGTGTAGAACGTTGATTTTATTTATAAACGCCCAGAAAAAATAATCTGAAGTAGAAAATAATTCTGATTGTATTCTATCCTTTCCAAATTGTCAACTTTTTCAAATTTTTCTATTCTTTGAGAGGTTGCGGGCCATTCTTGTAGACCTGGCAGACCACTTTTGGCCTACTGGCCACGGGTTGGGAACCAATGAAGCAAACTACAGGTCGTCGCTTGTCACACATTAGAGGTGACAGAAGCGAAACATCAGTTCTTTTTCAGCGTCTGTCTATTTGTGTACAACGCCATAACTTGATAGCATGCAAAGGCACCTCTCCCACAGGCACGGAAGACGAGGCCGGACCATCCAGACAAATGTCCTGCTCATATTAGCAATTTTTTCTAAATTCCAAAGGATCATTAAAATTAATAATATTTTTAATTTTTATCACTATGTAGCACGTCGCATTGGTATTGCATTTAGATGCATTGTTTTAAGGATGGTTGTGAAACCTGGGAGGAGGCCTGATTGCTCGGAGATTCGTTTTTCAATTCTAAAATAATTTTTATAGGCTAAATTCGGAGCATCATTGATACCTCGGGTAAATTTTGTTTATAATGATAACGCAAATAATATTTTCGTTTGATTTCAAACTGACACAGTGCAGAACGATTACAATACAATACAATAACAATAATGCTACTGCTGATTATAGCCTAATGTAGATGATGATTATGATGAAGATGTATGGAAATATAAACATTCCTTAGAGACTTCTGAACAGGAGAAAACTAAAGTGTAATTGATATGAGTTTTTATTGAAAATACTATTCCGGATAATGCATATTCACTTCAAGCAGCTAAGAAAAACATTCCGTTATAATAGTCAGCTGGATTTAATTTTGACGCATTTATTATTCTACCATGGTTCGATAGACAGAGCAGGAAGCGTTCGTTTACATTTCCGTGGTGAGATGCTACGTGATACGTATCAAATATTATATCTATATTATAAGGCAGAAACACTTTCCTTATGTTTGTTTATTTGTATGTACGCTTTTACTCTGACCTGCAGAATAGGCTCGGAAATGAAACAGCGTCGGTTTAAAACAATTATTGATATCGATTCTTACCCAAATTATAAGGTCATATTGACTATTTTCAGGTTTTAATTCCGTTTAAAACAAAAGTTATTAGCGTTTTAAGACAGATTTCATCAGTAATTGATCAATAATTTGATCACGCCAGCGATTTATTGGAGTCTGCTCCGCATGACGTCATACCCGCCCAGTAATAATTTTCGTAGCGCCACGCCGCGGTGGGTCAAGTTTGGCTTTTTGGGGAAGCGAGGTGGGGTGGAGGGTTGGCGAAAACTCGAAATTTAGCAGTCAACGATGGGTACCAGAGTGGAGTAGTGTTTAAAACCCTAAATTTCACTTTAGAACTCGAGTTATTAGCGTTTTAAGACAGAAGCGTTTTAATCGCTCACGGGTTAGTAGTATCGAGCTTTAGTCAAGAGTCTACAGCCCGAATGACGTCATACAAACCCAGTAATAATTTCCGTAGCGCCTTACCAAAATTATAAGGTCAGCGCAACTATTTTCAGCTTTTAAATCAATTTAAAAGCAGAGTTATTCGCGTTTTAAGACATATTTCATCAATAATAACGCTTCAGTAAGGAGTCTACAGCCCATTACGTCATTTCCGCAGCGCCCCGCAGCGGCGGGTCACCTTTGACCTTTTGGGGAAGCGGGGTGGGGTGGAGGGTTGGCGAAAACCCGAAATCTAGCGGTCTACGATGAGTACCACAGTGGAGTAGTGTTTAAAACCCTAAATTTCCCGGGCAACGCCGGGTAACACATCTAGTACACTATAAATATCCAAACATATATGTGACTTACATTATATAACGCACCACGAGAACCTCTCAAAGGAACCCATTGCCGTTCTAAGAGGCCAGTTAGTTCGATATGTTATTGGGAAGTTTGTCCATGCATGCACTGACTAATTAAACACGAATGCTGAGATTTAATTTTTTTTATTCATTTATATAACGCCCCTTCAAGATCACAACTCAGGGGCGCTCCCGATACAGAGCGGACACAGCATCGGAGTTTCACGCAGATGCATCCGAGCAATTGCGAGTGAAGGACTTGCTCAAGATTCCTACGCGGCGGCTTGAGGGGGATATGAATCTGAAACCCTTCGGCCGCAAGGCAACGAACATACCCATTACACCACCGCGCCCCACAATGTCACCCAAGCTGCAGTATTATTAGTAACCAGATGAGTTGCCGTCGAAATCATTTTGAGGATAATGATCAATTTAACTTCCAGTATATAGCCAACGTACAACTGACCGAATCCTTGATTGTACGAACGTACACGTCACTAATGCATGTAGGCTATTAGGTTTATATAATATATATAAAAGAATATATATACATATATCTGGAGTGTCCCTCATACGCATGTTCATTGTACAAATTCAGGACTAAGAATGTAAACAGTTTAGCCCTGTTAAGATCCAAACCGAAAGGAAATTGTGTCCGGGGTTTAGACGACTGGAAATGTAACGTGGGCAAAGTGAGAGCATTTGGTGTCGTATGATGTGATGTCATAATGATGTCACGTAATGCTATCTCTAGTGGCTTAAACAAAAGCAGCGTGATGGAGACACTTTCTCAATTCCGCTTCATCATCATTCTGCTTCCATGGAAATACCAAGAGGGAGGTTTGCCTTTACCGAAAGTACCCCAGATATTCTCGACGCGTGTGTTTAAGGCAGACACGCTGCAGCAATTGAACCACCAGCCACCACCGCGTGCGCTGGGACAATTACCTCCAGGATAATGGTCGTTATCTTTGTCAAAGGTTGTGAATTTCATTCCCACCGCCCTGTAGGCCGTGTTGAGGTTGTAGTTGAAAGAGTCGCCGGCGTCTCCCGTGTATCCAGAAACGCTGAGGACGTAGAAACTGGCTTCGTTGCTTAGTTGAAAGAATTTGTATTCAGCTGAATACCATTTGCGAGTATCGTCTGACTCCACTTCCACTCGCAGCTTCCAGTTTCCAGTTGACGTCAGACGGTAGAGATTCTCGTTTCCAAACCAGTAGTGCTCTCCTCCAGGATCTCCGAAGCCGTCTCTGTAGCTTTTCCAAGACTTGTTGAACATCGAGTTAGCATCAACGACGTTCTTCTGGATGATGAACCATCCGTTGATGAACACTGACCTCACTGGTTCCGTATTGTTTGGTACAATCACACTGTCGTTGTAGTAGTCGGCTATAAAGTCTAGAAAGAACAGATCAAATGACGATATATGGCTTACACGGTAATAACAATGGTAAACTCCCCCATGTAGCATGCGCTACTCAAATGCTAAACCTGGGGAACCAGCTTATCCACGAGGAGTTGTCTAGAGATCGATACCAAGCGGAGGTAGGAATCTGGCAGCCAGAATAAAGAGAGTGAGAGAAAGACAGACAGAGGGACAGACAGACAGAAAGACATATACAGAGACAGGACAGACAGAGAGACATAGAGTGAGAGAAAGAGAGAGTCACAGACAGGCAGAGATATAGGCAGGAAGGATTCGTCGGTGCCCTATTCGTAAGTCCAAACTTCGGCGCACAAAGGACGATCTGTCTCCAGGAAGATCTCTGCTGCGTTGCTCGAGGAGTAGGATTACTCTTAGTATTAGTACTAGTATTATTATTCATATAGTATTAGGCCTAGTATTATTATTCATATAGTATTAGTACTGGTATTATTATTCATATTATAGTATTAGTACTAGCATTAGAATTCATATAGTATTAGTACCAGCATTAGTGTTCATTTTCATAATTTCCGACATTGTGGAATGAATAATAGGAGAGAATGAGAATGCTATCGGATCACAGCGACGCAAGAAGATGTAGGTACATCACAAGGTAAAGCCAGTGTGTGCGTGTTTGTGTGTGAGTGTGTGTATGTGTGTGCGTTTGTGTGTGTATGTGTGTGTGTGTGTGTGTGTGTGTGTGTGTGAGTGGTGGGTTTCAACATGCATGTCAAAGATGCATCCAGGGTACCTGCTGTAGTTGGCAGACAATAGGCCCAGATTCCACCGGCCATGAAGCATCCAGTATTGTTTGGATATAACGAGTCGGTATCCTGCGTGCAGGTGTAATATATGACTCCGTTCAGTGAAAATGGAAACGACCAACACTGCGCAGGAACCAATTTGAAGGCGGAAGCGCTGGTAACATCTTAACCATTCAACATGCACAAAAATCATTAGTAGGCCTATAACATTTCTGCAACTGTTCGGCATTTCTACTGTAATTTGAATGATGTGCAGGTCTATAATGTCCTCTGCTACTTGCTGTGCTCCTCCTCTTACATCTATATAAATAAAGAGAAAATTCTGTGTGTCTGTTTTACCGGGATGCATTTCGACAGTTTTTGAGCTTTTCACTCCAAACCTTCACTACTGTGTCCGTTTCGGCATGGGGCACCCAGTGGAGGGGTTCGCAAATCTCTGCAACCATGGGGGCCAAAGTGGGACAAAACCCCTAATTTTCGCTACTTTTTCAGCCGTTGCAATGAATATAATCACATTTAATTACCTGAAACGTTACAGCTAGACAGATTTTTACACGGGCCACCTTGCCTCCACCCAACACAAACCTCAGCCCGCAGGGCCGGGTGGGACATAGCACGACTTTTTTAACGTGCTGTTGTACACAAAATGTGCAATTCTAAATGGGTTTGTGCAGTTGTAGAAGCACTTCTGTACAGTTAAAACTAGCAAACGAGGTCATTGTCCTCCGATTGGAAGTAATTTACCAAGGAGGATGGGAAAGGAAAGGAGTTGCGCAGTACTAAAAATTTCTTAAAAACAGCCCTGGGACATGGGATGGAATTTTTGGTGGTGTGGGAGGACATTTTCCCGATAACCCAAATTTCAAGAGTGGCGCACCGGTGGAGGTCGGAGTGGGTGGAGAGGTGTTGGGGTGGGGTGGAGTGGGAGGGGTGGGTGGGGTGGGATTTGGGGGTGTGAAGTGAAATTTCCCGAGAACCCAAATTTCACGGTGGATGGGGTGGGGTGGGGTGGAGGTGAAGGTGGGAGGAGAAATTTCCCCCAAACCCAAATTTCACGGGTAGCGTACTGGTGGAAGTCAGAGTGTGGGTAGGTGTGGTTGGGTGCGGTGGAGTGGGGGTGGGAGGGGTGGTGGGAGTGGGTGGTGGGAGGTTGGGTGGGAGGATTTTTTTCCTCTGAAACCCAACTTTCACGCGTGGCGTACCGGTGGAGGTCGGAGTGTGGTTGGGTGGATGGGTGGGGTGGGAAGGGTGGGGTGATGGGTGGGTGGTGGGGGTGGGAGGAGAAATTTTACCGAAAACACAAATTTTACGGGTGTCGTACCGGTGGAGGTCGGAGTGTGATGGGGTGGGGTTATGTTAGGAGAGCGGTCGAATTCTAAATTTCCCGGGCAACGCCGGGTACCCCAGCTAGTACAGAATAAATAGGAAGGTCCTAACCGCTTGCGAAATGCTGGAATGAACAAAAAGATGTGAGTCATTTCGATCCATACTCTATAGCTTCCGTAATTTTCCAGAACGGTCTCTAAGCTAACCATATAGAAAATTTCATAGTTGAATTATTGTACTTGAGCATTGCGGAATTTGGGAACAAGTTGCAACCTGCAGGTCCTATAATATAGGGTCGCGTAGCAAAGACTCTTTTGCAACCAGGCAAAGATTGGTCTGAAATTAGACGTTTGGACTAGAACACGAAAGTCGATCTTCCTTTAGTCTGTCCACGGTCCTAAATTCTAATCGTCCCACCTTTAACCAGATGAACAGGTTCTTGAATCTATTTTATATTTTCTTTCAATTTGAGGAACTTCATGTTCTAGAGAATATCAACACGATTAATACGTTTTGAATTGTGAAGTAAAATTAGCACCAATACAATAACTTCGTCCTACCTTTAACAGAAGGACATGTTCCATCATAGACCTTGCCCTACGAGGAAGCAAGCACAGCCTCTAAATGTTACATGGAAATTCAGTAATTCAATATCAAAGTTACTAGTGCTACTACCACTTCCAACTACAGCCACAACTGCCAGTAGACCTAATGCTCTGAATGCTGATTCAACTTATTTCACTACAACAGCAACTGCTGACACTGCACTACTACTTGTCTATTACTACTACTGCTGCTGCTGCTGCTGCTCCTACTACTACTACTACTACTACTACTACTACTACTACTACTACTACTACTACTACTACTACTACTACTACTACTACTACTACTACTACTACAACTACTACTACTACTACTACTACTATTACTACTACTACTACTACTACTACTACTACTACTACTACTACTACTACTACTACTACTACTAAGCTTACTACTACTGCTGCTGCTGCTGCTGCTGCTGCTCCTGCTACTGCTACTGCTACTGTTACTGCTACTGCTACCACCACCACCACCACCACCACCACCACCACAACCACCACCACCACCACCACCACAACCACCACCACCACCACCACCACCACCACCACTACTACTACTACTACTGCAACTGCAACTGCTACTACTACCACTACTACTTATACTGCTACTACCATTACTGCTACTGATACTGCCATGGCTGTACTAGTAAATATTGATGTGATGTCATAATGATGTCACATGTGAGTACACGCTGCCGGGAAAAGATCGACTTTTTTAGTCATCGCATGTTTCTCCGACGATTTTCGTCGTCGGCTAACAGAGTGTACAAGTTAGCTTTGGAAAAAAATTCATTCACTGTCAACTTTGTCAAGTGTATATTTTGTTGAACAATGTGTAGACTATCTGATAATTGTGTATATACTGTTCTCAAAATCAGTGAATGATTTATGTGCCGAACATAACAATTATTATCATTTTCAGTTTTAGCCTCACTTGCGTTTCCACTACAGAACATCTCTAACTATAGGTCTAGACAACCCATTCGATGTGACGCAGCGCTAGCTCGTGAATAATATAGGGTGACACGAAAGTTCGTTCACCGTTTTCAAAATGCGTTATCTCAGTAACGGATTCATATTTCTTTATAATATTTTACCAGTGTATACACCAATCAAATGAAAGATACTGGTACAAATTTGATTATGATCCGGTCCGTTTTCGCTATTATTTATAAGAAAGTGTAAAGACGACCAGTTTTTGCGGAAAAGCCGCGTTCGTCAACTTAACACAATAAAGAAACTGTGTATACTGTATAGCCTACGCCTAGCCTCGTATACAAGCGTGACAAGACACTGTTGTTACTTGTTACCTATATAGGACATACACAGACGTAGGCTATTAGCGTACAGTATCTCCTTCGTGCTTAATGACAGCACTGACTCTATCTGGCATAACTGGATCAGCCTCTGAAGTCTCCCAACTGCTATCAATCTCCACACTCGTTGGCGGCGACGCTTGAGCTGATCAGCGTTCTTTGGCTCGGGATCTTTATAAACGATGAAAGATAAAATACTCCACAAGTTCTCAATAGGAGAGAGGTCCGGAGAGTTGGGTGGTCAATCCTTCGGCTTTATGTGTGGCGGGAGTTTGTAGTCTAGCCACTTCGTCGTCACAGCTGATGTATGACAGCGTGCGCCATCCTGCTGAAATACTTCTAGGCCATTGTCAACAAATAACTTTCATTGCATGACACTGCCGTTATCATTTTCTCTCTCGAACGCTGGCTTCGCGATCTGCTCGAGAATGTTGGTGATGTAGCCTACGTAGTACTGCGAGTTCAATCTGGTACCATTTGGCACAAATTCAAGTTTAGTGAGACCCATTGTAGTCAGCCACCCCAAACAATCGACGGACTAAACTTCATCTGTGGAGGCAGGCGTAACGTAAGCTTACTCTTCCTATGCCGGATAGAGTCAGTGCTGTCATTAAGCAGAAAGGAGATAGGCCTACTGTACGCTAGTAGCCTACGTCTGTGTATACGTCCTATTATAATTTATAGGTAACAACAGTGTATTGTCACGCTTGCATACGAGGCTAGGCGTATACGCAATTTCTTTATTGTGTTAATTTGACGAACGCGGTTTTTCCTCAAAAACTGGTCGTCTTTACATTGTTTTATAAATAATGGCGAAAACGAACCGAATCATAATTAAATTTGTACCAGTATCTTTCATTTGACTGATGTATACATTGACAAAATATTATAGAGAAATATGAAGCCGTTACTGAGATAACGCATTTTGAAAACGGTGAACGAACTTTTGAGTCACCCTATAATTGCGCTTAGCTTGGAATAGCACTTAAAAACTCTGGAACCTGCAAAGACGTTTCTTCCTCCTCTTCTAGTTGTTCTTGTTGTTCTTGTTGAAGTTCCTGTTGTTCTTGCTGTTGTTCTTAGTGTTGCTCTTATTGTTGCTCTTGCTGCTTTTCATGCTGCTGTTTTGATTGTTCTTGTTTCTCTTGTTGGTGCTTTTGTTGTTCTTTTTGTTATTACTGTTGTTATGTTTGTTTTGCTCGTTTTCTTCTCTTTTTCTTATTCTTCTGGTTGCACTTGTTCTTCTTGTTCTTGCTCATGTTCCTGTTTTTGTTCTGTTCTTGTTCTTATTCATTTTCTTGTGTTTGTTCTTCTTGCCGTTCTTGTTTTTGCTGTCATCCTTCTTGTTCTTCTATTTGTTCTTGTTGCTTTTGTGGTCGTCGCTTTTGTTATTGCTCTTCTTCTTCATCATCTTCTTCATTCTAAGTCAAGCATGGTGTTACAAACCATAAGTGTGGGAAATATGCCTCCTCTGAATATCTTTTCATTCGGCTACTTTTGAGGGGATTTGGGGAGCATGATGATGGCAGATGTCAAAATGAGTAGAACATTCGCCTCTTAGTAGAAAGCTTGAAGAGGCGCTATAGCAAATGCGAAACTCATAATTAGATTAGGCATAAACTATATTCATTTCCTGTTGTGGTCAGACCATTAACCTATGATGTCTGCGCTTTCAGAAACAATTATTCAAATATCCATAAGATACTTTCAGGTATAGTAAAAATAACGCCCACATTATTTTTGTTGTATTAAACCCTACCAATGTTTATGCAGTGAGGTGCTAACCTGAAAATATTCGCATGCCGCACTCATCCTAAAGTTGACAGGTATGTAGTCAAAGAGCTGACACTTTTTCTCTGTGGTGTTAACGTTGTAAGAGGTGCAGTTTGGTTCCAAGTAGCATTTCCAGGAGCACAAGACAGATGACGGAACACACGTCGTCGAAACTGTGGACAGTTCTTCGATAGGAAGGACCTTCGAAGGTGGATCCACGGCGCATGGAGACAGTCCGTTGGACATCACCAGCTTCTGGAAGGTTCCAAGAGTTGACGGGACCACGGGAAGAAGAATCATCAAAACGATGCAAAGGGCTGTTTGGTTCATCGCAGTTAATTACAAAGGTACTTTAGAGATAATGCTCACCGCTTACAGTTAGCATAAGTTTCTCGAGATGGTTAAAGTAAGCCAAGTTCAAAGGTAGCCTACTTTATTATCTGATCGTAAATGCGTCAGTCTGATTCTTTATTGTTGTCACGATTGCTGCAACAAAATCATTGGCTTATAAGACGATTACGTTTAATGGTGTATTGCGAAATAGATACTAGATCGATTAAGAATCGGGTTTACACGCAATAAAGTGCATGAGTAATTATGCTAATATTTGGTTAGAGCGTATTAGCAAATGGGGGGGACCCTGCTCAGTAAAATTGCGGAGTCTCAACCTTATAGAAGGACGACAAAACGATCCACAAAGCCTAGCTGTTGTAGGCCTATTCGACGGATCGGCATTCGTCTATTATTCATTATTTCTGTTTACACGATCTCAACGTGTTTTGTAGTATTCCAGTCTAGTGTTAAAGCAAGCATATTTTACGGCTCAATAATAATTACTAAAGTGATTCATAGTCATTGCTCAGACATTTTACTAACCATGGCATAGCCAGTGCACTCCATGGTGCAAGCAAACAGTGCAGAAGCGATTTTATGCCACAAATAAATTCATAGTGCAGAGGAAATTTCTGGCAATCTTGTGTCAGGACAACGACCATGGCAGGGCAAAGGTGTTTTTTACCAGGGCATTTGCCCTGATTTGTCCTGGTGTAGCACTGTAACTTATTACAAGCCATCTTAATTCTTACATCATGTTACAAACTAACATATATTTCCGCGCTTTCTCCAGTGGTAGACCTTAGCTTAAGCTCCATCCCACCAATGTGAGCTTGTCACCCCCGCTTCTGTCTCTCTGCATGGGCTGCCTTCACGCTCAGCTACCCGTGGAGACTTCCTTGTCCCATTTTCGTGTAGGCCTACTGTCACCATGCAGTGAAGACCATTCCTGGTAATGAGTCTAACTATCTGGCATAGCTAACTATCTGGCATAGGTCTCATTAAAAAGAAAACTACTCAGAGGCACTCCCAACCGGACCAACCCAGGTCTGGTCAAAAAGAAAAGCTTTAAGAAGACGAAAGAAAGAACCTGTAGAGTCATGGGGCAGCGAGATGAGACCCACAGGGAGGCTATTCCAGATAGTTAGACCCATTACCAGGAATGGTCTTCACTGCATGGTCATGATAGTACCCGAAAATGGGGCAAGGAAGTCTCCTCGGGTAGCTGAGCGCAGTGGAAGGCAGCCCATACAGAGAGACAGAAGTGGGTTGACAAGCTCACATTGGTGGGATGGCTCCAGGGTCTACCACTGGAGAAAGCGCGGAAATATGTTGGTTTGTAATAAGTTACACTGCTACGCCAGGGCAAATCAGGGCAAATGCCCTGGTAAAAAAACACTTTTGCCCTGTCATAGTCGTTGTCCTGACACAAGATTGCCAGAAATTTTCTCTGCACTATGAATTTATTTGTGGCATAAAATCGCTTCTGCACTGCTTGCTTGCACCATGCAATGCACTGGCTATGCCATGGTTAGAAAAAATGTCTGAGCAATGACTATGAATCGCTTTAGTAATAATTATTATTGAGTTGTGAAATATGCTTGCTTTAACACTAGACTGGAATACTACAAAACATGTTGAGATCGTGAAAACAGAAACAAATGAATAATAGACGAATGCTGATTCGCTGAATAGGCCTACAACAGCTAGGCTTTGTGGATCGTTTTGTCGTCCTTCTATAAGGTTGGGGCCCCGCAATGTCACTGAACAGGACCCCGCATTTGTTAATCCGGATCTGTTCGCAATAATTATTACCACCGCTGTAGCTTGCGAGAATTGACGCCTACCTTGTGTCTGATGTTGCTTCTGCTTCTGCGATCCATGAACGATTGACTGAAGCATCGACCCATACTTTAGACGACGGCGAAACTATAGTAACCGGGACCGATGTTTGTAACATTGGGAATTTCCAATCGTGAGAGTCGGTTAGGGTCAGGCTATGCGTCGTGAGGGTCGGTTAGGGTTAGTATTAGGGATAGTGTCGTCATTAGATACTATAGCCTATACTAAACTATACTAAGATATTGTGTAACTTCGGTCCCGAATACTATAGTTTCGCCTAGACGAGTATAAAACTTGTCCAAATACTCTAAAGTTATGGTTGGACGTTTCGGTCATGCCATCAGGGATCTCTCAGCAGAAGCAGCATGTATCAGTAACTAAACGCCACGTAAGCACGACACTAACAATGGGCGGATTAATCATTAACATATTGTATTCGGTTACATTCAAAAATAATTGCGCATGCGCGTCGTTCATAATATTATGGTCGGCTCATTTGTTTAAATATTATTCGGTTTGTTGCTTGCGACTGACAATCCCTGCTGTGGGTCCTGCTGTAGGCCCTAGGCTATGCTGTCGACAATTCGTTTCATGTACTGATCGATCCGCACTGAAGAGAATAGCAATGGACCGACTCGCACTATTCGTGTTTGTGTTCGTCATCATCGTTACAAAAACCCGGATTGTTTCCATCAGAAACGACGACCGGAACAACAGGAACACGACTGCAGTTGAGGGAGGAGAAATCCCACATTGCCAGTTAACATTGTTGCATGGCTTAACAGCAACGACCTCATATATATATAGTAATATATATAGTAATATATATAGTAATATATATATAGTAATATATATATAGTAATATATATATATCTATTTTCGTTTAATGAAATTCAATCTGACAAACCGCAGAATGATAACAGATACAGGTTATACGAAATACGGCCCGCTTCACACGACACGCAGGTCGGCTACACAGCGGGTAGCTTAACACTGAATAAAACAATATACTATTTATTATTTCTAACGCGCTTTAACAAGACACGTCTATCACAAAAGCGCACGGCCAATGATGTCAACAGTAGCTACAGCTACAGATCATATATATATATAAGGAATAAGGAGGGGGATGGAGTGGGAGGTGGGGTGGAGTGGGGTGGGGGTGGGAGGGGGTTGGGGTGGAGTGGTGGGGTGGGGTGGAGGAGTGGGATGGGATGGGATGGGGGAGGAAATTTTCGTCAAACCCAAATTTCTTCGGTGGCGTACTGGTAGAGGTCGGAGTGTAGTGGGGTGTTGTGTGGTGGGGTTATGGCCGGAGGCCCGGAGCTGATCGAATCCTAAATTTCTCGGGCAACGCCGGGTACCCCAGCTAGTATATATATATATATATAAAATTATATATATATATAACTAAGTGGCTAAGTTGAACTGCCAAGTGACGTTGAAGCTTATGTTTTGCTTATGTTAACCTTGAGGGGAAGTTGAGGCCCTTGCTCTCCACTGCCATCTGCCACTCCGCTAAATGCGTCTGCATCATCTCCTCTGCATCGACCGCCATCACAAGATCATCCGCATACACGGCACCTCTTTCGAATCTTACATGCTCCGACACAGCATCCATCACAATAATGAACAGTAGAGGACTCAGGCATGATTCCTGGTGCACACCTGCTCGCATCCCAAATTTTACTGTATTTCCCACACTGCTTCTTGCCGTTGTTCTTGCCCCTTCATACATCGACCCTTACTAGGAACACCAACACCTCAATATATATATATATACATACATACACACACACACACACACACACACACACACAATAAACTATATAAGCTATATAGATCTATAATGTGAATTCCCATGGAAATACGAACAAGAGAAAATTAAAACGCATTTGATATTAGTTTTTTAATTTAAAATACTATTCTTGATTAAGCATATTCACAAAAACCAGCAATTGCGAGTGAAGGACTTGCTCAAGGTCCCTACGCGGCGGCTTGACGTGAATTTGAACTTGCAACCCTCCGGCTGCAAGGCAACAAACATAACGACTACACCATCGCGCCCCACAATGTCACTCATTGTAGTGTGCTGACATACGTGTAGAACCAGACGAGGAGTAGATTTTACCCAGAACTATCTAAACGAATGTACCGTGTAGGGCTAGGCCTATCATATATTATTGTCGTATTGTCGCTTTCCTATAGGCTGGAGTAGATCAGTGATATTTTCATTAACGATAAGTAAAATTAGAACTGAAAATATTGATTTCCGTTCAGTATAACTTTAACTGTAACTGAAATTATTTTGAGAACGAAAGCTGAAATAGAACTGAAATTAAGCACAGTGAACGAAAATTAGAATAAAAACGAAAATTAATTTTAGAACGGAAATGATGATAAAATTGGAAATTTTTAGCACGTAGCCTTTCCTAAGCAGCTGAGTTCGCATCTAAAAGGTGCACATACATTCTGACTCTTAAAACTTTCGTATCTTTGGCTTAGCATGTGCTTCCGTGTGCAATTTATTATGGTCTTTTGTATTTGAACCTTTCCTGTAAGTTAATAATTTTCAACTTCATGATAAGAATGCGGTTATGTGAAAATTCACTTTGAATACCGGAGTGCAAATATTTCAATCATGATCACTTCGTCAGTGTTTAATCTAGTCCCCGTCCTCTGGGGGGGGAATTGAGGTTTCTGGGGGGGGAGACAATTGAGCGCCCGAAGGACGCTCGTGATGCGCGTAGCACCGAGACTGGGAGGGGTATGGGGAGGGATGCGCCCCTCCCCATCAGAAACTTTTTGAATTTCCACATTGCAATGGCAGCATTTTAAGGTGTCATCTTTACAAAATAGCTGTACTTTTTCAGTGACCCATTAGAAACTTTTTGAATTTCCACATTGAAATGGCAGCATTTTAAGGTGTCATCTTTACAAAATAGCTGTACTTTTTCAGTGACCCATCAGAAAAGTTTTGAATTTCCACATTGCAATGGCAACATTTTAAGGTGTCGTCTTAACAAAATAGCTGTACTTTTTCAGTGACCCATTAGAAAATTTTTGAATTTCCACATTGAAATGGCAGCATTTTAAGGTGTCATCTTTACAAAATAGCTGTACTTTTTCAGTGACCCATTAGAAAATTTTTGAATTTTCAAATTGCAATGGCAGCATTTTAAGGTGTCGTCTTAACAAAATAGCTGTACTATTTCAGTGACCCATTAGAAAATTTTTGAATTTCCACATTGCAATGGCAACATTTTAAGGTGTCGTCTTAACAAAATAGCTGTACTATTTCAGTGACCCATGAGAAAATTTTTGAATTTCCACATTGCAATGGCAACATTTGAAGGTGTCGTCTTAACAAAATAGCTGTACTATTTCAGTGACCCATTAGAAAATTTTTGAATTTCCACATTGCAATAGCAGCATTTTAAGGTGTCATCTTAACAAATTAGCTGTAGGCCTACTTTTTGAGTGACCCATTAGAAACTTTTTGAATTTCCACATTGCAGTGGTTGCATTTTCAGGTGTCATTTTAACATGATAGTATCATATATTATAGTAGTAAATACTGTCATTATAAGCATATAATAATAAATAATATCACGGTATATTATAACACATCATGTAAAACAATGATAAAAACAGTAACTAGAAACCAATATCATTTCGTCAAATTTTTCTGGGGGGGGAAATGTCAATCCTGGGGGGGGGAACTTTCCCCCCCAGAGACGTCTAGATTAAACACTGTCACTTCGTGCAGCTTGCTCACTGGGCTAAATGAAAAAATCATGTAGCCTATTGGATTGTTTAAATATGCCTAGGGGAACGACACAGACAAATAGGCCTAGCCTAACCATGCAACGCTTGTACTCTGAAACGGACGTTTCTAGATGTTTCTGGTAAATTTTTCAGCAATTTAATTTGTCTTCTTCAGTGAATAGGCGCACACAGTATGCTAATAAATATATTCAAGTTTGGCTCGAAACTTTCATGTGACTGATTCAAGTCAGTGACTTCCCAACGGATAAAGCACAAGTGCACAACCGATGCATAAATGTGTAAAAAATAAATGTAATGTGGTCGACCAATTCAATGAAATATGATAAGGGGATTGGTGCCATCCAGCAAGCAGGCCCGGATTAACCTCTCGGGGGGCCCGCCGCCATATTTTCAGGGGGCCCCTAATTTACCATTACCTTCCGTCACCACACTCCACAGGCCCACGTGTCCATTCGTGCCTCTTATTGACTAGATATATAGATATATAATTCAAACTTAATTGACGTCAATTCAATAAATTATAATTATTGCTCAGTTTAGTGGTTTAAATCCTATGATTATACCGATTATGGTTCACATTTTTCTGCTCTTGGCAGTGACAAACTGGTCAAGAATGTCATTAAAGGAAACTGTATCTGAATGATAACTCTCAACGCTAAGAAGCCTGTCATAATAATGACATTGCATCTACAGGGTGCGCCAAAAAATACCGCCCCCAAGGTTTTTTGCCAATATTTTGACCAAAAGTAAGAATTTCCAAATGAAATTTTACAGGCTTATAGACAATTCATATTTACACAGTATCGCCAGATTTCATCAAAACATTACAAACGGAACAAAAGTTACATCACTTTTAGTGAAGTCACCCACCGTTTTTTGACGATTCAAAAAAGAAGCGCAAAAAATTAGGTATTTTGCCAATATCTTGGCCAAAAGTAAGAATATCGAAATGAAATTTTACAGGCTTAAAGACAATTCATATCTGCACATGGTGATCAGATTTCATCAAAATATTTCAAACAGTACAAAAGTTATACCACTTTTAGTGAGGCCGACCAAATGGAATACCGACAAAATCATAAATCAGAGCTGGCACAACATAGAGGCCAACATAAATAAAATTGTTGTTCACCCAAAGAAGAAAACAATGACCAATGGACTCAAATTTACGCACTGTCCTCGAATAAAATAATGGGAAAATGCACCCAAAAAATTATTGTTTTGTAGACGCGGGGGGCCCTCTGACGGCGGGGAGCCCGCCGCCATGGCAGACATGGCATACTGGTTAATCCGGCCCTGCCAGCAAGTATTGCCAATTAACATTTTCAGGAAATTATACAAACTAGATCTGGAGTTCAAATTGCTTGGTTTTTGTAGTGAAAATTACGCATAATTATTATTGGAGGGAAGAAGGCAAGTCTACGGCAGCACTGTCCCACTTGCAGAAGATGCTGAAGCTAAGGCTTTTCAAACTTATAGAAGAAACAATTTTTTCTGGGTGAAAACTTCTAATAGGTGCACGGAGAGAATAAACTGTCCGCTAATGTCTGTGAAAATAGGAGGTTCTTTAAAATTAAGAAGCATATTGATAATGAAAATGCTCGAACTTGGTTTAATCTGAAGCAAGTTCTAGGCCTATAAAGAAGTAAAACTGAAATTATTTAAATGCAAGAACTGAATTGAGAACTGAAATTATTGTAAAAACTGAAATTGAAGTATAACTGAAATTTTTTGAAGAACTGTAATTGAACTAGAACTGAAATTGAGTACGTCCAAACTGAAATAGAAGTAAAACGAAAATTATTTGCTGAAGTAAAATATCACTGGTGGTGTCGTATGTTGTGATGTCCACATAATGCCATCTAGGCTCTAGCGTGGTTTATACAAAAGCAGCGTGATAGAGACACTTCCTCAATTCCGCTTCATCATCATTCTGCTTCCATGGAAATACCAAGTGGGAGGTTTGCCTGTACCGAAAGTGCCCCAGATAGTGTCAACGCGTGTGTTTAAGGCAGACACGCTGCACCAATTGTACCACCAGCCACCACCGCGTGCACTGGCACAATTACCTTCAGGATAATTATCGTTATCGCTGTCAAAGGTTGTGAATTTCATTCCCACCGCCCTGTAGGCCGTATTGAGGGAGTAGTTAAATGCGTCGCCGGCGTCTCCAGAGTATCCAGAAACGTTGAGGACGTAGAAACTGGCTTCATCGCTCAGTTGGAAAAACTCGTATTCAGCTGAATACCATTTTCCATCGTTGTTCGATTCCGCTTCCACTCGCAGTTTCCAGTTTCCAGTTGACGTTAGACGGTAGAGATTCTCGTTTCCAAACCAGTAGTGTTCTCCTCCAGGATCTCCGAAGCCAGCTTTGTAGCTATTCCATGAATGGTTGAACATCAAGTTATCGTCAACTATGTTCTTCTGGATGATGAACCATCCGTAGATGAATATTGACGACACTGGTTCCGTGTTGTTGGGCACGATCACATTGCCGTTGTAGTAGTCGGCTATAAAGTCTAGAAAGAACAGATCAAATGACGAAAGCGCTCACACGGTAATAATAATAATGGTAAGCGTTACTCAAATGCTAAACCAGGGCACCAGCTTATCCACGAGGAGTTGTCTGGAGATCGTTACCAAACAGAGGTCGGAATCCGGCTGCCAGAATAGAGAGAGCGAAACAGACAGTAGACAGATATAAAGACATATAGAGAGACAGACAGATAGACAGGAAAGACATACATTCAGCGAGAGAAAGAGAGAGACAGACAGACAGGCAGAGACAGAGACAGTGACAGGAACACAGAGTAGCATTACTCTTGGCACTGGTGCTAGTTTTTGCATAGTATTAGTAGCCTAGTAGTATTAGTATGCATTTTCATAATTTCAGACATTGTGGAATGACGAATACGAGAGAACGAGAATGCCATTAGTACAGAGCGACGCAGGAAGATGTATGTGTACATTACCAGATAAAGCCTGTGTGTGAGCGTGTAAGCGTGTGAGTGTGTGTGTGTGTGTGTGGTGAATGGTTGGTTTCAAAATGCATGTCAAAGATGCATCCAGGGTACCTGCTGTAGGTGGCAGACAATAGGCCCAGATTCCACCGGTCATAAAGCATCCACTACTTTCTGGATATGAGGAATTGATGTTCTTCGTGCAGCTGTAGTATATGACTCCGTTCAGTGAAAATGGAAACGAACAACACTGCGCAGGAACCAATTTGAAGGCGGAAGCGCTGGTGACATCTTACCCATTCAACACGCACAAAAAGCATTAGTATCACATTTCTGCAACTGTTTGATATTTCTACTGTAATTTTTATGATGTGTATGATGTCTCTGCTACTTTCTGTGCTCCTCCTCCTCCTCTTCCAACAGGCTACAGAATAAATAGAATGGTCCTATAGCCGCTTGCAAAATGGTGGAGTAGACAAAAAAGTATGAGTCATTTCGATCCACAGATCGGGCCTTTCACTGGAAACTAAAGACACTCCTGTTCAAGAACTCTTATCCTGTCTAATCTGATCCCCCACCCTCCAATTCCCGGCTCAGACGACACCCACCTGAGTAGCTGTTCTACACCTCTGATCATACGGTACCTCGACCCGGACCACCATAGACTACTCTTACGGACAACCCTTTTGACTCAACGCATTTGATCATGATCCTATGGTAACTCGACCCGGACCACGGACTACTCTCACGGAAAACCCTCCTAACTCAACGCAGCGCTCGTGAATAAGCCGGTGCCCCGCGCTTGGCTTTCCAGTGGCGCTTTAGAAATTAGGAGATTACGATTACGATTACGACACTCTTGCTTCCGTAATTTTCCCGAGTGGTCTGTAAGCTATGCCTGGAAAAAATTCCATAGTAAAATTATGGTATTTAAGCAATGCGGAATTTGTGAACAAGTTGCAGCCAGGTCCCATATTATTAGGTCGCGTAGCAGTGATCTGCAACCAGTCAAAGATTACCCTGAAATCAGACGTTTGGACTAGAACACGTCAGTCGATCTTCATTTAGTTTGTCCACGGTCCTAAATTCTATTCGTCCCACCTTTAACCAGCTGTAGCCTATATGTTTTTGCATCTATTTTATATTATTCTTGCAATTTGAGGAATTTCATTCTCTAGAGAATATCAACACGATTAATACATTTTGGATTGTGAAGTAAAATTAGTATAAAACATTGCGTCCTACCTTTAACAGAAGGACATGTTCCATCATAGACCTTGTCCTATGAGGAAGCAAACACAGCCTCTAAAGTCTAAATGTTACATGGAAATTTGGTAATAATTTAGTATCAAAGTTATAATATAAGCTTACTAGTGCTACTACCACTTCCAACTACAGCCACTACTCCCAGTAATACGTTAAATACTGATTCAACTTATACCACGACACCAGCAACTGCTGACACTACACTAGGCCTACTTCCACTACTACTGCTACCGCTACAGCTACTGCTACAGCTACTGCTACTACTACTGCAAGTACTACTACTACTGCTACTACCACTACTGCTACCACTTCTACTGCTACTGCTACTCCTACTACTGCCACTACCACTACTGCTACTACTGCTACTACAACTACTACTACTGCTACTCCTACTACTCCTACTACTACTACTACTACTACTACTACTACTACTACTACTACTACTACTACTACTACTACTACTACTACTATTACTGCTACTGATACTGCCAGGACTGTACTGGTAAATGTTTAGGTGAGTACACGCTGCCGGGAAAAGATCGACATTTTAGTCATCGAATGCTTCTCCGACAATTTTGGCGCGACAAACCTTCACCACGCCGTAAAATGATCCAATTTCAGGACTTTTTCTTCTGAAATTCCGATCTCATCCCGGTTTTTTTCTCGTCATTATTTTTTTCTGTGAGCTTTTTATGCTTTGGTCTTTGTGATATAAGAAAAGACCTATTTTCGGAACTACGCACACGATGCCACATTTATCGATTTAACCCCGCTTGTAGGCTCTAGAGTAGCCTACTGCTACTGCTACTACCACTTCTACTACTAACATACAGCATGATATGATTTTGGTATTGTTACGCAGTCATCGTATAAAAATTGTCATTATTAGTTTTTCGCAATAAACTGAATTTCGTAGCAATCACTTAGGCCTATTTAGTTATTTCTCGCATTTGCAATAGCACCACTTTGCGCTTACTACTCAGAGGCGCTCCCGGCAACAGCGCCGACACTACAGCTGAGTCTCACTACGATGCGCATGTCGAGCAATTGCGAATGAACAATGTTCAATCTACAGTATATAGTTCCCTCTCCTCTGGCGGAGAATCCAGGTTTCGGGGAGACAATCGAGCGTCCAGCGGACGATCCTCTCGGCGTAGCGCCGAAAGGAGAGGTATGGGGAGGGAGAAATGTGCCCCTTGAACCCCTTCCACCAGCAACGGTTTTAATTTACACATTTAAATGGTTGCATTGTAAGCTATCATCTTAACAAAGTAGCTGAAGGTCGTGGGCCCGTGTGCTTTGCACACACTGCACACGTGGTAGCTACACCACTGAGTTCAGCATCTCAGCAGCAGAACTGAGATGCTGAACTCAGTGGCGTATAGCTAACATGTGTGCAATCATCGCTGCCATCGTCTCATCACGATCCTGCTGTGTTCATGGCCTGTTTTGATTTTTATTAAGAGATACGCATTCCACGTTGAACTGCGTCATTAGTTTTGCGTGACACTCAGAATAAAGAAAATCTATCTGAATATCTTTCCATTTGGCTAGTTTTGAGGGGATTTGGGGAGCATGATGGCAGATGTAAAAATGAATAGAACATTCGCCTCTGAGTCGAAAGCTTGCAGAGGCGCTATAGCAAATGCGAGACTCATAATTAGATTAGGTTAATTAGATTAAACGAAACTCATGTCCTGTTGTGGTCAGACCATTAAACCTATAATGTCTGCGCTTTCAGAAACAATTATTCAGATATACGTACAGATACTTTCAGATAAAGTAAAATAACGGCCGCATTATGTTTAATGTATTAAACCCTATGAATGTTTATGCAGTGAGGTGCTAACCTGAAAATATTCGCATGCCGCACTCATCCTAAAGTTGATAGGAATGTAGCCATAGAGCTGACACTGGTTCTCCGCGGCGTTAACGTTGTAAGAGGTGCAGTTTGGTTCCATGTAGCATTTCCAGGAACACAAGACAGATGACGGAACACACGTCGTCGAAGCTGTTGACAGCTCTTCGATAGGAAGGACCTTCGAAGGTGGATCCATGGCGCATGGAGACAGTCCGTTGGACATGACCAGCTTCTGGAAGGTTCCAAGAGTTGACGGGACCACGGGAAGAAGAATCATCAAAACCATGCAAAAGGTTGTTTGGTTCATCGCAGTAAATTGCAAAGATACTTCAGAGATAAATGCTCACCGCTTACAATTAGCATGAGTTTCCCGAGATCGTTAAAGTAGGTTAACTTCAAAGGTAGCCTACTTTATACCTGATCGTAAATGCGTCAGTTTAATTCTTTATTGTTGTCACGATTGCTGCAACAAAATCATTGGCTTATAAGACGATTACGCTTAATGGTGTATTGTGAATTAGATAATAGATCGATTAAGAATCGGGTTTGCACGCAATAAAGGGAGTAATTATGCTAATATTTGGTTAGAGCGTATTAGCAAATGTTGGGGCCCTGCTCAGTAAAATTGCACTCCCAACCGGGCCAACCCAGGTCTGGTCAAAAAGAAAAGCTTTAAGAAGACGAAAGAAAGAACCTGCAGAGTGATGGGAAAGCGAGATGAGACCCACAGCGAAGCTATTCTAGTTAGTTAGACCCATTACCAGGAATGGTCTTCACTGCATGGTGACAGTATCCGAAAATGGGGCAAGGAAGTCTCCACGGGTAGCTGAGCGCAGTGGAAGGCAGCCCATGCAGAGAGACAGAAGCGGTGGTGAAAAGCTCACATTGGTGGGATGGCTCCAGGGTCTACCACTGGAGAAAGCGCGGAAATATATGTTAGTTTGTAATAAGTTACAGTGATACACCAGGGCAAATCAGGCAAATGCCCTGGTAAAAAAACCTCTGCCCTGTCATGGTCGTTGTCCTGCCACAAGATTGCCAGAAATTTCCTCTGCATGCACTATGAATCGCTTCTGCACTGTTTGCTTGCACCATGCAGTGCACTGGCTATGCCATGGTTAGAAAAAAATGTCTGAGCAATGACTATGAATCACTTTAGTAATTATTATTGAGCTGTAAAATATTCTTGCTTTAGCACTAGACTGGAATACTACAAGACACGTTGAGATCGTCAAAAAACAGAAATAATGAATAACAGACGAATGCTGATTCGTTGAATAGGCCTAAAACAGCTAGGTTTTGTGGGTCATTTTGTCTTCTTTCTACAAGGTTGAGGCCTCGCAATTTCACTGAACAGGACCCCACATTTGTTAATCCGGATCTGTTCGCAATAATTATTTCCACCGCTGTAGCTTGCGTGAATTGACGCCTACCTTGTGTCTGATGTTGCTTCTGCTTCTGCGATCCATGAACGATTGACTGAAGCATCGACTCCCACTACTTTAGACGAGTATGAAACTTGTCCAAATGCTCTAAAGTTATGGTTGGACGTTTCGGTCATGCCATCAGAGATCTAGCAGAAGCAGCATGTATCAGTAACTATAGCCTACGCCACGTAAGCGCGACACTAACAATGGGCGGATTAATCATTAACATTATTGTATTCGGTTACATTCAAAAATAATTGCGCGTGCGCGTCGTTCATAATATTATGGTCGGCTCATTTGTTTATATATTATTCGGTTTGTTGCTTGCGACTGATACTCGCTGCTGTGGGTCCTGCATTATGCTGTCGACAATTCGTTTCATGAACTGATCGATACGCACCGTAGAAAATAGCAATGGACCGATTCGCACCATTCGTCCGGCGGTGTTTGTGTTCGGCATCATTGTTACAAATATACGGATTGTTTCCATCAGAAACGACGATTGGAACAACGGGAACACGATTGCGGTTGAGGGAGTAGAAATCCCCACATTGCCAGTTAACATTGTTGCATGGCTTAACAGCAACGACCTCATATATATATATATAGTAATATATATATATAGTAATATATATATAGTAATATATATATATATATATATATAACTAAGTGGCTAAGTTGAACTGCCAAGTGACGTTGAAGCTTATGTTTTGCTTATGTTTACCTTGAGGGGAAGTTGAGGCCCTTGCTCTCCACTGCCATCTGCCACTCCGTAAAATCCGTTTGCATCATCTCCTCTACATCGACCGCCATCACAAGATCATCCGCATACAGCATATTCCACGGCACCTCTTTCGAATCTTACATGCTCCGACACAGCATCCATCACAATAATGAACAGTAGAGGACTCAAGCATGATCCCTGGTGCACACCCATGCACGTGCACTCGTATCTCGGATTTTCCTGTATTTCTCACACTGCTTCTTATCGTTGTTCTTACCCCTTCATACATCGACCCTTACTAGGAGCACCAGCACCTCAATAAATATATATATACATACACACACATATATATAAACTATATAAGCTATATAGATATATAATGTGAATTCCCATGGAAATACGAACAAGAGAAAATTAAAACGCATTTGATATTAGTTTTTTTATTGAAAATACTATTCAGGATTAAGCATATTCACAAAAGCCAGCAATTGCGAGTGAAGGACTTGCTCAAGGTCCCTACGCGGTGGCTTGAGGTGTATTCGAATTTGCAAACCTCCGACTGCAAGGCAACAAACATAACGACTACACCATCGCGCCCCACAATGTCACTCATCGGAATGTGCTGACCTACGTGTAGAACCAGACGAGGAGTAGATTTTTACACAGAACTAACTAAACAAATGTGCGGTGTAGGCCTATCATATTGTCGTATTGGTGCTTTCCTATAGGCTGGAATAGATGAGAGCCAACGAAGTGATCAGAGCAGAATACTCTCACCGACTGTCACTCCAGTAATATTGTTGTTGATATTAGAAGGAGCCACATCTGAAGATCCGTAGACTAAGTAGGCCTACAGTAAAGTTTTTTATAGCGCAAGCTGAAGTATTCATTAGTAACCGGATGAGCTGCGGACAAAATAGTCTTGCGGAGAATGATCAATTTAACTTCCAGAGACAGTATAGCCAGGGTACAACTGAACCGAATCCATGATTGTACGAGCGTACGCGTTACTAATGCATGTATTTGGCTTATATATATATATATATATAATATATACAAATAGGCCTACCTATACATACATATATATATCCTGGAAGGTGATATAGTGCTGTCTAGCATGGTTTATACAAAAGCAGCGTGATGGAGACACTTTCTCAATTTCGCTTCATCATCATTCTGCTTCCATGGAAATTCCAAGTGGGAGCTTTGTCCTTACCGAAAGTACCCCAGAAATTCTCGACGCGTGTGTTTAAGGCAGACACGCTGCACCAGTTGTACCACCAGCCACCACCGCGTGCACTGGCACAATTACCTTCAGGATAATTATCGTTATCTTTGTCAAAGGTCGAGAATTTCATTCCCACCGACATAAAGAGCGTGTTGGAGGAGTAGTTAAATGAGTCGCCGGCGTCTCCCGTGTATCCAGAAACGTTGAGGACGTAGAAACTGGCTTCATTGCTCAGGTGGAAAAACTCGTATTCAGCTGAATACCATTTTCTAACATTCGATTCCACTTCCACTCGCAGTTTCCAGTTTCCAGTTGACGTTAGACGGTAGAGATTCTCGTTTCCAAACCAGTAGTGTTCTCCACCAGGATCTTCGAAGCCAGCTCTGTAGCTAATCCAAGACTTGTTCATCGCCATGCTGTCGTCAACGACGTTCTTCTGTATGATGAACCATCCGTAGATGAAAAATGACTCCACTGGTTCCGTATTGTTGGGCACGATCACACTGTCGTTGTAGTAGTCGGCTATAAAGTCTTGGAAGAACAGATCAAATGACGATATATCGTTTACACGGTAATATCAATGGAAAACTCCCCCATTTAGTAATCGTTACTAAAATACTAAACCTGGGCACCAGCTTAACCACAAGGAGTTGTCTGGAGATCGATACCAAGCGGATGTCGAAATCCGGCTGCCAGAATAGAGAGAGTGAGAGAGAGACAGGCAGACAGAGGGGCAGACATACAGAAAGACATAGACAGAGACAGTACAGACATAGATACTTAGGTGAGAGAGACAGACAGAGAGGCAGACAGGCAGAAAGACGTATTGAGAGACAAACAGACAGACAGGACAAACAGAGAGACACAGAGTGAGAGAAAGAGAGGGACAGACGGACAAACAGAGCCAGAGACAGAGACAAAGGGAGGATCATAGAGTAGGATTCGTCATCGTCGGCGCCCTATTCATAAGTCCGAACTTTGGACGATCTGTCTCCAAGTAGATCTCTGCTGCCTTAATCGAAGAGTAGGATTATTCTTAGTATTGGTACTGGCATTAGTATTCATATAGTATTAGTACTAGCATTAGTATTCATTTTCATAATTTCAGACTTTGAGAAATGAAGAATACGAGAGAACGAGAATGCTATCGGTACAGAGCGACGCAAGAAGATGTAGCCTACATGTATGTATAGGCTACATTACAAGATAAAGCCTGTGTGTGAGCGTATGTGTGTGTGTGTGTGTGTGTGTGTTTGTGTGCAAGGCCGTAGCCAGGATTTTATTTCGGGGGTGTTTCAGCAATTTCCCTTCCCAAAAACTACATTTTTCCATTTCGGGGGGTGTTTTCATGGTGTTATGTCATGGTTTTTAAGTCATATGTTCATAAATGCTTTATATTATTTTTCACATTTTCCATTTCGGGGGGTGTTCAAACACCCCAAACACCCCCCCTAGTTACGGCCTTGTGTGTGTGTGTGCGTGTGCGCGCGCGTGGTGAATGGTGGGTTTCAACATGCATGTCAATGATGCATCCAGGGTACCTGCTGTAGGTAGCAGACAATAGGCCCAGATTCCACCGGCCATGAAGCATCCACTACTTTCTGGATATGAGGAATTGATGTTCTTCGTGCAGCTGTAGTATATGACTTCGTTCAGTGAAAATGGAAACGAACAACACAGCTCAGGAACCAGTTTGAAGGCGGAAGTGCTGGTAGCATCTTAAACATTCAACACGCACAAAAATCATTAGTATACCACATGTCTTCAACTGTTCGACATTTCTACTGTAATTTGTATTATGTGTATAATGTCCTATGCTACTTTCTATGTTCCTCCTCCTCTTGCAATTCAGAATAAATAGACTAGTCTTAACCGCTTGCGAAATGCTGGAATTAAACAAAAAGATATGAGTCATTTCGATTCATACTCTTGCTTCCGTAATTTTCCAGAATGGTCTGTAAGCTACCCATGGAGAAAATGCCATAGTATAACTATTGTATTTAAGCAATGCGGAATTTGGAAACCAGGTCCTACATGTATATATTGGGTCGCTTACATGTAGCTGAGACCCTTCTGCACCCAGGTGGCCTAAAGATAACTCTTGGGTATCTAAAAGCTGCTCTGAAATCAGACGTTTGGATTAGTCGATCTTACTTTAGTTCGTCCACGGTCCTAAATTCTATTCGTCCCACCTTTAACCAGCTGTATGCTATACGTGTTCTTGAATCTATTTTATATTATTCTTGCAATTTGAGGAACTTCGTGTTCTAGAGAATATTAACGCGATTAATACGTTTCGGATTGTGAAGTAAAATTAGCAGCAATACAATAACTTCGTCCTACCTTTAACAGAAGGACATGTTCCATCAAAGAACTTGTCCTATGAGGAAGCAAACACAGCCGTTAAATGTTACATGGAAATTTTTTAATAATTTAATATCAAAGTTACTAGTAGCTATATACTGCTACTGCTACTACTGCTAATGCTACTGCTACTACAACAACAACAACTACTACTACTACTACTGCTGCTGCTGCTGCTGCTGCTGCTGCTGCTGCAGCTACTACTACTACTACTACTACTACTACTACTACTACTACTACTACTACTACTACTACTACTACTACTACTACTACTACTACTACTACTACTACTACTACTACTAGTACTACTGCTACTACTACTACTGCTACTGCTACTGCTGCTGCTGCTGCTACTGCTACTACTACTACTGCTACTACTACTACTACTACTACTACTACTACTACTACTATATTACTGCTATTACTGCTACTGATACTGCCAGGGTTGTGCTGACAAATATCGAGGTGAGTACACGCTGCCGGGAAAAGATCGACATTTTAGTCATCGAATGCTTCTCCGACGATTTTCGCGCGACAAACCTTCACCACGCCGTAAAATGATCCAATTTCAGGATTTTTTCGTCTAAAATCGCGATCTCATCCTGGTTTTTTCTCGTCTCTATTTTTGTTTCTATGAACTTTTTATATTTTGGTCTTTATGAGATAAGTATACACGCGTAGCCTATAAATTTATACCCTCGTTTTCGGAACTAGGCTACGTAGGCTACACGATGCCAAATGTTTCGTTATAAACCGCGTGTACCCTAGACTATAGAGTAATCTATCAGATCATCTACCGCCATTTGAATCACCATTCAAGGACTTGGTGCACAGGCAATGTCATTGTTTCCGTGAAGAGGATCGCAAATTGAAATACAAGACGTCGTCGGCTAAAAAGAGTGTAGGGGAGAATGTCCTGCATTGGGACAATTTTTACATTTTAAGGCATATAATCTGTGTTAGTTGTAGTATATATATATATATATATATATGTATATTGTTGATATAGTCCGAAACAGCAACGTTTCATGAACCGAAAATGATTTTATTGTAATTTTATCACAAGAATAATGCCAACATTTTTAGAATTTTCCTTTGTGAAAAAATGTGTCCCAATCCAGGCCATGGCGTCCTGCAATGGGACAACGCATGTGGAGCTTTGGGACAAACAACAGATCTGGCTCTAATCATGTCTAGTAGAGATCATATTCCAGCTGACAATATCTAAATGAGTGATTAGAGTAGATTAAACAATAATATTATCAAACATTTGGCTTATATATAACCAATTTAACCAATGCGAACAAGCTTCCAATGACCCATGTAATCTTAATAGAAAATAACCTTACGGGTAAATTTAAAGTGAGTGCAACGTAACATATATTTACCCAACCTGATAGCATTCTGATGCACACAATATACAGTAAAACCATTTAAGTTTAATTTCATAAGATGAATTTCCTGCATTTGGGATAGTCCCAATGCAGGCCATGTGCGCATGTCCCAATGCTGGCCATCAATGGCCAGGGCACTATACTTTTGAGATAATAAAAAATGTACTCAATGAATTACCCCCAAATTTCACCATGTGCTTTGCAATATACTGCCCTAAACAATTTACTTGTAGTTTAAGCTAAATTAGCACTGGGCATTTAATTCAGTGGTTGAGACTGAGTGAGTAAAAAAAATTATTTTCACCCATAAAATTAAAAATTCCAAAATCTCTGTAAAACGTCTTCCTTAATGCAGGATAAGACGTATGATCATTTCCTCACATCAAATACGTACCCTAGTTATTTTCACACGCGATAATATAATTATAAAGACGACTTCTGTATATATCACCACTGTCCCAATGCAGGACCTGTCCCAAACCTGGACATTCTCCCCGACAATTTAGCTTTGGAAAATATTCATTCACTGTCAAGTATATATTTTGTTGAATAGCCTGTAGACTATCTGATAATTGTTTATAGGCTAATATTTTAAAATCAGTGAAGGATTTATGTGGCCGCTGTTGCGATCATAACAATCATCATTTTCAGTTTTAGCCTCACTTGCGTTTTCACTACAGAACATCGCTAACTAGACAACCCATTCGATATGACGCAGAGCTAGCTCGTGAAAAATATTTGCGCTTAGCTTGGAATAGCACTTAAAAACTCTGGAACCTGCATAGATGTTTCTTCCTCCTCCTCTAGTTGTTCTTGTTGTGGTCCTGTTGTTCTTGTTGTTATTCTTATCCTGCTTTTATTGTTGCTCTTTTTGCTTTTCTTGCTGCTGTTTTGATTGTTCTTGTTGCTCATGTTGATGTTATTATTGTGCTTTTTGGTATTAGGCCTACTGTTGTTGTGTTTGTTGCTGCTCTATTTCTTCTCCTTTTTTTCTTCCACTGTGTGTATTTGCAGTTTAACGTCACTGTGTGGTAACCATTAGCGACGCCCTCCCCCTTTATCCAGGCTTGGCACTGGCACTGGAAGAGTGCAACCAGTGGCGGAGGTTCAACTTGTTCTTCTTGTTCTTGTTCATGTTCTGGTTTTTGTTCAGTTCTTGCTCGTATTCATTTTCTTGCGTTTGTTCTTCTTGCCGTTCTTGTTTTTGTTGTTGTCCTTCTTGTTCTTCTATATGTTCTTGTTGCTTTTGTGGTCGTCGTTGTTGATATTGCTCTTCTTCTTCATCATCATCTTAATCCTCAGCCATGTATGGTTTTGCAAACCCTAAGTGTGATAAATATTCTCCTCTGAATATCTTTCCATTCGGCTACTTTTGAGGGAATTTGTGGATCATAATGGCAGGTGTCGAAATGAGTGGAACTTTCGCCTCTTAGTAGAAAGCTTGAAGAGGCGCTATAGCAAATGCAAGACTCACAATTAGATTTAACGAGATTCATTTCGTGCTGCGGTCGGTAAAATAACGCCCACATTATTTTTGATGTATTAAAAACCCTACCAATGTTTAAGCAGTGAGGTGCTAACCTGAAAATATTCGCATGTCGCATTCATCCTAAAGTTGATAGGAATGTAGCCATAGAGCTGACACTTTTTCTCTGTGGTGTTAACGTTGTAACCGGTGCAGTTTGGTTCCATGTAGCATTTCCAGGAACACAAGACAGATGACGGAACACACGTCGTCGAAACTGTGGACAGCTCTTCAATAAGAAGGACCTTTGAGGGTGGATCCATGGCGCATGGAGACAGTCCGTTGGACATCGCCAGCTTCTGGAAGGTTCCAAAAGTTGACGGGACCACGGGAAGAAGGAGAATCATTAAAACGATGCAAAAGGTTGCTTGGTTCATCGCAGTAAATTGCAAAGGTACTTTAGAAGCAATGCTCACCGCTTACAGTTAGCACAAGTTTCTCGAGTTCGTTAAAGTAGGCTAAGTTCAAAGGTAACCTACTTTATATCTAATCGTTATAAATGCGTCCCATTACTTCGTCAGTTTCATTCTTTGTCGTCACGATTGCTGCAACAAATCACTGGCTTATAGACAGTGGCGGCGCCAGGATTTCAGTTTTGGGAGGGAGGATGAATTTGCGAGAAAATAGGCTATTTTCCGTTTTCAGCCGCCAAAATTTCTGACGACCTTTAAATTTCTGATGACCTTTTTTATTAGTCATTTCGTCGAAATTTTTGAAAACGGTCCTTTTTCATATCCGCGAAACTGTCGGGCGCAAACCTCGTGCGTACCTTTACGGTTATTATGCGTGGGCTAAAGGGGGCTAATCGTCCAAATATTTCATTTTTACATGGGAAAAAATGGATCGACTTTTTTAGGGAGGCTAAGTCCCCCTAGCGCCGCTACTGCTTGTAAGACGACTACGCTTAATGGTGTAATTTTAGGAACTTCGAAATAGATAATACATGTAGATCGAGTAAGAATCGGTTTTGCACGTAAAGTGAGTAATTAGCCTGTGTGAATTTTTGGTGATGAAGCTGATGTTCTGTAGTCTAATTGCAAGCATTTCAATGTATTGTCTACAACCGTTTCTTGCCTATTTGTCTGCATGGTCTTTCCGATAGAATTCTTATAACGACCGTCATTTGGGAAGCAGTGCTTCCGAGGGCTAAGTAGGCCTACTATAATAAATAATAAATAGTCTGCTGTTACGATGCGCCTATTTTCGACTCATTGCATTGCGTATGGCAATTTGCCCTTGTCTTCATATGTCGCGCTTTGTAATTGGTTGGACCATCGGAATAAATCTCCTCCTTCTTCTTTGATCTCCACCTTCACTACATGTGCGCCGCGCGACTTCTTAAAACTTATCCATTTTCAACATCAGTAACTTGTTCAAGTGCAATTCCTTAAAGTTCATTTATACATTTTCTAAAGATGAATGAGGAACAACGCAATTAAATACATTCGGCGCTGCTGCTATTGCTTGAGGGAAGCATGCAGAGTGCTTCGTCGTCAATCCACAATTTTTCGAACTATTCACAATGAGTATTGCCACCACTTGCGAGAATTGACGCCTACCTTGTGTCTGATGTTGCTTCTGCGATCCATGAAGGATTGACCGAAGCATCGACCCGTTACTTTAGGCGAGTGCCGCGACTTAAAACTTGTCGAGATACTCTAAAGTTATGTTTGGATTCTTCGGTCATTCCATAAGGGATCTAGCAGAAGCAGCATGTATCAATTAATCAGTAAACGCCACGTAAGCACGACATTAACAATGGGCGGATTAATCATTAAAATATCGTATTCAGTTACAAGCAAAAATAGACTAATTGCACTTGCGAGTTAAGGTCGGCTCATTTGTTTATATATTATTCGGTTTGTTGCTTGCGACAGACGATCGCTGCTGTGAGTCCTGCTGTATGCTGTCGACAATTCGTTTCATGTATTGATCGATCCGCACTGAAGAAAATAACAATGAACCGACTCGCACCATTCGTCCGGCGGTTTTTGTGTTCGGCGTCATCGTTACAAAAACCCGGAATGTATCCATCAGAAACGACGACTCGAACAACGGGAACACGATTGCGGTTGAGGAAGGAGAAATCCCCACATTGCCAGCTAACATTGCTGCATGGCTTAACAGCAACGACCTCATAATATATATATAAAGTTTTATAAAGCATATATATAGTTGTTCACTTAGGAAGTTCTGTCTAGTTATATATATATAATATATATATATAATACGCCTTCTCGCAACAATTCTTCTGTTTCCTTGTTTTTGTTCCTTCTCCGCTGCTTCAGCGTCACTGGGCAGCTCAACTTAGCCACTTAGTACAGTTATACACCGTGTCTCAATAAAAAAGGTGCAGAATTGTCTTTGTCAGAATTTCGTCAAATTTTCACCAATCTTAATCCCTTTTGGCAGTTAGATGGAAAAATGGCTGAAATTTCATACTATATATAAATTTTCCACCTCCCCTGATTCATATCACCGCACTACCCTGTTAAACACAGATGTACCAATTTTTCATATAACGGCGTCTCGAAGCTTGGCTGCATTGAAATCCATTGCATCGAACCGGATGTCAAAGTGAATGTGGCATATGCCTACTATCGCTACAACCTTCTTGCTCCGAAGATACCGTCAGACATACGCCGGATATCCCAGGGCGAGTTTTTTTTGTCTTCCAACAGGATGGTGCCCCGGCGCATCGAGCACGCGACACAGTCTCTTTCCTGGAGCGAGAGACGCCCGATTTCATTCCTCCAACTCTGTGGCCGCCGAATTCACCAGATCTTAACCCAGTCGACTATAGCATATGGAGTGTGCTGCAGGAGACGGTTTACCGGTCAAGAATAGCCAATGTCGACGAACTCAAAACGCTCCTGCTTGACGAGTGGGCGCGCTTTGACCAGTCGATTGTTAATGCTGCTATCGACCAGTGGCGTCGCCGTCTTAGCGCTTGTGTCCGCGCATGCGGTGCACATTTCGAGCACCAATTCTAACACCTTTAAGCAGTTCTGTCATAACAATTAAGAAACTCTGCTATTTACTTCATTGCGAGCTAATTCAGACGTCAGATAGTTTGTTGGAAGTATTAGAATCTAAGCGTTATATGAAAAATTGGTACATCTGTGTTTAACAAGGCAATGCGGTGATATGAATCAGGTGAAGTGGAAAATTTATATATAGCATGAAATTTTAGCCATTTTCCCATCTACCTGCCAAAAGTGATTAAGATTGGTGCAAATTTGACGAAGTTCTGACAAAAACAATTCTGCACCTTTTTTTATTGAGAAACGGTGTATATATATATAGCCACTTAGTTATATATATATATATATAAAACTAAGTGGCCAAGTTGAGCTGCCAAGTGACGTTGAAGCTTATGTCTTGTTTATGTTTACCTTGAAGCCCCTGCTCTCCACTGCCATCTGCCACTACGTAAAATGCGTCCGCACTCTGCATCCTCTCCTCTGCATCGGCCACCAGCACAAGATCTGCTGCGTACAGCATATCCAACAGCACCTCTCTCCCTACATGCTCCGAAACAGCATCCATCACAATAATGAACAGTAGAGGACTCAGGCATGATCCCTGGTGCACCCTTACTCGTATTTCGAATTTTACTGTATTTCCCACACTGCTTCCTGCCGTTTTTCTTGCCCCTTTATACACCAACCTTACTAGGCGCACCAACACCTCAATAGGCCTATATACACATGAAGCATATATATATATATGCAAATATATGCTAAATATATATATAATAAGCATTCCCTTAGAAATACAAACAAGAGAAAATTAAAACGCATTTGATACTAGTCTTTTTATTGAAAATACTATTCGAGATTAAGCATATTCACTAAAACCAGCAATTGCGAGTGAAGGACTTGCTCAAGGTCCCTACGCGGCGGCTTAAGGGGATTCGAATTTGCAACCCTCCGACTGCAAGGTAACGAACATGCCCAGTACACCATCGCGCCCCACAATGTCACTCATCGCAGTGTGCTGACCCACGTGTAGAACAAGACGAGGAGTAGATTTTTACCCAGAACTAACTAAACAAATGTGTGGTGTGTGCCTATCGTATTGTCGTCGTATTGGTGCCTTCCTATAGGCTGGAATAGATGAGAGCCAATCGACTGCCACTCCAGTAATATTGTTGTTGATATTAGAAGAAGCCACGTCTAAAGATCCATCGACCGAGTAGGTCTACACTAAAGTCTTTTTTATAGCGCAAGGTGAAGTATTCATTAGTAACCGGATGTGGTGCGGACAAAATAATTTTGAGGAGAATGATCAATTTAACTTACAAAGACTGATTCCTTGGTGTATGCGTAAATTGGGAAGTACCTTGCATGAGTACCTCTCCTTTGTGAATACAGCTTCGCATAGCCGAAGTGCATAGTTGTGCCTATCAACTAAATATCAGCCTTTTTGCAATCAATTTTGCATTGCGCCTGCCATATGATACAACAATTAAAAGCACCACTTCCCGACATTTGCAACACATGACCGGTGACAAAAACAACATCACATGAGTAACGACATGATCATGAATGTTTATTTGCTGGGAACTAGTGATTGAAAGGGTTCTATAGCATGCAGCTCGCATGTATTGAAATCATAGATTGTAATGCTTGCAATGCAACCGAGTTCCTAACTTCAGTCCTCTTGAGCAAGTCCTAAATGTTCAGCTATCGAGATATAATTTCAGATGTTCAGTTTACACATGATTTGGCACAATAATTTCATTTGGTCCTTAAAAAATCTTTTATTTAAAAATTTCACATGTACGTTAAAAACACCCTAATATATACATATATCTGGAAGGTGATAAACTGTCCCTCATACGCATGTCGATTGTACAAATTCAGGACTAAACATGTAAACAGTTCAGCCCTGTTAAGAGCCAAACCCAAAGGAAATTGTATCCGGGGTTTCGACGACTGGAAATGTGTCACGTGAGCAAAGTTAGAGTATGTGATGTCAGATGATGTGATGTCACGTAATGCTATCTAGAGTGGCTTAAGAAAAAGCAGCGTGATGGAGACACTTCCTCAATTCCGCTTCATCATCATTCTGCTTCCATGGTAATTCCAAGAACCCCAGATAGTAAGGGCGCGTGAATTTAAGGCAGACACGGTGCAAGAATTGTACCACCAGCCACCACCGCGTAGGCTGGCACAATTACCACCGTAGTTATCGTTATCTTTGTCAAAAGTCGAGAATTTCATTCCCATCGCCCTGTAGGCCGTGTTGAGGGAGTAGTTAAATGAATCGCCTGCGTCTCCCGTGTATCCGGAAACGTTGAGGACGTAGAAACTGGCTTCGTTGTTTAGTTGAAAGAAATTGTACTCTGCTGAATACCATTTGCGTGTGGAGTTTACCACCACTTCCACTCGCAGTTTCCAGTTTCCAGTTGACGTCAGACTGTGGAGGTTTTCGTTTCCAAACCAGTAATGTTCTCCTCCAGGATCTCCGAAGCCGGTCCTGTAGCTATTCCAAGGCTTGTCGAACATCAAGTTATCGTCAACCACGTTCTTCTGGATGATGAACCATCCGTAGATGAATATTGACGCCACTGGTTCCGTGTTGTTGGGCACGATCACACTGCCGTTGTAGTAGTCGGCTGTGAAGTCTAGAAAGAACAGATCAAATGACGATATATCGTTTACACGGTAATAATAATGGTAAACTCCCCCATTTAGTAAGCGTTACTAAAAGTTAAGCCTATAAGGCACAAGCTTATCCATGGGGAGTTGTCTAAAGATCGATTCCAAACCGAGGTCGGAAACGGTTGTCAGAATGTATGAGAGAGAGACATACAGACAGACAGACAGAGAGAGGCAGACAGATAGAGAGAGACAGTGAGCCACAGAGAGAGACAGAGAGAGAGAGAGAAAGAGAGAGAGAGAGACGGAGACAGACAGAGAGACAGAGGCAGAGACAGAGAGACAGACAGAGAGAGACAAGCAGATAGAGACAGACAGAGACAGAGAGAGGGATAGATAGAGAGAAAGGAGAGCAACAGTGAGACAGAGACAGAAGCAGAAACAGGGACAGGGACATAGGCAGAAACAGGGACAGGGACAGAGACAGAGACAGGGTCAGAGACATCGACGGAGACGGAGACAGAGCCAGAGTGAGAGGGAAAGAGCACAGAGAGAAAAAAGAAAGAGCGTGGAAAGGACAAAGCGGCTGAAAGTGTTATATGCATCTACCGCCTCATAGAAATTTCTACTCAAACTGTTTGTACAAGTAGGAACTAACCAAAGGCACGAACAGCTAGACATGCCTCGGTTGAAATATTGCATTTCGAATGAAAAATAGAATAAATTTTTAACATTTATTTTACCTCCAATCCTTTCACAGACCTTCCAAAGCATGATTCGCGCTGCTTCCTAACTAATCGCATACAGAAAATAATGTGCTGAGCTTAATTAATCCAAGCAGTAAGCGCATATACAAGAAATTACTTACAATATCAAAATTCTACTCAATAGCTGCTGCATAGCATGTCTTTTAGCTTACAGTGACGGTGCGCATTACTGACATGTATTAGCGAACTCGTTTCAATTAGGCTACGTAAGCTTAACTGCATGTGGCTCATCTTTTTCATAATTATTATGATAATAACGCTTTCAACTGGCACGTAGTGGATCTCATATCCAAGTCGATGGCTATCACGAGGTTATTATTTGATCATCAGTTGCATTATTATCAATTTCTCAATTTCCCAAACTGTTCAAGACTTTTTTCGCTTGATCTCGGCCGGGAGCGCCTCTGAGTAGGTACCTTGAAGGGGCGCTATATAAATTACGATTGATTGATTGATTATCACTATTGCAGCTACTATTATTGGCATTATTATTTTAGTAGTAGTAGTAGTAGTAGTAGTAGTAGTAGTAGTAGTAGTAGTAGTAGTAGTAGTAGTAGTAGTAGTAGTAGTAGTAGTAGTAGTAGTAGTAGTAGTAGTCATGGTAGTAGTAGTAGTAGTAGTAGTAGTAGTAGTAGCAGCAGCAGCAGCAGCAGCAGCAGCAGCAGCAGCAGCAGAAGGATTAATCTTAACGTCGGTGCTAGTTTTAGTTTTTGTCTTAACACGTCTAGCCTATTAGAATTCATATTGTCATTATCATAATTTCAGACACCGGGGAATAAAGAATAGGAGAAAACAAATATGTTATCGGTACAAAGACACGCAAGAAAATATAGGTACGGTACATTGCAAGTCGAAAGGTGTGCGCGCGTGCGTGTGCGTGTGCGTGTGTGTGAGTGTGGCGGGTGGTGGGTAGGTAGATGATAGGTTTCAGCTTCCATGTCAAAGATGCATTCAGATTACCTGCAGGTGGCAGACAATAGGCCCAGGTTCTGCCGGCCATGAAGCATCCGATATTGTTTGGCTGCGACGACTTGGTGTCCTGCGTGCAGTTGTAGTAAATGACTCCGTTCAGTGAAAATGGAAACGAACAGCACAGCTCAGGAACCAGTTTGAAGGCAGCAGTGTTGGGTGGAGCTAAATAGCCAAGACGCACAAAATCATTAGCAGCACATCCCTCCAATTGTCCGACATTTTCAATTCAATTCAATTTGTTTATTGACCCAAAAATTCCAAACAGACAATTATGCCTTCACAATAGTACACATAATGATTAGGCTAACTGTAGTTGACATGTGCAATGGTATAGCAACCTATAACAGCGGTTCTCAACGTTTGTAGTCTCACGGAAATTTTGAGTGTCGGTCACGGATCACAACTAAAAAATTTTACGGCTGGCATACTAGACGTGACTGTGCGATCCTTCTATAATTGTATATATTCTAGCGATTGGAACAAACCGACTTTCCTAAAACAGAAGAATTTTTCATAAATCACCATATTGTTAGATTCATGTAGTCATTGAAATGAAGAAATATTGAATAACTGACAAAATTGATCTCTTTCTATGTTTTTAAGTCATAAACATATAAATTTCAGAACTTACTCACAGACCCCAGTCAGACGGCCCCGGAACGCAATAGTCCGCGGACCCACGGTTGAGAACCGATGGCATATAGTGCAGCCTACAATCATTCTGTGTATGGTAGGGAGCAATTATAGGCTACCAGAAAGGAGTGATCCCGCTATTGGGCAATGGGCATATTTACCAAAAAGTTCATTACTATAACACGATAACAGATCAGAAAGCAGATGTAAATGGCGTCATTGTGGAAACAAGTAAATTGTTTGGCAGACAAAAACATTTCTATTGTAATTTGTCAGCGTATAGGTCATCTTCTGCTGTTCTTTCTGTTCATAGTGATCCTAATCCTCTTGTAATACAGAACTGCGAATAAATAGAATGGTCTTAACCGCTTGAGAAATGCTGGAATAAACAATAAGGCATGAGTCATTTCGATCCTTGCTCTTGATTCCGTAATTTTCAAGAATGTTATGCAAGCCACCCATAGATAAAATCCCATAACATTGTATCTATGGAATGCGGAATAGGGGAGCAAGTTGCAATCAGATCCAATTGAGTGTCGCAGCTAAAACCCGTCTGCAACTAGATAAAAATTAGGGCCGACTCTTGAGTATAGATGACTCTGAGTAAAGATGCTCTAAGTGAAAATTACTCTGAGTAAAGCTTACTCTGGGTAAAGATTACTCTGAGTAAAGATTACTCTGAGTGAAGATTATTACTCTGGGTAAAGATTACTCAGAGTAAGGATGACTCTGAGTAAAGATTACTCTGAATTCATAAAGATTGCTCTGAAATTAGACGTTTCGAAAGTTGATTTTCCTTTAGTTCGTCAACGATCCTACATTCTATTCGTCTCACCTTTAACCAGCTCCACATCTTCTTGAATCTATCTCATATTATTTTTGCAGAACTTTGCAGGAGCTTCATTCTCTAGAGAATAGCAACACGATCAACACTTTTTTGGATTGTGAAGTAAATTTAGCAAAAATAAAATAACTTCGACCTACCTTTAAGAGAAGGACATATTCCATCATAGACCTTGTCCTATGAGGAAGCAAACACAGCCGCTAAATGTTATATGGGAATATGGTAAATATTTAGTATAAAGGTTGTTAGTGTTACTGCCACTTCAAACTCCAGCCATTGCTCCTAGTAATACTATAAATACTGCTTCAACTTATTAATACCCTATGACAACTGATGCAGCTACTACTACTATTAATATAACTATTACTACTACTGCTACTGCAACTGCTACTGCTACTGCTACTGCTACTGCTACTGCTATTTCTACTTCTACTTCTACTTCTACTGCTGCTGCTGCTGCCACTACTACTACTACTACTACTACTACTACTACTACTACTACTACTACTACTACTACTACTACTACTACTACTACCACTACCACTACCACTACCACTACCACTACCACTACCACTACCACTACCACTACCACTACCACTACCACTACCACTACCACTACCACTACCACTACCACTACCACTACCACTACCACTACCACTACCACTACTACTACTACTACTACTACTACTACTACTACTACTACTACTACTACTACTACTACTACTACTACTACAACTACTACTACTACCTACCACTGCTACTTTTACTATTACTATTACTACAACTACTACTACTACTGCTACTACCGCCTCTTGAATTATTTTTGCTGCCGCTAGACCTATTACTACTACTACTGCTGATGATTTTGCTATTGCTACTACAAACCATAAAAGCATTGTTTGTTTTTGCTATCTGTATTGCTGTGATCGAAAAAAAAATTCATTATTATTACTCTAATGTTTTCACACAGAGAAGATTCCTCATGTGCTAATGTTTGAAAATAGGTCTATCACCATTAGGCTAAGTGTTGTTGTTGCTTCATTTTCACCGTAAGCTGATGATTACTTTGATTAATTATATGTATCGTAGTTATCATTATCGTCATCGTCATCGTTATCATTATCGTCATCGTCATCGTTATCATTATCGTCATCGTCTCGTCTTCATGATCGTGCTGAAGTCATGCTTCTTGCACATTTTCTTCTTCTTGTTCTTCTTACTCTTCTTGTTGTTCTTGTTATTCTTTTCTGGTTCTCCTTGCTCTGCTTCTTATTCCTCTTCTTCTTCTTCTTGTTATTATTCGTGTTCTTCTTGTTCCTCTTGTTTTTTCTTGTTCTTCTCCTGCCTCTTGTTGCTGTTCTTCTTGTTCTTCATGCTTTTTCTTTTTCCGTATATCTACTTCCGGATGTTCTTCGTCTTCTACTTCTTCTTCAATGATGCAGCACCTGACAAACACTTAGGATGGAAACACGCGCCTTCTGAATATCTTTCCAGTCGGCTACTTTTGGGGGATTTGATAACTGCACATGAATTGTAATTAGACCAAGCGCGACCCGTTTCTTGTAGCGATCAGTTAACCACGGAATCCAAATATTATAATTAATGTATGCGGCTTGTAGAACAAATCATTTCAATGTACGTACAGATAGGCTACTGTCATATAATAGTATAAAATGACGCACACGTTAATTTCAATGTATTAAACCCTAACAATATTTCTGCATTGAGGTGCTTACCTGGTAAAACTCGCACGCCTTACTAATCACAAAGTTGATCGGAACGTAGTCAAAGAGCTGACACTTTTTCTCTGTGGTGTTAACGTTGTAACCGGTGCAGTTTGGTTCCATGTGGCATTTCCAAGAACACAAGACAGATGACGGAACACACGTCGTCGAAACTGTGGACTGCTCTTCAATAGGAACGACCTTCGAAGGTGGATCCATGGCGCATGGAGATACTCCGTTGGACATGACCAGCTTCTGGAAGGATCCAAGAGTTGACGGGACCACGGGAAGAAGGAGAATCATCAAAACGATGCAAAAGTCTGTTTGGTTCATCGCAGTTGATGATATTGAAAAGATGCTAAAGAGAGAATATGCTCACCGTTTGCACTTAGTACGTTGTGTAAGTTTCATGAGATCGTAAAAGTAAGTTTATAGATCCATGCTACTCGGTATTTGCTGTCCGTAAATGCGTCATAGGCTTTTTACCTGTTACTTTCTCAATCTCATTCCCTGGTTTACGATTGATGCCACAAATCACCGGACAGTCAGGCGGCTACGTTTAATGTTGACATTTAAGAACTGCCACATAGATAGAGATAATCATAGATAGAGAAACGATCGGTTTGCCAATTAGAAAGGGGACCTGGCATTAAGAAGTCTACCTCAGACTACCTGCAAGCCTTTAGATGTTTTCTCCATGTGCTTTACGCGTAACTATGCTTTGAATGCAACTGCCTTTCCGATGGAACTCTTTTCAACCATCATTTGTGGAGCTAGCAGTGCTTCCGACGGTTGCTAAGTGCTAAAAAATCCTGCACTTAGCGTATACATTGCGCCTAATTGCAAGTCAATACATCGTTGCTACGCACGACACTTCCGGTATTTGCATACAACGCGTTTTGTTACTTGTTGGACCATTGAAATAAAATGCCGCTTTCATCTGCAAAACAATGTACTCGGATTTTATAGGCCTATAGCGACCAGTGGCGGCGCCAGGATTTATTTTTCGGGGGCTAAAGCCTAAAGGGGATCTTCACGCAAATATTTCATTTTTACATGGGAGAAATGGATGGCCTTTTTTTAGGGGACTTAGCCCCCCCTTAGCCCCCCCTAGCGCCGCCACTGATAGCGACCGTAATAATAATAGTTATGGCCTCGATCATTTTTTCCATGAATCGATCGGGTGAGATCCTTCACCACCGTTGCCTGTCTGAATGAACGCCGGACTATTTAGGTCCCAGTGTACGGACCGTGCTAGCCCGAGATTAAAATCATTCTCTTAAATGAGATGCCTTCGAGAAGTGAACCGCGGTATGCACGCTCGCGTTCAGAGTCGCGTGACAGGCGTTCGATTGTAACCGGGCCAGATATAATAGCCCAACCTTCCTCTTCACCACATGCACCTCTCCCAGGGCCGGATTAACCAGTATGCCCTGTCTGCCATGGCGGCGGGCCCCCCGTCGTCAGAGGGCCCCCCGCGTCTGCACAAAAATAATTTTTATTGTGCTTTTTCCCATTTATTCATATTTGCTTTAAGGACAGTGTAGTGTAAATTTGCGTCCATTGGGCATTGTTTTCTTCTTAGGGCGAACAACAATTTTATTTATGTTGGCCTGTATGTCGATCTGTGCCAGCTATAATTTATGATTTTTGTGGGAATTCCATTTGGCCTACTTTTAAAGAAATAGGCCAGAGTAACAGACAGGCGGACAGAGAGGGAGAGATCGGCCTTTTAAGAAGAGTCAGACATACATACATGTAGACAAACAGACAGACGGAGACAGAGATATTGCATGCCACGGTGACTCATTTGGCATCAGGGAGTGTTGATCCTGAAGAGGGGAGAGGGGATTATCGCTAAAAGTTGTGCAGCCAAGGCAGAGGCGTGGTCACCCACACTCACCCTACGTTTTTGGAAGATAGGCTAATACCAAGATCAAAGAACCTTGAGTTAATACTAATACCCTACGGGTAAATTGGTCAATGACAGATATATTTTGCCAAACCCGTAGACCAGTAGTGGAGGTGGTCTCTGGTCTGAGGAGGAATGTGACGTGCAGTATATCAACCTACATGATGTATACATCTTAGACATCTCTGCAGCCTTTGACACAATAGACCATGCTATTCTTCTCAATCGCCTCTCCTCTGTCTTTGGAATCTCTGGCACTGCTCTCTCATGGATCAAATCATACCTCTCCTCACGCTCTTTCATCGTTAGCGCTTCTGGTCACTCATCTAATCAACAAATCCTCACCTGTGGTGTCCCTCAAGGTTCAGTCCTTGGTCCTCTCCTGTTCATTCTTAATACCTCCCCACTCAGCAAACTCATTTCATCATCCTCTGCTGATCATCACCTCTATGCCGACGACACTCAATTATTCATATCTTTCTCCCCTCGCTCCTTCTCAGACGTACTAAATCAGTTACGTAACACAATCACTCAGATTTCAGCCTGGATGACCGCTAATCTGCTCTGCCTCAACCCCTCAAAAACAGAATTTCTCATCATTGGCCTACGCGAGCAATTAAACAAACTAGACTATCCTTCTGACTTTTCTCAAACAGACCCAACTCTTCCTACGCCATACTCTTCTCCTGTCCGCAATCTCGGAGTCATTTTTGACAAAAACCTTACTTTTTCTGACCACATCACCCAGCTATCCCGCACCTGCTATATGCACATCCGCGACCTCCGTCGATTGCGTCCAATTCTAAATTACAAGACCGCCTGCACAATAGCCACCTCAATAGTTCATTCCAAACTCGACTACTGCAATTCGCTCTTCCATGAAATAGATTCTCTTCAAATTAAACGCCTCCAAACTATCCAGAATGCTCTTGCCCGCGCAGTCACTAAGACGCCCAAACATCACCACATAACCCCTGTTCTCAAGTCTCTTCATTGGCTAAAAGTTTCTCAGCGCATCCATTACAAAATTGTTTCTCTAACCTACAACGCTCTTCAAACTTCTCAGCCCTCCTACATTCGTCAACTAATCACCATCCAACCGCACAGGTCTACGCGCTCATCATCATATCTTTCTCTCTCTCGGCCTCCAGTATCATCCTCTCTGAAATTCTGCGACCGCTCCTTAGTCTATGCTGCACCAGCTCTTTGGAACGGACTCCCAACATACCTCCGCATGTTCGCTCACCCTCCTATCTCTCCTGCAGTCTCACCTCCAAATAATAATTCAACCTCTCCTCCGCTTGCACTCTCCGCTGCTGCATTCCATTCACGACTGAAAACCGAACTCTTCAACCTATCCTATCCAGATTCCAATCAGGTTCCATCACCCAACCACCACCATCACCGACAACCACCGTAGCACCACGCTGTCTCCTCGGCTTGACCTCCCCGGATTTTGACCTGGCACCGGAACGAAAACGGCAGCTCTGGCTATTGCGGACTTGATTTGATATAGCGCCGGTGAATAAGCTGGTCTCCCTGACGTGGCTTTTGTGGGCGCTGAGAAATTCTCGAAGATTTACATTACATTACATTACATTATACAACAGCTGCGAAATATATAATATGTAATGCCGCACAGTGTGTCAGAGTGGGAGCATAGATCAGTTTTCATGGAGACCCGAGCGTATATAGGGTTTCTTTAGAACGGTTACGTCGGTGTCCACGAACCGAGTGTACAAGTCTACAGAGGATAAATAAACGCGGCACTCTGGATACGCTAGGCGTCTGCTAGCCTAATTATCGCAAAGCGGGTAAATGTAAATTGTCGAAGTGGTTAGAAGATGATCCTTCTTCAGTTTGGTTTCTCAAAATGAATGCGTAAAAAATTCCAATACCCCAAATGTCGGCGTTTGTGATGACGAGCAAGCCAAAAGAAACATCTGCAGCTGGTGCGAAAAGAGGGCGCGCTCTCCTGAGTCAGTTGGATCATGTAGCCTACGTAGGCCTACATAAAGGTAGGCCTATGCGCTGCAGATCATTGATATTATGGCTTCCCTGCTATTTGTTTGTCTCAACAATCTTACCGTCCATTAGCCTATTTGTTGTCTATCCTGAGCATTACCTAGGCCCTACCTCTGGTTCACATCCAAGTTCCTCTGCAAAACTTGTAGGCCTATTTAAAAAGTTTTATGTCTCATGCAGCATTTTCGCGTTTTTATTGTAGTTTCTCGATAAAACTAATTTATTATTATTATTAGATTTTTTAAATCATCAACGAGTATAATAATTATGTCATCGTATAAAAGAACATAAAATAACAGTGTTTTGTTTTAAATTATTATTATTATCCCACTCCCCGGCTTCGGGGAGTGGGGATACCGTGGAGGGGTCGGTGTGTGTTATGTGGGACGGTTGGGGGTGTGATGGGTGGCCAGAGGAGGATGCCTGCAATTCGTTGTTAGTTATGTATGATAATCCTCCGTTTGTGGAGCAACAGATGGAAGCGAAGGATGTGTTTTATTGTTATTATTTTTTGCCCTGAGGTACATTCATGTACTTCGTTCCCTCAGGGACTTATAAAATTTGTAAAAGCAATATATTCTGGAACGATTACACCTCATCCATATCGGGCGTGAGTCTGATGAATTAAGTGCCCCTAAAAGCTACGGCGTTATTATTCTTATCTCCCAAAATGCAGACAAAATAGTCAACTAGGCCTATACATGGATCAAAGACTAACCCGCTCAGTCTTTTTTCAACAATTCTCACACTGCAATATACTCAATGTCATTATTACGACAGGATTCTTAGCGTTGAGAACTTGAGAGTCGTCTCTGAAATGCTGTTTCCTTTAATGACATTCTTGACAAGTTTGTCACTGCCAAGAGCAGAAAAATGTGAACCATAATTGGTATAATCATAGGCTTAATTTAAACCACTAAACTGAACAATAATTATAATCTGTTGAATTGACGTTTATATATAAAGTGTCATTTAAAAAATGTGTTGGTATTTCATTAAGCTACATATAATTAAGTTTGAATTAGGCATAGGCCTATATCTAGTCAATAAGAGGCACGAATAGACACGTGTTTCTCTGAGTGTGGTGACTTCCGAAGATAATGGTAAATTTAGGGGGCCCCCCTGAAAGTATGGCGGCGGACCCCCCGAAGGGTTAATCCGGCCCTGACCTCTCCGACTCTTTAGAACTGCTCCTTTCAAACAATAATCTCCAGACTCATTAGCGCTGCTCCTTTTTCGACAGTAATATAGGCAGAAATCGAAAGTTAATCAATAGGCCTACGTGTTAAGGAAAGAATGGAGTGGAAAACGAAAGAACTTTCGACTCTGTTCCGTATTCCCTAGGGGAACATGCATAGTGTCGTCAGTCCGCAAGTTCACTTCTTTGCGAATGTTACCCCCGTATAGCAATGCCCATTTAGTGGAGCGGCCTGGAACCAAAATGTGAAGGAATTGTTCACTTTGTGATACAAGCATGAAATTTGGTACATACTGCGAAAATGTCATAAGAAAAAGATTTGGCTATAGGGCCATCACAGGTTTGACCCCTGGCCGCAATGGCGGCAATTTTTCAAAATGGCCGACCGGTCTACAAATTTTAAATTATCTCAGCTTCCAGTGCACTTAGAATCGTCATCTTGGTATCTAAACATGCATAGTTGGGGACGAGGATTTCAAAAGAGACATTGCAAATGTTTCCCAGAGCTTTAATGGCGGCCATTTTCCAAAATGGCCGACCAAAATACGAATTTTCAATATCTCAGCTTCCAGTACACTTAGAATAATATATGTCATCTTGGTGTTTAAACATACATAGTTAAGAGCAGGCATTCCAACGGAGCCATTGCAAGTGTTTCCCACGGCTTCAATGGCGGCCGTTTTCCAAAATGGCCGACCTAAATAATGGATACTTCAATATCTCAGCCTCCAGTACACTTAGAATCGTCATCTTGGTGTCTAAACATACAAAGTTTGGGGCGAGGATCCCAGCAGAGCCATTGTAAATGTTCACCAGGGCTTCAATAGCGGCCATTTTCCAAAATGGCCGACCAAAAAAGGATATCTGTATCTCAGCTTCCAGCACACTTAGAATCGTCATCTTAGTGTCTAAACATACATAGTTAAGGGCGGGAATTTCAATGGAATAAAATACAAACGTTTCTGTTCACAAGATTCGCAGCCAAGGACGTCAATGGTGCTGTAAGGTAAAAAGTTCCTGCTTATTTGAAAATCAGCTGTTATGGGCTCATGGTGCGTCAAGTATAATAATGGTATAGGCTAATCCAAGCTATTTATTGCATCATACTATTTCTGTGACTTCTTATTGTGTTCATGTTCATTTGGCGATAAAACAAGTTTTGGAAATATATGCAATTCAAGATATTGCTGATGTTCTCTTAAATGTGTATTGTGTTTTAAATTCACATTTGGGGGCCGTTATCCAGACAAAGTACTGTCCACAGAATTATACAACATCGTCCACGTCATTCACGGTCGCATAGGCCTCTTCACAGACAGAGACCAGTACACTGTAGAGTGTAGAGAAGCTTTCACACATTTGCACTGTTCCCTACATCCCTTCTCATCTGTTTTCTCGAAGGTTTTCTGTGTGGCGTATGTCTAATTATTTCATTCAAGCTATCTTCACCAGAGCAGCTTGAGTTGGTGGAAGACCATCCATAGGTCTGTCTTTCTGTGCGAAACAGTTGCTTCCTTGCCTCATTTACCTTCTCCTCACCACTCACACAGTCGTACAGAAGAACCACAAATCACTCAATTACATCGAGCTGATCATAAACAGAGCTGGGAGTTGATGCTAAGGTGCAGAAGGCTGGGATGACGTCGCTGAATGTCTTCCAAGTATCCCAGACAGTCGTTTTTCCACAGCCAGCAAAGGATGATACTGTGACACATCCGCTGAATGGCGTGTGTAAAGGGCAAGGTCACGCACTTTTCTGGACCGAGGGCACGCGCCATCTCTTGGGTTGGTAGGTTTCTGAAGCTATTGTCTGAGGCAAAGCCAACCCATAGTTAATCAATGCGCAGCTGCTGAACTGCTGCTACGGCCAACACCAACACGTTAGAATTAACGGTGCGTATCATCACCTTACGATAACCAAGTTTGGTGGCATCGGAGACAAACCCAGACAGGTGGCCTGACAAAATGTCGCACGACAAAATGTCGCCGACAAAATGTCGCGGACAATATGTCGCAGGACAAAATGTCGCCGACAAAATGTCGCGGACAAAATGTCGCCGACATAATGTCGCCGACAAAATGTCGCGAAAAATTCTACTCCCTAAGTTCGTAGTGCGTGAAATAAATGGCTTCGATCTATCCGAAGTGTGAAGTATAATATACCTGTGCGAGGAGGTAGCGGACCAGGATTACAGAAGAAGGACCTGAGACAGAGCTTGTAGATAGTACTCCCTATGAGTGCCTAGTAAGAAGAAGGCGTACGTTAGATTGAACGAAGGACTTTGCACTATCGTCACCGATTACGAAAACAGAGAACCCATTCAATACTTTGCAAGAATTCTGACTATCAATGTTGTATGAACAGTTATAATGCTCTACTAGCATTATTCAAGGACATTAACAGAGACACTGACAGATTCAATATTAAATTAATTCTAGCTGTGAATTAACATCAAGTAGGCCTATTTAGGCTATAGTGTGTTTGCACACTATGTAGCTTTGTATTTATATTTTTTTCCATTCATCACGTACATTTCCATATAGGCCTACGTTAACACATTTAATATTAACATCAAATTAGCTGTCTTAGTAACTTCATGGAATGAGAATTAGTTCGCACACTTTTAATTTTTTTTTTGCGGACTTTCTTCATGGCCATTTTTTGTTGGAATGTGTGTCCGTTGACACTACTAATAACAAGTTCATTCGATGGGTTTTTTAAATGGTCGATTTGTGCAATAAAAAATCTTTTACTCATTTACGTTTGCGCCATTTTGTCGGCGACATTTTGTCTTGCGACATATTGTCTCGGCGACATTTTGTCCGCGACATTTTGTCGGCCACATTTTGTCGTGCGACATTTTGTCATGGAACCCGGAGACATGCAAAAAATCCTTGCATCAGCTTCCTCCTGAGTGCATGGAGCAAGTCCAGTTGTGTCTTTTTGCCGAATACAGATCGAGCACATCCTTGTGGTAAGTGGCTATGATCTGTCTCCCTGTTTCTATTTCCAGTTTTGCTATTTGCAGATTCAAGAAAGAAAACAACTCTGACTTGCTTTCGTCGTTCCACAGGAATTCCTGCCAGTTAGAGCATTAGGAGCTTCGACGCGCCTTCGACTTCCCTTGCCCCTCACACTGCACAGTTCTATAAAAAGAAGAAAAAAGAACGAAGAAGCCATGGTTTCATTGGTTAGTATGTGTCATAACAAAATTAATCAGCGTCACCCTCCTGTGTTGGCCAAACTTGGGACTCTGAGTAAAGGCAGCTGTATAGGCCTACGTATGGTAGCCTATTATTAGACGAACTTGTTTTTCAAATTTAACTCGGATGAACATACTGTGATGGAATTAAAAGTTAATTTACTGATTAACGGTTTCAAATGAATAAAATTCGTCGCTTAAAGTGAACACCAGGTAGGTCACCTCTGACCTATGAGTTGCCACTTTTCTGACCCGGTTGGTCACCTTCTTAAAAAAAACGGGCTAGGTAAGACAACTTAGCGCAAGTCTCCTTCATTGCTCCGTTCATTGCCTCTTTCATTCGTCAAATCAACTAAAATTGAACTTTCCAAGAGAACCGCAGCAAATATAATTTTATGAGATCCTCTATATGGGTGAATTTTAAAATATATATAGGGCCTATAATATATTTCAGCCGGTAGCAATCGAGATTGTCCCATTCAATCCTTCGGCTGCGGAGTTTCTAAGTAAAACCAGTGGTTCCCAACCTTTTTTTGACTTTAGGGCCACGTTATAGTTGTACTTGTAGGGCATGAGGGGCCACAAGGTTAAAATTTATTTTGAATTTAAGTATCAACGGATAGACTGATGCATATAAATCTGTGTGACTACTGTTGAAGTGTCTTTCCATGTTACATTAGCCCACAAATCAAGCAGCTTGGCTCTCCGTTATGATCAAGAATGCTTCTCTTTCCATTCTAGGCTGCATTTCCATTCTACATTATATTCACGACCTGCAAAATGCGCATTTTCTTCAACCTTTCGTGTGCTCTTGTTTTTTTATACCCCACTCATTTTAAAAGAAATATTTTGACATAAGATCGTGCAATAAACTTTTAATCAGAAAATTATTTTAAGCCCAGAGGACATGACAGGCAATAATAGATTGTAAGTAACCTATATTATAGCTACTAAATGCGAATCTGAACCTATAGTGTTTTGGTTTCGATCATCACCGTCTACCGAATCTGACATAATATTTGTCTGTTTATTTTATGCTTTATTTCACCAGAGGTTTGCTAGAAGGCATGGAAGACGAGGTCTCGCCAATAGCATTTTTTCTAAATCCCAAGGGATCATTAAAGTTAATTATATTATTAATTATTATCACTGTGTAGCGACTCGCAATGATATTGCATTTAGAGGCACATTGTTTAGAGGATGGTTGTGAAACCTGGGAGGAAGCCTGATTTCTCGGGGATTTGTATTTTAATTTCAAAATAATTTTATAAATTCTTAGCAATCATTGATACCTCGGGGAAATTTTGTTTATAATTATAACACAAATAATATTTTCGATCAATTTCAAACTGAAATTTACATTGCATTATTTACATTACAGTGCAGAATGATTACAATATATTACAATAATTGGCTAATAATGCTGCTACTGCCGATAATGGTGATGATGATGATGCATAGTTTGGAAATAGAAACATTCCTTAGAGACTTCTGAACAGGAGAAAACTAAAGTGCAATTGATATGAGTTTTTATTGAAAATACTTTTCCGGATAATGCATATTCACTACAAGCAGCAAAGAAAAACATTCCGTTATAATAGTCAGCTGGATTTAATTTTGCGGCATTTATTATACTACCATGGTTCGATAGATAGAGCAGGAAGCGTTCGCTTGCAGTTTGCATTATGTGGTGAGATGCTACGTGATATGTATCAAATATTATATACAGCAAAAATATCAAAAAATAGGCCTACATGTATAGCCTATATCAAGGGCGGATACAGAAATTTTCGACGGGGGCCAAATTTTAGGGTTTTGTTCCAGGAAACAGGGAACAAAATTTCGTCTGGGTCGCCGAAAAAACTGATGACCTTTTTTATAGTCATCAACCTCGACCTTCCTCGCGGGTGCGGGGGACGGACATACGGAGCTACTCAGAGGGGCCACGTCAACTTTTCGGGCCAGAATAGCTGGTAAAAAATAAAGGAATTTCTCAATGGGGGGACATGGACATTTTGCCCTTCTGGATCCGCCCCTGGCCTATGTGACCTACATTACATAACGCACCACGAGAGCCTCTCATTGCCGTCCAAAGAGGCCATTTAGCTCGATAGCTAGCTCGTTAGCTTGGGATGTTTGTCCATGCATGCACTGACTAATTAAACACGAATGCTGAGATTTTTACAATTTATCCATTTCTATATCGCCCCTTCAAGCTCACAACGCAGAAGCGCTCCCGATACAGCGCGGACACAGCATCGGAGTTTCACGCAGATGCACCCGAGCAAATGCGAGTGAAGGACTTGCTCAAGATTACTACGCGGCGGCTTGAGGTGGATTCCAATATGCAACACTTCTGCTGCAAGGCAACGAGCATATACCAACTACACCACCGCGACCCACAATGTCACCCAAGCTGCAGTATTAATTAGTAACCAGATGAGTTGTCGTCGAAATCATTTTGAGGAGAATGATCATTTTAACTTCCAGCGTACAACTCAACGAATCCATGATTGTACGAACATACACGTTAGCCTACTGATGCATGTATTAGGCTTATATATATATATGTATATGTATATGTATATGTATATATATATATATATATCTGGAAGGCGATAAAGTGCCCCTCATAAGCATATCTTAATGTGCAAATTCGGAACTAAGACTGTAAACAGTTTAGTTAAGAGCCAAACCCAAAGGAAATAATTTTTATTGTATCCGGGGTTTCGACGACTGGAGATGTAACGTGGGCAGAGTTAGAGCATGTGGTGTCGTATGATGTGATGTCATAATGATGTCACATGGTGCCATCTGGCGTGGTTTATACAAAAGCAGCGTGATGGAGACAATTCCTCAATTCCGCTTCATCATCATTCTGCTTCCATGGAAATACCAAGTGGGAGGTTTGCCTTTACCGAAAGTACCCCAGATAGTGTCGACGCGTGTGTTTAAGGCAGACACGCTGCACCAATTGTACCACCAGCCACCACCGCGTACGATTGCACAATTACCTCCAGGATAATGGTCGTTATCTTTGTCAAAGGTTGTGAATTTCATTCCCACCGACCTAAAGAGCGTGTTGAGGGAGTAGTTTAAAGAGTCGCCGGCGTCTCCCGTGTATCCAGAAACGTTGAGGACGTAGAAACTGGCTTCGTTGCTCAACTGGAAAAACTCGTATTCAGCTGAATACCATTTGCGAGTGACATTTGATTCAACTTCCACTCTCAGCTTCCAGTTCCCACTGTTCGTCAAACGATAGAGATTTTCGTTTCCGAACCAGAAATGTTCTCCTCCAGGATCTCCGAAGCCAGCTCGGTAGCTATCCCAATTCCTGTTGAACATCAAGTTACCGTCAACGATGTTCTTCTGGATGATTAGCCATCCGTAGATGAATATTGACGCCACTGGTTCTGTATTGTTGGGCACGATCACACTGTCGTTGTGGTAGTCGGCTATAAAGTCTAGATATAACAGACCAAGTGAAGATAAAGCTTACACGGTAATCATAATTGTAAACTCCCCCCATTTAGTAAGTAAGTAAGTAATGAACCACCAGCAAATGCACAGTAGTTTACATTGGAAATAAATAATATAAAACACTTATGCAAATTATACAACATTCGCACAATAAAACTTCTTCTTGCAAAAGAATAAACTCTGGAAATGGTTAGATTATGTGGCCTTGGTCGAGTATTGTATGGAGTGACCTTATTGGGAGGGAGGAGGTCGTGAAGAATGTGACAAGGATTTAAGAGGATAGAGCGGAAAAGAGCAGAGTCAGCTCTGGAACAGAGTGCGTCAAAACTAGGAAAATCGGTAGGAAGGAAACTTGAACGGGTCAATTTTCTTAAAAGACCGTTAAGACGATTACACAAAATCAGCGTGATGGAGATGCTACTCAAATGCTTAACCACGGCACCAGCTTATACACGAGGAGTTGTCTGGAGATCAATACCAAGCGGAGGTCGGAATCCGGCTGCCAAAATAGAGAGAGTGAGAGAGACAGACATACAGATAGACAGAAAAGACAGAGAGACATAGATTGAGAGAAAGAGAGAGACAGACAGGCAGAGACAGATACAGAGACAGAGGCAGGTTCATAGAGTAGGATTCGTCGTCGTCGGTGCCCTATTCATAAGTCCGAACTTTGGCGGCACAATTTGTATGATGTGTAGGCCTATAATATCCTCTGCTACTTATTGTGCTCCTCCTCCTCTTGCAATACAGAATAAATAGAATGGTTATAACCGCTTGCGAAATTCTTGAATAAACAAGAAGATCTCTGCTGCGTTGCTCGAAAAGTAGGATAACTCCAGTCATTAGTGCTAGTTTACCGTGTTTACGTATAGTGTCAGTACTAGAATTGGTATTCATATAGTATTAGGCCCTAGTACTAGTATCAGTATTCGTTTTCATAATTATTTAAGACATTGTGGAATGAAGAATACGAGAGAATGAGAATGCTATCGGTACAAAGCGACGCAAGAAGATGTACATGCATGTATACGTTACAAGATAAAGCCTTGCGTGAGCTTGTGTGAGCGTGTGCTTGTATGTGTGTGATGAGTGGTGAATTTCTAACGTGCATGTCAAAGATGCATCCAGGGTACCTGCTGTAGGTAGCAGACAATAGGCCCAGATTCCACCGACCATGAAGCATCCACTACTTTCTGGATATGAGGAATTGATGTTCTTCGTGCAGCTGTAGTATATGATTCCGTTCAGTGAAAATGGAAACGAACAACACTGCGCAGGAATCAGTTTGAAGGCGGATGTGTCGCCAACATCTTAACCATTCAGCACGCACAAAAAGTCTATCACATTTCTGCAACTTTTCGACATTTCTACTGTAATTTGTATGATGTGTAGGCCTATAATATCCTCTGCTACTTATTGTGCTCCTCCTTCTTGAATAAACAAAAAGATACGCGTCATTTCGATCCATGCTTTTGCTTCCGTAATTTTCCAGAATGGTCTGTAAGCTACCCATGGAGAAAATTCCATAGTATAATTATTGTATTTTAGCAAGCGGAATCTGGGAACAGGTTGCAACCAGGTCCTATAGCCTATATTGGGTCGCGTAGCTGAGACCCTTCTGCAACCAGGCAACGATTACTCTGAAATTAGACGTTTGTACTAGAACACGAAAGTCGATCTTCCTTTAGTTTGTCCACGGTCCTAAATTCTATTCGTCCCACCTTTAACCAGCTGTTCATGTTCTTGAATCTATTTGATATTATTCTTGCAATTTGAGGAACTTCATGTTCTAAAGAATATCAACACGATTAATACGTTTTGGATTGTGAAGTAAGATTAGCACCAATACAATAACTTCGTCCTACCTTTAACAGAAGGACATGTTCCATCATAGACCTTGTCCTATGAGGAAGCAAGCAAAGCCTCTAAATGTTACATGGAAATTTGGTAATAATAACAAAGTGTGTAGTTACTGCTGCTGCTACTACTGCTAATACAACTACAACTACAACTACTACTACTACTACTACTACTACTACTACTACTACTACTACTACTACTACTACTACTACTACTACTACTACTACTACTACTACTACTACTACTACTACTACTACTACTACTACTACTACTACTACTACTACTACTACTACTACTACTACTACTACTACTACTACTACTACTACTACTACTACTACTACTACTACTACTACTACTACTACTACTACTACTGCCAGGGCTGTGCTGGTAAATATTGAGGTGAGTACACGCTGCCGGGAAAAAAATCGACTTTTTTAGTCATCGCATGCTTGCTTCTCCGACGATTTTTCGTCCGACACACCTTCAACACACCGTAAAACGATCCAATTTCAGGATTTCGTTCTTCTGAAATCGCGATCTCATCCTGGATTTTTCTCGTCATCATTTTTGTTTCTGTGAACTTTTATACTTTGGTCTTTGTGAGATAAATATAGACTATACGCTTCATACCCGCGTATGCCGTCGTTTTCGGAACTACGTAGGCCTACACTATGCCACATTTTTCGCTATTACCTCGCGTGTACTCTCGAGTAGAGCACTGGCTACTGCTACTACCACTACTACTACTAACATACAGCATTATTTGTTTTTGGTATTAATTGTTATTGCTGTCATCGTATAAAAATTGTCATTATTATTAGGCCTACCATAATTTTTTCGCACAGAAAGGAATCCTAAGGACTGGTGTCTGTCTTCAAGATTACACCTATCAATATCGAGTGTTTATTATTGCTTACTTTTTTAAAAAATAAACTGAATTTTGCAGCAATCATTAATTAATTAATTTTTTCTCGCATTTGCAGTAGCTCCTCTTTACGCTTACTACTCAGAGGCGCTCCCGGCAACAGCGCCAACACTGCATCGGAGTTTCACTACGTGGCGCATGAGCAATTGCGAATGAGCAATGTTTAATCTAGTCCCCCTCCTCTGGCGGGGAATCCAGGTATCTGGGGAGACAATTGAGCGTCCTGCGGACGATCGCCGACCCTCTCATTTTGTCAAATTTTGCAGGAAGAGAAAATGTCATTCCTGGAGGGAACTTTCTCTCTCCAGAGACGCCTAGATTAAACACTGGCGGGTGAAGGACTTGTTCAAGGTCCCTGCGCGGTCTGCCTGATATGGATGCGAACCTGGAACCCTCCGGTTCCATGTCACCAAACCCACCACTACACCACCGCGCCCCACAATCATCACTGTCATCGTCTCATCATGATCGTGCTGTATTCATGGTCTGTTTTCATTTCTATTAAGAGAAATGCATTCCAGGTTGAACTGCATCAATAGTTTTGGGTGATACCCAGAATAAGTAAAATCTATCAGATCAGCTGCCGACATTACATTTTGAATTTTGAATCAGTATTCAAGGACTTGGTGTACAGGCAATGTCTCTGTTTCCGTGAAGAGGGTCATAAATTGGAATGAAAGACGTCGTCGGTTAAAAGAGTGTGCAATTTAGCTTTGGAAAATATTCATTCACTGCAAAGTATACATTTATTTTGTTGAACAATCTGTAGACTATCTGATAATTGTGTATGCCTATAATTATGCTGTTTTGAAAATCAGTGTATGATTTATGTCGCTATCAAACAATCTTCATTTTCAGCTTTAGCCTCACTTGCGTTTCCAAAACAGAACATCGCTAAATAGACAACTCATTCGATATGACGCAGCGCTAGCTCGTGAATAATATTCGCGCTTAGCTTGGAATCGCTATGAATGTTTATACAGTGAGGTGCTAACCTGAAAATATTCGCATGACGCACTCATCCTAAAGTTGATCGGAATGTAGTCATAAAGGTGACACAGGTTCTCTGCGGTGTTAACGTTGTAACCGGTGCAGTTTGGTTCCATGTAGCATTTCCAGGAGCACAAGACAGATGACGGAACACACGTCGTCGAAGCTGTGGACATCTGTTCAATAGGAACGACCTTCGAAGGTGGATCCATGGCGCATGGAGACAGTCCGTTGGACATCACCAACTTCTGGAAGGTTCCAAGAGTTGACGGGACCACGGGAAGAAGAATCATCAAAACGATGCAAAAGGCTGTTTGGTTCATCTTAGTAAATTGCAAAGGTACTTTAGAGATAATGCTCACCGCTTATAGTTAGCATAAGTTCCCCGAGATCTTTAAAGTACCGGGTATGTTAAGTTTAAAGGTAGCCTACTTTATATCTGATCGTTATAAATGCGTCACATTACTTCGTCGGTTTCATTCTTTGTTGTCCCGATTGCTGCAACAAATCATTGACTTACATGTATAAGACAACAACGCTTAATAGTGTAATTTTAGGAACTGCGAAATAGACAATAGATCGAGTAAGAATCGGTTTTGCACGTGATAAAGTGAATAATTGTGTGAATTTTTGGTGATAGAGCTGGTGTTCTGGAATCTATTTGCAAACATTTCAATGTATTGTCTACAGCTGCTTCTTGCCTATGTGTCTGCATGGTCTTTCCGATGGAACTCTTATAATAACGACCATCATTTGAGAAGCAGTGCTTCCGAGGGTTAAGAAGGCCTACCATATTTATAAATAATCTGCAGTTACGCTGCGCCTATTTGCGATTCATTGCACTGTTACCCTACTGCGTATGACAATTTGCCTTTATATTCATATGCCGCGCTTTGTAATTGGTTGGACCATCGGAATAAAATTCCTCCTTCTTCTTTGATCTCCACCTTTCCCTTCACTACATGCGCGCCGCGCGATTTCTTAAAACTTATCCTTTTTCAACAACAGTAACCTATGCAAGTGCAGTTCCTGATAGTTTATTTATACATGTCTAAAGATGAATGAGGAACAAGGCAGTTAGATACTTTCGGCGCGGCTATCTATTGCCTGCGGCAGTGCCGGCGCTAGGGTACCTGAGGCCCCCCAAAAAAACTTGAGGCCCCCATACCTTGAGCTGTCATCTCAGCAAAATTTCTCATAATATAAGTGCTGAAAGACATGGTGTAAGACTTCAATAAATGTCCCATCCCAATTGATAAATTTTTGGAATTTCCATGCTGTCATCTTTACAAAAATAGCTCTTTTTCATTGCTGTTAGTCGTGGTTTAGGTCTTTTGGACTTCAGAGTGTCCCTCTCCATTGTTTAAATTTATCCGATTTGCCAACTGTAATGGTAGCATTTATAGGCTGTCATCTGAACAAAATTGATCATTTTTGATGGGCAGTGGATGATACTTATGATATATTTCTGAAGTATTGGGGATACAAGGATTCCGTCCCAACCCCAAATTGTGGGCCGTGCCCCTGTCCACACTCCAAGTCTCCTCCTTGGTTGAAGGACAATGCTCTATTGGTTAGAGTAATATTATTTTTATGCTTTGCGTTAAAACATAATTCGGTGCGTGGTTTCAGGATTGAACAGTTATGAAAAGTATAATTACCAGCTACATTTGAGGCCCCTTGCAAGCTTGAGATCAGACACAAGTCATACCAAGGACATCTGGGACCCTACACAGGCTTTAATGTTTGGGTCTCACGCAGGTTTTATTTTGAGGCCTCATCCAATTAGCAATTAGAATAAGTTACAATTTATAAGCGTTGTGTTTGAGAAAGTGGACGAAATCGCCTGAGTTAGTTTAAATGGCTTTATACTTACGCCCAAAATCAGTATGGTATTTGCATTAGGTCTGCTATTGCAGTGCCATAATGGTTAGTTGAGGCATGCACCAGACCCAGTGTTTAATCTAGACGTCTCTGAGGGGGGGAACTTTCCCCCCAGGATTGACATTTCCCCCCCCGAAAAATTTCACAAAATGATATTGTTGTTTAGTTACTGTTTTTATCGTTGTTTTACATGAAGTGTTATAATATACCATGATATTATTTACTATTATGTGATTATAATCACATTATTCACTGCTATAATATATGATACTATCAAGTTGCAATGAGTATAACTTACTGTAAATATTTGTATAAACACTATTTTTTCTAGCTAAAAACAGAGATGACATCCCCTCCAGAAAAATAAATGCGTCAAAATGATAATTGTTTTTAGTTGCTGTCTACATCATTGCATTACATGAACTGTCATAATAATATACCGTAATGTTATTTTCTATTATATGGTTATAGTAATTTTTTACTATTATTATATATGACACAATCCGGCTAAAATCAGTATAACTTCCTGTTAATTTTTGTACAAATACTATTTTTGTACAACTGAATGGCTTCTCACCAGTGCTATCCTTCAAATTTTAAACTGTCAAATTTCAAAATGTTTTGGTCCTATTATTTGGTCCTATTATTTGAACACCTAGTAAAACAACATCATTACTATGTTGTGGCTTCCATATTTTGGTACCAGTAGTTTATTAGTTCTTGGATGATTTGTGTACCATTTGATTTCGGAAAGTGTATCTCGGTCAGCAATTCAAGATAATATTGGGAAACAGGGATAAACTTATTATAGTGCTTAAAAGTCAGCTAATATAATCACGTCTGCAGTGATTCATTAGAATAACCAAACAACAACAGAACTGAGGTGCTGAACTCGATACATAAAGATACTTTTATTGTAATTATAATTATATAATATATTATATATATATATTGAAATCCTGAAGCACTTTTTATTAGTACTGAAATAATGGAGTTATTTACTAAAATGGCATCTTGAAAGGGTACCATTACAGCGTGGAAACTACCACAAAATTTGTTTTTAAAGTATTGCGTAGATTTATTCAAGTCTTAGGTCACTCTTATAAGTACTGAAAAAGTACAGCTTTTTAAAGATGGCACCTTAAAATGCTGCCATCGAAATGTGAAAATTCAAAAAGTTTCTGATGGAGCACTGAAAAGTACAGCTATTTTTTAAGATAACACCTTAAAATGCTGCCACTGCAAGGTGGAAATTCAAAAAGTTTCTGATGGGACACTAAAAAAGTACAGTTATTTTGTTAAGATGACACCTTAAAATGTTGCCATTGCAATGTGGAAGTTCAAAAAGTTTCTGATGGGGCACTGAAAGAGTACAGCTATTTTGTTAAGATGACACCTTAAAATGCTGCCATTGCAATGTGGAAGCTAAAAGTTTCTGGTCAGACACTGAAAAAGTACAGCTATTTTGTTAAGATGACACCTTAAAATGCTGTCATTGCAATGTGGAAGTTCAAAAATTTTCTGATGGGGCACTGAAAAAGTAGTTATTTTGTAAAGATGATACGTTAAAATGCTGCCATTGCAATGTGGAAATTCAAAAAAGTTTCTGGTGGGGAGGGGCACATCCCCCTCCCCATACCCCTCCCCCTTCAGCTCTCGACCCTACACGCCTCACGAGCGTCCTTCGGACGTTCAATTGTTCTCCCCAGAAACCTCAGATCCCCTCCAGAGGAGGGGGACTAGATTAAACACTGCACCAGACCGGATCTGCACAGTAACAAATAGGCATAATGACCAGCTAAATTTAGGGGCCCCTTTCAAACTCCAATGGCTTTATACTTACGCCCAAAACCAGTACCCGGTAAGAAAATTGCATTAAGTCTGCTATGACAGTGCCATATGGTTAGTTGAGGCATGCACCAGACCGGATCTGTACAGTCACAAATAGGCATAATGACCAGCTAAATTTGGTGGCCCCTTTCAAACTCGGCCCCCCCAATTGGGGGGTACGGGGGTGCTAGCGCCGGCACTGGCCTGCGGGAAACATGCAGCATGTGTTGTCGTCATTCCATAATTTGATTTTTCAAAATAATTATTACCACCGCTGTAGCTTGCGAGAATTGACGCCTACCTTGTGTCTGATGTTGCTTCTACTTCTGCGATCCATGAAGGACTGACCGAAGCATCGACCCCCGTTACTTTAGGCGAGTATAAAACTTGTACAAACACTCTCAAGATATGTTTGGATGTGTCGGTCAGGAATCTCGCAGAAGCAGCATGTAAGCTTATCAATTAATCAGTAAACGCCACGTAGGCACGACATTGACAGACGAGCAGATTAATCATTAAAATATTGCATTCAGTTACATCCAAAAAATATTTAATTGCACCTGCGAGTCGTTCAATTGTTCATATTAATTTTTTATTTGATTTGGTGCTAGCAACTGACGCTCGCTGCTGTGAGTCCTGCTGTATGATGTCGACAATTCGTTTCATGTACTGATCGATCCGCACTGAAGAGAATAGCAATGGACCGACTCGCACGATTCGTGTTTGTGTTCGGCATCATTGTTACAAACACCCGGATTGTTTCAATCAGAGACGACGACTGGAACAACAGGAACAAGATTGCAGCTGAGGGAGGAGAAATCCCCACATTGCCAGTTAACATTGTTGCATGGCTTAACAGCAACGGCCTCATATATGTATAAAGTTATATCTATATCTATAAGAAAGGACTTGGCGGACTTTGTCAGTTATGCACGCTCACAGTTTTTGAGCTTTTCACTCCAAACCTTCACTACTGTGTTCGTCTCGGCATCAGACGCGTAATCGAGGGGTTTGCGAATCTCTGCCACCATGGGGGCCAGAGTGGGGTAGCAAAAACACTCATTTTCCCTGTTGGCCTTTGCCCTTTCAAGCTTACGACAGCACTTTTCTTTCGGGTCTCATACATGTACGTAGGCCTATACTATAAAAGCAGCGGTTGACAACCGTTTTAGAGGCGTTTTAAGGACAGCGCTTTTGCCAGTCCGGATTTCACGGGTCGCGTACGGATGGAGGTCGGGGGTGGGGAGAGGTTGGAGTGGTGGGGGTGAGGGAAGGCGGTGGGATAAGAGAGTTGAGGGGTGGAGGGGGCTGGGACGAGGAAATTTTTGGTGGCGTGTTGTGGGGGATGGGGGAAATTTTTTTGGGGGGGGGAATTTTCCCCGAAAACCACACGGGTGGCGTACCGGTGGAGGTGGAGTTAATGGTGGCGTGTTGTGGAGATGGAGGAAATTTGGGGGGGGAATTTTTCCCGAAAACCAAAATTTCACGGGTGGCGTACCGGTGGAGGTCGCAGTTAGTGGTGGCGTGTTGTGGGGATGGGGGAAATTTTGGGGAGAGAATTTTCCCCGAAAACCAAAATTTCACGGGTGGCGTACCGGTGGAGGTCGGAGTTAGTGGTGGCGTGCTGTGGGGTGGGGGTTGGGGAGGAAAAACTTTGAGGAAATTTTGCGCCCCCCAAAACCAAAATTTCGTACCGTTGGAGGTCAGAGTGGTGGGGTGTGGTGGGGCTGTGGCCGAAGCGGGCCGAATCTTAAATTTCCCGGGCAACGCCGGGTACCCCAGCTATAGTAAAGCATATAATTATATAGTTGTTCACTTGGGAAGTTCTGTCTAGTTATATATATCTATTATAAATATATATATATATTATATGCCTTCTCACAACAATTCCTCGGTTTTCTTGTTTTTTGCTCCTTCTCCGCTGCTTCAGCGTCACTAGGCAGCTCAACTTCTTCTTCTTCTCTTCTTCTTCTCTTCTTCTTCTCTTCTTCTTCTTCTTATTCTTCTTCTTCTCCTTCTCCTCCTTCTCCTTCTCCTTCTCCTTCTCCTCCTCCTCCTCCCCCTCCTCCTTCTCCTCCTCCTTCTCCTTCTTCTTCTCCTTCTCCTTCTCCTCCTTCTCCTTTTTCTCCTCCTTCTCCTCCTCCTTCTCCTCCTCCTTCTCCTTCTCCTTCTCCTTCTCCTTCTCCTTCTCCTTCTCCTCCTCCTCCTGCTCCTCCTGCTCCTCCTCCTTCTACTTCTTCATATTCCATGGGTTGACAGCCCGTAGGTGTTCACTGCGCACTTGACTACTCTCTTCCATGATTCCCTGTCCCGTGCCTGGTGTGTCAGCTCCTGCGCATACATCCCACACCACTCTTCTATGTCCTGCAACCATTCTCTGCATGGCCTTCCTCTTCTCCCCGATCCCTCCATGATTCCCGTCATTATGCTATTTATTTTTTTATGATCACTCATTCTTTGGATGTGTACGAATAGTTTCAGTTTCCTTTTCATTATAGTTTCTACCATATCTGATTTGCTGTTAAGTCTTCTTCGCACCTCTACGTTAGTTATTTTTTGTATCCAGTTTATCTGCAGTATTCTCCTATAACAGTACATTTCGAATGCTATTATCCTCTGTTTGTCCTTTTTTAGTGTCCACTGTCCAGGTTTCGCATGCACACAACGCCGTGCTGAATACGCATGTTTCTAGTATTCTTTTCTTTGTGCTATGTGACATTGTTTTGCTCCTCCATATGTTGTTGAATCCCGCCATTATTCCTTTTGCTTTGTTTATTCTTCTTCTAATCTCCTTCGTGCAGTTGTTATCTGACGTTAGTAAACTCCCTAAGTATACGAATTCTGTGACATTTCGATGTTTTCTCCTCCAACTTTGATGTTATTTTCTATTTCTTCTTTGCCAAATGCCATTGTCTTTCTCTTTCCGATATTGATTTTCAAGTTTACTTTTTCGCCCGCTCTATCCAACAGTTCCACATTCTTTTGAAGTATGTGAAAATTCTCCTCTAGGAAATCTACATCATCCGCAAATCTTAGATTGTTAATTGTTTGTCCTTGTACCGATGTTCCCGTCCCGTTGTCTTGTATCTCATGATTCTCATTTATTACTCTTTCCAGGTATCCAATGAATTCAATAGGTGAGACTGGATCTCCCTGTTTTGTTCCTGTAAGCTTACTGATTTTAAACCATTCACCTGGTTCCTTATCTATCTTAACTAACTTAGCCACTTAGTTATGACTAATTGGCTCAACTTAGCCACTTAGTTATGACTAATTGGCTCAACTTAGCCACTTAGTTATATATGTGTAGGCCTATATATATGTATATATATAGCCATTTAGTTATATCTATATCTATAAGAAAGGATGTGGCGATGTATGTATGTATGTATGTATGTATGGATGTATGTATGAATGTATGTATGTATGTATGTATGTATGTATGTATGTATGTATGTATGTATGTATGTATGTATGTATGTATGTATGTATGTATGTATGTATGTATGGATTAGGGTGATTAAGAAAAAATTATTTTTGAAATTTAATGAGCATAGTTGCTAATTTTGTTCCTTTGGGGATACAGATTAAATTATGTACAAGAAATTTCGAGATCAAATGCATTTTAGGTTATGCTCAATGAGCACAAAGTTTACATATAGTTGTATTCAAAGTTACAAATTGAGATAATGGCCATGTGATATAGCACACACTAAATAAAGTTGAATGATACAAATAATTGAGTTTTTAGTAACTCAAGGTGGAGATAAGAACTCAGATATTCATTCACCATTACAAATTAACTTAGAAAAGTCCACAATTCAACAGGAATCCTATGCTGCCTGATCGACTTGTAACCTTGTACAAAAAAATGTACAACTACAAGTCACTCACTCACATGCTACCTGACTAGCTATCCATGCTCTCACGTTTCACATGTCGATCTTGAAAATACATGAAATTCAGTGGAAATTCTTCTCTGAGAGTATGTCTGTCAATTGAAACTGATGTCTGATACTACAAGTCCTGAAACAATAGGTGACTTTTGTCCTTCGTCCAACCAGATGCACCTTTGTGCCTGAAATGACAAACTCCATCAATTGTAAAAATGTACAACTACAAGTCACTCACTCACATCTCTTCTATCTATCTATCTATCTATCTATCTATCTATCTATCTATCTATCTATCTATCTATCTATCTATCTGTCTGTCTGTCTGTCTGTCTGTCTGTCTGTCTGTCTGTCTGTCTGTCTGTCTGTCTGTCTGTCTGTCTGTCTATCTATCTATCTCTTCTTGAATCAGTATAGGCACAATTCCGTCACATTCTTCTCTTGCTGACAATCGATGGCATGCGATGATCAGTTGAAAATGATATAGAGCTTTCGTCTGCATTTTAACAATTTACTTAAATTGCAGTGGTAACTGCCAATATAGTGAACTTGCTGTCTGACAAGTTTATGTGATCCAATGCAGATCCTGCTTTGAAGAATGAATGGTTTATCGCTGCTGTATCTTCCTGTTAAACTGCTAAAAAAAACTGCTTATACTTATCAATTTTTATAACTTGCTCACCTTATTTAAGGCAATATAAAAAACGAGATGTACTTTCAACAAATACTTCTCACTTTTTGTGACTCAGAGTCGTTGCTTCTGTTATCTTTATCTCTATACTCTTTCCTATGATATTTTATAGACTGAGCTGCTTTATGGATTCGTGCCTTATTCCAAATTCAGATTGACTTGATTTTCAAGCTCTTTTACAACACAACCTTCTTCAAAAATTGCAATGATGACAAAGTAGAAAGGTATGTAGTATGTGGCCTCTTGTAGCCAATGCATTAATATATTAAGGGTAACTTCTGGTTTTCCAATCAACCAAAGTTCTGTTATATGGGAATTTGGTAAATATTTAATATAAAAGTTGCTAGCGTTACTGCCACTTCAAACTACAGCCACTGTTGCTCGTAATACCATAAATACTGCTTCAACTTATACCACTATATATTATAACAACTGCAGCAGCTACTACTATTACTACTACTTCTACTTCTACCACTACTACTATTACTACTACTACTACTACTACTACTACTACTACTACTACTACTACTACTACTACTACTACTACTACTACTACTACTACTACTACTACTACTACTACTACTACTACTACTACTACTACTACTACTACTACTACTACTACTACTACTACTACTACTACTACTAACACTTCTTCTACTACTACTACCTACCAGTGCCACTGCTACTTTTACTACTGTTACTCCCACTCCTTCTACTACTGCTACTACAGCTTCTTAAATTTTTTACCGCTAGAGCTATTACTACTATTGCTGCTGATGATTTGTTATTGCTACCACAGACTATACAGCATTGTTTGTTTTTGCTATCTATATTGCAGTGATCAAATCAAAATTGTCATAATTTCTATAATATTTTCACACAGAGAAAATTCCTCATGACTTGTGCTAATGTTTGAAATTAGGTCTATCATCATATCTATTTCTATTTTTCTATTTATTTATTTATTGCCAAAGAAACAAAAAGAACATATGTACAAGTAGTAGATACAGAAACGGTCTTCTTCATCAAGTGTTGCTACTTCATTTTCGCAGTTAGCGGATGATTACTTTGATCAATTATCGTAGTTATCATTATCGTCATCGTCTCGTCATGATTTTCTTGTTCTTCTTCTGCCTCTTGTTGTTGTTCTTAGTGTTGCAGTCATGCTTCTTGCATTTCTTCTTCTTGTTCTTCTTACTCTTGTTGTTTTTCTTGTTATCCTTGTTATACTTTTGTTTTCTGATTCTTCTTAGTCTAATTCTTATTCTTCTTGTTCCTCTTCTTCTTGCTATCATTCGTGTTCTTCTTGTTCTTCTTGGGTTTTTCTTGTTCTAATAGCTCTTGTTGTTGTTCTTCTTGCTCTTCATGCTTTTCTTCTTCTTTATTTCTTTTTCCGAAAGTTTTTCGTCTTCTACTACTTCTTCAGTGTTGCAGCACCTGACAAACACTTTGGATGGAAACGCGCGCCTTCTGAATATCTTTCCAGTCGCCTACTTTTGGGGGATTTGATGACTGCACATGAATTGTAATTAGACCAAGCGTGACCCGTTTCTTGTAGCGATCAGTTTACCACGCAATCCGAATGTTTGCGGCTTGCAGAACAAATTATTTCAATGTCCGTACAGATAGGCTACTGTCATATAATAGTGTAAAATAGCGCACACGTCAATGTTAATGCATTAAAACATATAAATATTTCTGCATTGGGGTGCTTACCTGGTAAAATTCGCACGCCTTACTAATCACAAAGTTGATCGGAATGTAGTCAAAGAGCTGACACTTTTCTCTGCGGTGTTAACGTTGTAACCTGTGCAGTTTGGTTCCATGTAGCATTTCCAAGAGCACAAGACAGATGACGGAACACAAGTCGAAACTGTGGACAGCTCTTCAATAGGAAGGACCTTCGAAGGTGGATCCATGGCGCAAGTTGGACATCACCAGTTTCTGGAAGGTTCCAAGAGTTGACGGGACCACGGGAAGAAGAATCATCAAAACGATGCAAAAGGATCATCGCAGCTATCAATAATATTGAAAAGATGCTAAAGAGAGAATGCTTGCCGTTTGCACTTAGTGTGTAGTAGCCTATAAGTTTCATGAGATCGCTAAAATAAGTTTATAGATCTATGCTACTTAATATTTGCTGTCCATAAATGCGTCATAGGCCTATCACCTATTACTTTGTCAATATCATTCCCTGATTTACGATTGATGCAACAAATTGCAACAAATCATTGGACAGTTAGGCGGCTATGCTTAAAGTTGTCATTTAAGAACTGCGAGATAGATAGAGAAAATAATAAATCGCGAAAGAATCGGTTTGCCAATAATATTAAAGAGGACATGGCGTTGAGAAGTCTACCTCAGACTACCTGCAAGCCTTTAGATGTTTTCTCCATGTGTTTCACGCCTAACTATACTTCGAATGCAACTGGGCTTTCCAATGGAACTCTTTTCAACCATCATTTGGGGCGCGAGCAGTGCTTCCGAAGGTGTGTTAAGTGCTATAAAAAAATGCTGCAATTATCCTACATTGCGCCTATTTGCATGTCAATACATCGTTGCTATGCATGACACTTTCCCGTATTTGCATACACCGCGCTTTGTTATTGGTTGGACCATTGAAATAAAATGCCTCTTTTATCTGCAAAATAATGTACTCGGATTTTATAGGTCTATAGCGACCGTATATAATATTATGGCCTCGATTCTGCTCACTTCTTCAATGAATCGATCGGGTGAGATCCTTCACCACCGTTGCTTGTTTGAATCTACTCCAGACTATTTAGGTGTCCCCGTGTACGGACCGTGCTAGCCCGAGATTAAAATCATTCTCTTAGGTTATAAGCTGCCTTCGGGAATCGAACCGCGGTCTGCACGCTCGCTTTCAGAGTCGCGTGAGACGCGGCCAATAATATTCTCTTGCCGCTGTAGCTTACCGGGCCACCTATAGCCCAGCCTTCCTCTTCACACATGCACCTCTCCGACTCTTTAAAACTGCTCCTTTTAAACAATAATCTCCCAACTCCTTGGAGCTGCTCCTTTCAAACAATAATCTCCCGACTCATTAGAGCTGCTCCTTTCAAACAATAATCTCCCAACTCCTTAGAGCTGCTCCTTTTTCGACAGTTATATAAGCAGAGATCTAAAGTTAATCAAGACGTGTTAATGAATGAATGGAGTGGAAACGAAAGAACTTTCGACTCTGTTCCATATTCCCTAGGGGAACACGCATAGTACTTTGTTGTCAATGCACAAGTTCACTTTGTTGCGAATGTCACCGTCGTATAGCAGGGCTGTTTTTAAGGAATGTTTAGAACTGCACAACCCCTTCTTTCCTTTCCCATCCTCCATGGTAAATTATTCCCAATCGGAGAAACATGGCCTATTTCAACAAGTTTTAACTGCACAGAAGTGCTTCTACATCTTTCTACAACTGCACAAATCCATTTAGAACTGCACATTTTGTGTGCAACTGCGCGTTAAAAAAGCCCTGTCGTATTATAGCAATGGCCATTATTGACGCTTATCTTCGATCTAGTGTTGCTGTGATCCCTGAAGGATTGACCGAAGTATTCTTCCGTTATTTATAGACCTATAGACCTATGCGTGTCTCAATGATACTGTTACGCGCGGGGGCGCCAGCTGTCCATAACTATTTCCTGCCCAATTAATGGGTTCCACGGCTGTGCGCTCCCCTGGGCGTTGTTGAGGGAGTCTGGGTCCCAGATCAAGGGTTTCCTGGTCGGTAAGGGGCCCCACCCTTCCCTGTAGGGTTTCCTTATTGTCAATGGTGGCCGGTTCAAGTCCTAACCTAGGGTGTGAGCTTCTCTGGTAACCTTCCTCAGGATGGGCCGGTATCGGACATATGTGCGCGGTGTCTGTTGAGAGCACAACAGCCCCTGTGATAGGGTGCTTATCTGGGTTCGATCCCTCAACATTTCCCCTAGCTCCACTACCCACTACACTTTCAGTTAGGGACTTAACTCTTGCCTCATTCTCTTCTTGGCGAGAATTCAGTCTGCCCTGTTGTACAGAAACCTGGCCTAATTCATCGGTTAAACTGGTTAGAATATCAGCCTGGCGCTCCATAAATTGTTCTATAGTTGCCATTTGTCGGTATATTAAAACCAGGTCAGGGTTTGCTGAATGGTCAGTCGTTCCCATATCAACCGTTTCTTCAGGACATCTCCTGTCCTCCTCGTGTCCTGTTTCCATCTGCAGTACCCCGTCTGAGTCACTGTCCGAGTCCATCGGGTTTTAATAGCAATAATTAATACACAGTTTCCTTATTTAAGCGTTATTTATTGTACAATTAATCGGGTGACTGTCCGTCGTTCATTATCAATTATTTGTACAGTAGTAGAAACGAAATCAATAGTAATGAGACGCTATCAAGGTCTTTTCAATACTAACTATGCTCCTTTACTAATTTAAGATTTATTCTCCCAGTTCACAGACTGAGTAGATTCAATTAAACAGCGTCAAAATTAGCAATGCAAGTTTTATCGATTTACACTTAATTCTGGTTCGAGCTCAATAGGTTAGCATGGCAATACTTCCCTGTTCCATTGATATATTCAAGACAGCCGATTCACGTTTCACGTCTTGTAAGATATTTTGTGTCTTCAGCCAACGTCACAATTTCTCCCATAAAATTTCGATTATTCGTTTAATCGGTGCCCGAAACGATTCACCATCATTTATCGACAAACCAATTACCAAGGAACCTTGTCCTCCTGGTTCTGGAAACTTGCCGGAGCCGGATCTGTATAATTTTACCACAATTTAAGAAATCGATCGACATAGGTGTCACCCGTTCGATTTCCGTGTCCAGACTGACAGTTTGCGCGTTAATTTTGCCTAAGAAGACCGCTTCTTGGCGCCTAAAACATCGCGTGATGTCCAACCAATCAGAAATCGCACGTGGCGGAATATTCCATTGGTAAATGCATGGGAAGCTAAATATAGCGATGACCGCATCGATTTGCGCTAAGCATAGCACCCATGAATTCGCAATAGAAATAGCGGCCTTACTTAAGTAAATAAGTAAGGTAGCTAGTAGCAACCTGGTTCGCTACAATACCATAATCAATGGAGGTCATCCGTTCGAAGCATTTTAGATATCAACCCATTATGTTACGTCACAATTATAAGCCTATCAGGCTATCGCTTTACTTTTATAACTTTGCTTCACATTTTAGATAGCAGCCCATTATGTTACATCACAATATAAGCCTATCGCTTTACTTTTATCGCTTTGCTTCACATTTTAGATAGCAGCCCATTATGTTACATCACAATATAAGCCTATCGCTTTTCTTTTATCGCTTTGCTTCACATTTTAGATTATCAGCCCATTATGTTAGATCACAATATAAACCTATCACTTTACTTTTATAACCTTGCTTCACATTTTAGATAACAGCCCATTATGTTACATCGCAATATAAACCTATAACTTTACTTTTATAACCTTGCTTCACATTTTAGATTATCAGCCCATTATGTTACATCGCAATATAAGCCTATCACTTTGCCTTTGTCGCTTTGCTTCACATTTTAGATAACAGACCATTATGCTACATCGCAATATAAGCCTATCACTTTACTTTTATAACCATGCTTCACATTTTAGATATCAGCCCATTATGTTACATCACAATAATATTATAAGCCTATCACTTTACTTTTATAACTTTGCTTCACATTTTAGATATCAACCAATTATGTTACGTCACAACATAAGACTATCATTTTACTTTTATCGCTTTTCTTCTCATTTACGTTATGCTAATTTTCTACGTCAGAAGTCGAACATTATCGCGGTTATCGTTCGATGGCTTTTCAGATCAAATCCCATATTAAATAAAACATGATGGACAATCGATGTGGACGTTTTCTGCCTACAGATTCCCCAGGAGCAATTTTACGAGTGCGTCCAGCATGAATCAGAAAATGTCACATTACGTACGATACTAACAATGATCAGTATAGGCTGTTGTCATAAATAACTCATGCAAATAAGCCTACTTGCATATATTTCCATCTGCGTGTTTATTCTTTCTGCTGATTGCAAGCTGGGACCGTCGCTCACTGTCGTGCGTTCTGCTACTGCTACAAAATCGTACAAGTGCTGGTCGATCCCCATTGGAGAAAAGAACAAAGGACCGAGTCGTACAACACTTTTCCTGCAGTGCTTCTGCCACGTGTCGTCATTACAAAATACCCGGATCGTTTCCTTCAGAAACGGTGACTGCAATGTGGGGCGCGGTGGTGTACAGTGGCGTAACTAGGAACTCGGGGGCCCCTAGACAGAATACGAAGGTGGGGTCCTCTCCCTACGGTACTTATTGAAATGTATTATTACTTAGATCTATTAATTTACTGAAATGCTGATTTAGGTTATATGAACAAGATACATGTACAAATTACAGTAAACTGTAGTTCCTAACAAGGCTGAAATGACAATTATGACATGTGCGACTGAAGTTAAGTAGGTTGGCCTTAACGGCCCGCCGCCTATGTAAGGTTTGGTTGAAGTCCTTTGCTATAGTGTGAAGTCATTCAGTCAAAACTCAGAACTCTGCTGGAGCTGGGCGTCTCCGACTGGTCGCGTCGTGTCGGGTTGACGGAACTTGACGGGTTCTATTTAACATATTTTTCGGAGTCTTGCAAACTCGGGGGCCCCTCTGGGGCCTCTACACTCGGGGGCCCCTAGACTTTGTCTACCCAGTCTACCCTATTGTTACGCCACTGGTGGTGTAGTGGGTGTCTTCGTTGCCTTGCAGTCGGAAAATTGTAGGTTCAAATCCACCTCAAGTCGCCGCGTAGGGACCTTGGGCAAGTCCTTCACTCGCAATTGCACAGCGCTTCGGCGTGAAACTCCGATGCAATGTCCGCTCTGTAGTCGGGAGCGTCTCTGAGTAGATAACTTGAAGGGGCGCTATAACAAGTGCACACCCAAACAAGCAATACGTATGTGATTGAGGGAGGAAAATTAATGCCTGTCACCATTTAACATTGTTCAAATGTTCAACAGAATTTTAATAGCTGAACCGAGTGACACCGGAACAGAGCAACCTGTAGCTGCGCTTCGTTGTTGGTGAATGGAAACGATTGTATTCTGACGGATCCTGCTTACTGATTCACCTGGATTTCAGGAAGTTAGCTGTTCAATTCCCCTCTCATAGTCAATGAGCTCGAAAGTCCTCAGCACTCGCCGGGTTTTTCCGATAAATTGAATAAATAGCTCTCCCAGTTATTTGGAAGAAGCGAAGGGAGTAAGGCGGCTTGTGAAATATGTGCATGCATAAAATGTCTACATGCACAAATGCATGATTTCCCACATGCATACATGTAGCCTATCAATGCATTCATTTTTATATGAGGATATGGAATAGGATAAAAGCAGCTTGGTAGAAGTGGATGGATTTGTCTGATGTGTTGTGTGATCCTAAATTCACAGTTCGCCTAAAAGCCTCAAAGTAAAGATAATAGAAAACACGGGAAAGCCTATGGGAGGCGTGCCCCGAGCTACATCATAAAATTATAGGCGCGTCCCCGAAAGACCATGGCAGTAAAGACAAGTAACGAACATGGCGATTGGCTAGCCTTAATATAGATTCAGTCTCAATATACGGAGGTCAAAACTTGAAGTTAATTCGTAATGGTTACCCTTGAATTAGAGCAGCGTTTCCCAAATTCTATTGATCACGAAACCCTTAGTATATCCTCATATTCTTTGGCATGACCCAAATCTCAACTGAAGACTTTCAGGCACACATAGCTACAATTATTACTTTTTACTGAAAAACATTCTAATATGAGTCTAACTTAATTCATTTAAACAGCCAGTAGGCCTATAACAAATTTTCTTTTGGAAGGGCAAGCTATTTGTATAAGAAAGTTAACTGGTTTTCCGCTACACTGAATGTTTATGGAGTCAATTTATAATCTTAATTGGACAGGGATGGATTTATTCAAGTTTGCTTCCTGGTCGTCAATATAATAGGCGTAGGAGGCGGGGGTAGAGGGGCAACCAAGGGCGGATACAGAAATTTTCGAAGGGGGGGGCCAAAGTCCTATGGAACTACTTTGGGGGGGGGGGCCACGTCTACTTTCCGAGCAAAATAGCTGGTCAAAAAAAGAAATTTTTGAAATGGGGGGGCCATGGCCGGATTGGCCCCCCCCTGGATCCGCCCCTGGGGGCAACTACCCCAAATTTCTGGCGAGTCTGTTTTTCGGGCAAGCAGACCCGGAAAATATTAAACAAACTATATAGGCCTACTTGAAGTTCAACGCTCATTTACACCACATTATCTCTCAGTTCCAATTTGCTTGAATAGAGTTAGATAGGCCTACTAGCTCACAGCCATCATGGATAAGAAATTAGTGAAAAGTTCTTAATTCACGGTAGCGTTATGTAAATAATGGAGAAAATTGCAGCAAATTCACAAGCCGAAATTTGTCCGACAATCACGACAATTCTGGCGGACTCAAGCAGGGCTGATATCAGCCCTGCTTGAGTCCGCCAGAATTGTCGTGATTTTCGGACAAATTTCGGCTTGTGAATTTGAGATAAGCTCCAGTCCTCTAGTCAGAGCTTTCACGGGTCCTTAAACTATCTTAAGGCTAGGACTATATGAGGAAAAATATAAAAACAAATTCGAATAATAAAAGTTCTGGAACGACTGGGAGCGCCTCTGAACGGTTCACCCTACAAGGGTTGCATATACATGATTGAATACGGTACATTACAGCACACAATTATGAATTTATTCTGTTACATTATTTTGAAGTCTAAACTGTGTGTAGTGAAGTCATACATGTAGACACAAGAAACTTCGCAATTTGCATCTAAGTCTAACATTACCCAGCCGGGGTCTAAAAGTAGCCGAGTCTCAGGATATTTGCCCCTCTGCCCCTTCTCCCCGGGCGCAAGAGCAGAAACTCTGCTTTTGTACAAAGACACAGACTCAGAAGCGGATTCAGGTTGGGCAATCCGGCCATGCCCCATTTGAAATTTATACAGAATGTGGCCCCCATGCACTAACTGGATGTGACTTTAAAAAGGTTACCAGATTTGAAAGTAACGCGTTTGGCACATTTTTCATAAATTTCGGGAGAAAGTCAAAAAAGGTCGTCAGAAAAATGCCCGGTTAAAGCCATTCCTTGATTCCCCTCCCATTTGCCGTCCCCTCTCTTCGAAACTTTCTGGATCCATCACTGCATAGGCCTATGAGTGCACAGCGTCATTTACTCCAGATTTATTTTATACTACGTTAGGACAGATTGTGTAATAACTTCGATGGGTTCAATTTGTATCATATTAAGTGACATGGTATAAGGCCAAAGGTAGACCTAACACAACTCAGCATAACTTGCAAATTATCCTAAGATTAACACAATAAAGTTGTTCCCGCACAGTCATTAAACAAGAATGTGTCAACCATCCTGGAGTTTTGCTTAACATCGCATCAAATTAATATTATTACATTTAAAGTAAAATCCCACTTTAAATTCATATTACATTGCCATGGGAGGGTATGGGACTATGGCCTATGGGTCCATCTATCTTTATGTCTGTCTGTGTGTCTGTCAGTGTGCCTGTGTGTCAGTCTGTCGATCTATATATCTGCATCTTTCTATCTTCAACTCGAAGCAATAATCACTGCATAAATTTTGGCTTCGCATCTCAACTTATATTGAGAAAATGAAAAACAGACATATTCATAACTGAAATCTACAAAGTGATAATTAAAAAATCATTGTTAATAATTTTATCGCATTTACCATTATTCTTGGATACTCAAAACGTGGAGTTAAGGAAACAATCTAACTAAATTGGTTCAATCCGACTGCATTTCTTATTCGACCTTGATCCGTGACGTGAGACGAAAAGCTTTGTGAGCATACGTGATGCGACAAGATGCGATGCAAAAAAGTATTAAATATTCATGCATAAAATTATGCAATATACTTTTTTACAGGTATACACTATACACTCCTCACTGCAAGGGCGGATACAGAAAATTTCGAGGAGGGCCAAAGGCCTACGGAACTACTCATGGGGGGCACGTCTACTTTTCGAGCAAAATAGCTGGAAAGGTTCATCTGTAGAGTAGATCTAATGAAAACCAGCGTCAATCAAAGACAATGAAGACTGTTAAAATGTTCATACTATTTTATTGGTGCGTCCGTGCATGGAGACTATATACATAGGTGTGATGATGATTGGCTTTTTTAATGTTCGCCTCGACTATTGGTGGTAGCTGGCGTCGCGAAAGAATATTCCTCCACACCGTACACTGAGATAGTTGCTATAAGGAGAAGTGTTAAAATCGTTAAATCATTGGAGGAATATAAAAGTCGGTTTACTGTCAGATGACACCCACAACGCTTTTAAAGTTGGTATACGTGAGACAAAGTTCTTCACATCATTTGCGGGCAGGTCAATGCCATGACGTGTTGGTTGGAGTGTAATTATATAGAAAATGCCGTGTGACATAATAATTACATACATGAAACAGTGCGCCGTACAATGAATAGGCGTGGTGATGATGATGATGATGATGATGATGATGACGATGATGATGATGATGATGGTTCTCTGCCCGAAGGTAGGTTCATTGGCTTTTACGCCCCTGCATGGGGATGAGATGAGGTGGTTTCCTGCTGCCTTCCCACAGACAATGATGGGTAAGCAGCTTGCCCAAGGTCGCTCCGCAGGAGCTTGCGCCCCTGCGTCCCACACGTGCTAGCCCTGAGATATCTAAATCTCTGAATGTCAACTCCCAGCCCGGGGCTTGAACCGCAGTCCGTTGCAACCAACAGACGTAGACATACTTAAAAGAATACAATTTATGTGTTTTAGTCTAATGTTGCTTATACGATGAAAGCTGGCTTAGGCTCAAACGGCAAATGATGTCTAGCCTTCTCCGATAAATAGGGGTTCAAAAGAAAACTTGTAAAACCGACTGAGGATGCAGTAGGCTTTTGGATGTGATGTGACATGACAACAAGGGTGGTTTTATGCTGTAACGTTTGGCAAAGACAGCGTTGCAAAAGCTTCCTCAATTCCGTTTCATCATCATTCTGCTTCCGGAGACAAATCTGGTGGTGGTAGCCATAGTACCCCAGGAATTGTATCCGGCGTTGTATCCGCCGTTCTGCGCATTCAGTCCAGACATGCTGCAATAGTTCCACCACCAGCCGCCACCGGCGGATGCAGCGCAATTACTTCTGCCGGTTCCATCGTTATCTTTGTCAAATGTCGAGAATTTCATTCCCACCGCCTTCCAGGCCGCGTTGGGGTAGTTGAAAGCGTCGCCGTCGTCTCCCGTGTATCCAGAAACGTTGAGGACGTAGAAAGTTGCTTCGTCGCTTAATTGAAAGAAATTGTATTCAGCTGAATACCATTTCCCAGTGTCGTTTGACTCCACTTCCACTCTCAGTTTCCAGTTCCCACTGTTCGTCAAACGGTAGAGATTCTCGTTTCCAAACCAGAAATGCTCTCCTCTCGGATCTCCGAATCCGGTCTTGTAGAAACTCCAAGTCTTGTTGAATATCATGTTGCCGTCAATGACGTGTTTCTGGATGATAAACCACCCGAAAATGAAGACTGACGCCACGGGTTGCACGTTGTTTGGTACAATCACACTGTCATTATAGTAGTCTGCTGTGAAACCTAAATGAAGACAAAGATGTTTAAAAAAAGTAATGCTACGCAATGTAGGCCTAATGCTTACTTTATATTGGGTCCCTTGAAGATGTCTTTTTTGGGTAGTACAACATTTAATCCCGCGACACTCAATACCGCGACAATTAATTCTGGACACGTAGTCCGAGTTGTCTAAGAACGAACACAATCAATGAAATCAAAGAACAATTTAATATAACGAAACTCAATACCGGAATTGGTTTACTCAGTGTTAATACTATCGAAAATTAGTTATTAGCAAACGATTTGAGTAAAATTACTAAATTTACGACTGGTAGAACACAAAGTAACATACGGTACATCGAAGTCGATTGTATAACTCGAAAAACTTGGTTATTGTCTTGCCGAGTGTTATAGCATACGCCGTACGGTCGTATTTAACAAGCAATATAATAGTTATTTAAGCCCATTATGAACTTTAAAACCGTACTGTCCGACATAATTATTAACGACTGGTAGGAAACAAAGTAACGCTGTTGATGTCGCGCGCCCCCTTCGCCGCGCTTGAGGACTACACGATCCTAGCTAGAAGGCACTCTTTGAGATAAAGGGCCTCACTTTACCCTGCAGGGTTTCGTTAATGTCACTGGTAGTAGGTTCTAGTCTTAACCTTGGGTGTGTGCTTCTCTGGTTACCTTCTTCCTCAGGATGGGCCGATATCGGACATATGTCTGCGGTGTCTGTTGAGATCACGACAGCCCCACTAGATGGGGGCTCATCAGGGTTCGAATCCTAAACATTTCACCAAGCTCCACCACCCACTATACCACCGGTTAGGGACCTAACCCTTACTTCACCTTCTTCTTGGCGAGATTCTAGTCGGTATTGTCGCACAGATACAAAGTGTGGCTCATCAGCTGAATTAGTCAAGGTATTACCCTGGCGCTCCATAAATTGTTCCATTGTCACAATTAGTTCATGTATTGAAACTGAGTCAGGCTCTGCTGAGCGGTCTGTCGTTTCTATAGCAACAATTCCTTCTGGACATCTCTTGTCCTCTTCCTGCTCCACCTGCAGTACACTGTCGGTATCACTGTCTGAGTCCATCTTAGTTTGGCAGTGATAATCAATTCACAGTTTTCTTATCTAAGTTTTATTAATCACAAAATTAATATATGACTACTCGTCATGGATTTGGAAACATTAATACACACAGGTGAATCGTTGCTAACAATAAAGTTCACTATTTAAGGCCTATACAATTCAATCTATGTCTTTGCCTTATTTACAATCTATCGCCCCAGTGCACAGACTGAGTCTTATACATTTGTCATTTCATACAGAAATTAACTATCGTTTCATAATTGTAGCGCTATATCTTTAATCAATTATTATCTTTATTCAGGTTCGACTCATGAATTAGCGTGGCGATACTTTCCTGTTTCCACAGATATTTTGGACAGTCGCTCCCGCTTCCTCCCGTGTAAAAGTTATCGCGTCCTCTGCCAATGGCCAATTTCACCGTAGAAATATCGATTCTTCGTTTAATCGATGCCGCAGACATTTACGATCACTCGCAGGTGATCAATACACAAGAAGACCCTCGTCTTCAATGTTTCGGACAACAGCCAGAGTCGGAAATGGCCACAAATCACCACAATTATCAGTTTCTTCTAGCGCAGATGTTACTCGCTCCACATTCTTCGGCCGACTGACGCTTTTCGCCTGGGCAGCGAATCAGAGCTCGTTTCCGGCCGCCAAGAAGGGCCGCTTACGATGCCAACCACCAAACACCGCAGGTGGTGGAATTTTCCATTAGAAAATGCATGGGAATCTAAAAATATCGATGACCGCATCGACCGGTGCTAAACTTGGAACCCACGAGTTCTCAATAGAATTATATGCACTTATTCAAGTAAGTAAGGTAACTCGTAGCAAACAGGTTTGCTACATTGAAATGAAATGCAAAACTCTCCAAATATTTATGGGACTTTTTGTTGGGCCGTGGGGAGTTTAAATAAACATTCCTTGGCAAACAAATCGGACCCCAACAAGTCGTTTGATGATTCGTTCTAGATTCGATGTGCAATGTGCGTTGTATAATTTGTGATCAATAGTACCTTGATCAGTTGCCTCTGATCAGTAGTCCCTTGATCAGTAGTCCTTTGATCAGTAGTCCCTAGATCAGTTGACCTGTGATCAGTAGTCCGCATACCCTACTTATTGTTGCTGAACTGGTCGCATAACCTTTTCACTTGTTCAAACTGCCAGTCCTTGAGTCCTTTATGGACTGCACTTTGACCTTCCTCGCAATATTTGCGTATGAGTAGCCTAAGCTTAATCTTTTATCTGGGCAATCTATGTAGGCATGATTACTACTACCTGTACATCTGCTACAAATTTCATTACAGTGTTGGCTAGTTACTTTTTAAAAGTAATCAGTTACAGTAACTAGTTACTGGACTGCGAAAAGTAACTAGTTACTGTAACTGATTACTTTCCCAAAAAAGTAACTAGTTACTGATTACAGTTACTTTTCAAAGTAACTATAGTTACTTTTAGTTACCACATGTCCAATTTCATTGATTGGGTCTTTTAGCATGTAGTACCAGAGTAATAGTCTGTATCGCAAAAATAAGTAACTACACATCACGTTGAGCTGCTCGCAGTGTTCACTGTCACTGATGAAGATGATTTAGTTGCAAAGTTGCCAAGTTGCTACTGTCACTTAGCTAATAACTAAAGAAACAAGTTCACTTTTTAGTTTCGCTAAAAGTTGAAATTTTAGTCAAACTTTTGCCCATCGCTGACCAGTGATATAGTCGAGCCCACCTGAGCCGAGTCCGAGTTCAAGTCCGAGCTCAAGTCCGAGTTCAGCTTAGCTGAGACCGAGTCGAGTCCGAGTCCAAAGGAGTTTGAGTCCGAGTCACTAAGGACTGAGTCCAAGTCCGAGTCCAGTAACATCAACACTCAATATAATGACATAGAAAAGGTATCGATAATATGTACAGAAAAAGGTTTTTAATGTAATTTATCCAAATTGAACTTTAAAAATACGGAACTAAGTTTAGATAAAGTTTTGTTCGATAATCTAGCGCAATGGAATGGATACAATTCTTCCACCGCCAAACACAAGTTCAACACTCGCATTTTGTGAAGTCTCTTACGTTGAGATTTGCGGCCAAAACTGCCACCCGTTAGCAATGCCTCTACTTTTAAAGAAAATATTCTGAGTCTGTGGTTTGGGGAGATGGGGTCTATCCGCTATGTTAATATCATCTGCCCTCCAATACCCAAACATAGACCAATTAAGTGCTACGACCCTGCCTGCACACCTGTTGCAATCCGTATATTGTGTAGTATCTGATCTATTAATGGTTCCAAGATCACAAGCCACAAATAAACACGTCCAACCCTATCCTCAATTGTTTTATCCATAAACATCTAGATAGATTAAAAGTATATGTCCTATTGGCCTATTCGATCAGCCTATTCGTGCCAAGTCTATTAAGGTGTCAAAATATCAACTCGATTTCAACTGTACGAGTGCCATGAGTGGCACCTGGTTATGTTTGTGTATCTATACTATAGGCTCATGTTCAAATAATGTTCACACTCGCCCATCCGTAACCCGACGCCGACAATACATCAAATAAGCTTACACCTGTAATTAGCTTCGATCGCTCTGCATGTGGTCAGTGGTGCCCAGCCATCCGTCACATTACTTCAATGTCAGGTTGTTTAATTAACAGACGATCCAGTGTCTTAAACCCCTAGGCTAAAAGGGCTCCTTTGTCTGAGCTGAGTGACCAAGAAAGCAGACGGTCATGTTTGAATTGGTTGTGGCAATAAACAATGGCCTGTTCCACGGAGAGTAACGAAAAGTAACTATTGTTGTCTTAGTTATCGTTACCTGGTAAAAGTAATCAGTTACTGTAACTAATTACTTTTTCCGAAAAGTAACTAGTTGCTGTAATAGTTACCTCAAAAAAGTAACTAGTTACTAGTAACGCGTTACTAGTAACGAGTAACGCACAACACTGTAATTTCAATACTTTTGCATTGGGGGGGGGGGGGGGGGGTTGAGTGGACAAATTTTTGGCATCAATTGCATCCTATACAAATGCGTAGGGATATATTTTAAACAATTGGCCATCCACGAGTAGAAAAGGTGGGAGGTGGTATCTTTGGGATACTGTATTGTATTGGAGCTGATCAATCATTTATAGGCCTATTATGCGCTTCTCGCAGTTCGAGCCTTTCAGAAGCGTTCCCAGTACATGCAAACCCGAAAAGGCAGGTTTTGAGACGAGAGAAGGATGAGGAAAGGATACCATAGAGGAAGGCAGAGCGAACTGATAGACGAAGTCCATTCCATAGGAAGGGACCTAGAGGCAGGAAAATGATCTGGATTGAGCCTTAGCAGTCCTGAAATGGGGAAAAAGAGGTCAAGCCGATCTCAGGACCTTTATTGAGTTGTGTGGGTTTATTTGAAACATATTTGGCATATTTCATTTTTCTCATCAATTACAAAGACTGCTCGCAACAGTATCTCTCTCTGTTGCTCCCTCTGTTCCTCAGTTGAATGGAGGTTGGTTCCAATGTTTCTAAATCGGTTAAAAATTGGAATAGATCTAGGGGTAGTTCTTGAACTAGTGTCAAAACTTTCCACATAGTGGGTAGCAACGTTGGATTATGTGGCCAAATCAGTGGCATAGCCAGGAATTTTTGATGGGGAGTTGGGGATTTTATGGCCTTGTCGAATGCCCTTTCTGACACCAACCCACCAGTATTGCAGTAAATAAAAGGGAATAAAGTAACAAAGGGAATAAAGTTTTAAAAAAATTGTTACTACAAGCAATTGTTTTTTCTTATTTACGGTAAGTGGATAAATAATCTTTAAAAACTTTTTATCCCAGGCCAATGGATGGGTTTTAACCCCGAAACCCCCCCTTGTCTACGACACTGGGCCAAATTACCTCTTGCCTTGTTGATTTATGTTTTAAAAATTGTTAATTGACTTCGTTGTCGTCAACGTTTATAAAAATGAAAAAGTGTCCAGAGTCCGATGGTAAACTACAGCCTCGACTTTTTCCTCATTTCCTTCTGAAACCGCTTAGGGCCTACTTCGCAGTATAGGCTACGCCTGGCCAACGATAATCTCACCACTATTTCTAATCGAGGGAGCCAATTCCTCTTGTAGTAAATAAAGCCGCAGTGCGTTTCAAAACATTCCCTATGCGAGTGAGAAGTTGATTTAGGCTATGATCAGTTTTGTGAGCTAAATAAACTTCACACGTAGACCAACATATACAACACACCAATTCCAAATCCCCTGCTCAAAGAAAGAAATCTTTCATATTCGAGCACACCGATATTAATGCACACAAATCCTCTTTTTACTAATGTTTTGGATAAACTCCATTTATTTTAAAGCATCTAAAGAAGTCAATGCATGTTACATAATTATGGTGCATGTGCATAGCAAATGCTGTGTGACCTAATATATATATATATATATATATATATATATATATATATAAAGTTATATAAACCATATAGGCCTAAATATAGTTGATCACTTAGGAAGTTCTGTCAAGTTATATATATATATATAATATATATTATATGCCTTCTCGCAACAATTCCTCTGTTTCCTTGTTTTTGCTTCTTCTCCGCTGCTTCAGCGTCACAGGGTAGCTCAACTTCGCCACTTAGTTATAACTAATTGGCTCAACTTAGCCACTTAGTTATATATATATATATATATATAGCCACTTAATTATATATATACTAGCTGGGGTACCCGGCGTTGCCCGGGAAATTTAGGATTCGATCCGCTCCGGCCACAACCCCACCACACAACACCCCATCACACTCCGACCTCTATACCAGTACGTCACCGGAGAAATTTGGGTTTGACGAAAATTTCCACCCCGTCCCACCCCCACCCCCTCCACCCCAACCCCTCTCACCCCAATCACCCCCTTCACCCCACCTCCCACTCCATCCCCTCCACCCCAACCCCTCCCCCACCCACACTCCCATCCCATCTCCAACCCCACACCCCGACCAACCCTCACCTCATCCCACCCCTCCACCTCACCCCTCCCCACCCCTCCACCCCACCCCCTTCCCCACCCCGCCTCCACTGGTACGGGACCCGTGAAATCCGTGCTGGCAACAGACTACCTTAAACACCTTTAAAACGGTGAAACTTACTACTTTTATACGTGGAAAGCGAATGAAAATTTATAGCGAAAATCAGTGTTTTCGACCCCCCGCACCCTGGCCCCCATGGTGGTAGAGATTTGCCAACCACTGATCCGGGGGGTTCTGATGGACCTCTATCTAGGAAAAAAAATTAAAGTCAATAGCTGAGTTTTTTTGAAACAAATTTGGGGGGGTTTCGCCCCCCATTCTGGCCCCCATGGTGGCAGAGAATCGCCAACCCACCGACTTTGCGTCTCGTGCCGAGACCTACGCAGTAGTGAAGGTTTGGAGTGAAAAGCTCAAAAACTGTGAGCGTGCATTCTGGACAAAGTCAGGCACATACCCACATAGCCAAGTCCTTTCTTATAGATATAGATTACATGTATATATATATTATGCTAGCTGTAGCCGGCCACGCGTTGCTGTGGCTGAAAAGACTGTCCAACCCTCCCTTCCTACGTCCCCTCTCCTTTCTCCTTCGCCCTTCCCCTCCCTTTTCCCTCCCCTTCCTCCCCTCGCCTTCCTCCCCTCGCCTGTAGCCACTGTAGAAAGACGCGCGGAAAACGGCCGCAAATGGACGATTTTGCAAAAACCGACAGATACATATAAATTTGCGCTATAGCAGACCGTCGGCTACACGTTTTGAAACGCGCCCGAAGAATGGGTTTGAAACGCGCCCGAAGAATACGTTTAAGTTCAAACTCGAAATGGCTGAACTCCATCGACGTCTATCGAATGGGATTAAAAGTTGTGTTTTTGGTCGTAAATTTGCGCTATACCTTTCCCCTTTTCCTCCCCTCGCCTTCCTCCCCTCCCCTGTCTATCGAATGGGATTAAAAGGGTTTTTTTGGTCGTAAATTTGCGCTATAGCAGACCGTCGGCTACAAGTTTTGAAACGCGCCCGAAGAATGGGTTTGAAACGCGCCCGAAGATTGCGTGATAGTTCAAACTCGAAATGGCTGGACTCCATCGACGTCTATCGAATGGGATTAAAAGTTGTGTTTTTTGGGTCGTAAAGATTGCCCTTTTTCCCAAAAGGCGTTACACAAACCCGCTTATGTTCGAATGGAACGTTTTGGTAAAATTTTGAAAACAATCGGTCAAGAACTTTCCGAGTTCCTTCATGTCGAACTGTAACGTTTTACATTTTTATTTATATAGATATAAAACTAAGTGGCCAACTTGAGCTGCCAAGTGACGTTGAAGCTTATGTTTTGTTTATGTTTACCTTGAGGCCCTTGCTTTTCACTGCCATCTGCCACTCCGTAAAATGTGTCTGCATCCTCTCCTCTGCATCGTCCGCCAGCACAAGATCATCTGCATATATATATATATATTATATATATATACAGCATATCTCTCCTTACATGCTCCGACACAGCATCCATCACAATAATGAACAGTAGAGGACTCAAGCATTATCCCTGGTGCACACCCATACACGTGCACTGGTATCTCGAATTTTCCTGTATTTCTCACACTGTTTCTTTCCGCTGTTCTTACCCCTTCATAAACCGACCTTACTAGGCGCACCAACACCACAATGGGCCTATATACACATGCAATATATATGAAAATATATATAAATATATAGGCCTATAATAAGCATTCACATAGAAATACGAACAAGAGAAAATTAAAACGCATTTGATATTAGTGTTTTTATTGAAAACACTATTCGGGATTAAACATTTTCACTAAAACCAGCAATTGCGAGTGAATGACTTGCTCAAGGTCCCTAAGAGGCGGCTTGAGGTGAATTCGAACTTGCAACCCTCCGGCTGCAAGGCAACGAACATACCGACTACACCATCGCGCCCCAATGTCACTCATCGGAATTTGCTGACCTACGTGTAGAACAAGACGAGGGGTAGATTTTTACACAGAACTATCTAAACAAATGTGCGGTGTAGGCCTAATAGCCAGGGTACAACTGAACCGAATCCATGATTGTACGAGCGTACGCGTTAATGATCATTTTAACTTCCAAATACACTCTAGCCAGCGTACAACTGACCGAATCCATGGATGATTGTACGAATGTAGGCCTACACATTACTTATGCGTGTATTAGGCTCATATATATATATATATATATATATATATATATATATATATATATATATATAACTGGAAGGTGATAAAGTGTCCCTCATACGCAAGTCGATTGTACAAATTCAGGACTAAGAATGTAAACAGTTCAGCCCTGTTTCGAGCCAAACCCAAATGAAATCATATCCGGTGTTTCGACGACTGGAAATGTGTCACGTGAGCAAAGTTAGAGTATGTGATGTCAGATGATGTGATGTTATAATGATGTCACATAGTGCTATCTCTAGTGGCTTAAACAAAAGCAGCGTGATAGAGACACTTTCTCAATTCCGCTTCATCATCATTCTGCTTCCATGGAAATACCAAGAACCCCAGATAGGAGTGTCGCGTGAATTTAAGGCAGACACTGTGCAACAATTGTACCACCAGCCACCACCGCGTGTGCTGGCACAATTGCCAAAGTAGTTGTCGTTATCGTTGTCAAAGGTTGTGAATTTCATTCCCACCGCCCTGTAGGCCGTGTTGAGGTTGTAGTTAAATGAGTCGCCGGCGTCTCCCGTGTATCCGGAAACGTTGAGGACGTAGAAACTGGCTTCGTCGCTCAGCTGGAAAAACTCGTATTCAGCTGAATACCATTTTCCATCGTTTTTCGATTCCACTTCCACTCTCAGCTTCCAGTTTCCAGTTGACGTCAGACGGTAGAGATTCTCGTTTCCAAACCAGTAGTGTTCTCCTCCAGGATCTCCAAAGCCGTCTCTGTAGCTAATCCAAGACTGGTCGAACATCAAGTTATCGTCAACGACGTTCTTCTGGATGATGAACCATCCGTAGATGAACACTGACGCCACTGGTTCTGTATTGTTGGGCACAATCACACTCTCGTTGTAGTAGTCGGCTATAAAGCCTGGAAAGAGCAGATCAAATGACGATAGCGCTTACACGGTTATAATAATGGCCATTTAGTAAGCGTTACTAAAAGTTAAGCCTATAAGGCACAAGCTTAGACCTATCCACGTGGAGTTGTCTAAAGATCGATACCCAACGGAGGTCGGATCCGGTTGTCAGAATGTAGATAGAGACACACACAGAGACAGAGAGAGGCAGTCAGATAGAGAGAGACAGTGAGCCATAGAGAGAGACAGAGAGAGAGACGGAGACAGACAGAGACAGAGAGACAGAGAGACAAAGAGACAGAGAGAGACAGACAGAGTGAGACAGGCAGAAAGAGACAGACAGAGACAGAGAGAGGGATAGATAGAGAGAGAGAGGGAGAGCAACAGTGAGACAGAGACAGAGGCAGAAACAGGGACAGAGACAGAGGCAGAAACAGGGACAGAGACAGAGGCAGAAACAGGGACAGAGACGTCGACGGAGACGGAGACAGAGCCAGAGTGAGAGAGAAAGAGAACAGAAAGAAAAAAGAAGGAGTGTGGAAAGGAAAAAGCGGCTGAAAGTGTTATATGCATCTACCGCCTCATGGAAATTTCTACTCAAATTGCTTATACAAGTAGTAACTAACTAAGGGCACGAACACTTAGACATGCTTCATATGAAATATTGCATTGCGAATGAAAAATACAAAAAATTTTTAACATTTATTTTACCTCCAATCCTTTCACAGACCTTCCAAAGCGTCACTCACGCTGCTCCCTAACTAATCGAATACAGAAAATAATGTGCTTAGTTTAATTAATCCAAGCAGTAAGTGCATATATACAGGAAATTACTTACAATATCAAAATTCAAACTCAATAGCTGCTGCATAGCATGTCCCTTAGCCTACTGTAACAGTGACGGTGCGCATTACTGACATGTCTTAGCGAACTCGTTTCAATTACGTAATTGTGGCTCCTCATCTTCTTTATAATTATTATGATAATAACGCTTTCAACTGGCACGGAGTGGATCTCATAATTATCCAAGTCGATGACTATCACGAGGTTATTATTTGATCATCAATTGCATTATTATCACTATTGCAACTACTATTATTGGCGTCATTACTTTTAGTAGTAGTAGTAGTAGTAGTAGCAGCAGCAGCAGCAGCAGCAGCAGCAGCAGCAGCAGTAGAAGGATTACTCTTAGCGTCAGTGCAAATTTTTAGTTTTTGCCTTAGCACTACATGTAGTATTAGAATTCGTATTGTCATTATCATAATTTCAGACACCGGAGACTAAAGAATAGGAGAAAACAAGAATGTTATCAGTACATATTATAGAGACGCAAGAAGATATACAATGTAGGTAGGCTACATTGCAATGTATGGTATGTGTATGGTAGGGAGCAATGGGTTATGGGCTACCAGAAAGTATGGTAAGGAGCAATTATGGGCTACCAGAAAGTCAAAGTGTTTGCGTACGCGCGCGCGCGCGCGTGTGTGTGTGTGTGAGTGTGGTAGGTGGCGGGTAGGTGGATGATAGGTTTGAACATGCATGTCAGAGATGCATTCTGGTTACCTGTAGGTGGCAGACAATAGGCCCAGATTCTGCCGGCCATAAAGCATCCGATATTGTTTGGCTGCGACGACTTGGTGTCCTGCGTGCAGTTGTAGTAAATGACTCCGTACAGTGAAAATGGAAACGAACAGCACAGCACAGGAACCAGTTTGAAGGCAGCAGCTTTTGAAGAGTCTAAAGTAGTCAAGACGCACAAAATCATTAGCAGCACATCACTCCAACTGTTCGACATTTTCAATTCAATTAAATTCGTTTGTTGATCCCAAAAATTCCAAACAGACAATCATGCCGTCACAATAGTACACATAATGATTGGGCTAACTGTAGTTGACATGTGCAATGGTATAGCAACCTATAACAGCGGTTCTCAACCTTTGGAGTCTCACGGAAATTTTGAGTCTCGGTCACGGATCACAACTGAAATTTTTTACGGCTGGCACACTAGACGTGACTGTGCGATCCTGTATAATTGTATATATTCTAGCGATTGGAACAAACCGACTTTCCTAAAACAGAAGAATTTTATCATAAATCAGCAAATTGTTAGATTCATGTAGTCATTGAAATGAAGAAATATTGAAAAACTGACAAAATTGATCTGTTTCTATGTTTTTAAGTCAGAAACATATAAATTTCAGGATTTACTCACAGACCCCAGGCAGATGGCCGCGGACCCCAATAGTCCGCGGACCCCCGGTTGAGAACCGATGGCATATAGTGCACAATCATTCTGTGTATGGTAGGGAGCAATTATAGGCTACCAGAAAGGAGTGATCCCGCTATTGGGCATATTTACCAAAAAAGTTCATTACTATAACCCGATAACAGATCAGAAAGCAGATGTAAATGGCGTCATTGTGGAAACAAGTAAATAGTTGGCAGACAAAAACATTTCTATTGTAATTTGTCAGCGTATAGGTCATCTTCTGCTGTTCTTTCTGTTCATAATGATCCTAATCCTCTTGTAATACAGAACTGCGAATAAATAGAATGGTCTTAACCGCTTGCGAAATGCTGGAATAAACAATAAGGCTTGAGTCATTTCGATCCTTGCTCTTGATTCCGTAATTTTCAAGAATGGTATGCAGCCACCCATAGATAAAATCCCATAATATTGTATCTATGGAATGTGGAATAGGAGAGCAAGTTGCAATCAGATCCAATTGAGTCTCGCAGCTAAGACCCGTCTGCAGCTAGATAAAAAATTAGGGCCGACTGAGTAAAGATTACTCAGAGTAAAGATTATTACTTTGAGTGAAGATTATTACTCTGAGTGAAGATTATTACTTCGAGTAAAGATTACTCTGAGTAAAGATTACTCTGAGTAAAGATTACTCTGAGTGAAGATTATTACTCCGAGTAAAGATTACTCTGAGTAAAGATTACTCTGAATAAAGATTACTCTGAGTAAAGATGACTAAGTAAAAATTACTCTGAATTTAAAAAGATTTCTCTGAAATTAGACGTTTGGACTAGAACACGAAAGTCGATTTTCTTTTAGTTCGTCCACGGTCCTAAATTCTATTCGTCCCACCTTTAACCAACTCCACATGTTTATGAATCTAACTTATATTATTTTTGCAGTTGCAGGACCTTGATTCTCTAGAGAATATCCTCACGATCAACACGTTTTGGATTGTGAAGTAAAATTAGCAACAATAAAATAACTTCGTCCTACCTTTAAGAGAAGGACATATTCCATCATGGACCTTGTCCTATGAGGAAGCAAGCACAGCCTCTGAATGTTATAATATGGTAAATATTTGACATAAAAGTTGCTAGTGTTATTGCCACTTCATAACTACAGCCACTGCTCCTAGTAATACTATAAATACTGCTTCAACTTATACCACTATAACAACTGCTGCAGCTACTACTACTACTACTACTACTACTACTACTACTACTACTACTACTACTACTACTACTACTACTACTACTACTACTACTACTACTACTACTACTACTACTACTACTACTACTACTACTACTACTACTACTACTACTACTACTACTACTACTACTACTACTACTACTACTACTACTACTACTACTACTACTACTACTACTACTACTACTACTACTACTACTACTACTACTACTACTACCTACCACTGATACTTTTACTACTACTATTACTAAAACTCCTACTGCTACTGCTACTGCTACTGCTACTACTACCGCTTCTTAAATTTTTGCTACCGCTAGACCTATTACTACTACTGCTGCTGATGATTTTGTTATTGCTACTACCAACCATAAAAGCATTTTTTGTTTTTGCTATCTATATTTACTCCGCCACTGGTTGTACTCTGCCAGTGCCAGTCCCAAGCCTGGATAAAGGAGGAGGGCGTCGCTAATGGTCTTTGTTACCACACAGTGACGTTAAACTGCAAATGCCGCTATCTATATTGCAGTGATCGAAAAAATTTCATTATTATTATTACTATAATATTTTCACACGCAGAAGATTCCTCATGTGCTAATGTTTGAAATTAGTTCTATCATCATCAAGTGTTGTTGCTGCTTCATTTTTCACAGTAAGCTGATGATTACTTTGATCAGTTATCGTAGTTATCATTATCTTCATCGTTATCATTTTCATTATCAACATCGTTATCATTATCGTCATCGTCTCGTCATGATTTTCATGATTTTCTTGTTCTTCTTCTGCCTCTTGATGTTGTTCTTTGTGCTGCAGTCTCGCTTCTTGCACGTCTTCTTCTTCTTGTTATTCTTACTCTTCTTTTCCTAATTGTTATTCTTGTTATACTTGCTTTCTGGTTCTTCTTGGTCTACTTCTTATTCTTCTTGTTCTTCTTGTTCTTGTTATTATTCTTGTTCTTCTTGGTTTTTCCTTGTTCTTCTTCTGCCTCTTGTTGTTGTTCTTCTTGTTCTTCATGGTTTTTTTCTTCTTCCTTATTTATTTTCCCGAAAGTTCTTCATCTTCTACTTCTTCTTCAATGATGCAGTACCTGGCAAGCACTTAGGATGGAAATATACGCGCCTTCTGAATATCTTTCCAGTCGGTTACTTTTGGGGGTTTTGATAACTGCAAATGAGTTGTAATTAGGTCAAGCTTGACCAATTTCTTGTGGCGATCGGTTAACAACGGAATCCGAATGTCTGCGGCTTGCAGAACAAATTATCTCAATGTCCGTACAGACAGGCTACCTGTTATATCTTATACTATAATTCCGAAATTCCATATGTTTGTTTGTTTGTACGGATTTTGACTCTTCGTAACAAAATAGGCTCGGAAATGAAACAGCGTCGGTTTAGGCCTACCAACATTTTTGCAATTGATTTTTATCCAAATTATAAGGTCAACGAAACTATTTTCAGCTTTTAATTCACTTTAAAACAAGAGTTATTAGCGTTTTAAGACAGATTTCATCAATAATCGCTCACGCTAACTTTTTAGTAAAGAGTCTACAGTCCGCGTGACGTCATACTCGCCCAGTAATAATTTCCGTAGCTACCCGCAGGGCGGGTCACGTTTGGTTTTTTTGGGAAGCGGGGGTGGGGTGGAGGGTTGGCGAAAACCCGAAATTTAGCGGTCAACACAGTGGAGTAGTGTCTAAAACCCTAAATTTCACGGGCAACTCCGGGTAACACATCTAGTAATAGTATAAAATAGCGCACATGTTAATGTTAATGTATTAAAACCTATAAATATTTCTGCATTGAGGTGCTTACCTTGTAAAACACGCACGCCTTACTAATCACAAAGTTGAACGGAATGTAGTCAAAGAGCTGACACTTTTCCTCTGTGGTGTTAACGTTGTAACCGGTGCAGTTTGGTTCCATGTGGCATTTCCAAGAACACAAGACAGATGATGGAACACACGTCGAAACTGTGGACAGCTCTTCGATAGGAAGGACCTTCGAAGGTGAACCCACGGCGCATGGAGACACTCCGTTGGACATGACCAGTTTCTGGAAGGTTCCAAGAGTTGACGGGACCACGGGAAGAAGAAGAATCATCAAAACGATGCAAAAGGCTGTTTGGTTCATCGCAGTTGATGATATTGAAAAGATGCTAAAGAGAGAATATGCTCATCGTTTGCACTTAGTACGTAGTACAAATTTGATGAGATCGCTAATGTAAGTTTATGGATCTATGCTACTCGATATTATTTTGCTGTCCGTAAATGCGTCATATAGGCTTTTTACCTGTTACTTTCTCAATCTCTTTCCCTGGTTTTACGATTGATGCCACAAATTGAAACAATTCATTGGACAGTCAGGCGGGTACGCTTAATAGGCCTATAATAATTGTCATTTAAGAATTGCGACATTAATGAAAGCATATCAAATAAAGAAAGAATCGATTTGCCAATTATAAATAGAACCTGGCGTTGAGAAGTCTACCTCAGACTACCTGCAAGCCTTTAAATGTTTTCTCCATGTGTGTCACTCCTAACTATGCTTCGAATGCAACTAGGCTTACCGACGGAACTCTTTTCAACCATCATTTGGGGAGCTAGCAGTGCTTCCGACGGTTGCTAAGTGCTAAAAAAATCCTGCAGTTATCGTATACATTGCGCCTATTTGCAAGTCAATACATCGTTGCTACGCATGACAATTCCCGTATTTGCACACGCCGCATTTTGTTACTGGTTGGACCATTGAAATAAAATGCCGCTTTCAGCTGCAAAACAATGTACTCTGATTTTATAGGCCTATAGCGACCAGTGGCGGCGCCAGGATTTCATTTGGGGGGGGGGGGCTAAAGGAGTTTTTCGTGCAAATATTTCATTTTTACATGGGAAAAAATGGATGGCCTTTTTTAGTGGGGCTTAGCCCCTAGCCCACCGCTATCAGGCTATCGCTTTACTTTTATAACTTTGCTTCACATTTTAGATAGCAGCCCATTATGTTACATCACAATATAAGCCTATCACTTTACTTTTATAACTTTGTTCACATTTTAGATAGCAGCCCATTATGCTACATCGCAATATAAACCTATCACTTTACCTTTATCGCTTTGCTTCACATTTTAGATATCAGCCCATTATGTTACATCACAATATAAGCCTATCACTTTACTTTTATAACTTTGCTTCACATTTTAGATATCAACCAATTATGTTACCGGTACGTCACAACATAAGCCTATCATTTTACTTTTATCGCTTTCCTTCTCATTTACGTTATGCTAATTTTCTACGTCAGAAGTGGAACATTATCGCGGTTATCGTTCGATGGCTTTTCAGATCAAATCCCATATTAAATAAAACATGATGGACAATCGATGTGGACGTTTTCTGCCTACAGATTCCCCAGCAGCAATATTATTTTACGAGTGCGTCCAGCATGAATCAGAAAATGTCACATTACGTACGATACTAACAATGATCAGTATAAGCTGTTGTCATAAATACAATGTAACTCATGCAAATAAGCCCACTTGCATATATTTCCATCTGCGTGTTTATTCTTTCTGCTGATTGCAAGCTGGGACCGTCGCTCACTGTCGTGCTTTCTGCTACTGCTACAAAATCGTACAAGTGCTGGTCGATCCCCATTGGAGAAAAGAACAAAGGACCGAGTCGTACAACACTTTCCTGCAGTGCTTCTGCCACGTGTCGTCATTACAAAATACCAGGATCGTTTCCTTCAGAAACGGCGATTGCAATGTGGGGCGCCGTGGTGTAGTGGGTGTGCTCGTTGCCTTGCAGTCGGAAGATTGTAGGTTCAAATCCACCTCAAGTCGCCGCGTAAGGACCTTGGGCAAGTCCTTCACTCGCAATTGCACAGCGCTTCGGCGTGAAACTCCGATGCAATGTCCGCTCTGTAGTCGGGAGCGTCTCTGAGTAGATAACTTGAAGGGGCGCTATAACAAGTGCACATACAAACAAGCAATACGTAGGCCCTATTTGATTGAGGGAGGAAAATTCATACCTGTCACCATTTAACATTGTTCAAATGTTCAATAGAATTTTAATACCTGAACCGAGTGACACCGGAACTGAACAGCCTATTGCTGCGTTTCGCTATTGGTGAATGGAAACGATTGTATTCTGACGGATCCTGCTTACTGATTCACCTGGATTTCAGGAAGTTAGCTGTTCAATTCCACTCTCATAGTCAATGAGCTCGAAAGTCCTCAGCACTCGCCCGGTGTTTCCGATAAATTGAATAAATCGCTCTCCCAGCTATTTGGAAGAAGCGAAGGGAGTAAGGCGGCTTGTGAAATATGTGGGTGCATAAAATGTCTACATGCAAAAATGCATGATTTCCCACATGCATACATGTAGCCTATCAATGCATTCATTTTTATATGAGGATATGGAATAGGATAAAAGCAGCTTGGTAGAAGTGGATAGATTTGTCTGATGTGTTGTGTGATCCTAAATTTACGTTTCGCCTCAAAGCCTCAAAGTAAAGATAATAGAAAACACGGGAAAGCCTATGGGAGGCGTGCCCCGAGCTACATCATAAAATTATAGGCGCGTCCCCGAAAGACCATGGCAGTAAAGACAAGTAACGAACATGGCGATTGGCTAGCCTTAATATAGATTCAGTCCCAATATACGGAGGTCAAAACTTGAAGTTAATTCGTAATGGTTACCCTTGAATTAGAGCAGCGTTTCCCAAATTCTATTGATCACGAAACCCTTAGTATGCATGTATCCTCATATTCTTTGGCATGACCCAAATCTCAACTGAAGACTTTCAGGCACACATAGCTACAATTATTACTTTTTACTGAAAAAACATTCTAATATGAGTCTAACTTAATTCATTTAAACAGCCAGTAGGCCTATAACAAATTTTCTTTTGGAAGGGCAAGCTATTTGTATAAGAAAGTTAACTGGTTTTCCGCTACACTGAATGTTTATGGAGTCAATTTATAATCTTAATTGGACAGGGATGGATTTATTCAAGTTTGCTTCCTGGTCGTCAATATAATAGGCGTAGGAGGCGGGGGTAGAGGGGCAACCAAGGGCGGATACAGAAATTTTCGAAGGGGGGGGCCAAAGTCCTATGGAACTACTTTGGGGGGGGGGCCACGTCTACTTTCCGAGCAAAATAGCTGGTCAAAAAAAGAAATTTTTGAAATGGGGGGGCCATGGCCGGATTGGCCCCCCCCTGGATCCGCCCCTGGGGGCAACTACCCCAAATTTCTGGCGAGTCTGTTTTTCGGGCAAGCAGACCCGGAAAATATTAAACAAACTATATACTTGAAGTTCAACGCTCATTTACACCACATTATCTCTCAGTTCCAATTTGCTTGAATCGAGTTAGATAGGCCTACTAGCTCACAACCATCATGGATAAGAAATTAGTGAAAAGTTCTGAATTCACGGTCTATAGCGTTATGTAAATAATGGAGAAAATTGCAGCAAATTCACAAGCCGAAATTTGTCCGAAAATCACGACAGTTCTGGCGGACTCAAGCAGGGATGATGAGATAAGCTTCTGTCCTCTAGTCAGAGCTTTCACGGGTCCTTAAACTATCTTAAAGCTAGGACTATATGAGGAAAAAATATAAAAACAAATTCGAATAATAAAAGTTCTGGAACGACTGGGAGCGCCTCTGAACGGTTCACCCTACAAGGGTTGCATATAGATGATTGAATACGGTACAATACAGCACACAATTATGAATTTATTCTGTTGCTCATTATTTTGAAGTCTAAACTGTGTGTAGTGAAGTCATACATGTAGACATAAAAAACTTCGCAATTTGCATCTAAGTCTAACATTACCCAGCCGGGGTCTAAAAGTAGCCGAGTCTCAGGATATTTGCCCCTCTGCCCCTTCTCCCCGGGCGCAAGAGCAGAAACTCTGCTTTTGTACAAAGACACAGTCTCAGAGGTGGATTCAGGATGGCAATCCGGTCATGCCCCATTTGAAATTTACACAGAATGTGGCCCCCACTAACTGGATGTGACTTTAAAAAGGTTACCAGATTTGAAAGTAACGCGTTTGGCACATTTTTCATAAATTTCGGGAGAAAGTCAAAAAAGGTCGTCAGAAAAATGCCCGGCTAAAGCCATTCCTTGATTCCCCTCCCATTTGCCGCATTTGCCGTCCCCTCTCTTCGAAACTTTCTGGATCCATCACTGCATAGGCCTAGGAGTGCACAGCGTCATTTACTCCAGATTTATTTTATACTACGTTAGGACAGATTGTGTAATAACTTCGATGGGTTCAATTTGTGTCATATTAAGTGACATGGTATAAGGCCAAAGGTAGACCTAACACAACTCAGCATAACTTGCAAATTATCCTAAGATTAACACAATAAAGTTGTTCCTGCACAGCCATTAAACAAGAATGTGTCAACCATCCTGGAGTTTTGCTTAACATCGCATCAAATTAATATTATTACATTTAAAGTAAAATCCCACTTTAAATTCATATTACATTGCCATGGGACGGTATTGGACATTGGGTCCATCTATCTATATGTCTGTCTGTGTGTCTGTCAGTGTGCCTGTCTGTCAGTCTGTCGATCTATCTATCTGTATCTGTCTGTCTTCAACTCGAGGCAACAATCACTGCATATATTTTTGCTTCGCATCTCAACTTAAAGTGAGAAAATGAAAAACAGACATATTCATAACTGAAATCTACAAAGTGATAATTAAAAAATCATTGTTAATAATTTTATCGCATTTACCACTATTCTTGGATACTCAAAACGTGGAGTTAAGAAAACAATCTAGCTAAGTTGGTTCAATCTGACTGCATTTCTTATTCGACCTTGATACGTGACGTGAGGCGAAAAGCTTTGTGAGCATACGTGATGCGACAAGATGCGATGCGAAAAGTATTAAATAATCATGCATAAAATTATGCAACATACTTTTTATAGGTATAGGGTAAGGTAGCCCATTATGGGCGCCCTCCTAATATGGGCACCCCCGACGAAAAGTATATATGAAATGCTATTGTCGCGCCATCTCTGGGATTCCAGTAGAACTGCAGTGCATCGTTGAATTTACCAAAAAATTTCATCTGGATTGTGACTGTGTAATTTTTTACATAATTTAATCAAGAATAAATCAAATTTCACGAAAACGTTAACAATGTCCATAATTCTGTTTTCGTGTACTGTATCACGTGTATCGAGTGGATTCTTTGAAGGTAAATTTTTCTGTTTTGACAATTGTTTTGTGATCAGGTTGGTGTGCGCTGACAGGTGATTCCTGTAATGCATTATTTTGTATAGCCGACTTTGAAGCGTGTCATAGGTGAGAGCCTAATATGGGCACACTTTCGTGCCCGAATATGGGCACCTAATATATGGTCTGAACATGGGCCCGAATATGGGCATGCCCATATTAAGTCTATTGCTAATAGGCCATTATATTGTATATAAATATGCAATATTATGGCCTGTATATATATTATATAATTATATTGTAAGGAAATAAATACTATTACAAATAGAAAATTTAGATGTGCTAAGCCAAACCTTTCTATGTGTGTACGTATGCATACATACATAGATACATGCATACATGAATACGTTGAATAGACAGCAAGTTCTTGCTGGGTCACCTTCAGGTTTAAGTTTTTCAATGAGGTTTCAGATCCCTCTAGTGTTAGACTACGGTACACCTTTATTGTGTGGGCCTAGTAGCGGATGAACAATGACGGATTTCTTTTGGAATATTATTGTGACGAGCAACCATTATTATGACATTTACATGTGCCTTTGACTACATTATGCGTGGACTTAATAATATTATGATGGGTGCCCATCATTAGGACACCAGTGCCTAATATGGGCACTTCACAGCTCTTTGTATTTTCAATATTTTGTAGGTAAATCTCAACATTTTAATGTCATTTCAGTGAGTTTCTAGTTGCTAAAGTGTGGAAAATTAGTTTGACAAACATTGTTTTACCTAACTTTCATTGGACTATGAACTACAAGCAAAAGTCCTTAAGGTCCTCATATTTGGGTACTTTACCCTACACTCCTCACTGGTCAAACGTCAAATGGCGTTTCAATATGAGCGAAAGGTTCATCTGTAGAGTAGATCTAATGAAAACCAGCGTCAATCAAAGTCAATGAAGACTGTTAAAATGTTCATACTATTTTTAATAGTGCGTCCGTGCATGGAGACAAGGTGTGATGATGATTGGCTAGAATGTTCGCCTCGACTGTCGGTGTAAGCGGGCGTCGCCAAAGAATATCCCTCTACAGTCTACACAGTACAGTGATAGTCGCTAGTTGCTATAAGGAGAATTGTTAAAATCATTAAATCATTGGAGGTATATAAAAGTCGGTTTACTGTCAGTTGACACCCAAAACGAGCGCTTATAAAGTTGATACGTGAGACAAAGTTCTTCACATCATTTGCGGGCAGGTCAAGGCCATGATGCGTTGGTCGGAGGGTAATTATAATTATTATATCGTTGTTGTGCAATAATTGTTGGAATCAAGCCACGAAACACATTGCAACCTACGAACCAGACCGATGTATGCCGCCGCTAATCGAACAGGATATATAGTTGTCTGATTTACCTTTGTATACAGACCTTTATAAAAGCCCAGATTGTAAGAGCGGTACACGGCTCTGTAGAATCAGGACCACAGACAACTGAAGGAGAGTTCCGATGATTGAAGATATTGAAGCAAACGTGAAGAAACAACTGTTGAAGGCCGTTTAAGGTGCTGATGATACGATGCCATTGCGATGCAATCTCATGGGGCACAGGCAACCAGCCGATCAGGAAGAAACGTCCTCAATTCCGTTTCATCATCATTCTGCTTCTAGATACAAATCTGGTGGGAGCGAAACCTACAGTAGTTAAGGTACCCCAAGAGTTGTATACGCCGGTGTGCGCATTCAGGCCAGACATGCCGCAATAGTTCCACCACCAACCGCCCATGGCACTTTTAGCGCAATTACTATTGCCGGTTCCATCGTTATCTTTGTCAGCTGTCGAGAATTTCATTCCGTTGGACCTTTGGGGCAGCTGGTAGAAGTTGAATGCATCGCCGGCGTCTCCCGTGTATCCAGAAACGTTGAGGACGTAGAAACTGGCTTCGTTGCTTAGTTGAAAGAAATCGTATTCAGCTGAATACCATTTGCGAGTGACATTTGATTCCACTTCCACTCTTAGTTTCCAGGTCCCACTGTTCGTCAAACGGTACAGGTTCTCGTTTCCAAACCAGAAATGTTGTCCTCTCGGATTTTCAAAGCCAGCTTTGTAGCTATTCCAAGACTTGTTGAACATCATGCTGTCGTCAACGACATGTTTCTGGATTATGAACCATCCGTAGATGAATACTGACGCCACTGGCTGCGTATTGTTGGGCACAATTACACTGTCGTTGTAGTAGTCGGTCGTGAAACCTAAGTAAAGAAACAATACAATGACGATTTATATTACGCTATATAGGTGACTGCAACTGGTGGGGCTACTTCTACTACACCTGCTACTTCTATTATTACTAGTAATTCTACTAACAATACCGTTACTATAACTTCCACTACTACAACTATAATATTAAACACTGTGGATGCAAAGTACTAGAGAACAAGAACGTTGTAACGATAGACATATAAAGACAGAGACGAGACACAGGTCTAGGTAGGCTACTAGGTACTGAGTGAAGTATGATTTACCCTGCAGAGACAGTTTATATTATATATCTATATGTTATATATTTATTTTTATATACATGTAGTTTATATTATTAGGATTACAGACGGACGCAGATATACATATTAGTAAATGGTGTATAATGGTGTATAATGGTGTATAATACGTCAAAATGCTTTTTTGCGCAGCATTGGTAAGTCAATAGTAGTGGTAATGAAAGGCATAATAAGATGAGATAAGATAAGATAAGAAAAGATAAGATAAGAAAAGAAAAAAGAAAAGAAAAGATAATATTGGGAAAAAAAGATAAGATAAGATAAGAAATGAAAAGAAATGAAAAGAAGAAAATATGAGATAAGAAACGAAAAGAAGAAAGGATAATATAAGATAAGATAAGATACGATAAGATACGATAAAATACGATAAAATACGATAAGATAAGACAAGACAAGCTAAGATAAGATGAGATAAGACGAGATAAGAATACTCTTCAATTGACCAATTGCTATTGGTATTTTGGTGTACATACATGATTATAATAAACGTCCATCACTCATAGAACCGATTAAAGTCAAAAATTAACTTAAAATCACTCGTATCATCCTAATCTAATACAGATCTAATGTAAATGTAACAATTCCTTGCGATGACCAACTAGTATTTACACCGTGCATTGGTTTACACGATATTCAAATAAGATGAAGCATCCTTGTCAAAGATGATTTCCTCGTTAGGTTGTCGGCCTCAAGGAGTAGGACTGTGGCCCACGGTAAGAGAGGTGTGTTCAAAGCAGGCCCTTGATTAAGCTGGACAGCCGCAAAGAGCTGCAAATAGTAGCAGTATTAGCAATAATCGTAGAAATATAGAAGTAATGCTGTGGAAAGGATGCATGTGCCATTAAGATTACCTGTAGGTTGTTGACAATAAGTCCAGACTCTGCCGGCCATGAAGCATCCGTCAATGTCTGGATGTGAGGAATTGATATTGTGCGTGCAGTTGTAGTAAATGGTTCCGTTCAATGAAAAAGGAAACGAGCAACACTGAGGTGGAACCAGTTGGAAGGCAGCAGGATTCTGAACATCTGAAACAGTCGACATACAAAATTGCTATTGACAGATAATTCCATTATCGTTAAAAATTCAGTTTCACATGGAACTGTCAACCTACGAATATCGCTACAAGTAAGCTTAATTATTGTTCTAATTAATTGTTAACGTTTAGTGAATGATTATAATTGTTTTCGTAATAAAAATCACTCGAAATGTTATTAATCTTATAGCCTACTGTATTTAATCATACTATAATATTAAGATGAAATTATATTTTTTGGTATTTTGTACGTATAGGCCTATCCTATTTAATGCTTAGAATGTTGAACAAGACATAAAGAAGCATAGAATTTGCAAAGAAAATCATGACAAAACTTTACGAAACTATGACACCCGGTTTTCTCACAACGGTTATCTAGATTTTCTAAAGTCCATGGCTATTTTTACTTCCATATTCCAAATCTCGCCTTGTCCTGCATTCCAGTCTCTAACTTCCTGATGAAATCACTTCTGAATAATTTTTGCCTTAGTCCACGAGTTTCGAAAATTAAAGCTTGCGCTAAAATATTTAACTAAAAATAAAAGCCGAGAGCTCTTTTATTGCAGTGTACTAGTGTAGTTCACTAGAGATAATCAGCATGACCCATTGCATTTTGGATTATGATAATAAATTGTGACACAATCCATGAAAAGGTACCAAGTCTTAGTTCACAGTTTCGTCAGAAAACAGCCTAAAAGGACGTTGGGGTCTATTTTTTACCTTTCGTAACGATTAATTCATATGTCGTGTGAATCCTGATATCTTCGGGAAATGAGAAGATATTAACTTAATTTTTTTTTTATTCTGTCCAGTAATAATTAACCTATGTTGTGGTAGCTCTAACTCCATTACTAAGACTTGGTACCTTTCATGGATTATTGTTCTATGGGTTTCAAATATAATTTTACTTTTTTTAACGATTAATTCATATGTCGTGTGAATCCTGATATCTTTGGGAAATGAGAAGATATTAACTTCAATTTTGTTTTTATTCTGTCCAGTAATAATTAACCTATGTCATGGTAGCTCTAACTCCATTACTAAGACTTGGTACCTTTTCATGGATTGTGTCACAATTTATCCCGCCTAAAATAGAATCTTCTGGTCCTACCTTTAGCAGATGGACAAGTTCCATCATAGACCTTGTTCTGAAAGAAAGCAAAAGCAGTGTTTAGGCCTACAGTATTTCCACAAGTGTCATCACTTCCACTATGTATACTACTGCTGCTGCTGACACTATTGTCGTCCTATTAGGCCATTACTGCCACCACCAATATAACTACAAAAAGTGGTTCTACTATTATTGCTACAACTGATAATCATAGAATAAAATATTCCTCTTGCTAACAGCATTGGCATTATTAGAACTGAGTCTATTAGAGAAAATAAAAACCACACATCTATCATGACAATTTTTTCTAAAGTTCGAAAAGTTATATGCTCAATTTTAGAGTCCTATTCCTTTTAAATCACTGTATTGTATTGTATTGTATCTGACAACTTACAAAGTGCTTCGCGCAGCAAGAGCCTTTCCCAGAGCGTCCATCCCAAGAGGGGAAATTCTATGGTGACCCGTCAAAATAGCCCGATCAAAACAGCCCCGTCGAAATAGCCCCGTCAAAACAGCCCGTGTAAACAGTTTCGTGAAAATAGGCCGGTCATTAAAAGTAACGCAATGAGCACTGTATTTTAAAAAAATCAACGAAGCTAGCCTACTAGTGTGAAAGTTGAAATGTTTTCATCGCAAAACGTGAACAAACTGCTAAGGTTAAAGCGTTTTTGTGCGACAACTTAACGAGACTATCAGTATTAAATGTTTAACTGCTTTCTTATGAAAATACGAACAAAACTACTACCGTTAAAGCGGTTCAGTGCGGCTTCATCACAGTGCGGAATTGGTCGCTCTCAGATCTTGTGGCTCGTTTGTAGAGCCGTTATTTGCTAACCTCTCTTCTTCAGCAAGGACCTTCCAAAACAACGTAGAAGTAGGCCTAACTTTGCTTATTGTCCTTACCTGTTATCATGATTCAGATGGACTGATGGTTTGAGTTCTTTGTCCCACGAGCTAGGACCACTCTTGCTCAGGCTCGATCCGTTCTCTTCATTGGTTCCTCCTCATCGAACGCCTTCCCTCCACTCTGCGCGAGACTTTCCTTTCTAGAAGGTTGCATACATCTCTCGCATTCTCCCTTTTTCCTTTTTGAGACTTGCATTTTCTTTCAGGGTTCTCGCACTGGTATAGCACCACCTAATAGGCCCTATAAAGACACGGCTGTGAGCAGCGCTAAAGTAACTGCTAAGTACAATACATTATTGCTATTATTATAAATCTAAGACAATATATTTGGCACCAGTACCTTTACAGAGTGGCATTTTTGTCCCATGAACTTATTATCCATCAGGAGAAAATTATCAGCTCATTTTCTCAGCCAAACTCACCTCGTAAATGCCGACGTTTTGTGGTGCAATGTCCTTGTTGACAACACAATGTATTTTCTTAAAGCTCTACGTACCTTTGACGGATAGAGTGCCTACCTGGAAATGTTCGCACGCCGTACTGATCGCAAAGTTGATGGGGATGTAATCATAAAGCTGGCATTGCTTGTCCGCGGTGTTAACGTTGTAACCGGTGCAGTTTGGTTCCACGTAGCACTTCATTGAACACAAGACTGACGATGGAACACACCTGGTAGGTATCTCTTCAATGAGAAATACCTTCGAAGGTGAGTCTACTGCGCATGGAGATACTCCGTCTGATATGTCGAGCTTATGGAATGTTCCAGGAGTGGATGTTGTTCCACGAGTGGAAGAGACCACATGCAGGAAAATGAGCAAGAATGTGCAGAATGGCGTGTTATCCATAGCAGCAAATTGTCAAAGCACTTCGGAAAGAAAGTTCACTTCATACATTTGCTTCGGAAAGAAAGTTCACTTCATACATTTGCTTTAACTTTCTAGTGATTAATTAACCCTTTACCCGTTCATTTTTAAATTTTAAGCCCGTTTTCAGCGAATGTTCTCGGGGCAAACGGGTAAAAGATTAAGCAAGAATTATAAGTCCTGGTCGTTAATTGTGATGCTTTCTTGAACCTGGTCACGGTCATTCACTTGCTGTTAAGACCGCTACTATAATTGCAACAAATCTTCCGATAATGATGAATTTATCAGCGTATCATTGTGTGCAATGAAAAGACGTTTCATTTCACATTGAAACCAGGCTACATGAGAATCTTCTTCGTTCAAATTGCAAACCTACAGCACTGTACAACCCATGTTAAGTCAGATGCCGCAATATTAAACCTCATGTATGTATTACAGAACTATAAGCCCATGTAATTAGATCTATTATGTATCCCAAACTGCTTAATAAATTTTCAATTTTTAATGAAATCACGCTTTCTTCAATCCCACTAAATATTTGACACTCAATACAATGGAACCTATATTGGCGCTTCAGTCTCAGTCTCTAGGATAAGTGTTGTATCGCTGCCAATCTACAGGCTACTCCTACGCCGTCGTGCATATACCGGTGTAATGTACCGGAATTGACAAATACCTTTGGTCCAATGCTGCGGCTGATCCTGCAGGGTTGTCTGGGTCGTTCTTCTGCTACTTCACGAGAGTCTTCTACCCAGCATTAATCAGCAAACGCTCTACTATGTCCGATGCTGACAATGATCACTATAATAATGAAATAGTATTCAATGTCGTGAGAACATTTTCATCACTGGAAAAAATAAGTGTGGCGCACGACGTTTATAGGCCTACATAGACCCCGTACGTGGCAACTTGCGTGCTAATTATTGTCCTTTTATTTCATCTTGATCAGTTTCTTGTACAAAGATAAATTGTTAACTGTCGGGTAGCCACGTTATGTGTCTTCGTGAGGTTATCGTAAAGCGCAATATAAATGTTCATATACATACACACACGCACACATACATACATACACACATACATACATACATACATACATACATACATACGTACATATATACATACGTACATATATACATACATACATACATACATGCATGCATACATGCATACATACATACATAAATGCATAAATACATACATACATACATGCATACATACATGATAACATACATACATGCATGCATGCATGCATGCATACATGCATGCATACATACATGCATACATGCATACAATGTCATACATACATGCATATATACATGCATCCATACATGAATACACACATACATACATGCATGCATACATGCATGCATGCATACATACATACATAAATACATACATACATACATACATACATACATACATACATACATACATACATACATACATGCATACATACATACAGACATGCATACATACATACAGACATAGATGCATGCATGCTTACATACATACATACATACATACATACATACATACATACATACATACATACATACATACATACATACATACATACATACATGCATGCATGCATGCATGCATGCATGCATGCATGCATGCATGCATGCATGCATGCATACATACATACATACATACATACATACATACATACATACATACATACATACATACATACATACATACATACATACATACATACATACATACATACATACATACATACATACATACATGCATACATACATGCATACATACATACACACACATAGATACATACATACATACATACATACATACATAGATACATACATATGCATCGCTCTTGTTATATTCCAATTGCTGCAAATATTTCTATGCTCTTTCTTTCTAATTTTTTTAGTGTTTACGATTGTTGCTCGCTGCCACGGGCCATCTACCGCCTATATACAAGCCATTATTTTGTGCTTATCGCTTAAGGAAAAGGAGAAAGAAAATCGACTCATGACCCCTTTTTCTGCAATGCCTATGTTGCGTGTCCATCATTGCGAACGTCCGAATTGTTTTCTTGCGAAAAGGCGACGACAGTTTGTCGTCGTGGAGGGGGAGGGGAGAATTTTCACCTGTTACCATTCAACACTGGCTTATGACATTATATGAATCCTTCTCTACATGGAAAACCAGATATATCACAACATGATCGCCTGACAACTTCTAATTATTGACGAGTATAGTTGATTCTTGAGAAATTTTACTTTCAACACTATGGGAGTTGACGGCGATGCATGGTTGGCGTAATTGCCTCGCTTAAAGTCTGTGAATGCTGATGTGCGCAGTTTTTATGGCACTGCTTTCGATTTCTGTGGAGGCTTGAGAGAGAATAACATGCTGGAGGCTGGCTCTTTGTCGGGTCGGCAAGTGTGACTAATACAGGGTCGCCTCTTATGTATGGCGATGCCAGCCAGGCCTCGTTCTAGCTCACCTATACTTCACCTCTGAAGACTTTTGTCTCAGGAAGTAGCTTTTAGTTTTAAGAGGGAAGGTGCTTTCAGCCCCGTTTGCTCATATCTCCATGATGAAAAGCCGTGCCTTTCTGTGGCTGGTTGAGTTGCGACTATTTCGTCGATCACTCTCTGACACATTGAACTGACTGTGCTCAAATCGGGGACACCTCAGAGCAGTTTTGGTAGAAGGGCTATATAAATACTTGAATGGGTGAATTTTGACAGTGAACGGCGTCACGTTCGAATATTCCCAACCAGTGCTTAAAGTGTGGAAAAAGAAGTGCCTGGACGCCCCTTACCTTTCCGGTCAGTACTGGCCAATAAGTGGCAGGACGGCGCTCAGATTTTAAAATAAGTGCATGGACGCCGTCCATGACCGTCCATGCACACTTTTAGCCCTGTTCCCAACCTAATAGCATGCATATTCAAGTTCGTTTCACAGAAGCAATTGAGCATTTTATAAGCTACCGGTTGAGCGGTCTTTTGAAGTCATAATTTCGTGGTGAATGATTATTTTATTGCACTTGAAAATCGTGGCGCTTCATCGGGTCTCTGGCTACTTACAGTATCCATACGCGCCTCATCATGCAGGGCGTTGCTAAGTTAGGCAACTTACAAGACTACATGCATGATATCCTACGATGGTTAGTGGTTACTCTTGCCTCAACGAATCTGCAACTGTTATCTCTGCTACGGTTTGGTGATGACCGCTGGATTGGGTCAGACTTAACAGCAGTTTGCTGCCGGAGGCTTTTTCCTGATCCTTAACTAGGACAGCAGATCTTCCTGACTATTATTCAATGCAATGGTTTCTGCGAGATTATGTGTGCCCTTTGGGCGTACAAATTATCTTCTAGTCTCTGTTTGTCATAGCGTACGGCCTACGTATCATTTAAAAATCCACTTAATAGCCTAATTAGGCCTACCTAATTTCAAAATTTTTATGAGACAGCGAAGTAACCATTTGGATAATCGTTTTATGCTTGCCAGTTGGATTGATAAAATAAATACTTGATGAACGACATTACAATGCCGCTGCTATTGATTGCTCCCAGTCTGGCTGTAAGATACGTGCAAGTGTCTTGAGACTTGAGCTCAGTGTATACCCTATATTGTCTTTAAAACAGACAATAATTTATAATATTTTGACGCATGGAAATTTGAGTTATAGTTCTACAAATTGTAAGTCATTTTGGAATACCAAAAACAAACGCCCTTGTGTTTCTACTGTGCAGCTGAGGGGACTCCATCAAAACTGGACTCTCGCCCCGTTTGGGTCTGCCCCAGTTTTCCATCAAGTTCATCTGACACATTCTACAGCAGTCTACTAAAGTTTTTACTCTTGCGCCTGTTTTGGGCCAGAAAAGAATCTCAGAAAGAATCTTGAAAGGGCGCTATATACATTTTTTGAATGAATGTAATCAGATGCATTGCGTAGCAAGAAATTTATGATGGGGTTGGGGGTTTTATGGCCTGGCCTGATGCCCTTCCTGATACCAACCCAACAGTATTACAGTAAATAAAAAGGGAATAAAGTAAAAAAAAGGGAACAAAGTAAGAAAAACAATTGTCGCTACAAACAATCATTTTTGTTTTTCTTATTTAAGTGGATAAACAACCTTAAAAACCTTTTCCCTAAGCCAATGGGGGTTAACCCCCCCCCCCCCTAAACCCCTTGTCTACGACACTGAACAGATGCATAATATCTGAATGCTTATGAACGATTTGGCATTCACTTGGCTGTGACAACAATAACTCCAATGTCTTGATCCCTCGTGCACACAAGTCAATAACTCCAATTCTAGACCCTATGGTCAATGTGTATAATAATAAATGTCCCGTTTCGTGCTTGTGCAAGAGAATCGTTCAAGAAACACCGAAAGGAAAATACGAGTTCAAACCATAGATTGCTTAGGCTAAAACCATAGATTGTTTAGGCTAAAACCATAGATTGTTTAGGCTCAAACCATAGATTGTTTAGGCTCAAACCATAGATTGTTTGGGCTCAAACCACAGATTGTTTAGTCTCAAACCATAGATTGATTATTCATGCTCAAACCATAGATTGTTTGGGCTCAAACCATAGATTGCTTAGGTTCAAACCATAGATTGCTTAGGTTCAAACTATGGATTGCCTAGGCTCAAACCATAGATTGTTTAGACTCAAACCATAGATTGTTTAGGCTCAAACCATAGATTGTTTAGACGACGAAGGATGGCTCAGACTACTTACAGTACAAACTGGAAATTATGACTAGACATACGACAGAATGCGTTTAAAAGAAGCTCGGAGAAAACATCTGCGGAAGATGACGCTTAAGATGTGAAGTGCTATATACATAAGAACACGAGAGACCCTCAGTCGTGCTCTAAGGCGAACACACGGAAAGAAATTTCCTCAATTCCGTTTCAACATCATTCTGCTTCTGGAGACATATCGGGTAATGGCAGGCATGGTGCCCCACGAGTTGGATCCACCGCTGTGCGAATTCAATGCAGACACGCTGCAATAGTTCCACCACCAACCCCCAATAGCAGTTGCAGCACAATTGCTATTGGGTGTGAGATCGTTATCTTTATCAAAGGTTGTGAATTTCATTCCCATAGACCTCCAGCCGGCTGTGGCAGCGTAGTTGAAAGCGTCGCCGGCGTCTCCCGTGTATCCAGAAACGTTGAGGACGTAGAAACTGGCTTCGTTGCTTAGTTGAAAGAAATTATATTCAGCTGAATACCATTTGCGAGTGTCATTTGACTCCACTTCCACTCTCAGTTTCCAGTTCCCACTGTTCGTCAAACGGTAGAGATTCTCGTTTCCAAACCAGTAATGGTCTCCTCCAGGATTTCCAAATGCGGTCCTATAGCTATTCCATGACTTGTTGAACATCATGCTGTTGTCAACGACGTGCTTCTGGATGATAAACCATCCATTGATGAAGATTGTTGCAACTGGTTGCGTATTCTTTGGAACAATCACACTGCCGTTCGAGTAGTCAACTGTTAAACCTAATTCAAGACATTGGCAAAACATTTAACGTAAAACGATGCATAACTTAAGTAACTACCCTTGAGATCTATAATCTTTTCGATGTAGCGTATACCGCTAAGAACCAATTCACAGCAACGATGCTGACCTCAACTGCATTAATGGGCACCGTAACAAAAGCGCGCAGGACAAATGCGCGCAGACAGATGCGCGCAGACAAATGCGCGCAGACAGATGCGCGCAGACAAATGCGTGCAGACATATGCGCGCAACAGGAGACCCCCAAAAACACCCCCGACAAAAGCGCGCAGACAAAATCGCGCAGATAAAAGCGCGCAAATAATGTTTATGTATGTATGTATGCATGTATGTATTTATGTATGCATGCATGCATGTATGTATGTATGTATGTATGTATGTATGTATGTATGTATGTATGTATGTATGTATGTATGTATGTATGTATGTATGTATGTATGTATGTATGCATGCATGTATGCATATGTATGCATGCATGCATGTATGCATATGTATGTATGTAAGTATGTATGTATGTATGCATGTATGTATGCGCATGTATGTACGTATGTACATACATACATATACATATGTATGTATGTACATACATACATACATGCGCATACATACATGCATACATGCATACATAATACATACATACATAAATACATACCTGCATATACTTAGGCTTTTTCCTCTCGCGCGCATTTGTCTGCGCGCATTTGTCTGCGCGATTTTGTCCTGCGCGCTTTTGTTCCTGTGCGCATTTGTCTGCGCGCATTTGTCTGCGCGCTTTTGTCCTGCGCGCTTTTGACCGTGCACCGCATTAGTGACAATCTTTATATCATAAACCGTCTTTCTGCATGCCTGCGTATATAAATGGAGGTTTGACCGTTAAAAATTCTCTTTGCAAATAGGCTACATGTGGAAGTTAGATTGATTCGAGAATGTTTGCTCATCATGAAAATCACTGAAACGAATAATTAGTCTATCCTATATTTGTAGGCTACGCTAATATGTTTATGCGTCCTGGTTCAAGACTATATGCGATCAACGGCATTGGCTAATAAGATAAGCGAAAAGGTTGTTTATATTGCCATGAAGCTCCTCCACTTGTGTATTATTAGGCCTATCTGTCCCAACATCGAATTTCTTACTTATCTCCATAGGATTAATTTTGAGGGAGATATTGTTGAAAGTTTAAAAAAATCAATCGTGAAAATGTTGAAAATCACGTTTTATTTACGATTGGTTACGACGATTCTCATTGGCCGTTGGCTTTAGCTGTTTATATAAATTATGTATTCTGACTTGTGATTGGCTGAATAACCTGCGGTTGCAGCCGCCATGTAAATTTTGGAAATGCTACCGGTGGCCTTTTTTATATTTTATATTTTTATATTATTTTTATATTAAAAAATGGCAACTCAGTTACAAGAAAAGGATTGTGGAAAGCTGAGTAAACTTTATAGGGCTAGCGGGTATAGTCCTAGGTCTATGTAAGACAGTAAGAGACGCTATATGCAACAGAGTATAGACCTACCTGTAGGTGACTGGCAATAGGCCCAGACTCTGCCGGGCAGGAAACAACCACTAGTTTGCGGATACAACGACGCGACGTCCTGCGTGCAGTTGTAGTAAATGATTCCGTTCAGTGAAAATGGAAAGGAACAACACTGCACAGGAACCAGTTTGAAGGCGGAAGTGTTTGGAGGACCTTAACGAGTCAACAGCCAAAAAATTCAACATCGTTAGGCTACAACGTGATTCGTTGATTCGTTTCAATCGACATATTATATTTTCAGTATTATTATTATCTGTTTCGGTAGGCCCCTACAGACACTGTCAATTATTATTATCTTTATAATTATCATTATCATTATTGTAATCGTTTTCTCTTTAATAAGAACATTTTCGTGTAGCCTAGTTGAAGTCATTCATGCTGTTGTAGGCCTAAGTTTTGTATTCGCATAATAACCGTGGGGCGCGGTGGTGTAGTGGACTAGAGGTGGCGTCGATGCCTTGGAGCAGGAGACTTCGAGGTCCGAATCCACCTCAAGTCGCCGCGTAGGGACCTTGAGCAAGTCCTTCACTTGCAATTGATCGTGCGCTTCGGTGTGAAACTCCGATGCAGTGTCCGCGCTGTAGTCAGAAGCGCCTCTGAGTAGAGAGCCTGAAGGGGCGCTATAGAAACGAAGAAATAAATAAAATAAATAAATGTGCTCAGGCCGGCATTAAGGTAGGTGATGAGCCCATGGGCCCGCAGCTTTGAGGGGCCCTCCTTTTCGGAAGTGATTACATTTTTTTTCGGGAATGATGCGCAACGTTATGAAGTCTTCCCCACATGAAATTTATTTTATTAACGCGAACTGTTTATGAACTGGCTAAAATCCCAGGAACTAATAATTAATTAATTCAATATTTTATCTTTTGGAAATATCCTATGACTTTCAACAGCGGTTCATTACAGTAGCCTATATCTTAAAAATTATGGATTTCAGAATATTCACCTGACCCGTGTTTGAATCATCTAGTGATTCTAGTCCTACCTTTAACAAATGGACATGTTCCATCATATATCGTGTCCTACAAGTAGACAAAAACAACTTCTCAAGTGAATTGGGACGATTTGACATTGCTATTATTATTATTATTATTATTATTATTATTATTATTATTATTATTATTATTATTATCATTATTATCATTATTATTATTATTATTATTATTATTATTATTATTATTATTATTATTATTATTATTATTATTATTATTGTCATGCTATTGTTATTGAAAGGCTACCCCTTTTCCAAAGCGGTTATCGGGTTAACGAAAGAGCCCGTGAAGGCCACAGCGTTAAAGCGCTGAATCGTAATTGAAAGTCTTTGGAAGAGGAAGGACGTCTCCCTCAGATCGTCCGACGCCTGCGACAGGTGACGACCTAAATCAGTTAGCAAATCAATTCCTCTAGAATTGATGGGACCTAGCGTCTCAAGGGCCAGCGGAATGAAGACATGTGCAGCTGTAAACGACAAATATTTTTGTTCCTTTCTACTATCTGCTAGTTCTGCTGCTGCTCCTGCAGTGACAGCCGTTGCCTGCAGATAGGAGGGCGCAAGGGTGTCGACCACAGTGGCATCCCATACGAGACTTCGGCCCGCTTTCCAAGGGATAAGGGTGGTGCCGTCCGGTCTCCTCCCGTCCGAACGTAGCATGCCTCGTGGTTCTTTGACCGCTGGAAAGCCGGCTCTGATGAGGCTCCGGTGGATTACATCGTTGATGGCAGCGTGCCTGGCGACGCGACCAAAGCCCAGAGCACAGGAGAGGCCGTGTGTTCCTCTAGCGGTGACCAGCGTGCCACAAGCGCAGACGTGAGGTTGACAGATATTGGCTCCTAGACGAAGTCCAACTGCCACTCTGATGGCCTCGTCGCTGAGTCTAAGACCACAGGAGGTAATCGGCAGGCAATGTAGCCAGTCGCTGGCGTGCTGGAAAGACACGGCTTTCAGTCGAGCCTGTTCGCTCTGCTCTGTTGTGGAGAGGAGCAGTTCCGAGAGCTCTTTTTCGAGAATCGGGTTGTCCCATTTGGCTTGTAGACCGGAAGGAAAATATTCCGTCAGCGACAAACCAGCTGTTGACTCCCAGAGCGACGATAAATTCGTGTAATGAACATCCGGTTGACTCTTTAGTACGCATAGGATGTTAGACTGGAGTTCTGAGGTGCCCGCGGCCGATGCTAGAAAAGCAGGAAGTGCCAGCGATGACGACCTTCGAATGCCCAGTCCGCCTAAGCCGATGGGTAAGGTAGCTTGTTTCCACTGCGTGTCAGTAAAGTCAATTTTCAGGATGATCTGTAAGCCCGTCCTCAGGGTTCTATCATAAGTTTCCAGTGCTGGATGATTCGAGCAAGGGGCGCATCTCAATATTATTATTATTATTATTATTATTATTATTATTATTATTATTATTATTATTATTATTATTATTATTATTATTATTATTATAATTATTATTATTATAATTATTATTATTATTATTATTATTATTATTATTATTATTATTATTATTTTATTTTAGTTTTTGTTTTGCCCCGAGGTATTTAGGATCCCTCGGGGACTTATCTCCTAATTACTGTTATAAAACCAGTCGGGAATAGTCCTATTCGTCTGCTTCCAGGCTTGCGAAAGTGCCTCTGAAAGCAACTTATTATTATTATTGTAATATTGTTATTACTATTAGTCTGCTATGTTAGCCTACTACTACCACAACTACTACTACGACTACTGCTACTACTACCACCACTACTACTACTTCTACCACTACTATACTGCAACTACTTCAGCTGTTAAAATTTATCATCAATATCGTCATCATCATCATCCTCATCATCGTCGTCGTCGTCGTCGTCGTCGTTGTCGTCGTCGTCGTCATCGCAATCATCGTAATCATCGTAATCATCATCGTCGTCGTCGTCGTCATCATCATCATCATCATCATCGTATAATATTATTATTGCTCAAACATTATCTACATGACAATGGGCGAACTCTGTGGGGAAGTGAGCCTAACAAACAGACGACCCATCTAACAAGCCAGGCTACTTACATTCGCATTTTTAATTAAAATATTTTCAATATCCGTACTGGCAACACCAAACAATGATCAAATGCAGCATGCTTGAAGTTGAACCCTGGAATGCGTTACCAACATTTTGCCTAACCTGAAAATATTCGCACGTAGTATTGATCCCAAAGTTGATCGGAATGTAGTCGTAGAGCTGACAATGGTTCAGCTCTGTGTTAACGTTGTAAGAGGTGCAGTTTTGTTCCATGTGGCACTTCCAGGAGCACAAGACAGAAGATGGAACACACTTCGGAACTGAGGATATCGCTGCAATGGGAAAGACCTTCGCTGGGGGATCCACGGCGCATGGAAAAGCTCCGGCGACCACCAACTTCTGGAAGGTTCCAAGAGTTGATGAGAACAAGCGAAGGAATATGAGCAGAAAAGCGTATACAAGTGGCATCTTCTCCATCGCAGTAAATTGCAAAAGTAGTCAGCGAAAAATGTTTAACGGTCACACTTATTATTAGTTTAAAATCGGTGGTGGTCACGCTTCAGATAGCGCGAATGAGGTTCGTCCATTTTCCGCCACGGCTGCTGAAACAAATTTCAACATATCGTGGTGCATGGTAATCGGTGGATAGTCTATAAGTGGTGATGAGCACTTCTGTCTCACATTGAAATAACAAGCGAAACTTTATAAAACGCATAGCCTATCGTTGCCTTTCACAATGGATGCTAATAATAATTATATATACTTATATATTTGATACGGACAGAGTCAGGAGCTACAGGGTATTTCAGAAACTATAATCTCTGTCAATGCCACAAATCTTTCTGAATCTTACAAATTTCCATGCATCTAGTAGACTATCGCATGTCTTCTTTCTATCTTGATAAAGCATTCTACATTTCGCACAGAACCGGCTGATTGGTTCGTCAAGTAACCATCTACTTGCGTTATAAATGAATTCAAATAGACCTACAGGAGTCGTTGACGCACAAAACTGTTTCATTTTGAAGACTCCTGCTTTGGTGACATCTAAACAAAGCGAATTATCTAACACATCATACATGTAGAAGCACTTGCCCCAAAATCTAGAATTAATGCAGGAATACCAATCAATGTGTTGCTCATAACTCACTGCTGCGTCGTAACATCAATAAATATAGGTATTGTGTAGCCTATATGAGGTTTCGAATTGCATCCCAATAAGTAGTGATGCAAGTTTACCGGAAATCTAATGGCAATTCATCGGTAACTTTAGCGAAATATTTCCCCCGTTCTTTACCAGTCGAAACGGTGAAATGTCAAAATGGCATAAAAATAGGCTACTAAGTGACGCAACTTCTTGGTTAGGATATTTACACAATAATTATTTAGACATCTATCAATGGCAGGCAAATGCTGATTTATTGAATTGATAATAAAATGTTTTCTTTCTTAAAGATTACGTCATTTTTACGGAGAAAGTTTTTTTGCGATGATTGTTGTCAGTTATTAAATTTATGTTATCTTTGACTCAATTGAGGACTTATGAAAATGGTGCTATGAATCAGGTCCCACTCACGTAAACAGTAGACTTATAAAGTGTCCGTTCTGGAGTTTACACAAACAGAAGACAAGACTGGTGGGCTAAAGCCTACAGTGTGGCTGTCGTTTTACAGAAACCTGAGAGACATAGCCGCCTCTTGCCACTTGTTGGCTTGATTTCAGAGTTGAATTGCTGCTACGGAAAATGGTGCGTGCAAACTAATTGAAATTTGGACCAATCAAAGAAGCATTGTTTCAACACAATTCTCTTTCGTTATTTTTTAAAAGTTGAAAGACAAATGTTATCCTGGAACATGCAAAAGAGTTTTATTAATTTTACGAAGCTTGCTCTTTCTTTTGAAATTGTCGTCTCTTATTACAATACACCTACAACATGAATCGAACCATGGATTGGTCTTGTTCGTGCTTGTCATGTCCAGAACGCGGTATCTGAATAAACAAATCGCATTGGATTGCAGAGGGATTTATCTTTCATCTGCGGCGATCTTTCGAGTGTCCGGTTGCAACACTTCCGATTTCCAGTTGGGGACGCAGCGGGTCTGTGTGTGTGTTATGTGTGTGTCTGTGTGTGTCTCTGTGTGTGTGTGTGTCTATGTGTGTACCTACTCACACAAACGCATACATGCATAACATTGACATGCACACGTACGCTACTTAGGCCTTCATGTGCATGAACTTCACATCTTTCTATTGACTTTGACTGGACATTTTTCTGACGACCTATTTTAGTCCTTCTCCCACAATTTACGGGGAAAAACTTATTAGCACACATACACAGTCACACGTGTAGGTCTATGCATTGTATTTATGCACATATTGACACACACACACACACACATTTGTATGTTTAGGCCTACTTTAATACATTAATGCCTCACATAGTCTATGTAGGAGAAAGCGGAGTCGGCTGCTATTATGCTGCATATTGAATTTTGGGTGCACGCTAATGGTTTTAAATTTCAGCTGGCTACATAGGGTGTCAGATAGGCATAGGCCTTTAAATTTGCTGGTAATCATCATAAACTGCAATAATTTTATCAGCTGTCAGTTTACCAACGTCTTTTTACTCCAATGTTTCATGGCAGACGTTGCCTCAAACTGTGAACGTTGAGCTGTCTCGCCTAGCTGCTTGGTTCTCGGCAAATAGACTCACCCTTAATTTGTAAAAAAAATTATTTTATTTAAATCCCACCGTAAAATAAACCCCAGTGACAATCATGGGCGGAGTTTGGTTTCCGTTCTTGGAGGGGCTAAATTTGTTGGGGCTGAGACTCGGTCCAGAACGAGCGGCGCCGACAATTATTTTCTCGGCCCCAAAAAGTTGATGACCTTTTTTGTCCTCGGGCCAGAAACATTTGACCTGAAAAGTACATATTAATCAAATTGTAGTTAAAATTGTTAAGATTATTAGTATTATTTTCCGCAACGCTTGTATCTTACTAAAGACAATTAGAATGAATTTATATTATGTCCTCGTCTACTCCTACCTCACGTATTGCAACCTGCATGGTTTGGGCATCGACATACAAATCTAGGCTTCGCAAACTAATAATTATTTTACGGAAGAAGGCTGTTAGTATAATTGCGGGTATTCGTAAACGGAAACACACTGTCCCTTTCTTTAGTGAGCTTCGTCTCCTGAAAGTAGACCAGGTAAAGAATCTCCCAATTTGCGAGTTCTTCTTTCGACTCAAACAGGCCTCCTTCCTTAGGTATTTCAAGGTAGGCTACCTCCAGCGCGCCTCTGATATCCATTCGCATTTCACTAGAAATTCATCTGCATATTATAGCCCTCTCAAAGCTCATCCTAACACTAGACGTTTTACTGTCAAATCTAATGGCGCCCAGCTTGCGGCCCAAGTATGGAACACAATACCAATAGACTACATGTAGATATTCGTCAATCCAGTAGGCTAATTTGCAGGTCTTTAAAACGAAACCTCGTGCTTTTCTACTTTCCCCTACTAAATCTACCAAAAATGCACATGACCCCATGTAGTTAAGGTTTTACTTAAGTAGGCCTATATCGTAATCGTAAACTCGAAATTTCTAAAGCGCTACTTGAAAGCCAAGCGCTGGGCGCCAGCTTATTCACGAGCGCTGCGTTGAGTTAGAAGAGTTGTCCGTGAGAGTAGTCCGTGGTGGTCCGGATCGAGTTACCATCTGGACCCGTTTCCCATATTTATATAGGCCTATGCCTTTTTAAGTTTTTTCTTCGCGTGCTCTTGACAATTTAAACTTCTTTGCAATCTGTCATCACCTGATTTCATTTAATTTGTTAAATTTCGGCTCTCTTGATTAATTTTTCTTGTGAATTTCTTACCTGGGTGACCTCCCAATGCAGCAGGGTGTTCATCCCTTTAGGGTCCCTTTGTAGCCATGCATACTCGGTTATCTAACTGCATCTTCTCCTGGCGGCTGACTATCCGCTCCTCAGAATCGCATTTCAGTGTGATCGGGGACGGGTTTGAAACATGTTTCACAATAACAGTGGTAAGACATTTGACTTATGTAACCTGCAAAAAATTATTTAATTCACAATTAGAAAACCGGTTTAATAGGAGTTACTGGAATATGCAGATGAGTGTCCTCTGCATCAAGGTCATAGCCAGGATTTTGTTTGGGAGGGGGGGAGAGAATTTAGTCGATCGTGAGCAAGCCCGCAAGCAACCGAATCAGCTGACTAATGGGTTTGGAGAAGAGTCGTGAGCTCTCTTGGCAGGTTCTGTCCTCATTTCATTTTTACATTATTTCAATTTTTGGGTGTTCAAACACCCAAAACACCCGTCCTAGATACGGCCTTGATCTGCATCAGTCTCTTTAAGTTGCAATTTTACAGCATAGCCCCTATTCTGAATTCCAGACGTATTTAGCTAGATCATATTAAAAGTAGGTTCACCAAGAAATCTGGACCCGTTTTCCCAACTAAATGGGCTGGCCCTGTCAACCAGGGTTGTTTTTAAACGAATTTGTAGAACTGCACAAACCATTCTTTTCTTTCCCATCCTCCATGGTAAATTACTTCCAATCGGAGTATACAATGGCCTATTTTTACTATTTTTAACTGTAGGCCTACAGAAGTGCTCGACAACTGCACAAATCCGTTTAGAACTGCACATTTTGTGTACAACTGCACGTTTAAAAAGCCCTGCTGTCAACAATCTGTCCCGCAGCTGCACGCAGCACTATAGCTGCGCAATGCACGTCAAGAAATTGTCATGATGCCCAGATACATGTAGCCTAGATGGCATCACAGCGGCAATGCGACTAGTCACTAGAGTCCTACATGCAAACGCATAGCAAGTGTAAGTGCGTCATTGGGTGAAAGTGAACGGGAATTAACCGTAGTTGTCTTGCCTTGCAAAGAAAAACAAGCTCGACATGAATAAATTCAGATGTTGACCGAAAGTAAGTTCTTGATTAGTAATAAACTCTAGATGTCGGACACAGTCAACCATGTAATTCGTCGAGTTTTCGTCACTATAGTATTGTCACATACCTTATGTCTAATGTTGCTGCTGCTCCAGCAATTCCTGAAGGGTTGTTTTGACACATCCATCTGTTACATTGCAGTAGGCACGTGCTGTACCTAACAAGTAGGCCCCCTATCAGGCAATGAGATGTCGCCATATTTATAGACGGCGTATAACGACGACGCCTGAACATGTCCTAATTTTCACAACTGCTATTTACAGCCCTATTGTTCCCGACTGTGGGGTGCTACTGTAGGCCTAGAGACGAATTATTTGTTCAAATATCGAAGCAGTGATGAAAAGAACAAAGGAATATTCGAACCTAAGCGGATTATCTTGTAGGCCTACTTACTCGTTGTAGTCTACTGCATTTCGATCATTGCAAAGGGAATCCCATTGATTTCTTTAGAAGAAGAAGGCGACTCTTATTCTGTTGTTTTGCAGGCGGGAAACTGGTCACCTGTTACCATAGACGTTGTTCAAAGACCAAATAAATTCTTTTCTTCACGGAACCGACTGATGTCGCAAAACAATAGCCTGTCGTCTTTATTTGCGAATACAATTGATCGCTGGGAATTTATGATTACTTTCTCATCTGGACACAGCACGTAGCCTACAGAGTGTCATATTGCTGTTACAGCAGTGAAAGAATTGAATGTGACCTATTTTTTCTTTTCGTTATTTCTGGAACGGCCTACTAACGTAACCCATAGTTCTATTTTGTGAATGAAGAATGATGTCACAAACGCTCTGGACTATAATTAAGGGAAATCATTGCGAGTTAAGCATCCATCAAAGCTTGCCAGATTTGTTTGCAGGTCTAAATTGAATCGTTTCAAAAGAAGGAACTCACGCCGTTGTCTATATAGGCCTAGCGAGTCGCGACCAACAACCTTAAAACGGAAGGATGCTGAAGTATGCCTATTTTAATTATTTGCATTCTTTTTGAGATACCAGATAGGCTAGGTTAGGTGGCCTATTCAAAAAACAAAGTGAAACACGATAATTACTATTGCTTTCGTATAATATTATTATCTGGTAGCCTACGTGTTAAGAGCCTGATTTGCATCTTGGGTTCATTACGCCTAACCCATTTTATTTCGATTTTGCCTTGTATTAATAGACCTTCACGTGGTATTGCCAATACCGTATTGGTAGGAATTACGAAATCAACTCAAACGCAACTTTCTATCTGGTGATCTGCTCATCGCTTGCTGTCTTGGGCCCGCACGCTCTAGGGCCCGACCGCTTGCATATGTATTAAGATAGGCCAACTTAGAATATGAGTGAACGTTTTCTTAGTTAAGGTTTGATGTTTTATACTGGAATTTCACTAATTTCACACATAGCAAGATACCTTTAATATGAATTTAGCTAAATAACCTATATCAAACATCTAGCATCAGAAAGCATGCATAGGTGGCCCAAACCAGCGGGACTCTGCAGTTCCTTCTGGGTTTCTTTGTAACCAACAGATGACTTGTTCTTACCATACGACGAGATGATACTTTGAATATTAATTGATAGCCATCGTTGTGGTTATGGCTATCAATGCAGAGAGGGGTATTGGAGTAAATTCAAAATGCGCTTCACCCCGGATCAACCACTGCCTGCCAAGGGTTACGCTGCAAAGTTTATATTGCTGAGTAAGTTACGTTCATTGCGAGTCCGACTGGATGCTAGGTCGGAGTGGTAGGCCTAACTGCTATAGATTTTGAGGTGCCTCATCGCTGGGATCCAAATGGCCCGGATGGTTTATGATCCATTGATGGTCGGAGTTTCATCTTAGAAATTCAATGGATGAATTACTGTGTCGGAGAAAGAAGACACATCTGCACCACTGGTTCATCTGTTCAAACTTCAAACACGTGTTGCATTTTGAAAGATGTACCTCGGCTGTTGTCCTCGTTGTTGTGTGTTGCATGAAATAAACCAACGCAGAACTTGCTTTTGCGTAGAATAGCCTGTGCTATAAATTACTATCATCCACGTTTCGTAGGCTGCGTAATTTCGTGTTGAGTAAACCACGCGGTGAAGTTAGTTGAAAGACTGCTAGTGTTCAATCTCTATATAGGTCCATTTCGCATTGTCTCTGAAGTATTCGAGCGTATTTTTTTAGAGAACGTATACTCGGTGATCCAGGCATGAGCAGCGTCTTGTACGAGGATAACTATACTGATACATCGTTAAACGTCGTGGGGCGCGGATATCATCATCTGCAAATGAAAGCACACAATATTGTTATGCGTCTAATCATCTGATGACGACGAACGTTCATGCAAGACACAAACAAATAGTTGATAGCGAACAACTACAATTGCAATAAAGAAAATTAATCCATGCATTTCTTGGAACAAACTGAAACTAACACTGGATCCAGAGGATCCAGAGGATGTAATGGTCTGGGTTTTGTCAAATCTTTAGAGGTCAAATGATTTCAATCCGCTCTCTAGGCCCTATGTCCAGATAAGTAAAATAATAATAAAAGCTACTAAAATAGTGATCGCGGGTACAAGAAAATAACTCTCAGTTTCAGAATCATTGCGTCTGATCCAGACCCGTCTAATGACAACGTATGATCAATGTCGTGAATGTTTAGGATACGATAATATGCAATTTCTAACACCCTATGTTATTGTGCAAGTAGGCTACTTATTCTTATGCAAATACTTATTCTTGTACAAGTACTTATTCTTGTCAAATTAATTATTCTTGTGCAAGTAATTATTCTTGTAAAATTAATTATTCTTGTGCAAGTAATCTGGAGCGCTACATTGCCCTACGAAACGAATGTACTGTGGTTACCGTTTAATAGCCATTGCCGTATCCTCCATGCCCATATCCACCGTATCCACTGTACCCAGAGCCTCCGTATCCGCTTCCATATCCACTTCCGTAACCTCCGTATCCGCCTCCATATCCTCCGTATCCACCGTGTCCATAGCCGCCATATCCGTTGTCGTTGCCATAGCCACCGTAACCACTGGACATGACTCCAACGGCAGCCACAACCAATAGGAAGACAGCGATGAATGACTTCATGATGACGTCAGCGGACAGAGAATGAAGAGACGAATGTGAGACTTTGTTTCGTTGGATCTTCAGATCTTCGACGACTGATGCAGACTGCTTTCAACTCTTCGATATTTATACGCAGCTTTTGAAACGCGTCTACGTGATCGAAACACTGGCGGCATTGCCTGAATGGCATCGCACGCATTCTCACGCCTTTAGTTGGCAAACTCTTTATCAAGAGAAGGCAGATAGGCCTACGTGATGTTGGCCTATGCGTGTAATGTATGCAATCAGCCAGTGCAAATTATAATGTTCCAGTAACTTTGTGCAATTGCCAACTGTCACACAGACGCAGAATGCTTTAACGTTCAGTGCACGTGTGACATTGGGACCGGGTGACCGGCACATCATGTAGCCTACCTGACACATTTCCCCCATTGTTACATGCACGCTCTTCGTGATTTATAGCGATTGTGGCAGTCAAACACGTGCGAAGGTATGACATGCTGACCTGTAGTATGCCTTCCACATAACTGCAGAGTTGCAGTCATGGAGAGTCCGTAGGTGTACATGCTGCGTATAAATAGCGAAGAGTTGAAAGCAGTCTGCATCAGTCGTCGAAGATCTGAAGATTCAACGAAACAAAGTCTCACATTCGTCTCTTCGTTCTCTGTCCGCTGACGTCATCATGAAGTCATTCATCGCTGTCTTCCTATTGGTTGTGGCTGCCGTTGGAGTCATGTCCAGTGGTTACGGTGGCTATGGTAACGACAACGAATATGGTGGCTATGGACACGGTGGTTACGGAAGTGGATACGGAAGCGGATACGGAGGTTACGGAAGTGGATATGGAAGCGGATACGGAGGTTACGGAAGTGGATACGGAGGAAGCGGATACGGTGGATACGGACATGGAGGATACGGCTACTAAATGGTAACCTCACTACATTTGTTGTTTATTACCACAGATGTCTTGCGGAACCAGTAAGCGGTTTAATCAATGCATAGGCGAGCAACGTAGACCTATGCGATTTTTAGACTTTGATCACACTGTAGTATGAACGTCAGACAGAGGACTGCAAATAACAGCTTGTTTCCATGATTGAGTAGTTTGGTGCCCCATTGCATAGTGTTTACCATTACAAACATCTATTCGATAACGATTTGCAATAGCCTACGTTTTATAGCGCCTTTTTGCAGTACGCTCCCAATCAAATCTTGTATCGATTCGATTACTTCGCCGGATACCGCTTTGATTGCAGATCTATGTGAATTCGTGAAAATAGTTGTGTGAAGTCATGAAAATAATTGTGTGAAGTCATGAAAATAATTGTGTGAAGTCGTGCAAATAGTTATCTGTGAAGTCACGAAAAATAATGCTCTATTATTTTAACTACCAGTTATTAATGCGAAGCTGTGCAAATAATTGTGTTGTAGTCTGACAGACTATTATGTATAGACATAACCAAAATATGCCGTGTTTCTGTTCGTAATTATGCAATTGCAAATTTTAAGCTCTCCTCTTTAGGAGAGACTCGTCAGAAAAGCCTTATGAAATAATTTCAATTTTCCTTATAATTTGTACAGATGCCGTTCGCGTTCCTGGAAGAAATCACAAGCGGAAAGTGTGACAAATGTCTCAGTATTTATCCTTAATTAAACGTTTTACCTCTTCGTCTGGATCAATTAATTATATGGCCAATTCATATAGGCCTAGACCTACAGTGTTATTCTGTAAGAGGCGCCCTTTGTGGGTCGAAATAAGAATGGCTGTTGAAAGTGGGTTTCTGTCTGCAGAACGCTCTTTTAAGCAGTTGGGGACCAGCAAGAATCGAGCAACAGTAATCAGCTCTGCTTTCAACTTTGGGGGGCGGGGCAACTACTCGGCCATCGCCCTTCGCACTAGGAATGAATAATATGGGAGAGAGCCACAAGACACAAGATGCTCCTGTGTAATTGCATTTATTCGTTTATTCTGACAGATGAATAGGACACAAAATTAAGAAGTTCATGCAATAATATTGTTGGCAGCAAGACGAAACTAGCGTGGATTTGTTTATCGAACTGCATTCAAGTTGCTCTCATCAGTCTTTAAACACGCCTTGGATAGCCTACAATAAATATCTAATCAATTTAAGTGATCTCAGTCAGCCCTCACCATCATTCTGTGACTCCGTGCAAAACGACTTCAAGAGAGTCCAAGAACGTCAAAGATTTTCCACGACTTTCCAATTAATGTAGTATTCAACATAGTCGTTTCACACAAACTACAGGGCCTACCTAGGCTACCTTTCAATAATTGCCGACAATCTTGTCCGCACAGATATGTGACCTGTCATGACGAAATGAGGCCCGTTTTGAGTAATTTGAGTTATGTATTCCACGTTATTCTATGTTAAATTACCTTCAAAATGAGCTATTACTCATAAAAATCGACAAAGTGCTTGGGAGTTATATCAATTTTAATCGATCGACCTGCCTAACAGAAAATGTTATGAAAACGCGATTTTCTCAATTTTTTATATAGGTTTTAAATCTTATTAGTCATTTAATTCGCACCGATAGCATGCTAAAACAGCAAAATAAAGTCACTTTTAATATTTTATTGAGACATTATATAATGCAGATTCCAAAAATGGAAAAATCAATAATTTGAAGGGTAAACACCTTTAAAAGGGATTTGCAGCGTTCTGCATTGAGCGACTTCCGACTCATTTCGTCGTGACGGGTCACATAATAGTTACCAGAGTCAATAGTTAAATCAGTCACAACTTCCTCGATGAGCACCATTATTTTTATTCCTCACTCGTGATCAAATCGATCGTGTCTCTCGTCGCTGTCCTCAACGTACTAGAGGTTTATAAAATGAGAGAATTTCACAATTTTCAGATAAATACCGATTGTAGGCTACATTACGATCTTCACTCACTCTTCTCACATAATCTTCAGACGTTCAAAAGAATAAAGTGACCATGCTTTTCGAATCATTGTTTAAGACTAGTCTGTTTCAAGTTCAACAAAATAAACCTTCAAAACGTTTGACACACAGAGGATTATATCACGTGATAAAATATACAGAACACAGAGCTTCGTTCAATAAACTCTTCGTAAGCAATGTCGTGCACGTTAGAGCCTAAGATTGCCGAGAAGATGTAGTTCCGCAGATGCAGAGGCAGATAAATGGATTACATGGATGCAGATATAGATAAACTATGTGTATAACTGTATATGCAAGAGATGCGCCTGACACACAAAGCACCTGCAGGGACAAAAAATAGACCCACACTCTGACTGCCATGAAGCAACCACTAGTGTGCAAACATAGGCTACGTATTAATATACGCCACCCGTGAAATTTGGGTTTTCGTGAAAAGTTCCCCTTCCACCTCCCCCACTTCTCCCCCACTTCACCACACTCCGACCTCCACCGGTACGCCACCCGTGAAATATGGGTTTTCGTGAAAATTTTCTCCCTCACCCGCCCCACCCCACGCCCCAACCACCCCACTCACTCACACCTACCACCACCCACTCCACCCCACACACACACATATTCTTGTGTGCACGGGTATAATATGTCTGTGAGCTAATTTTGTATAGTCTATGTGGTCAGTTGATGTTTAGGCGTACGAATAGACCAGCTCAAGGTCAGCGTCTAGACAGTTAGGCCTGCAGGTGACAGACTGGCGGGAAAGTTGGCGCGGTTCGGCCGACCGTCGCCGGAGAGCGAGAGAGAGAGAGATAGGCAGACAGACAGACGGACAGATAGAAGGACAGAGCGGCAAAGGGAAGAGTGTACGCCCAGACAGTGAAATAAGTTGTAGAAGAAGGAGTTGGTAGTAGAGAGAGAGAGAATAGAAGACGTTTTAGAGAACAGTGGAGTTAGATAATAATAGTTGCGTTGCTGTCGTAGAATTCAAGCGTTTGTCGTCGTTGATCCATTGTTGTGTTATTTGCGTTGTTATGAAAGAAGAAGAAAATACAAGAAACAGAGCTTTGTTGTAATTGAACAAGTTAAGAACTTTAGAAACTTATACACTAGCTTTAGATACCGAAATACAGTGACTAGGTTAGGCGTAGGCTGCGCTACTGAACACAAGGAAAAACTGGAGAAAACTTTGAAGGTCAATTGGAGGTTGACATTTTGGTGACAGCGGTGGGATACTGAATTCAAGCAAAGGACGTTGGGATAGCGAACTCATTTGGAGGAATATTTTCAGTTGGAGGAATATTTTCAATTGGAGGAATATTTTCAATTGGAGGAATATTTTCAATCGGAGGAATATTTTCAATTGGAGGAATATTTTCAGTTGGAGGAATATTTTCAATTGGCGGAATATTTTCAATCGGAGGAATATTTTCAATTGGAGGAATATTTTCAATTGGAGGAATATTTTCAGTCGGAGGAATATTTACGATTGGAGACGCATTTCGGAGTCTGGTGAGAAGATACAACGGGCATACGAATAACATTACGACAACGCAACGCCAGAGAGAGGTATACAAAACTTGCTTGTTTACCCAAGGAGCCATAAGAATTAAAGTCAGCCAATCACAGATATTCATAGCCACTCCCTCGATTCTTCACGGTAATCACTGAAGTAAAGAAGAAAGATGGAGAAACTTACAGAACAAAAGCAAGCCAGTATAAAGAAGATGTCTTCTGATCGATTAATAAAGTTATTAATTGAAGAGGGTCTAGACGTAGAAGAAGTCGAAGAGATGTCTAGAGAAAATTTGATGGGAGCATTAGCAGAGGTTTGGCTTAAAAAGGAAGCTGAAGAGAAAGGTGCTGTGGGTGGTGTTGAGGAGAAACCAATTGAAAAACCACCGGCACCGATGTCTATGGAGGCGTTGATGCAATTTATGATGATGAAAGAGGAGCAACGCAGACAAGAAGAAAAAGAACGGAGACGAGAGGAGAAAGAACAAAAACAAGAAGAGAAAGAGAAAGAGGAGAAACGGAGACAGGAGGAGAAAGAGAAAGAGGAACAACGGAAACAAGAAGAGGAACAACGAAGAAAAGAAGAGAAAGAGAAAGAGGAGAAACGGAGACAGGAGGAGAAAGAGAAAGAAGAGCAACGTAGACAAGAAGATAAAGAGAAAGAGGAGAAACGGAGACAGGAGGAGAAAGAACGGAGACAAGAAGAGAAAGAACGGATACAAGAGCAGATTGAACGAACAGAAAAGCTTCGACTAGAGGAAAAAGCAAGAGCAGAACAAGCAGAAAGGATGAGACAACAAGAGATTGAGATGCAGAAGCAGCAGTTCCAGCTTCAGCTAGAACAACTGAAAAGAGATCGTGACGAAGCTGAACGAAGAAGGATGGAACTAATGATAGAATACGAGAGGGCAAGGAAAAGTGATGAAGAAATACGAAAACAACAGATGGAAGAGCAAAAGATTCGTGAGGAAGACAAAGAAGCCATGCGTTTGGCAGAATTACAAAGAGCCGAAGAGATTCGACAGGAAGAATTGAAAATGGAGAAAGAAAATTTGGAAAAAGCGGAAAGAGAAAGGGAAGAACAATTAGAATTAGAACAAAAGAAACTCGCTCTTAAGGAAGCTCAGCTCCGAGAAATGGCTATTGAAAAGGAGGAACGCAGAAGACAGTTAGAATTGTTGCAGCAAAAGATAGAACAAGAAGAACTGCGTAGGGTAGAAGATCAAAATAGACTGAGGGAACGAAATGAAGACGAAAGAAGAAGCCGTGAGGAGTCAGAACGAAACAGGATCAGAGAAAGTGAGACGATGGTGTCCAAGATTAAAAGGATAGGTGATGCAATGAAACACGTATTACCTAAGATGCCATATGATATGATGGAGGTGCCATTATATTTTGAGACAGTTGAGAATGCATTCAACAGTTTTACGGTGGAAAAGCAGTTTTGGGTCAAATTGCTGTTGCCACTAATGACGCCTAGAGCAAGAACGGTGTTGAACCGATTGTCTTTCGATGATCTAGACGATTACGACATAGTGAAAGAACATTTACTGAAAGAATTCAAATTGACAGCGAGAGAATATCGATCACGATTTGGAGATGCGAGGAAAACGGCAGAAGAAACATACACGATGTTTACAGCAAGATTGAAGAATCTGTTGAACTATTATGTCAGAAGTAGGCGAGTGGGCAAAAGCTACGAGAAGTTATTTGATCTATTGGTGGCGGATAAATTGAAAGAATGTCTACCACCGGGTCCACTACAGTTCGTACTAGCAAAAGAGGGTACTGAATGCTTGGAAGCTAGTAATGTTGCAGAACTCGCAGACGTACACGTGAACAATCGAATTGGTCTAATGTTTCAAGACAAACCGAAATATGAAGCATGGGGAAATAGTTCGAAGCAACCCAGGTGGAATAGTAATAACAAAGAAACAGGAAACCAAGCCAGAAATAACGAAGCAAGGAATGATGGTGCTCCTGGAAGACAGTTTGGTCAAGATAGAAGAGAAGCAACGGGTGACCGACAAATGTACAGTCGAATTCCAGTGATGGGACGCCAAAGAGAAAACAATACAGCGTACAATTACAGGCGGGAGAGCACTGAACAGAGAGGGATTGTTAAGAAACGTTGCCATAATTGTCAGTCAGACCGACATCTGATAAAGGATTGCAAAGTACCACCCAGAATGACAAATCTGAGAAATAGATTTACTCGAAGTGCAGAAAATCTCAGAGTAAATCAGATACAAGTAATGAATGCACCGAATCAGTCTGAAGAACAAGACAACCGCGAAACGGAAGTGAAGTCAGTGATGAAGTGCACGCCTCAATTTGCTATACAGAGAGAAATAGTAAATTCTGCTCCAATTAAAGATACTGGTCGAGAAACAGAAAGCAAAGATGAGTGTCAACGTACGAAGAAGTCTTTACTTCAGCATGTCAATGTAGAGATACGTGGAAATGATGACAGTTGTTATCCCGTGCAAGTCAGAGCGCTGATCGACTCTGGTACTGAGATTCCAGTAATCAATGAGGAATTGTTGAAAGGAGCGACAGTGGAAGAAATTGGCAGAGTACATTTGCAATGTGTGGCTGGAGAACCCATTCCAGCTAAGTTGGTGAAAATCGAAGTGCGGATGAGTTGTCATAACGAAGGAGGAGATTTGAAAGACAAGGGAGTAAATATCGCGCCATATTTAACCTTGGTGTGTGCCAGCATTCCGGCAGTCTTGTGCAAAGATAACAAAGAAAAGTTCTTGCTGCATCCAGAGATAATCGCAGAACTGAAAGAGGTTCCACCAGTGAGTGTATTACAAGGAGAACTGCAAGCGAATGTGACTACAAGAGCACAGAGTCGGAGAAGAGAAGTGGAAGAAGGAGAAGAGGAAAAGTCAAATGAAAGTTTGCTAGATGAGGACACAGAAAGCGATGATGAACAAAGCGTTCAAGAAGAAGAAGAAGGAATAACATCCGGAAACAATGAAATTGAAGAAGAGATGGTTGCATGTGAACGTGATAATGATGATGATTCTGAGAGTGATGGTGAAATAGACACGAGTATGAGGGATTTGTTTGCCGAAAATACGAGTGATGAAAGACAATTGGCAGACGCAAAGAAATTTGAAGAGCAGCAGAGAAATGACGAGTCACTGAGGTCGTGGTGGAAGATAGCTGAAGACAAAGGATCAGAGTTTAGTGTGGTGAATGGGTTGATGTATAAGAAGCATCAAATGTTGGACCAGTTGGTGTATCAGTTGGTGTTGCCGAAGGAAAGAAGAATTCAGGTGATGGAATTGGCACATGAGTCAGTATTTGGCGGACACTTGGGAGAAGAGAAGACAAGGGAACGTATCAAGTTGTCCTTTGTGTGGCCAAGAATGCGTAGAGATGTGGTGAAGTTCTGCAAGTCCTGTGAGAAGTGTCAGTTGAAAGCACGAAGTTTGGTGATGGATCGAGTGCCGATTACACCAATACCAAGAGAGGATGTACCGTTCAGAAGAATGACCATGGATGTCGTAGGACCAATCGAACCGACTTCAGCAGCAGGGCATAAGTATTGTTTGTGCATCGTGGACTCATGTACAAGATGGCCGACAATATTCTTGATGAAGTCATTGACCGCTAAGGCTGTATGCGAAGCTTTGATGAAGCTGTTCATGGATGTGGGAGTTCCGTCAGTGATAACGAGCGATAGAGGGACGAATTTCACAGCCAGTCTAACAAGAGAATTTCTGAAACTGATGGGATGTTGTCCTCGATTCGATTCGCCAGGACATCCAGAAGCGGCAGGATTGGTGGAGAGATGGAATCAAACGTTCAAGAAAATGATTCATCATGTCGTTGTGGAAAATCCGAGACAGTGGCATAAAATTATTCCATTTACAGTCTGGGCATTGAGAGAAGTGCCTAATGCAACTACAGGAGTGGCACCGTATTTGCTGGTCTATGGAAAGTTGCCGAGAGGGCCACTCACCATCCTTAAAGAAAGCTGGACCAAAGAAATAAATCTACCACCGAACATTGGAGTGCAACCGGCAAAGTACCTGAAGAATTTAAGAGCAGACATGGAAAAGGCCTTGACATTCGCCGAGAGCTGTGCTGAAGAAAAGCAAAAACAGTACGCCAGTCAATACAACAAAAGAGCAAAAGATAAAGAATTCGAGCCAGGAGAGAACGTCATCGTGCTGTATCCAACGTCAACCAATAAATTGATCTCCCGATGGCATGGTCCATGCACGGTCCTGCAAAGAAGATCCAAATATTCGTATCTGGTGGACATGAACGAAAACGGTCGACGGATTATTCATGCTAACAAGATGAGGAAGTTCATTACGAGAACATTGTCTTGTGGTCTGATCGTGGAAGAGGATGACGAATTTGGATCAGTGGTAGAAATACCGCTGAAGGAAGACTATTCAGAGACAAAACAGAAATCACTTCAATTGGATTACGAACAAATTGGACATCTGACCAGCGAACAGCAGAAACAATTACTTGATGTACTGAATCGATATGCAGACAGATTTTCAGACCAACCTGGACTATGTACATTAGTAGAACACGAAGTGGTGCTGAGACCAGACTTTCGAGAAAAAGAATTCGTGGCATATCGAATACCATTAATATACCGAGCAGAAGTGGAAAAACAAATACAAGAGATGCTGAAAGAAAACATCATTCAACCATCGTCAAGCAGAATGGCAAGTCCACTTGTCATTGTCAAAAAGAAGAATGGATCCTTGAGATTGGCTTGTGACTACAGATACATTAACTCTTTTACTGAAAATTGCCGATATCCTATGCCAATCGTCAACGATGTCTTGAGCAAAGTTGGAAAATCCAAGTTCATTTCTGTTATGGACTGTCGCAGTGCATATTGGACTTGTCCTGTGAAAAAGAGTGACCAATGGAAGACTGCGTTTGTTACACATAATGGACTGTATGAATTTACGCGTGTTCCGTTTGGAATGATTAACTCTGGACGGACTTTTGTAAAAGCGATAAATATGATTTTGCAACCGATTCATGATTTTACTGAACCTTATGTTGATGACATTGCAGTGCATTCTAATGATTGGGACATTCATTTAAGACATTTGGAATTATTTTTGAAACAAATAAGACTGCATAATGTAACATTGAACTTGAAGAAATGTGTGTTTGGTAAGAGTGAGGTGAAGTTCATCGGTCACCTCATAGGATCAGGGAAGAAGATGATGAATCCAGACAGGATTGACAGTTTAATTAATTTGAAGAAACCTGAAACCAGGAAGGAAGTGAAGCAAGTCTTAGGATTTTTTGGATTTTACAGACAGTTTATTTGTAATTTTGCTGAAATTGCTAAACCATTGACAGACTTGACCAGCAAGAAAGTACCTGAGAACATTGTTTGGACTGATGCACATCAGAAATCTTTTGATTCCCTTAAACAGATTGTCTTATCAAATGTGATTCTATATATGTTTGAGGTTGGGAAACCATTTAATTTGTACTGTGATAGCAGTGATTTTGCTGTGGGAGCTGTACTGTCTCAGGTGGACGAGGAAGGGATTGAACGTCCTGTTTCATTTATCAGTCAGAAGCTGACAGATACTCAGAGGAGGTGGGCGACGATTGAGAAGGAAGCCTATGCAATCATATGGGCTTTAAACAAGTTGAAAGAAATTCTTATTGGTTCTAAAATCAATGTGTTTACAGACCATAATCCTTTAGTTTATTTGACTGAATCAATGTCGAAATCTGCTAAATTAGTCAGATGGTCTTTATCATTGCAAAATTTTGACATTCTGTTGAACTATAAGAAAGGTAAATTGAATGTAGTAGCTGATTGTCTGTCTAGATTGTAGTGTAAGATATTTTATGATGTATTATGTTATGGACTATTTGCATTGTTTAGTTAAGGTACGTTCGCTAATTTTTATAGATAATTAGCTCTCTTTAAAAGAAAGGAGGGAGGTAATGTGAGCTAATTTTGTATAGTCTATGTGGTCAGTTGATGTTTAGGCGTACGAATAGACCAGCTCAAGGTCAGCGTCTAGACAGTTAGGCCTGCAGGTGACAGACTGGCGGGAAAGTTGGCGCGGTTCGGCCGACCGTCGCCGGAGAGCGAGAGAGAGAGAGATAGGCAGACAGACAGACGGACAGATAGAAGGACAGAGCGGCAAAGGGAAGAGTGTACGCCCAGACAGTGAAATAAGTTGTAGAAGAAGGAGTTGGTAGTAGAGAGAGAGAGAATAGAAGACGTTTTAGAGAACAGTGGAGTTAGATAATAATAGTTGCGTTGCTGTCGTAGAATTCAAGCGTTTGTCGTCGTTGATCCATTGTTGTGTTATTTGCGTTGTTATGAAAGAAGAAGAAAATACAAGAAACAGAGCTTTGTTGTAATTGAACAAGTTAAGAACTTTAGAAACTTATACACTAGCTTTAGATACCGAAATACAGTGACTAGGTTAGGCGTAGGCTGCGCTACTGAACACAAGGAAAAACTGGAGAAAACTTTGAAGGTCAATTGGAGGTTGACAATGTCTAAGGAACATCATGAACGCGATATAGCCTACGGGTACCAATAGCCGGTTTTGTGCACAATAATTGTTCAGGCAACCACGCAAATCGCCAAAAGTTAACATGATCTTCACTTAGGCCTACATCAATGGCAACTTATTCCCCGTTGTGGTCAAAGTACATAAGTAATGAAAAAGAGTCCAGAGTTTGATGGTAAACTACAACCTCGACTCGTTCCGCATTTCCCTCTGAAGTCGTGTTAACGCCTGACCAACGAGATTCCCCTATAACTGTATCAAAGGAGCCAAATTCCTAGTGTAGCAAATAAAGTGGGGGTGTGCTTCAAAACATTTTCAGCAAGGTCGATCGGTTCATCGATGTTCAGATTCGTCGCTTCAGCATCAACAAAATAAACTTCATACTATAACACACCGCTTCCAAATCCCCGCTCATAGATTATAGATAGAAATCAACCAATTTCGAATAGCCTACATCGTTATTGGCCATTTTTATAAATCCTCTGTTATTAAAATGTATGGATCAACTCCATTTATTTCAAGACATCTTATGAAGTCAATGCATGCTACGCTTCGTGCATGTGCAGCGAAAATTCCGCGTGACATAATATATGCATGACCAGGGCTGTAATCAAGGGTGTACGGGTATACGACGTATATTTACCCCGGGCAAAAAACGGCATCGTATATCTACTCACCTCCAGAAAACCAGGGTATACGCGGACGCGGGTAAAAACCAGGGTAAATGGGTATACGCGAGTAAAACATGGTAAACGCGGCTATTTAGGTGTATTTTTGATGAAATTCGAAGCGAAAGACGAAAGACCAAAAAGTTATCAGTTTTTTTGGGGCGGGAAAATGGGGAAATATTTTGGCGGAAGACTAAAAATAAAAAAAGTAATCAGAAATGTCAGACCCCCAAAAAGTCGATTTTTCTCCCGGTCAACGTGTACTCACCTCTAAATTTACCAGTAGGCCTACAGCCCTGTGCATGACATAATGCGCCGTTCAATGAATAGCCTACTTGAAAGACTATAATTATGTGCCTGAACCTAATGCTGCTTAGACGGTGAAAGCCTATTTAGGCTCAAACGGCATATGATGTCTGGCCTTCTACGATAATAGGTGTGCAAAAGAAAACTTGTAAAAACGACGGAGGATGTAGTAGGCCTATATGCTTTTGGATGTGATGTGACATGACAACAAGGGTGACTTTATGCTGTAATGTTTGGCAAAGACAGCGTCATAAATGCTTCTTCAATTCCGTTTCATCATCATTCTGCTTTTGGAGACATATCGGCTGGGGGCGACACCTAAATTCATCAGGGGCCCCCAGGAATTGTATCCGATTTGCACCGCATTCAGGCCAGACATGCCGCAATAGTTCCACCACCAGCCTCCACCGGCGTTTGCAGCGCAATTACTTTGGCCGGTTCCATCGTTGTCTTTGTCAACTGTCGAGAATTTCATTCCGATCGACCTTTGGGCGGCCGCCGGTGGGTAGTTGAGGGCATCGCCGGCGTCTCCAGAGTATCCAGAAGCGTTGAGGACGTAGAAACTGGCTTCGTTGCTTAATTGAAAGAAATTGTATTCGGCTGAATACCATTTGCGTGTGTCGTTCGATTCCACTTCCACTCTCAATTTCCAGTTTCCAGTTGACGTCAGACGGTAAAGATTCTCGTTTCCAAACCAGAAATGCTCTCCGCTAGGATTTCCGAATCCGGTCTTGTAGATATTCCAAGTCTTGTTGAATATCATGTTGCCGTCAATGACGTGTTTCTGGATGATGAACCACCCGAAAATGAAAACTGATGCGACTGGTTGCACATTGTTTGGTACAATCACACTGCCATTGTAGTAGTCTGCTGTGAAACCTAAATGAAGACAATGTTGTTACATAATGTAAAATGCCACATAACGGAATTCATGCTTTATCTTGTGACCTTGAAGATGTCTATTCTGGGCTTTTACAATAATGACGGTCGTTCAAGGTGTCTCAATCTATCGTTCACATTGCACATTTCAACAGCCTCTGTAAAAGATAGTCAGATAACTGTTCCAAACAATCGTGATTTCGTAGACAAAAGTTGACCGTATTAAGCTAAAATTATTCATTCCTTGATTTCAAAGGAAATTGCTCCATGTTTAAATTGCTACAGGCAGGGAAGTTGAGTGACGATGACAATAAATTTTTTTTAGATCATAAATAGAAGGAGCAATGACATTCTACATGTATGACCGTGCACAATAGGCAGTTCATTAGATCAGAAATGTAGTGGATCGATTATCCCGCTACAAATTAAATCAAACTTTGTGCGATGGCAGTAAGGTAGCAGAAAAACTTAGCTAACAATAGGCTATTAACACATTTAGCAGATAAAGAAGATCGACGGCAGAGACACACAAACATGCACAAAAAGACAGAAGAAATTGACAAACAGAAAAGTTTAAGTAGGCCTAAGAGTTTTGCAGGCGACATTGTGGGTAAATCAGTATTTATTCTCGTCAATTAGGTGGATGCGCAATTTGCTTTTGAACAAACTAATGTTGAAGGAAGACCGAATTACTACTGGGGTTTCTTCTTACCATACTGAAACTCTTGATGAGTGAATTTGATGGAAAAGAGACGGGAGTTAGTACGGGCGAAGACACGGCGTGACGGCGGTATGAGGTAGAAGGTCTTGTGAAATGCGAGTGTATAGGCTACCTTGGACACATGACTGAAGAAGCCTTTAAACGTTGCGGGCAGAATGCCCCAATCAAAACGAAACATACAAATCATAAAAATAATCAGTTCAGAGAATAATTGCCTAGTATGGGAGCCATAAGGGGCCCAAGCAATAGGTCCGTTTGCAACAACAATAAGCACACCAAGTCAGGTACAAAAGTAACACAGAGCATCTCCAGTATCACCAAGTTGTCAATCCAATAACTTAATTAGGTAACATAAATTTTTCAGACATAATAGCCAAGACTGGGATAATCTCCAAAGGCTAGGTGAGGATTGCTTAAACCTAGTGGTTCTAGGGCTAAGTGATACCAGTGAGGACAATTATCCCTAGACCTGGAATGCAAGGTTATAAAAAAGGTTATGATGATGATAATGATGATGACGACGATAACGACGACGCTGATGATAGTGGTGATGGTGGCGGTGGTGATGATGATGATGGAGGTCTCACATCTCAAGAAATAGAATCTGGGGAACTGAGAGCGAAAGATCTGTGGGGAGAGACACTCTCGTAAATAGAGACAATCAAGAACATGGCCATTGCACGTACATGTATTGGGGATTGGACTTAGACTGTAAAGACAAAGAAATACTAGAAATAGATCCAGATAAATTATACAGATTTTGTGCTGACATGTGAGAGATGCACGGACCACACAAAGTACCTGTAGGTGGCAGACAATATGCCCAGACTCTGCCAGCCATGTAGCATCCAGTAATGTTTGGATACAGCGCCGAGGAGCGCGTCGTGCAGTTGTAGTAAATGACTCCGTTCAGTGAAAATGGAAACGAACAACACAGCTCAGGAACCAGTTTGAAGGCAGGAGAACTACGACTATCTTAACCAGTGAACAGACACAAACCCATCATTTGTTAACCATCATTGCAATGACAGATATAATTCTACTATCATGCATTGCCAGTTTCGCTATAGTTACCCTACAACCGGTGTTACGGTCATCATCATCGTTTTCCGTATAATTAGCATTATTTACAAACTCCGCAACTGGTTATTCTCTGCCAGTGCCAGTCCAAAGCCTGGATAAAGAAGGAGGGTGACATTAATCATCTTTGATACGGTGACACGAAACGGAGTATCCCCCCTGAAAGCTATCCGGGGGGATAGATTAATTCATCCCCCCGGATGGAATTAATCGGTCTATACTATCCGGAGGGATAAACCATTCTATCCCCTTCTTTGAAAAATGAGCATAATAATTTTTTGTATGCTGTAATCAAAATTTTAAGTGACTCTAATTGTTTTAAGTGTCCTAAGCAATGCTCAGATACAGGCAACTCGAATTTATTTAGTGTCTCTGAGTGTTCTTAAGTGTTTTAAATGTTTTAAGTGCTCTAAAAACAGGGCAAAACAAATTATCTAGTAGGAATAAACATACCTGTTAGTGTCATTGATCAAAACAAAGCAGATTAAAATTAAGTTGCAAAAAAAATACACGCGGAAGCGGTTTTCTCGACTTTTTTAAATTTGGGGGGATACAATTAATACGGGGGATACTCTATTTCGTGACAACGGCAGTGTATGCAACAAGAAGGATATTAGAGGCCTTTCCTTTTGTTGTCATTTTCATCAAACTGTGGTGTGTATTAATGAAATGTCTTCATAGTTACTTAGGGGCCCTATTTAGCGAGATTTCCTCCATTCTATAGTTTGCGTATTTACTAGCATGCATTAATAATTAATTAATTAATTAATAATTTCTGTTTTGCCTGTATGTACAATTATAGCAATCCATATAGCTCTTTAGACGAACCTGTGGAGATGCTTTTGTAATTAATCATTCATTCATTCATTCATTCATTCATTCATTCATTCATTCATTCATTCATTCATTCATTCATTCATAGCATGCTATTCAAAACCTCTTCCAGGTAAAACATTAGGGACTTCCCCAAAGAGAAATACAATAAGCTTAATATGAGTTTGATCGAATATAAATGTCCTCGACCGCTTGCGGGATAGTTGCAAAAGAGATGGATTAATTGGGTCAAGTTGCAGTTTGTAGATCCTATTTAGTTTTAGAAAGTGAAGCACGCAGCGCCTATTGGCAAGATTGTGGTCTATATTTTTGCAGAAATGTGCGGGATGAGGAAAATGTAAAGACACCTGAAACCAGGTATATGTCATACTGAAACACGTGACTTTCTAAGCCTCTAAGATAACAATAACCAAACCGGCAGTGCGCATCTTTTCGCATAGGCAACCGATATAGTTTGTCCATCAATATCAACGTGCAGATAATGATCTCCAAATAAAATTGCTAAGTGGCCAAATAGCGTTAACATTGGATTTAACTGAAGCAACGACAGATCCGCGCAAATAACATTGGGCCAAACATAATCAGCTCTATTGTATCAATCACTCAATCAGTTTTTTTTATCTGGCGTAGCCTATCAGGCACACCAAGGCACATAGGCGGAGACCTGGGCCGAGAATTGGGGGGGGGGGGGACGGAAAGACGCGAGATTTTCGGAAAAAAGGGTGGAAAAATTTTTTCCGCCGCCAAAAAAGTTGATGACCTTTTTTTTTTAGTCATCCGGCCAAATCTCCACGAAATTTTTATATTTTCACCGCCCAAAAAAGTCTTGACGCTCAAACATTGGGGGGGGGGGGGGGGACAAATGCATGGGCCGTCCCCCAACACTTTCATTGGGGGGACCGTCCCCCTGTCCCCCCCTAGGTCTCCGCCGCGGCTAAGGCAGGAATAAGGTTACACAAAGCATCACAAGTAGGCCTATATCACAAATTAATCAGACAATAAACAAAGCGAAAACTTAGTTTGCGAAAGTTAGGCCTATAATTATAGTCTATTAGCCTATAATTAATTATTGGGATTACCACACAGGAATAGATAAGGCAAGATTATTTAGACCCAGTGGTTATAAAATTGAGGATATTAGTGTGATCAGTTAGCACTAGACTTGTTAGGAGTGCGAAGTTAAAGAAAACTCTATAATAAAGAATTGGGACACAAAAAAAGACCCACCAGAAGGCAGAAAACCCCGCTAAATAGGGCCCCTGAGTAACTATGAAGACATTTCATTAATACACACCACAATAATGAAAAATAAATCAAACTGCAAACAGCAGATGAGACAATAATAGAAGTCACACTTATCACGTCAAACCAAGGGGTGGGCAAATCGATCGAACACACAATGCAAGGGGATTACATTTAATATAATTTGATAACTAATTTATTATCAGTTATGGGTAACTATTACCCATTTTCGTAGGTTTATTTTAAGTATGTTGATGCTATAGGAGAGGCCTCTAGGTTTTGTGGCAGACTATTCCATAAAAGTGTACCCCTACACTTTATAGAAAATTTGCGGGAGTTTGTTCTAGGAAATTCAGTTCTTAAAGAAAGAGAACTTCTTGTTTCATATGATTGAAAGTCTAAGCTTGACTTAAACAGGTTAGTGAATTCATTTGGCAGGATATTGTGCAGCGATTTGCAGGCATGAGCGGCCAAACTCCCACTGCGACCCTGGCGCGACCTGCCGAAGTCGATATACATGTACATGTAGATCTTGGGCGCCATTGAAATTGTAGGCTCCTTAGTCCTATTACGAAAACTTTCTCGTTACACTTTGATAACTCTTTAAATCTTTTAACTAAACTCACTAGCCCACTAAAGATGTAATGTAATGTTCCATATGCCTATAATTTTATATTGACAACTTCGGTTTCGTTACGACTTTTTAAAGATTATAAACTACACTTTGTTCTGTGATTCACATAAAACTGATCTTTTCAATTATAATTTCCTTCTTACCAAAAACCGGGACAATTTGGCCATTTTGCCTAAGTCGTCGGGACACCGGGACGTACCACGAAAAACCGGGACATGTCCCGGAAAACCGGGACGTATGGTCACCCTATATTATTATATTCACCTAGCCAGAGTTAGAGTCATTGAGTCTTAGGCCTACCTTTTACAGATGAACATGTTCCATCATATATCGTGTCCTACAGGCAAACAAAAACATATTCGCAATCGTCATTAACTATTGGATAACTGAAGTTTTTACACATTATATGCTACCACTATATCAATGCGCTATAGTTTACTCTCTTCGCCTGACTGATGACCATGATGATATATTGGTAAGAATAGGGCTCGCTATCGTCATAGTTGTTGCGCAACAATACTTTTTCTATAATAATTGTTTACTGGCTTAATAGTATCCAAAATAATTAAGTTAAAAACTGGTGTTGTTTTTTCTTCCATAAAATCTCTGAGAATTTAAAATAGTCTATTGTGGAAACTACTGTTTCTTTAATGTGGCATGCAAGTTATTTTTTCCATTTCATCATCATCTTGCATCAACACTTGAGTTCTCTCTCGTTGCCATGAATGTAGGCCTATATAATAATTATCCAATTAAGCAAAATAATGGATGCAAATGTAGTCCACTATTTGATACACGATGGGTTTTCGCAGACGGCAGAAATTCTGCAAGCTATTTATATTGACGAATAGACTCAGGCGTTCTGGCCATCTATATCTTGATTCTCAGATGGTCGAATCCCTAGCATAGCAACAGGATATCGCTCTGAAGTTCAGAGAAGTCCAAATCAATGAGTGTCATGGTTACGTGTCTCTGTCCACGGCTGAAAGATCCATCATATCAGTTTCGTCAAGAGAAACAACTTCACCGAAGCTGAAAAAGGCTCTGTGAACTTTATCCCACAAATGTTATGCAACCAGTGATATTTTCATTAACGATAAGTAAAATTAGAACTGAAAATATTGATTTTCGTTCAGTGTAACTTTAACTGTAACTGAAATTATTTTGAGAACGAAAACTGAAATAGAACTGAAATTAAGCACAGCGAACGAAAATTAGAATAAAAACGAAAATTAATTTTAGAACGGAAATTAATGAAAATATTTGAAATTTTAATTCATAGCCTTTTCTAAGCAGTTGAGTTTACATCTAAAAGGCGCACATACTTTCTGACTCTTAAAACTTTGGTATTTTTTACTTAGCACGTACTTCCGTGTGCAATTTATTATGGCCTTTTGCATTTGGACTTCTCCTGTAAGTTAATAATTTTCAACATCATAATAAGAATGTGGTTCTGTGAAAATCACTTTGAATAGGCCTACCGGAGTGCAAATATTTTAGTCATGATAGCCTAACTTTGTGCAGCTTGCTCATTTGGCTAAATTAAAAAATCATGTATTGGATTGCTCATATAGGTCTACTGAAACGAAACAGACAAATAGGCCTAGCCTAACCTTGCAGCGCTTGTACCCTAAAACTGACGTTTCTGGATGTTTCTGGTAAACTTTTCAACATTTTAATTTGTCTTCTTCAATGAATAAGCGCACACAGAACGCTAAGAAATATATTCAGGGTTGGCGCGAAACTTTTATGTGACTGATTCTAGTCAGCGGCTTCACCACAGAGAAAGAACATGCGCTGCATAAATGTGCAAAAGAAATAAATGTAACGTGGTCGACCAATTCAATGGAATATGATAAGGGGATGTGATTGGCTATTGTCAACATGTTAGCGGATTGGTCTCACCCAGTGGCGTAGGCAAGGGGGGGGTTTCAGGGGTTAAACCCCCCCATTGGCTCCGAAAAAAAAGATTTTTTAAGGTTATTTTTCCATTTAAGTAAGAAAAAATAGCAAAAAACAGGGTTTTCGGCCATAAACCCCCCCCATGAAAAATTCCTGGCTACGCCACTGATCTCACCCAGCAACTATTGCCAATTAACATTTTCAGGAAATTATACAAACTAGATCTGTAGTTCAAATTGCTTGGTTTTTGTAGCAAAAATTACGCTTAATTATTATTGGAGGGAACGGCGGCAAGTCTACGGCAGCACGGCCCAACTTGCAGAGGATGTTGAAGCTAGCTCCAGCTTTTCAAACTTATAAGAAAATTAAGAGGTATATCGATATTGAAAATGCTCGAACTTGGTTTAATTTGAGGCAAGTTCTAGGCCTATAAAGAAGTAAAACTGAAATTATTTCTATGCAAGAACTGAATTGAGAACTGAAATTATTCGAAAAACTGAATTAGAAGTATAACTGAAATTTTTGGAAGAACTGTAATTGAACTAGAACTGAAATTGAGGACGTCCGAACTGAAATAGAAGTAAAACGAAAAAAGTAAGCATGAAAACTCTTGGTACCAAAAGGAAACGCAGAAGGGACTGTAGAGTCCCGCTGGTTAGGGCCACCCATGCTCAAATACAGACAATAGGCGTTTACAGATTCATTACAATAATCATGACGTCTACAGAAATTTATCTTCTAAATTCCATCGTTATAAATCAAAACTTAACTAAGAAAACTAAACGATCCAATTTAACATCACATACATATTATGCAGGTCTAAACATGATGATGTTAAGCATCAAATCTTAACTTTAAAAATCAATACTAAACTATATAAAGTAAGAAACCAACATCAAACCTTAACTAGGTAACAAAAAGGAGGCACTGAGTAAGCGAAAGGAACAGGAGGTATGAACCCGACTTAACAGCGGGTCAATTAGCCATAGACGTAAATGATGCTTAAATAATTTAAGATTTGGGATACTGCGAAGGCTTAGAGGTATTTTATTCCATTCATGTCACTCAAGTGTATGTCTGAGCCTATGGTAAAGAGATTGGCATGGGACAGCAATAACAATAGAATATTCCGAGGAATAGCCTTTACCATAAATTTACAACTTACGTGCAAGGTGCACAACCTGTAATGCACCCAGTAGAATCATGCAAGTCAAACACGATGGGAAATACACTGAACGCAACCATTATAATCATGGTCATCATCATCAGCAGCATCGTCGTCATCATGATCATGATCATCATTGTCGTAATCATCAACATCATCATGATCATCATCATCATCATCATCGTCGTCGTCGTCGTCATCATAATCATCATCATCATCATCATCATCATCGTCATCGTCATCGTCATCGTCATCGACGTCATCGTCATCGTCGTCGTCGTCGTGTCGTCGTCGTCATCGTCATCGTCATCGTCATCATCATCATCATCATCATCATCATCATCATCATCATCATCATCATCATCATCATCATCACCATCACCATCACCACCACCACCACCACCACCACCACCACAATCGTCGTCGTCGTCGTCATCGTCATCGACATCATCATCATCATCATCATCATCATCATCATCATCATTTTCTTTACCATGAATCAAACCGCATAATTCTATTGTACCAAAACTCCAACTCGTTTAGATGTGAGATTTGCAAACAGACGATCCGTGTAAAAACTTTACGTTAGTTAGGCGTCCTTTTAACCGTATGGCTGGTTAAGGCGCTATAAAAATTGTCGTTATTATTAACATTAGGACCTCATAATTATTTTGTCAGTTCATTTCGCTGTCCGAATGACTTCGCATTATCTAGCATAATGTTTTGAGTGTAAGCTTATTATATCAGCTATTCAAACAATGCTCAACTATTGCTTGCTTCAGCCCTACACGTGGATTGCTAACCTGGAAATATTCGCACGTCGTATTGATCACAAAGTTGATCGGAATGTAGTTGTAGAGCTGACACTGGTTCAGCGCTTTGTTAACGTTGTAACCGGTGCAGTTTGGTTCCCTATGGCACCTCCAGGAACACAAGACAGAGGATGGAACACACGTCGGTTCTGATGATATCTCTTCAATGGGAAAGACCTTCGTTGGGGAATCCATGGCGCATAGAGTGCCTGAGATGGGTATTGCTAGCTTCTGGAAGGTTCCAAGGGTTGATGGAACCATGGGTAGGAAAATGAGGAAGAAAGTGCAGAATGACATGCTCTTCATTGCAGTGAATTGTTGTTGGGTATACTCCAGAAATAGTGCTCGCCGTTTACACTATTTGTTGAATTCCAGAGATTGGTAGAGTAAGGCCTTTGCGTCTCCCAGATTCTTGATGGTCATACTTCAAATAGTACGAATAAGGTCCTTCCTCTTCCTATCACGACCGCTGCAACAAATGTTTTTGCAAAAATATCTTCGGTCAAGCAGTGTTTAATATATGATTCTGTGCAGTTCTGTCTAAAATTGTAATTTCAAGCGACAATTGATTTGCCGAAAACATTTTAATAACAAAATGCACTTGTCATCTAGAATTATGGGCTACAATCCGTTACATGCAAACACAAACAGGCACGGAAACGCCCATGCTGAGAGCGCTGATATGTAATTAGGCCTACTCAGTTTAGTCATTTACGATTACTATTAGGATTAGGGTTCATGGATACACAGGCTACATGTACATGTGTTTGAGCAGCTATTTAAGTCGACAGTTCTGGTTACTGAAACGAGGAAAATCTTAAGTGATCTGGGATAAAGCCTTATCGTTGTTTTCCCTCTTTTGATTTCCACTTTTATATAATCAGCTCAAATCGCAGTACCTTTTTCTGGTAGGCTATATCCTTTTAATTTAAAAAATTAGTTAAAAGAACAATATATATATAAATAAACTATTTACTTAATAGAACAATTCAAATAAAAGAAGAAATGATCACTGTAAAATTTGCAATTCCTTTCAATATCGTTCCAGCATCTCTCAGGCGTGCTCAACATTTGGACACTTAGGCCCATGAGCTTTATTAATATACTCTATAATAGGTGGGCTTCAAAATAAAATTGATGGGCCTACGGGGATTTTCAAAACTTCTCAGTTTAAATTTCATGGTACCAGAAAGACATAGATCACTGGCCACGTCAAACGACGAACTTTTATTTAAAACACTCAAGAGACAACCTGGTGAATATAATTGAAACTGCATGTATGGTTATCGCACTATTCATTTTGATTCAACAATGATATTTAGGGTCTGTCGGTTCTGCGTTCTGGAAAACCTAGAGTCCGCATCAAAGGCCAACAGCAATAGCTGTGATTCGAGCTGTGATTCGCTTTCTCTTATCTACAGGCTCATTCTTTCCCAAATCACATAATCGCATGGGGGGGGGTCATTGCATGATTACGTAGCGCCGAAAATGACCGTTTTCGACCCACCCTGTAACGTTTCGTAAACGTTGCCCTTGACACACCCACCCACCATCCACAGCGTTACGAAACGATTGTTACAGAAAATCAGTTGAGATTTAGGTCTATTATTGACTTAAGTGACCGCGTAATTATAGTTAATATTTTCATAGTGAATTTAGTATTTCCGGGTTGGCTATGTGAACTGATTTTACAGTAGACTACAGGCTTAAAATATATACAGAATGTTTTATTTATATAAATGACAGCCATGCGTGTTCTGCAATTTTCTTAAATTATACCAGAAGAATAAAATTTTGCACTGCTGAAAAGTTTCACTTTCAAGGACTAAATTACTCATTAAAAATTAGGCCAGGCCTAATCAAAATTAAGATGAGCTAATTATTTGCTTAGTCTGGGCACTTCGATAATTATTAATAGAAATATTGCCGAGTTTTGTTGAGCATTAATTCCAAATGTTTGAGATCGTGTCCACTAACCTAAGTAAAACATGCTTCAAAATGGTTCTTCGATGTCAGGAATTCAAGTAGAATAATATTAGACCTGCAGTGGCGGCGACAGGATTTCAGTTTGGGGGGGGGGGGGCGAATTCGCGGGCGAAAATTTTCCGTTTCAGTCCAAAATCTCAAGAAAATGTTCCACTTCTGCCGTCAAAATTTCTGACGACCTTTTTTAGTCATTTGGGTCGAAATCTTCTAAAACGGTCCTTTTTCATATCCGCAAAACTGTCTGGTAAATCTTGTGCTTACCTTTACGCTTCTTTTTTTGGGGAGGGGGGCTAAAGGGGTAGACAAATCACCCAAATATTTCATTTTTACATGAAAAAAATGGATGGCCTTTTTTTAGAGGGGCTTATCCCCCATACCCTCCAGCGCCGCTACTGTAAACCTGCCACGCTGTTCCGTTGGCAAAATTATCACATATCCAAACAATTCGAACAGCAGTTTCCGGTTTGCGAAATGGAAGAACAGAATTGACATGGCATGCAACTTGTGTCTATACTGTTGGATCTTATTCAGATAAATAGACCTACTTTGGTTAAGTTTTAAATCAATGTCACGAAGTTTAAACTCGAATCACATCATGTCTAAAGTGTCATTCGATGGTAATTTAATATTCATTAATAATTTTTTCCATGGCGTTATACATGTAACGTTCAGCTCCCACCACCCACCCACATCCACGTAACGTTTCATGACGTTTTCAAAGACCCCACCCACCCACCCACGCACCCACCCATACAGGCGGCAAATTGACTGTCAGTATTGTTGTTCAGCGAGGAAAGCTGTGTCCATCTCATCAATGTAAAATTTATGGCAAGCAGCGCGGGGCCTCTGAAAGCGCGGGGGGGGGGTCCAAGGCGGCTGCCTCTTTCGCTTTTCTCGTAGGCGTGGTCCGCGTATGATAGGCATTGGGTCAATTTCTCCTTAGACATCGCAATCGATGGGTGATGCTCCTTTCTTTGAGGACAATCAGATTATTGGTCGCTTCTCCACGCACAAAAGAGCAAACATTGGAGAGTAAACCAGAATACATAATGTCTCTTTGTTATTGTTCCGTTTGAGCCTTTATTTTCAATGGAAGAGAATCTGTCAATGAAGAAGTAACCATTTCATCGTCAGGACATTGCGTCTAGCAGTTGACCCAAGTATCAAATTCCCACAAAACACACTCCCAAAACACATGCCATCCCGATTATCTCCTTACAACATAGGCCTATTGATTAATTCGGTTTCAAGACGTCAGTACTCGACAATACGGCGTCGGACAAGCAGTGGCGACCTTACAGGAAGAAGCGCGTAGCAAGAATAAATGCCGAGATGAAAGCCTTTGTCCTGAGCGTTGCCCTACATGTACCACAAAGGCTGCCAGGATATTTGCTCTGCGCTCGCCATTAATCGCCTCAACCCTATTAGTTGTATGTCTGCGGGCACCTTAACACATAAAATTATTTCTGACCTGCATGCAGGGTGTGCCAAAGTAGACCCCCTAGGTTTTTTGCCAATATCTTGACCAAAAGTAAGAATTTCAAAATGAAATTTTACGGGCTTATAGACAATTCATATTTACACACGATGGCAAGATTTTATCAAAATATTTCAAACAGAACAAATGTTATATGACTTTTGGTGAGGCCACCCACCGTTTTTGACGATTCAGCATAGCGTTATACATGAGCATAACGGCCCTGCATCGAAGCAACCCTCAATCTTGATTACGATTTGTATGTAGGGGAGACCGGGGTTATAGTTACAATTTTCACTTTTTTGTAAATTGGCTGTTCCACAGCATCTCAGTTTTCCTAAGACCAAGGGGGTTTAGTACTTCAATACGTTACACAGAAATTGGTCACAGTAGATTGTGTTAATAGTTAATGAATTTTGTGCAATATTGGTGTTAGACAAAGCTACTGGATTGTAACAAATAACCCCGAGAGTGGGGTTACATGTTACATTCCCTGCGGTTGCAATGTTAAACAGGTCGAATTGACATTTTTACAGTACATGTAAGGTGATTATTAAGCAGGAACATCACTAACAATATAAAAGATTATTCAGAACTGATACACCTATGTAAAGTCTGAAGTATTTCAACAGTAGATGAAATAAAAACGACGAAAAAGAAACTGAACTGCTAGTTAAATCAGAAATCAGTTAAATGCCTCTGCTTAGGCTTAGGCTTAGGCCTAGTCAGAAGGCCTAGTCAGAGTTAAAACAGTTGTGGCATACATAATTATGGTTTCCATTAGTGCAATTGCATGTATGTATGAATGTATGTATGTATGTATGTATGTATTTATGTATGTACGTGTATGTATGTATGAATGTATGCATGTATGTATGTATGTATGTATCATGTATGTATGTAGGCCTATGCATGTATGAATGTATGTATGTATGTATGTATGTATGTATGTTTGCATATTTGTATGTATGTATGTATGTTTGTATGTATGTATGTATGTATGTATGTATGTATGTATGTATGTATGTTTGTATGTATGTATGTATGTATGTATGTATGTATGTATGTATGTATGTATGTATGTATGTATGTATGTAGGCAGGTATGTAATTATATATCTGCATAATCGTGTATCTGTGCAATTATGTATCAGTGATATTATGTATTATGTCCATGTATGTATGCAATCGTGTATATGTAATTATGTTTGTTTTGTTTGTTTGTTTTGTTTGTATGTGCACTTGTTATAGCGCCCCTTCAAGCTCTCTCTACTCAGAGGCGCTCCCGAATGCAGAGCGGACACTGCATTGGAGTTTCACGCCGAAGCGCTGAGCAATTGCGAGTGAAGGACTTGCCCAAGGTCCTTACGCGGCGAGGTGGATTCGAACCTCGAACCTTCCGGCTTCAAGGCAGCGACACCACCACTACACCACCGCGTTTAATGTATGAATGCGTACATGTGTGCTATCTATGTGTAATAATACACATAGATTGCACACATAACATATTATAGCCTAGGGTTATATGTTACATATGTAACATATAGCTCCTATAGGCACATCTTCGGAAACAAACAGATTTCACACATACAACAGTCAAGCTATAACTCTAGTAGTATTCTGTTTATAAACACATAGCCTATCACCATGCCAGCAACACGCCGAACATGACAACCGAAGTAGTAAAACTGGCCGCAGAAATTACAAAAGTGCGTACTTACCTTTGAAAAAAAATCAGCTCAAAAATCGTTTTTTTAACCCTAAATTGGTCACGCTGTCAAATAAATCAACAGCTCCGCCACTGTATCTGCAGGATAACTGACAAAAAACTGATACCTGACCTAGATTCCAATAATCTGTCTAACTTCAGACCTATCTCGAACCTAAATAACATTTCCAAGATCCTTGAACGTCTCTTTCTTACTCGCATCAAGAAACATATCGCTTCCTCTTCCAACTTCAGTCCTTTTCAGTCAGCTTATCGAGAAGGCTATTCCACTGAGACTGCCCTTACATCCCCGCTGGACAACATCTTTTCGTCTATTGACAATGGAAAAGCCTGCCTTTCTGTATGTCTTGACCTCAGCGCAGCTTTCGATACCGTAGACCATCAATTACTTCTTTCTAGACTCACGAAAAGCTTCGGTGTCTCTGGTACTGCTTTAAACTGGTTAGCGTCTTATCTGGGTAACAGGAATCAGCAGGTGGGCATCGGTACCGCTCGGTCTGAACCCACTGTTTGCACTGCTGGAGTTCCACAGGGATCTGTCCTTGGGCCTCTATTATTCACCGTCTTTACCTCCCCAATTAATCGCATAGCGAATCATTTTGGTGTCCAATTACAGCAGTACGCGGACGACACTCAGCTCTATATTGCTCTGTCATACACTGATCAGTCCGGTAAACTTAAACTTGAGGAGTGCCTGTCATCTTTATATGCCTGGTTCTGTTTTAATGGTTTGGCTATAAACCCAAACAAGTCTGAGGCAATTTTGTTCGGGTCACGACAACGCTTGCGTTCTTTTCCTTCACTTTCCAGCATCGACCTCGCAGGCTCCGCAGTACCGTTATCAGATTCTGTTAAAACTCTTGGGGTTACCCTGGACAGTATGCTTACTTTTCGGATGCATGTAACTAACCTTTGTAGATCTTGCTTTTATCACATCAGGGCAATGCGCCACATTAGGTCGGCTCTGACTAAGGATATGTCGAAGACTTTAGCTTGCGCCCTTGTCTCCTCTCGCCTTGATTATGCTAATGCGATTTTTGTTGGCATTTCAGACTATGAGCTACATAGGCTGCAACGCATCCAAAATTCTTTAGCTCGGGTTGTGTTGCGTGTCCCACTACGATCAAGTTCCTCAGTTTTACTTCATCAGCTGCATTGGCTTCCTGTCGAGTTTAGGATTAAATTTAAATTGGTCTGTTTAACCTACAAATCCCTCTCTACCGGAACACCTCCCTACCTTCAGTCACTGCTTACTCCTTATATTCCTCCTCGTTGCCTGCGATCATCAAACATGGGTCTTTTAGTTGAACCTCGATGCAGAACTGTTATGGGCTCGCGTGCATTCCATGCCTCTGCTCCCAAAGAATGGAATCTACTTCCACTCTCTCTTCGTTGCTCAAATTCACTCCCTACCTTCAAAAAACGGCTCAAAACTCACTATTTCTCTTTGGCTTTCAAGCACATGGACCTTTAACTGCATCTTCCTCTGGCGGCTAACTATCCGCGCCTCAGATTCACACTTTGGTGTGACCTTGCGCGCGTAATAAATTTATGTAATAATAATAATAAATAACTGTGCGCATGTGCCTGAGCATAGATATACACTACAAATAAGTAAACACCATATATATATATATATATATAATCGTTGTACCATATAACCCATGTAACATACCGCCCCGGTCTCCCCTATGGATGTCTATCAGTTCACTAAGATCTATGCTGATCTCATTTTGTACTCAACAGTAGCTATACTCAAACTTGATTTCCCATTACGCTTTGCAATGTGTAAATTCAATTATTGTGGCGACTGAACGCTATTAGCAGATCTGTGTTCATAGCCATGATATAGTCCATACTGTCATCTGATTTCGCTTTGATTAGTTTAATTAATTGCTGGTTGTCTTACCAAGGTACACGCAACTGTCCTCCCTTCAGTCGATGCCGTAATCGACTGCTAGGCTCATTGCACACCTTCCTCGCCTTTTCAACTTTTGCGACTGTCTAACTGCATTGGATTTCCAATGCTTCTCGAATCCGGTATAAGATCTTGCTCGTGGTCTCCAGAATAATTGAGCAAGAACAGACTTCCAAGAACCATTTGGATCTGATGTGCAAACGCTCGAGTGCAGGACATTTAACCCCTAGACGTACTTATTTTCCCGGATGTATTTCCCCCGGACGGTTACACCCGAACGTTTCCCCTAAAATAGTACAAATTCCTCTTATTCAGAAATATGCTAAAATGATCAGCCCCTCTCCATCGAGCGGACGAACTTGTTTTGTCCTCTTCCGAAAAGTCAGCTCATACTATAAGCTTACTGACGTTATCGATCTATCTCTAGTGCTAATTTTCGTAATTTCATATTCGAATAGTCGCAGGACGAAAGGCCTATAGTTACGATATACTTTCTGTACGGTTTTACATTGTAGAAAACAGCATTTTTTGTGTAAGTGTCTATCTAAAAGTTGACCCATGTTTCTTAGCGTAAACATTATGTCACCGTTTATATAGCTCACGAATATTGACACATACCTTTGGTCGGATGCTGCTGCTGCAACTACTGCGATTACACAAGGTCTGTCTGCGGCATTCTAGTATAGGCCTACAACAACACGTGTCTTATTCTCAGCACAAATCGTTACAAATGAAACTATATGTCTTTGCAATATTTATATATAACCTACAATGACGTATGAATGCTGCTATCTGAGTCTGCCCGAACATGTTCTAATTTTTACCAAAATTGCCCATGGTAGCCAGTAGCGGCGCCAGAGAGGTTAGGAGAGGGCTAAGCCCCCTAACAAACGCCTCCGGTTTTTACATGTAAAAATGAAATATGCCCCTAAAAACTGAAATATATGCATAAGATTCCGATCAAATGACTAAAAAAGTCGTGAGAAATTTTGACGAATGAAAATCGGAAAAAAAAATTTCCGCGAGGATTCAGCCCCCCCAACTGAAATCCTGGCGCCGCCACTGCTGGCCTTATATTTCCAGACTGTATAGTGTGCTAATGTAGCTTACATAGCGTTATTGAAAACATGTTACTTGCTAGAATCGATTTATTGAGAAAAAGAAGAAAGCGCCGATCATCTCGCACGCACAGTGTCGATTATTTCAAAATCAGCACAATAGATTTCTTCAGAAGAAGGGAATGACTGTGGGACTATAGGCGAAGTTAGCTCGGTTGTTGCGCTTGACGGAAATTTTCACCTGTTGCAATAAGCATGTTCGATGACGAAATCAAATTCTGATCCCCATGGAACTGTTCCATGTCGCAAAGTAGCAACCATATCGCCACTGCTGCATACCCGTACATGTATGATTGCTGTTTAAAATTTTATGAACACTTGTGTAGCCTACTGGACATGAAGTGGATATCGGTATACTGTATCGCCTTGGCTGCAGGGAGAATTTCTCGCCATGGGTCCTTGAATCCGTAAAGGGTGATCAATCAAATTTCTTCAACAGCTTTGACAATTCTCCTGATGACTTGACATCATCATCATCTTTCATCCACTTCGGAAAGAGAGAGACGAGGTACGACACAATCTAGATAACCTATAGAAAAACGTCGTATAGTGGAATATATAAATGCGTTTTGCCCTCGGATTAGTCACCAACTGTCTAGGGTTACGCTGCAAAGTTTAAATGCTAAGAGCTTTCCTTTTCTGTTATTGCATCCATACATTCAGAGCATTTATATAACGTCTCTTCAAGAGTCCTGCTCGGTAGTGCTCCAGCCCAGCCACGGCTAAACATAGGAGACCATTGAACAGTCGGCAGGGAACAGGCATATTTTTACGGGACGGCAAGCGCAGCCCAAGTGGGAACACATCCAGGTTGAGAGCTCAACAATCGATAATGCTATGCGTTTTTCTATGATTTCAAGGGGATTCTAAGACAAGATGAGCTTGACGGGAGGCTATCGGTCAGAAGCAGGACGAGAGTGATCCATTGTTATTCTGTAGGAGACGGTCTGACGGCATGAGACGATATAAAGCTGACGTGGCTCGTGTAAGCTGCGACTGAAGCCTCCTTTGTAAGTCGAAATAAGAAAGGCTGCTGACAGGGGATCCCGATCTGGGGAGGCTTTCCTTTAAATTGGGGGACCAGCAAGAATCGAACAATTATCAACTCTGCTGGCAATGCTACGTGGAGCAACTTCTCATTCTTCTCATTTGAAAAACTTGTAGGAGAGAGACAGACAGAGAGACAGGCAGGCAGACAGACACAGGCAGGCAGACAGACAGGCAGACAGACAGACAGGCAGAGAAAGAGAAAGCGAGAGAAAGAGAGAGAGAGCGAGAGAAAGAGTGAGCGAGAGAGAGACAGACAGATGGACAGATTGGCAGACAGGCAGAGAAAGATATAGAGTGAGAGAGAGACAGACAGACAGACAGGCATAGAGAGAGAAAGAGACAGTGAGAGAAAGAGACAGAGAGAGCGAGGGAGAGAGCAACAAGATGCTCACTGATTTGTATTATTTGGTTTATTCTGACAGGAGAATTGGACACAATTAACCCTAGAAGGTGGTAAACCACCCTAGGGAAAACCAAGAAGGTGGTTACCACTCAAGGATTTTGCACCCCAAACTTATGGAATAGCAAAAATCACACTTTTAGTAGCTGTTACAATAAGGGTTCATTTACACACATTTTGAGGTAAAAGACGTGAAGATTCCTTACACTGTTCAAACGTTATGCCCGAAATACCCGAGGTACCAGAGGATGGCGGATACCACACCCTTAGATTATCGACTCTGGTAGCCTATCCATAATTTATTGTTGAGACTTGAGAGAAACAAATTACTCTATTTTATATAGATATTGCAGGGCTATTTCTTGCATATAGACTATATCTTGGCTTTTGATAACTGGAAGTGCTCATAATAAATAAATAAAAAGTGTGAAAGAGGCAATATTTTTGTCACAACGCAGACCGATATTTCAGCGTGAACGTTTGTCAGCTTGAAAAATTATATTACCTGAAACAGATCTGATGTGCAACTGCATACACTACTCTTACGGACAACCCTTTTGACTCAACGCAGCGCTCGTGAATAAGCTAGTGCCCCGCGCTTGGCTTTCGAGTAGTGCCTTATAGATATTTGAGGTTTCCTATACATGGTTGAATTAATAGATAAAGAATAGGCTAGCCTATACGGAAGAATTAAGTATATAATAACAATTTTAAGCAGAATAATAAATCTTTTATATTGAATTGTAATTATAGGCGTAACCCATGATACTACCAGGAATTTCATTGGCTTGCCTAACGGTTCACCAGACTTGACCAAAACCTGTTGACACTTGACACTGGTTGGTTTCTTTCTGTAACTAAAATACTATACGCCGCTGAAGTTTACATGGAGAAAATGGCTTCGAGGCTATTATTTTTTCGGATCAAAATATTGATAGCAAACCACGAAGTGGGATGACGTATGAAAATCTTCAAACCAAAACAAGAAGCGGGATGATTTTTCTGATTTTTTAGTGCAATAAATGCGATGACTGATGCAAATCTAGTTTCCGGGGGTAATCTGAAACCGGTTTCAAGTTACCGGGGGGGGGGGGGGGTGGGGGTAATGTTTAGGAGGGGTAATTTGAAACCTTTACACCGGTATCCGAAGTTCTGCGCATTCATGTCCGGTGTCGCGTGATAGGCCTATTATACGCCCCAACGCTCTAAAGCTATGCTATCCATAATGATTGTAGCGAATAAAGTGGCAGTGTATTTCAAAACATTTTCGGCCAGAGTGATCCGTTGATCGATATTTAAATTCGGCCATTTCAGCGTCAACAAAATAAATTTATGTCAAACGCTTAACACACCGCTTCCCCATTTCTATAGATAGAAAGCAAACATTTTCGACTACATTGTAATTAATGGCCATAAATCCTCTTTACCTAAATGATTTGGATTTACTCAAATTATCTTAACGCATCTAAAAAAAGTCCTCTATTCAATGCCTACTATTCCAGCCAATGCATAAATATTAGGCCCACGTTTCGTGCATGTGCATAATTATACAGAATATGGCACGTGACCTATAAAATAATGAGGCATATATGAATAACATTATACGTCGTTTACGAAATACCTAAAAGAATGGTTGAGCCCAAAGCTGTCTAGGCGATGACATTGTTAGACTGACACGACAAATGAAGTCCAGTCTTCTAAGATAAAAGGTGTTCAAAAGAAAACTTGTGCAAACGAAAGAGAATACGAGAGTATACGCTTTGGATGTGATGTTAAAATATCAAGTCCTTTTCTGCTGTAATGTTGGGCAAAGGCAGCGTCATAAAAGCTTCGTCAATTCCGTTTCATCATCATTCTGCTTCTGGAGACAAATCTGGTGGGAGCGACACCGAAAGTAGTCAAGGTACCCCAGGAATTGTAACCGTCGTAGTATCCGAGAAGGTAAAGATTCTCCGCATTCAGGCCAGACATGCCGCACCAATTCCACCACCAACCGCCACGGGCATTTTGGGCGCAATTACTATTGCCGGTGCAATCCTGATCATTATCAAAGGTGGAGAATTTCATTCCCACCGCCCTGTAGCCTGGGTCGGGGTAGTTGAAAGCGTCGCCGGCGTCTCCCGTGTATCCAGAAGCGTTGAGGACGTAGAAACTGGTCTCGTCGCTAAGCTGAAAGAAATCGTATTCAGCTGAATACCATTTGCGTGTGTCGTTGGACTGCACTTCCACTCTCAGTTTCCAGGTCCCACTGTTCGTCAGACGGTAGAGATTCTCGTTTCCAAACCAGTAGTGGTCTCCACTCGTATCCCCGAAGCCAGCTCTGTAGGAACTCCAATTTCTGTGGAACGCCGAGCTGCCATCAGCAACATGTTTCTGTATGATGAACCATCCGTAGATGAATAATGACGCCAATGGTTGCGTGTTGTTGGGCACGATCACACTGTCGTTGTAGTAGTCGTCCGTGAAACCTAAATTCAGACAAATATTGGTACTCTGTCATTATAAATGGCAATATACACAGTAATTATAAAAGTAGTGCTAATAAAATAACAGATTTACATTATTAATTTTTTATACTTATTATCGACCATCATAAGCAATAGTTGCTGTATAAGAATAGTAAAGATGACAACGTGGTAGGCCTAACTGTAAATGTAGTTTTGGTAGTTGGTGGAATTATTTTTGACATGCATTAAATTCTTTCGAAGTGGCCCAATTACCCTTTGGAAACTTCTTTTGTTTGCTAGTTGGATATAGGACATAATAATAATGGAACTTGTCCAATTGTCCATCTGTTGAATACGGAACTAAATGATTCTCACACAGGTCAGAGAATATGTCTGAAATTCATACTTGTTCTTGCATAGGCATACCATAAAAGACACTATAAACACTTTTTTTATCACATTGATTATCTCCTTAATGTAAGGTGCTTTGAATAGAAATATGCACAGTGGTTAAAAAATATTATAAAATATACAATTTTTTAAAATTCAAATAGATAATCGTCTGACCATGAAGCACTTTTGATAACAAAACTGAACATTTTTTTAAATTTTGTACTGAATATTTTCATGATAGTGGCATTAATGTCTTGAGATTGCCTATCGAAATGACACCGTGAAATGAAATTAGGGACAAACGTGAGATAAGGCCAGATTTGTATAATTGGACAATGGAAAATGGAAATCGATATCAGGATAACGACAAGTAAACCTAAGCTTATGGTACACGGGAACTGGGAAGCATACTAATTTAGCACTGTAGTCAACCCCGTACTGGTGTGCGCATCGAGCAATACACTCTCCTGTCCATTCGTCCCTGTCTATTGCCAGCTTTTCCAGACAACTCCATCTAGGCCTACCTCAAGTCATACTTAAACTTTCAACGATACGCTTATTCAAGGCACGCGTAAATCTCCATAGTTCACAGACAGTCTTGTGAAGAATGCTGGTCACGTGAGCGTCTAAAATAATTATGATGATCTATGACTATGTGCAGGAAGCTGAACTACTTCGGACACATGATCAGCGCAGACAAGCTGCCGGCATTCGTATGTCAGGGCTATCTGGACGGAAAAAGGGCCCGGGGAAGGCCGAGGAGAAGATGGATGGATGACATGGAGGAATGGACGGGGATGGTGATGGCGGACTGTGTGAGGACCGCGAGGAACAGAGAGCAATGGAGGAAGATGGCGTCGTCGACTCTGATCCCCGATCCGCAGCAATGAGGATGGTCACGACGACGACGACGACGACGATGTGCATATCAATGCATTTTCAGTCATTGCTGATCGTCCAGATAGTAGAACTTTCAATTGAACCCGTCCCTCGTTAGGCCCGCAAATACTGACGCCACTGGTTGCGTATTGTTGGGCACGATCACACTGCCGTTGTAGTAGTAGTCGGCTGTGAAACCTAAATAATTAAGACCTCATTCCTCATTCGAAATGTAGATTAAAGGGCTCACCCCGCTAGCATCGAACAATGTATTGCGTCGTGAAACCCATGCTTGCCGCCCGATTGTATTTGCTTTTATGGGCGCAGTGCAAGTCTAATAGCTTTGGACGGCGCCCATAGCGATACCTGAAAGGATCTCAACTGATTTGTACAGGCGTGTGTCTGTTGTACTGTGCACCATTAACCTAATCCCCTCTGTTGTGGCTGTCTGTATGATTAATGAATTTATCCATTGAACCATCCCTTTACGCTATAGGTGCATTTGAACAAGCACAATCGTTGCCTTGCAAATTGCTTCCTTGCGGTGGTCTATAGACCTACCTATCAGACCACGATGGACAACAGAGCGCAAAGATTGCTTCGCGGCGATGTTTCTGAATGAGGACAGTTTTTTTATCCATTAAGATCCATTGTTTTGTTCTGTAAAGCAATCAAGCAAATATTATGTTCCATCCGTGTGCATTTGTGCCACTGTCACCTTGTCGTGTTTCTCTGTTGCATACCTTAACTACGTACCGGTACACAGTTCATTTGTTATGGGCGTCTGAGCAATAAATAATTTATCGTTGAAAGGAGTTCATAATGATGTAGACCTAAGCATTGTCATAACTGTTCACCTGCCGAACAACAGTATCACATAAGAAACGCTTTCGGTGTGCTCAGTGAAGGCAATACCGCATCTTTAGTTACAGAACACATCGCCATCTCTACACAATACACATGACTGCTGATGCCCAGTCTTCCGTTCATGGTCCATCGTCTCAATGGTCTGTTCTATTGGTTGCTTTCTTTCTGATCTGCCATGTTGGATCTTGACAAACCGACTCCGCCTATAGACGCTACAAAGACTTGATTCATTGATGCGACTTGGGACTAGGCACCGGCCGGTTAAACTTGATTTTCGATTACTGGTAGGCTGAGACTGGGTCCTGAGTTGAGGGGGGGGGACGAATGAGCGGTCGAAGGCCGATGTGCCCCTTGCCATCATCGAAATTTGTTTTCAAGTCCACATGCAATGGCAGCATTTTAGGCTGTTATTTTAATGAAATTGTTCATTATTTCCGTGCTGAGTGCTGATAGTCGAGGTTTAAGACTTCAAAAGTGTCCCCTACGGTTGTTGAAATATTTTGTTTTGTTTCTGTAATGGCAACATCTTAAGCTGTTATCGGAAACAAAATCTTATAATTTCATTGATGAAATAAATGGCTAAGACTTCGATAAATGTCCCTCTCGCCATATTGCTTAATTTTTTTGAATTTCCACACTGTATTAAATGGAATCAATTCAAGCTGTCATCTTAAAAATTGCTCATTATGCATTAACAGCGAATAACACTCTAGAATTTGATGACGATATTTTTGCAATATTTATGAATTATTGGTGGAGACACAAGCATCTTCGTTGACGCCACAAATATTTAGGAACCATCCCCTTGCTCCCTCCAAGTCTTCGCCGCCCATGCAATTAGGCTACTCACTGAGATATTCCGTGCTTACGAGTCCCATAATAACGCTTCTACTGTCTATTATTACCTGAGCGTAACACTTGACTGCTCCCTCACGTTCACGGGGTTCATATCTAAACTGACCCGTTAATTAATGCTTCTTTCAATTGAGACGGCTCAACGCCATCAACGATCGATCTCTCCCTCTGTCTTTGCCACCATTATGATTTCATTCACGTGCTTGTCGTTTCACGCCTGGGCTACTGTATCTCATTTCTTACGGACCTCCCAAAACAGCGCCTCCTCGTTCCATCTATCTTATAGTAATATAATAACATTAATATTAGGCTATTACTATTATTATTACTATTATTATTATTATTTGTAGCAGTAGCAATAGTAGTTTGCAGTTGTTAGTAGTGGCAGCAGCAGCAGCAGCAGTATTTGTAGTAGTAGTAGTAGTAGTAGTAGTAGTAGTAGTAGTAGTAGTAGTAGTAGTAGTAGTAGTAGTAGTAGTAGTAGTAGTAGTAGTAGTAGTAGTAGTAGTAGTAGTAGTAGTAGTAGTAGTAGTGGTAGCAGTAGTAGCGGTAGTATATAGGAGCAGGAGTAGTAGAGGCAGCTGAAGAGGCAGCAACAGTAGCAATATTATTATAATAATTGCTCATCATTGTTATCATTGTTGTAATTATTATTATTATTATTATTATTATTATTATTATTATTATTATTATTATTATTATTATTATTATTATTGTCAAGCTATTGTTATTGAAAGGCTACCCCTTTTCCAAAGCGGGCATGGAATTAACGAAAGAGCCCGTGAAGGCCACAGCGTTAAAGCGCTGAATAGTAATTGAGAGTCTTTGGAAGAGGAAGGACGTCTCCCTCAGATCGTCCGACGCCTGCGACAGGTGACGACCTAAATCAGTTAACAAATCAATTCCTCTAGAATTGATGGGACCTAGCGTCTCCAGGGCCAGCGGAATGAAGTCATGTGTAGCTGTGATCGACGTATATTTTTGTTCCTTTCTACAATCTGCTAGTTCTGCTGCTGCTCCTGCAGTGACAGCCGTTGCCTGCAGATAGGAGGGCGCAAGGGTGTCGACCACAGTGGCATCCCATACGAGACATCGGCCCGCTTTCCACGGAATAAGGGTGGTGCCATCCGGTCTCCTCCCGTCCGAACGTAGCATACCTCGTGGTTCTTTGACCGCTGGAAAACCGGCTCTGATGAGGCTCCGGTGGATAAGGTCGTTGATGGCAGCGTGCCTGGCGACGCGACCAAAACCAAGAGCACAGGAGAGGCCGTGTGTTCCTCTAGCGGTGACCAGCGTGCCACAAGCGCAGACGTGAGGTTGACAGATATTGGCTCCTAGACGAAGTCCGACTGCCACTCTGATGGCCTCATCACTGAGTCTGAGGCCGCAGGAAGTGATCGGCAGACAATGAAGCCAGTCGCTGGCGTGCTTGAAGGTAACGGCTTTCAGGCGCGCCTGCTCGCTCTGCTCTGTGGTGGAGAGGTGCAGATCTGAAAGCTCTTTTTCAAGAATCGGGAAGTCCCACTTTGCTTGTATGCGTGAAGGACAGTAATCCTCCAGCGACAAACCAGTTTTTGACAGCCAGAGCGACAAAAGGCTCGTGTAATGTAAATCCGGTTGACTTTCTAACACGGGTAGGATGTTGGACTGAAGCTCGGAGGTGCCCGCGGCCGATGCTAAAAAAGCGGGAAGTGCCAGCGATGACGCCCTTCGAATGCCCAGACCGCCTAAACCGATGGGTAAGGTAGCCTGTTGCCACTGCGTGTCAGTAAAGTCTATGTTCAAGATGATCTGTAAGATGATCTGATTATTATTATTATTATTATTATTATTATTATTATTATTATTATTATTATTATTATTATTATTATTATTATTATTATTATTTTATTTTTTTACCCGAGGTACCTAGGATCCCTCGGGATTTAAAAAAATTACTATTATTATTATTATTATTATTATTATTCAAAAAATTACTATTATTATTATTACTATTATTATTATTATTATTATTATTATTATTATTATTATTATTATTATTATTATTATTATTATTATTATTATTATGATCATCATCATCATCATCATAATTTTTTGCCCCGAGGTATTAGTGTGGTTCACAGATACATGGTAAAAAATAAAGTTCATGCTAAAAACCAGGGCGCCCTCCCAGTTTGTTAGACTTATCAATAGTATTATTGAGACAAAATTTCAGCTTCCTAATCCAACTGGAAGGCGGTGCTCAACGACTGTCTTACTTTGCATGAGTCAATGAAAAGACGTTAATTGTAGAAATAAATGTGTTGAGCATATATTTCAATACAATTGTGCTTTATTTCAAGATAGATGATACATTACTGTAACATGACAATATGTGTGACACTTAAACAATTGGTGAGCTTGAAATATAAAATTTCAGTAGGTTTTAAATATGGAAAATGTCCAAAAATGTCAAAAACATCGTTAAATCCACGAATGTCTATTGTTCTCGTTTTATGACTCCAAGCATACGATGACGTCTACACTGTAGAAGGCTTTGCAAGCACAGTGTCAACAGCATATTTCTTTGTTGATTGAGTGGGGACAGCTTTTCTATTTGCCTCAACCACTTGGAGAAAATACTGCTTTCTTCTTCATCAGTGACGAGTCAGTTTAATTCCTTGAACAACTTCACACTTCTCTCTGCCATGTCGTTTACCACTCTCAATTGCTGACTTCAGCCTCTACCCTGCCGATAATCATCATCGTCAGGCTATTCCACTGGTGTAAGTATAAAAAGGAATCACCAAATTTCAGGCGTGGCAGTAGTGTCAGTGTTCACTGAGTTGCAAACTCGCCCAGGCAATCCCCCTCCTTCTGTATCGCAGCACTACCGTCAACATCCTTTCACTAGGATTTGCAGTCATTTCGTAAAAAATCTTCACCTTATCTGAACCATATCAGGCAGATGGCAGCATAATAGTGTCAGACATTCAGCCTCATCTGAAAGGCACTAAGTATTGATAATTTTCTAGAACATTCATGGCAGCAACGTTGAGCTCCTACACATAATAGTCACCTGAATCAAAAGTCCTATATTAATCAAAATTGACATATCTTGTCCAGGAATTTCAGCAGCAAGAGGATGCCTTTGAGTGAAGGAGGGCACCCAATCACACAAATGGATGAATCTGAGTTTTTCTTTTTCCTTAGATTGAATACTTCATGTTGATTGCTAAATCGTACAATTATTTTGATGGTATGCAGTAACCTGGTCATTCAACGTGCATGGTAAATTGGGCTCTCCAGTTTCTTATTGAGGGCTGACTTCCAAGGCCAACCATTGACACCTCAATGACTTCTTGGTAGTCGTCTCTGAAGTTGACTTCAATTTCAGCAGTCTACTTGAAACTGATCGCTCTCTCATGGGAGGCTTCAGTAGCGGATACGACTTCTAGTACTCGTATGTTGTCACGTGTCACACCATCCCACACAGCTTTAAATCTCTTTAGATTGGATTCTATTTTGGATTAGAAGGACAACAACACAAGATGAAGATTTTGGCTTAAATCAACTCCATCACAATGACGACAGCAGGCCAACCACAGGAGCATTTTACATGTCCTGTTTTCCAGAAAAACGTACACTTCACTAAAACGTCCGGTGTTGTGTCAAAGATCAAGTCTTAGCCATTATCATCGAGTCTCAATAACTTCAGAAGATGATGAGTGACCTTGGATTTAAATTATATCCCGTCATAGAGGGACATTTGGGCATACCAAGGAGTTTAGCGACACCATCACCTGAAACTAGCACTCACAGGCGGTCAACATTTCCAGTGTACTGCAAGTGGTTAATTTGGTACAAATTCGGATCTTACAGCTTCAGCATGCTCCAACTTGGCTTCTTAAGCACTCCATATGAATGGTTTTCCGTGAAAATGGCAGGACAAAAGGATCGCACATAAGCGCTGCAGTAATTGTGACCAACAATCTCAATGCTTCATGATCAGATCACCTGATGTGTTATTGCCATCAAAATGCACTTGTCACTTGATGACTAAACAGCTGTCAAGTAGCTAGCACTGACTGTAATAAGTATGATAGTACAACAGAATCTATTTCAAGTTCATCTACTTGACAAGGGTTGAGGTTTTTTATCAAGCTAAAAGACATCAAGATTTCTTGCTAATACAACTACATGGTAATATTTCGATGCCGTTGAGCACCGCCTTCCAGTTGGACTTGGAAGCTGAAATTTGGTCTCAATAATACTATTGACAGGTCTAACAAACTGAGAGGGCGCCTTGGTATCTAGCTTGAATTTTATTTTTTTGGACCACCCTACCGAGGTATAGGTTAAATAATGCCTGAGGACTTCACTAATGCCTAATATTAAGTCAAAAGTCTGGAAAACCCTATGAAAACCTCTCATTATTGCCATTATTGCTATTATATCGAGCAAGTCTTATAATAGCCCGAGGTCCACGCTCAAGCATATCCCAAGGTAAACTTGAAGTCGTGGTCGGGCTTCTTATCTCACAACGCAAGAAATAGACTCTGGGAGTTTCAGAGAACGATAGAGATACAGGAAGTGAGCGACATCAATAGAGGCAGCCAAAGATACAGATACTGAACATATTGAGGATGGGGCCTGCAGTCTGAACTCTGGAGACAGAAACACCAGAAATGTGCGCAGACAGAGGAATAGTATATATATATTGTAGCCATTAGGTGTCTACGGCCCTTCTACTCTTCCGTACTCTGTCTGTCTTGGGATGCGTGGGTGTATTGAGGGTTGGGCATTGCCTATATAAGCCTTTGCTTTCGTGGCTAACGTCCCTGTTCTGCGGTTGTGGTGATGTGTGAGGCGTGTGGGTTTGATGTCTCTCGTTGAGCGTGTTCCGTCTTCTACGTTGCCGTCTCGCCCTGTTGGCAGTCTGGCCCTTCATCCGTCTTCCTTGGCTTCGTTAGCCGTTGTCTGCTGTGCTGTCGTCCGTACTGCTTCGTCTGGTTTGGTCAACTTTGGTTCTACTAGACGGTAACCTTTGTTATTCGCTGTAAATATTGCTTGTGTGAATAAATCGATCTTATTTTACAAATTTTGGGACCTTATCTTTTTGATAGTCATCCTCGTAGACGGCCGTGAACCTTACAAATGGGGGCCCTCCGTGCTTTTGCTCGTTTTGGGTGTTTTTGGTGAATGTTTGTTGGTGTAATTCCGTTGGGAAATTTCGGATATTTTTTGGTCCGTGTAGTTCGCCGGAATTTTGAGAAATTTGCCGTATTTGTCGGAAATTTTGCGGTGTCGCATTTCGTTTTGGGGGCCTGGGCTATTTGAATTTCGTGCGTTGGCAGAAATTTTGTGCGTTGTTCGCATTTGTGACAGTTTTGAAGTGGACTGTCGTGAGAATTGGGAATTTTGGGGAGAATTTTGGTCTCCGTGGTCTGCGCAGGTAGACTAGTATGGCGTCCTCAGAGGAAGTTATTCTTCTGGAATGGGACGAGATAGTGGATTTGCCGGTGGACGAATTGAGAAAATATTGTGCGACGTTGGGTGAGGACGTTAAAGGGTTAACGAAAGCTCAATTAATGAAGTTGGCTAGAAAAGCGTTGTCGCCTAAACAAGGAAGTGAGGAATGGAAACTTCGGGCGCAAGCGAAGAGAGAGGCCGTTGAATTGGAGCGCCTGAAATTTAAGGAGGACAGAGAATTTGAGTGGGAAGTAGAGAAAGAGAAAATGAAACTGGCGGCGGAGGTGGAGAAAGAGAAATTGAGAATGGCGGCTGAGGCAGAGGAGAAGAAAATGAGAATGGCAGCGGAGGTGGAGGAGAGAAAAATGAGAATGGCAGCTGAGGCAGAGACAGAGAAAATGAGAATGGCAGCTGAGGCAGAGACAGAGAGAATGAGAATGGCAGCTGAGGCAGAGGAGAGGAAAATGAAAATGGAAGCTGAGGCTGAGGAGACGAAAAGGAGATTTGACATAGAGGAGAAACGGATGTCTTTGGAGGTAGACAAACAGAAGTTCGATATTGACTTGCGGACGTTAGAATTAGGAGGTGTGCCAGACCGTCCTGTGCAGCACAAGGAGGATTTTCGTTTTGGGGCGGCAATGAAATTTGTTCCTAAATTTGACCCCTCGGATATTGAACACTATTTTGCGGCGTTCGAACAGGCAATGGCTTTGCATAAAATTCCGATGGAAAAATGGTCATCCCTTTTGCAGCCACAACTAGCAGGAAAGGCGGCAAATGTATTTGCGTCTTTGTCTTTGGAGGATTGTGTGAAATATGATGTTGTTAAATCCACATTACTCACAGCTTATGAACGGATACCGGAGTTCTATCGGAAGAAATTTCGGGGGTTGAAAAAAGAACCACGGGAGACTTTCGCAAATTACGCGTATAGATTGCAGATACCTTTCCAACGTTGGGTAGAGGGTACAAATTCGTGGGATGATTTGGCTAAATTTAAAGAGGTCGTACAGATGGAGCAATTTGTACAAGCGTTGCCGCTAGAAGTACACAAGTGGCTTTTGGACAAAAGTCCTGAGACTGTAGCGAGTGCTGCACGAATGGCAGATGAATACGCTGTTTTGTATATACAGGGGCCGAGTAATTATGCTGGGGGATTCCAAAGGAGTTTTTCTGAGCGTACAAACCGCTTCTCATGTGACGATAGTGAGAAGAGAGACGTGTGGGAGCGTCAGGGATCAGGGTACAAGGAAGGTGTACGCCATGAGTCAAAATGGAGTAAGCGTTCGCCTCAAAGAGGGACGTATGGCTTTAAGCAGCAAAATCGAAAAAATGATGACGTTGAGGGGTTTGGAGAGCAGGTCACGTGTTCATTTTGCAGAATTAGTGGGCATTTGAGGTCCCAATGTCGGAAATTACAACGAAAGGAGGGGCCGGAAATTGAAAATTGGAGGGGTCCGAAACCCGTGGGTTTAGTACAAACTTTGTCGGCGCCTGTTAAGGAACAGAGTTTTCAGAAGCCTATTGAAACTGTCGATAAAATGTATGCTCCTTTCTGTGTGAATGGGTGTGTCATTAATGATTTGAATGAACGCAAGGATGGTGTTTTTCTGAGAGACTCAGGTTGTCTTCAATCTTTAGTATCGGCTGAATGGTTGGATAAACATGATTTTGTGCAGTTAAATGAGACACGCCTTCTGAGAGGTATTTCTGGTCAAATTATGGGGCGCCCTCTTGTGAAAGTGAACGTGGAATGTGCATTTGTGAAAGGCGAGATTCTCTGTTGTACGCTGAGTTCTTTTCCTATGCATGGTGTGCACGTGGTGATTGGTAATGACGTTGCGCTTTCGGGTGATATTGTGGATGTGGCTAATACGACCCGAGCTCAAGCTAAACAATATGCAGAGGAACGCAAGGCGACAGCGAGCGCTGTGGGCAGTGAACCGACGCGTTTGGAGCCGACGATTCTGGGTCAGAGTGCAGAGTCGGTCGATCGGGCTTTATTGACAAATGATTTAATGTGTACGTCTAATGATCAAGCGCATTTAGAGGAAGGTGATTTGGAAGCTTTATTCGAGTCGAATGAAATTGTTGACACTGACTGGCAGGATATCTGTATTCCGAGATCAGAATTAATTAAGAGGCAAAGAAGTTGTCCTGATTTGATTCCAATGTTTGAGCTGGCGGAGAATAAATCGAAGGGCGATGACCGTGTACAACCGTATGAGTTAGTGGAAGGTGTGTTGATACGTCGGTGGGACGACAAGTTAACACCATTTAAGATGGGTGTGTCACAGATTGTGGTTCCACGTCAGTTGAGAATGCAATTGTTGCATGTGGCCCATGATATACCAGCATCGGGTCATCTGGGAACACAGAAGACTTTAGACAGACTGTTGAAGCATTTCTGGTGGCCACTTGTGAATAAGGATGTACGTGAGTACTGTCGTTCATGTGATGTTTGTCAACGGTTGGGTAAAGGTAACAGAAATTATAGAGCGCCTATGGTTAGTGTGCCTGTTATGCAAGAAGTGTTTGAACGTCTCGCGATGGACATCGTTGGTCCTTTAAGTGTTTGTGCCTTAACGGGTAACAGATTTATCTTGACTGTGATTGATTTAGCATCGCATTTCCCATTTGCATTTCCTTTGAAGACGCATACGGCCCAGGATGTTGCGAGATGTTTGTGTGAGGTGTTTACGATGTTCGGTTTTCCGAAAGAACTACTTTCTGATTGTGGGACTGAGTTCATGTCTGATTTGATGCAGGTGTTTGTGCATGAATGTGGCATTGTACAATTGAAGACTAGTCCTTATAGACCACAGACGAATGGTTCGTGTGAAAGATTCCATCGTACCATGAAACATATATGTTGAAAGCGGTGGCTGAAACGTATCCGGGTTCGTGGGATACCATGCTCCCTTGGATTTTGTTTGCGTATAGGGAAGTTCCTGTGCAGGGTACTGGCTTTTCTGCCTTTGACTTAATGTATGGTAGAGATGTGCGTGGAATGCTTCAATTAATGAAAGAGGCATGGTTGTCAAAAGATGTTGCAAATGAAGTATCTGGAAAGAATGTGATTGAATATGTCTTGCAGTTGCGTGAGCGTATGCGTGTTGGGTTGCACATGGCAAGTGAAAATGCTGTTGTTGCTAAGACTAAGTCGAAGCAAATTTATGATAAACATTCGAAGGTTGTGACTTTTGAGGAAGGTGAAAAGGTGCTACTTTTGATTCCATTGGTGGGTAAACCCTTACAGGCCAAGTATTGTGGACCTTATGTGGTATTACGTCGTCTGGGTCCGGTTGATTATTTGGTATGTACGCCGGATAGACGAAAAACGGAACGAGTGGTACATGTGAATTTGATGAAGCGATATGTGGATCGTTTGGATGTGATGCATGATGTATCGAAAGATGATGTGATTGCTTCTGTGTTGTTGGTGGATACGGATGTGAAGGTGACTGAGTTGACTTTAGAGGATAAAGTCTTACAATGTGATGTGTCTGCTGAATGTCGTGATGAATTACGTGATGTTTTGCATGACTTTGCACATGTCTTTAGTAAGTCACCGGGTAAAACTAACATGGTGTCACATAGGAGTGAGTTGGTCGAAGGTGCTCGTTTAATTACGAAAGTTCTGAATGGATTGAATGATTTTTGTGATGCATATCTGGATGATATAATCATTTTCAGTTTGGAATGGTCGGATCATTTGATACACTTGAGGAAGGTGTTGAGTAGGATTGCGGATGCATGTTTGACTTTGAATCTAGCTAAATGTGTATTTGCAAATGCGGAAGTGGATTTTTGGGTCACCACATTGGAGTGGATGGTGTCCAGCCACGGGTAATGAAGGTGGAAGCGGTGTTGCGTTTTCCCAGGCCATGCAATAAGAAGCAGGTGCAATCGTTTCTCGGGCTTGCAGGGTATTATAAGCGTTATTTACCTCATTACTCTGACATTGCTTTGCCGCTGACGGCGTTAACGAAGAAAGGGATTCCTTTTCGATGGAATGAGGAAGCAGAGAGTGCCTTTGTGGATTTGAAATCTCGTCTTGCTTCTCGACCTATTCTTATACCTCCTGACTTTTCTAAACAGTTTTGTGTTGGTGTTGACGCATCTCAATTCTGTGTGGGGCCTGCTTGTTTCAGATACACGAAGAACTGGAGCATCCGATTTGCTACATCAGCAGGAAGCTGCTCGCGCATGAGATTCGATACTCAACCATTGAGAAGGAGGCGTTGGCACTGATGGTCGCGTTACGAGCCTTCAGTGTGTACTTCGGGTCCGCACTGGTCCTTGTGTACACGGATCACAAGCCTCTGCAGTTCATCCGGCAGATGGCTAATAAAAACATGAAGCTCTTGCGTTGGAGTTTGGAGCTGGAGCAGTTCAATCTGGACATTCGGCATCGTCCGGGCAGGTTAAATGTCCTCCCGGATATTCTCAGCCGTCCGTCTCAGTTGTCAGAAGAAAGCAACAGTTCAGTCACTGCCAAAGTAAAAAATAAAGTCGTCACAGTTGTCAAATAAGGACGTCCGTCAATTGAAAGTTTCGAACAGAACACTTCAGTGAGTGTCTTGTCTGCGTGTAGCAGCCACTTTCCAGAAAAAGTTGTGGAAGCTTCATCGCCTTTTCAAGAATGACTCAAGAATTAGGGGTTCTTGTTGGGGGTTCTTGTTGGGGAAATTAGGTTCTCTGTTAGCTTGCAGTGGTTGACACTGTTCTCGTTCGTCTCGTTTGGCTTTGGCCAATGACATGTTAAAATTTTTGGCTCATTTTTGTATACACGTTGAGTGTCCAAAATTTTTTTCGTGTGTTATAGATTAGATGATTTGAACTTTTGAATGACTTTGACTTATATGAACTCTCAGTTACTTATGACGATGCTTTAGTTAGTAGTTTGTGCTGCGTTAGTTGTTGCAATGAATTGCTTAGTACGCTAACTTGTAACGATATAGTGCTTTGCGATTCTTGTTGCTATGAATTTGTAGGCGTAGCGTTTGTTGCTATATTTCGTCGTCCCCTCAGGACTCCTCATGCTTTTGGGAGGGGGATATGTAGCCATTAGGTGTCTACGGCCCTTCTACTCTTCCGTACTCTGTCTGTCTTGGGATGCGTGGGTGTATTGAGGGTTGGGCATTGCCTATATAAGCCTTTGCTTTCGTGGCTAACGTCCCTGTTCTGCGGTTGTGGTGATGTGTGAGGCGTGTGGGTTTGATGTCTCTCGTTGAGCGTGTTCCGTCTTCTACGTTGCCGTCTCGCCCTGTTGGCAGTCTGGCCCTTCATCCGTCTTCCTTGGCTTCGTTAGCCGTTGTCTGCTGTGCTGTCGTCCGTACTGCTTCGTCTGGTTTGGTCAACTTTGGTTCTACTAGACGGTAACCTTTGTTATTCGCTGTAAATATTGCTTGTGTGAATAAATCGATCTTATTTTACAAATTTTGGGACCTTATCTTTTTGATAGTCATCCTCGTAGACGGCCGTGAACCTTACAATATATATATTAATTATATATGTGTGTTTACATTATAGTATTATCAGACATGCGTGTGCCACACAAAGTACCTGTAGGTGGCAGACAATAAGCCCAGATTCCACCGGCCATGAAGCATCCGATATTTTTTGGCTGCGACGACATGGTGTCCTGCGTACAGTTGTAGTAAATGGCTCCGTTCAGCGAAAATGGAAACGAACAACACAGCTCAGGGACCAGTTTGAAGGCAGCCACGTTTTGTGAATCTTAACGAGTCAACAGAAAACAATTCACTATTTTTAGACCATTAAGATCATTACAATCGCCTGATATGTTCCTCACCATTATCAGTTTGGCCACTATGACTCTATTTATCGTCGTTAAAATTATCCTTATCCTTATCGATATATCGTTTTCTGTATAGTTAAAATTGTTTTTGTGGTTGATTTCACTTGCACCATTGCGACCGATATTTTAAAAAATTGTTAACTTTTTTATTCATGCCTTACTAACTGCAACAATTGGCTGCAATTATTTAAAAAAGCTTGATCGATTGCCTAAATTTAGCTTCTATTCGAGAAATATATTAATTTTGAGATACAAATTACACATAGAGATTCAGACCAATGTAAAAATATGAAAACTATATATTTTCCATCCAGGTGCCTCGTGTTCTGAAAAAAGCTTGATCGATTGCCTAAATTTAGCTTCTATTCGAAAAACATATTTGAGAAACATAGAGATAATTATGCAGAACTATGCAAAAATATGCAAGCTATATATATATTTTTTCCATCCAGGTGCCTCGTGTTCTGAAGATAATCCATATGATTAAAAGTGTTTCGTTTATTGTCTATATTATCAACCAATCAAAACTTTCTTATTGCCATGAAGTAGGTAATAATTATGTGAACAAAGTGAATAATATATTATTATGCTCAGACACAGATACGATGGAGGCCCACCAAGGATAACATCGCGCTGTAAGGACGCCAATTTTTGCATCTAGTTATGCACAACGGTAAACAATAATTATAATATCTATATCTATAAGAAAGGACTTGGCTATGTATGTATGTATGTATGTATGTATGTATGTATGTGACTTTGTCCAGAATGCACGCTCACAGTTTTTGAGCTTTTCACTCCAAACCTTCACTACTGTGTAGGTCTCGGCACGAGACGCAAAGGCGAGGGGTTGGCGATTCTCTACCACCATGGGGGCCAGAGTGGGGGCGAAACCCCCAATTTAAAAAAAAGCAGCTACTGATTTGATTTTTTCCCCTAGATAGAGGTTTATCAGAACCCCCCGGCTCAGTGGTTGGAAAATCTCTACCATCATGGGGCCAGGGTGCAAGGGGGGGGGGTGGTTAAAAACACTAATTTTCGCTATCAATTTTCATTCGCTTGCCACGTATAAAAGCTGTGTATTTCACCGTTTTAAAGGTGTCTAACGTTAGCTCTTTTGCAAATACGGATTTCACGGGTCGTTACCGGAAGAGGCGGGGGTGAGGGAGGGTGGGATGGTAGGGGTGGGATGGAGTTGGGGGTTGGCGGGGTGGGGTGTCGAGGGGTGGGGTGGAGGGGTCGGGGAGGGGTGTGGTGGAGGTGGAGGGGTGGGATGGGATGAGGGGTGGGGTGGGATGGCGTAGGGGTCGTGGGGTTGGGGTTTGGGGTGGGGATGGGTGGGGGTGGGTGGTTGGAGGGGATGGGATGGATGGGGGTGGAGTTGGGTGGGGAATGGGTTGGGGGTGGAGGGGTGGGGTGGATGGTTTGGGAGTGGGGTGGGATGGGGTGGGAGGGGTTGGGGTGGAGGGGTGGGTGGGGTGGATGGGGTTGATGGGCTGGGGGTGGGGTGGGATTGGGATAGGAGGGGTTGGGGGTGGAGGGGTGGGGTGGATGTGGAAATTTTCGTGAAACCCAAATTTATCGGGTCGCGTAGCCTACCGGTAGAGGTCGGAGTGTGGCAGGGTGTGGTTGTGGCCGTAGCGGATCGAATCCTAAATTTCCCGGGCAACGCCGGGTATCCCAGCTAGTAACAATATATAAATATAACTTAACTATAGTCAATTATGAGAGTCATCAAAAGAGACAGTTATGATTAGCATTGTGTATGAACAGTAGGCCTATATATAGCCTACATATATATAGACTGCAGGATATGCACCTAACCCGTGAGAAGTACTTAGTCCTACCTGTAACAGATGGACATGTTCCATCATACATGTACATCGTGTCCTGCAAGCAGATAAAAGCAACTTCTGTAAGGATGGTCGTAAGAATTTAGAATGAATCAAAGTCATTGCAATTTGCAAGTAGGCTGGCACTTCAGCCTTTCATACAGCTACTACTACTCATCTATATTCAATGGGAAGCTTAAGAAAAGGACTTATTGTTATTGCTATCAGTTATTTTGGAGAATAGGTAGTTTTCTTTCATTGTTATTAGCCTAGTATTGCTAGGCCTAGTCACAAAAAATACGACACTGCAAAGTAGTAGGCTACAATTGTTCTATCGAGAAGATTCCGGACAATTTTTAACAGTTAACAATAGGGCCTATAGTGGACGTTTCTTGAATGTTAATGAGCATTGATTAATGGTTAAAAAAAGTTGACTTTTGTCGCTAACATCATGCTACACTTGTTTTTTTCTACAGCTGCTATGCATGTCACGTTACACAGCGTCAGAAGTAGGCTATAGTGATTCTATAAAATTTGTGTGCTACACTTCTCCAATCGATAGACTCATTAACTGAAGCCGATTTTTTTAAATGCGATGGACTATTTTTAAAGACGGAAGAGATTCTACCAAGCTATTTCTATTCACGACCAAACTCATGCAGGCGTGCTGCATGGCCATCTATACATTCTGATTCTCTTATGTTCGAAACCTTAACACAAGCGACGGACGCCGCTCTTTTCAGGGCAATGAGTCTCACGTCGCTCTGTTCAGGGCAATGAGTCTCACGCCGTGTAGCAGAATAATATTCCTGTATTGCTCGTCTTAAGAGCCTATCAGATGCGTTTTCAATAAAGCATGCCTGAAATCATTCAAAGCTCATTTATACGCCTGATGATTATGTTCGTCGTTTTTTTCATTGGCCTAATTCTTCAGAAAAAAGTTATCAAATTTGCGCCCTTTTGTCAGGAAGCATCAGTGGCAAAAGTTAGGTCGGCCTAAAGCGTGGTGTGAAGACGAGGATACTTAGATCTGAAATCTGATCTTTATAGCAGGGTGCTAAGACTACATAGATCTAAAATCTGATTTTTAAAGCGTGGTTTTATAACAGAGTAGATCTAAATTTTGATTTTTAAAGCGTGGTGTTAAGACTACACAGATATAAAATCAGTTTTTTAAATATTTTGTCACAATATAGGCTACTTTTGCTTAACGAACAATAATGGAATGTTCCGCGGGATATCTTTTACCACAAGGTGACAATTTTCCAACTGGTTGACTTTTGATTTTCTTTAACGCGAAGTGGGAAATCATGCAAATCAAATACGGTGAGGAATATACTGATCGCAGAAGATATTAATATCATTTCCAGAATGGTGCAGTAGCCGAAGAATAAGAGGAATAGAGGATGACGAAAACATAAATATTCTCCTTTTCGTTTGACATCAGCTTAAACATTATTGCTCTGATTGTAATTATCAGCGTCACAATCAACACATTACTCTTAAATTTATCATCAACATCACCATCTTTAATACTACATAGACATTAGATAATCATTATAGTCTACACGACACCAAAACTCAAGCTCAATGAGAAGCGATGATTGCACAAAGCCAATCAATCTAAATAATCATAGCCTCATGGCTATACTTCTGTCCATTTATCACGTAATCCTAATACACCATAAAATAGAAATGGCTTGCTTGTTTTATTGGCAATACAAAACAAATGTTCAAACAATAACATGCTTCAGCCATAGATATGATTGCGTTTAACGAAAAGATTGCTAACCTGGAAATAGGCGCAAGCTGTGTTGCTGACAAAGTTGATCGGAATGTAGTCATAGAGCTGACACTGGTTCAACGCTACGTTAACGTTGTAACCGGTGCAGTTTGGTTGCATGTAGCACTTCCAGGAACAGAAGACAGACGATGGAACGCATCGCGGAACTGAGGATATCGCTTCAATGGGAAGGACCTTTGCTGGGGAATCTGCGGCGCATGGGAAAAGTGCGGTGAGCGATGCAAGCTTTTGGAAGGTTCCACGAGCTGAAGGGACAATGGAAATTAAAATGAGCAAGAAAATGCAGACTCGTGTTTCCTTCATCGCAATTATACGTTGACAAAATTAGCTAAGAAATAATGGGTGCTATTCACAATATTTACAGGATTCCGGAGATTTATGGAAATTGAGCCTCAGCCTATTTAAATTTGTTGATGATCAGACTTCAGAGAGTCTGAAATCGGTAGGCTACATCCACTTGTTATCACGACACCAGCTGCTGCAACAAAATTCAACATAGCTACACGCACCTTCGGTTAATCAGTGTTTGGTTCATTAGTAATAACGAGCAGTTCCGTTTACATTGAAATTACAAGCAACACCTGATTAGACTAAAGCCACAACGTCGCATGCAGTACGTTTTTAATGACTCAAGTAGAGTCGCAAGTCATAGTCAAAGTATTTCAGAAACCATAACCTTTGGCGAGCCTGAAAATTTCTTGTTCCTACAATTTTTCATGCATCTATTCAACTCAAACTTCTTTTCACTCATGAATGCCCGCAACAATTTTTGCATACGGGGCAAAACACAATCGTCACGTTTAAAAGATTAGCAAGATTCTTGAAAAATGCAAAGTAGGACATCAGGAACATTGGTGTTTTCATAGAGGTTTGTAGCCTAAATGTAAATTCCTCTGTTTTACGTAGTGTAGGATATTATTATAGTAGGCTATAACAGTGCAAGGAAGTTTGTTAAAAAAAACTAAAAGTAGTGCTTAAAAGGTGTCAATTTACAGGGAGGGGCAAATGCCCTTTGCCCATTTAATTTGCATATGTACGGGCGCCCACGCTTTCATTCTCGATTAAGTGTATAATATTCCACACTGAAACGGTTTGTCTAAGCAGGTGTGTAAGCTCCTGCAGTAGCGTAACTCGGAAGAAGTTTAGGTCCATACGGTCTCCATTTACGAATTTTCATTTGGGGTCTTCAATTGGGAGTTTTTATTTGGGGGTTTCATTTGGGGGTTCCAACAGACGTGGTCGCAAAAATACATAGAAAAGGCGCAAGAAGTAGTAGAAAGTTCGGAAATTACCCATTTGGAGAGTATTTGAACCAGGAACCGTCCCTAAAATCAGTGGTGGCGCCAGTGTGGCTAGGGGCTAAACCCCTAAAAACGCCATCCGTCCAGGTTTTTTTTAACGTTTACGTTTGGGCACGTAAAACTTACATATTTCCACCAAATGACTAAAAAGAAAGGTCGCCAGAATTTTTGGCGTATGAGAATGAAAAATTTCCATGAGACATTCGACCGGATGACTAAAAAAAGGTCGTCAGATTTTTTGGCGGATGAAAATGGAAATTTACTCCACTAAGAGCATACATCAGTTCCTTTATGGTCTTCCTTTCAATCAGATAGAGTTCGTAAAAAAAAAACTCTCACTGTTATGGTACCACTAGCTGGGGTACCCGTCGTTGCCCGGGAAATTTAGGATTCGACCAGCTGTAGCAACAACCCCACCACACAACACCCCACCACACTCCGACCACTACCTGTACGCCACCCGTGAAATTTGGGTTTTCGGAAAAATTCCCCCACCCCAATCTCCCATACCCCACACCACTCCCCTCCCCAGCCCAACCCCACCCCACTCCACCCCACTCCCCATCCAACCCACCTCCCCACCCCTCCCCCACACTCCCCACCCCCACCCATCAACACCCGCCCACCACCCTCCCCCTCCCCAAACCCCAACCCACTCTCCACGCCCCACCCACCCCACCCCATCCCCCACCGCCTCCCTAAACCCCACCACCACCCCCACCCCACCCCCATTCCCACCCCCACTCCCACCCCCACCCCCACCCCCACCCCACCCCACACCCTCACCCACCCCATCCCCCACCACCCCACTCCTCCACACCCTCCACCACCCTCCTCACCCCCACCCAACTCCAACCCACCCCTCACCCCACCCGCCACCCCCGACCACACCACACTACACTCCGACCTTCGCAGGTACGCCACCCGTGTAATTTGTGTATTCGGAAAATTCCCCCCACAGCCATTTTTCCACCCCACCCATCCCACCCCACCCACCACCCACCACACCACACTCCAACCTCGACCGGTACGCCACTTGTGAAATTTCGGTTTTCGGGAAAATTTTCTCCCACACCGCCCCCACACCCCCCCAACCCATGCCCCACCCGACCTCTGCGGGCCGAGGTGTGGGCTGAGTAGAGTCGAGGTGGCCCGCGTAAAAATCTGTCCAACTGTGAAACTATGGCAAGGGAATGGAAATTTATAGCGAAAATTAGGGTTTTCGCAACTGCCCACCGTGGTCCCCATGGTGGTAGAGATTCGCCAACACTCCACCGGGTGGCTCTGATGGCCCTCTGTCTATGTACAAAGTTTCAGAGGAATTGCTGAAAAAGTGAAAAAAATTGGGAGTTTCGCTCCCCCACCCTGGCCCCCATGGTGGTAGAGAATCGCCAACCCCTCGTTGGGGTGTCTCATGCCGAGACCTTCACATTAGTGAAGGTTTGGAGTGAAAAGCACAAAACTGTGGAAATGCATCCCGGTCAAACAGACACACAGACAGACAGACATAATCTTCTCTTTATTTATATAGATAGCCTATAGGCAGATACTACAAAATACGCGACAGTTTCGTCGTCCTATATCTCATGTGTACATGTAAAAGCATGCCGACTGTGCTCATTTATTATAGCTGTATACATTATACAATGAGACCCGAAGAATGCATGTGACAGTTAACTCGTTTTGTATTCATAACATAGTACAAAGTAGGCTTACTCGGCGACGACGAGCAAATAGCACAGGGAACATTGCGCTATTATATTCGTAATCGTAATCGTAATCGTAAACTCGAAATTTCTAAAGCGCCACTCGAAAGCCAAGCGCGGGGCACCAGCTTATTCACGAGCGCTGCGTTGAGTTAGAAGGGTTGTCCGTGAGAGTAGTCCGTGGTGGTCCGGGTCGAGTTACCATAAGATCAGGATCAAATGCGTTGAGTTAGAAGGGTTGTCCGTGAGAGTAGTCCGTGGTGGTCAGGGTCGAAATTCCATAGGATCAGAGGGGCGGAACAGCTATTAAGGCGGGTGTCGTTTGGGCCGGGAATTGGAAGGTGGAGGATCAGATGAGACAGGGTAAGAGTTCGTGAAAAGGAGTGTCTTGAGTTTTTAATGAAAAGCCCGAGGTGTGATGGATAGAGGAGCCTGAGGAAGGTGATGGTGTGTGATTAGTAATGATGGCGGATGGACTGAAAAGGATCGGAATTCAGGAGGCAGTTCATTCCAAAGGCGTGGTGCTGAGATGGATATGGCTCGGTTGGAGAACTTGAGATGACTTGTGACCGGCGGTCGAGAAAGTGTAAGGCAGGCGGATGATCGGGTAGAACGGGTAGGTTGGATGGTGAAGAGTTCGCGAAGATAACTTGGCTTAGAGCATTGCAAGGAGTTGTAGGTTAAGGAGAGAACTTTGAAGTGGATTCGCTCTGGGATTTTCAACCAGTGAAGTGATTTGAGGATGGGGGTGATGTGATGATGTCTGGGTGTTCTGGTGACGGCTCTAGCTAGAGAATTTTGAATGAGTTGGAGGCGCTTAAGTTGTGAGGAGTCAAGGCTTAAGAACAGAGAGTTGCAATAGTCAAGTTTTGAGTGGACGATGGACGTCGCAATGGTAGAGGCAGTTTTGAAATCGAGCATGGGTCGGATGCGACGGAGGTCCCGGATGTGCATGAAGCAGGAACGCGATAGGTTGGAGATGTGGTTAGAGAAGGAGAGATGCGAATCAAACATTACACCAAGATTGCGGACAGGAGCATCAGAAGTAAAGGTAAGAGACGAAGAGTTAGTCGATAGGTGTATTGAAGGGTCTGGGATTTTCTTGATTTGGTCAGGAAGTCCAAGAATGATGAACTCTGTTTTGGAGGGGTTGAGGCAGAGGAGGTTGGAAGACATCCATTTAGAGATTAGATTGACCACATTGAGAAGTTGAGCAATGGAGGTGGAAAAAGAGCCTGGGGAGAAGGAAATGAAGAGTTGAGTGTCGTCTGCGTAGAGATGGTGGTCAACAGACGAGGATTTTATGAGATGGCTTAAAGGAGTGGTGTAGAGAATGAAGAGCAACGGACCAAGGACGGAGCCTTGTGGAACGCCACAAGATAGTGGAAGGGGTTGTGAACAGTGACTGGAGGCTTTAACAGAGAAGGATCTGGAAGAGAGATATGACTGGAACCAAAGTAGAGCAGTGCCAGAGACGCCAAAAGAAGAAGAGAGACGGTTAAGAAGAAGATTGTGATCGATGGTGTCGAATGCAGCGGAGATGTCGAGGAGGCAGAGGCAGGAGACTTGTTGATGACTGACGGCAGAAACCAGTTTATTATACAGAGAGACAAGTAGAGTTTCTGTGGAGTGATGTTTAGTGAAGCCTGATTGGTGGGGGTTGAGGAATATATTGATTCGTGCCCTATGACTGCCATCATTAAAGCTAGGCCTACTGCAATTAAAAAAGCAATACCTTTATTTGAGTTGTAATATAAATTGATGTAGCCTAGTAAATCTATTAGGCCTATGTCAATAACTAAATGCAAACTGCAATTGTGTGCTTGCTTGTATAAAAGATTTCCTATGGCAGAACAGACTAACGCATGCAGACTCCATGTAGCGCAATAACGCCATAGGTTTCAAACACAGACATGCATAGAAAATGTATTATGTTTACATGTAGGCCTACACAATACATGGGCAGGCATACACGCACGGAATCGCCCCTGCCCTGATTAGTGCTATATAATTAGTCGATTGCGATTATCAGGATTACGATTATGGTGTCGTTGACGATACGCGGATGCATAATTATGTGTGTATTGGTAGTGGGTGAATCGTCAGTTTATTGTGCCAGGGCTGCTTAGTAAAAGAAGGGGAATTTGAAGCAACCTCGGTTAAGATATATACTATTATATAGCCTATATATATATATAATGGGGATATATCGTTGGGGATATCGTCAGACTCACCGAATATTTTAAATAAAGTATAGACAAATATTATTATTTCCCCTGTTTTTTTCAGGGCCATTGACAGAAATTCCGGGCTCCAGTCACTGGACACAGGAGAAACCAGGTCCCTAGGCTATCTGCAGACTTGTGAGAAATTTAAAAAGCAAAGTTAGCTATTCAGAGGCGCTAAGCGTGAAAGCCCCGATGGAAAATGTTTTCAGGAGAGGCCAGATGTGTAGAGAACTAGAGAGCATAACCAAAATCTTTGAGCGTATAAAGGGAAAGGTCATTGCACGATGAAAGACCCGCATTGGCAGAGGCGCGAGGTTGGGCCATGGCAGTCCTTGTCCGAGTGACAAAGAGATTAAAGCGGTCTAGCGAGAGGAGAGGACGAAGAAACACAGAAGAGGTTCGCTTGCACTTCATAATTATCACAAGGCTACTTGGAAGTCCGTCCTTGCTCAGTTCCAAAGACCGTGAACGAGATCTTATACCGCCACTGTCTTGCAGGCAAGTTGCAGCCGGAGGGTTGCTGGTTCAAATCCACCTCAAACCGCCGCGTAGGGACCCTGAGCAAGATTCGATAAGCATTGGGAAGGCAATGCAGTTCGTCAATCGGAAAAGTTAAAATGCGAAGAAAGAAGGAAGGTCTGAAATGAGCTTAGCCATGGGCGGAGTTGGGTTTCCGTTCTTGGATGGGCTAAAGCATTCTTGGGGGGCTAAACCCGGGAAAAAAAATGCCATTTAAATGCGGCCAAAAATGAATTTGGGTCTTCTTGGGGGAGCTTAGCCCCCTAGCCCCTGATAAACTTCGCCCATGAGCCTAGCTGTCACGTTCGGTATCGACTGAAGGAAGACAATCGTACCTTGGGAAGACCAGTTAGCAACGAGGAATGGAGGACTTGCTTAGGGCCCCCCTACGCGGCGGCTTGGGGTGGATTTGAACCAGCAACCATACGGCTGCAAGACAGCGAACATACCTACTATACCACAATATCAGATGAAAGCATGGACTATGGCTATGATCTGCCAATAGTACTCAGTGCACTGAATTGATACTTTGCAAAAAGTGATGGAAAATTATGTTTAAGTACACGTAGTAGGCTACAAAATGGTATCAACTATGCGTTAGGTCAGTGCTGTCAAACATTTTTAGACATCATGGGCCGGAGAAGCAATAATTATGGAGCCGAGTGCCGCAACAGTAAACTCAGAAGTGGCGGCTACAATTCTTTTTTATAACAATTACCGCGGTAACTCTAATGTAGAATGAATATTATAAATGAGTAGATCTACTAGCATGTTTACACATGCCATGTTTGACATGCTCCGTAATGTTTTAACGCCAAAAAACATTAAGAGAGTTTTAAAGCCTATACCTGCCTTGCACTCAGTTCGTTTTTCAGTTCAACGCCTATAGCTGCAGTCTCTTGGCTCATCTCTATTGAAAGTCTGAGCCGGTTTCCATCATCCTGCTCCGGTTATTAGAAAGACTTGTCGTCAAAACCAGAGTCCTCGGTTTGAGAGACAGTTATTGTTGTCAGTGGAGAAAGAGTTCAAGACATAGCCATTTATCGGTCCTAGACACTCTTCGGTTTTTCCTTCAAGCCCTTTGGACTAGAACCTCTAGAAAGAAACGGTCACAGTCACAGCAGAAATGCTGGAAAAACTCTGTAGACATCTCAGTAACTGACTTCGAGCGAACTGTTTGGGACGGTCTGCATAGTTGAGTACAGGAATAAGAGTTGTTGCAGAGACGATTATTGGTAAGCGCAGAGCACATATTCTATAGCAGCCAAGCTTGTGGTAGTGCGTGGACCATGGCTTCCCATCTCAGCATTGCCCTTGCGCGTCTTGCTGTACGGCAGCCACTGCTTGTCCGACAACGTAATGTCGAATCCTGACGTCACTGAAACTGAATCACTCAATACTGTAAGGAGATAAGCTTCAGGATATGTGTTTTGGGACTGGTTTGTGAGAATTTGATACGTAAGTCCACGCTAGACGCAACGCCATGACAATGAAATGGCTGCTCTGATGGCGGTACCGTTGTCATCAGCTAACAGAAGTTCTCTTCCGTTGAAAATAAAGGGCTCAAAATTAATAGAGCAATAACAAAGAGGTCGTATTTGAGTTTCCTTTCCAATGTTTGCTGTTGTGTGCGTGGAGATGCGACCAATAGTCGGATTGTTACCAGGGAACGCAGCATCGTCCATCGATTGCGATGTCTAAGGAGAAAATCGAGCCAATGCGCAGCGGGCAGTCTTCAGATCAATACTAAGACCACATGGCAATAATGCTAGTGTTTCTGATTACATATTGACTCAACATAGGCATCCACGTGATGTAGACTATAGGTGGTACATCTGTTTATGCTCTAAATTGTCCCTAAAGCAACATAACATGTCGATGAGTAGGCATAGTACAAGTTGCAGTTTAACGTCACTGTGTGACAGCAAAGACCATTAGCGACGCCCTTTTCCGCGCAAGGTCAAATTTGAATTTATTTTTCTGCTGGTTAAATAGGATCTTAGATATGGCCTAGGCCTGTAGCCTATTATAGCTAAGTTTATATCTTTATTGTTTATCTGTCATTTAGCTTATTTTTTCACTATTTAGGCTGTCTTCGATTTTTTCTTTCTTTTCTATTTTTTCGTGTGTTTCATTCAAGGTAATAATGTCGAAAATTCTCTCACTAATCCTATCAGTCACAAATCCTAGAATTAAGAATAAATGCAGTAAGAAAAAGTCAACAAGTGAGCGAGAAGGAGGACAATAAACTTGGAAAAGGCGTGACGATGATTTATTGAGTCCAACTTTTAAGTGACTTGAAACTAGCTTTTGAATTTCCAATGTGACATTGATATTAAAGCGAATCATCTTAGCTTCAGCTCCTAAAACCTGCGACCTCGATCCTCTTCCGTCATTCCTTCTGCAAGAGTTCATCGACGTCTTCCTTCCTTTCCTTACAGTCCTCTGTAACCGCTCTCTTCAAGAGGGAGTTCTTCCTTCGTCGCAGAAGAAGTTCATCCTTGTTCCTGTTCCGAAGCGTGAAGGACTGGACTTGTCAGATCCTGCCAACTTTAGGCCAATTGCGAATGTTTCGTTTCTGTCTAAAGTAATTGAGAAAATTGTTGCTTCTCAATTAACAGCTTATATTGATGTGAACAATTTACTGCCGATTTTTCAATCTGGTTTTCGTAAGGGTCACTCCACGGAAACTCTGTTAGTTCGCCTCCTTTATGATATCTATGGGGCAATTGATAGGTCACAGGTCACCCTTTTAGCACTATTTGATGTGAGTGCGGCTTTCGACACTGTGGATCACGATATCCTTCATAAACGCCTATCAACCTCGTTCGGTCTTTCTGGGAACTTTCTCGACTGGCTTGGCTCCTTCCTTCACGACCGTTCCTTCTCTGTGGTCTACGGGTCCACCAGGACTCCGTGGGTTCCTGCTCCGTATGGCCTGCCCCAGGGTTCTGTCCTGGGCCCACTCCTATATATTATTTATACTGCTGATCTTGGTTCTCTCCTTGCCGCTTCTTCTGTCCTGAGCCAATCCTATGCGGATGACCTGCAAGCGTATTTGCATTGTCTTGCGCCAGCAGCCCTATCCACTGTTAGGGTCATGAGCCGGACAATGGAGGCTTTGGAGGCCTGGATGTCCTCCAATCGCCTTCGGCTAAACTCTACCAAAACTCAATTTATTTGGTTTCGCACACGCCAACAGCTCGCTAAAATTGACCTGGAGGTTCTTGCTCGAGAGTTCCCTCACTTTACCTTCTCTTCCTCTGTCCGGGATCTTGGAGTCACACTGGACCAAGAACTTACTTTTACGCGGCATATCAACCTGCTATGCCGCAGTTGCTACTACCAATTGCGTCAGCTTAGAGTGGTGCTCCGCTCCTTAACCTTCAATGCTGCCTTAACGCTAGTCCATTCTTTTGTCGTCTCTCGTCTGGACTACTGCAGCGCCCTCTATGTGGGTCTTCCGGTGACTCGGGTTGGGTGCTTGGATCGGGTCTTGCGCTCTGCGGCACGCCTTGTTGGTCGCATCCCAAGATTCGGTCATGTTACTGACTATATGCGGGATGTCTTGCATTGGCTCCCTTTTTCACAAAGGATCACTTACCGGATATCTTCCTTGGTTTGGCGCTGTCTCGCGGGTGTGGCCCCTGTCTATTTGCAGGAGCTCTGTTGCTCCACCCTGAACGTCCAGCGCCGTGGCTCTCTCCGCTCTTCTAAACAGGCTCAGCTTCTTGTCCCCCGATCACGCACTTCTATTACACAGAACCGTGCCTTTTCTGTCGTTGGCCCTGCAACCTGGAATGGGCTCCCTGTGGAACTACGCCTTGTGCCTAGAGCCTTTGAGACTACGTTCTACTCTGCTCTTAAAACTATTCTTTTTAACCGTGGTTGGGTCGGGAGCGCTTCTGAGTAGATACTCTTGAAGAAGCGCTATATAAGTGTTTGAAATGAATGAATGAATGAATAAATAAACACCAACAGACGACATGGGCCGCAGAGTTGACCGCTGTATAGCCTAACCGCATTCCAGAAAATAAATGTGTGTGTGTCAGATTTCAAAGCGCTCAACGTATAACCTTCAGAGCCGACATCCATACCTCCCCGTGTGTAGGTAGCTCTCTCATTAGCCTGTCCATTTTCTCAGCTTGGAGTTAGGGTCGGCTAAGCTAGGTTAGCCTAAGCTTGTCTCACTATCCAAATTCTGCGTGCCATCTTGGATCTGCAGCGTTGCAGCTTGTAGCGTTTCTCTCCTTCCTCAAAGTCAGTATTAGGCTATGACAGTAATTTTCACAACGACAAAAATGCAGTGTACTGTCAACTTTTTCATTGAACTCTTTCAATATTATTGTCGACATGCTCTTAAGTTTCTCTCAGGTAAACTCCTCGGTTCTCAGACTCAGGATATGCCTATTATATAGAATCCCGTTTTCTAGTGAATTTCGAAGCCTTATGCAAGCTTCAGGTTCTCCTCACCTATTCCATTAAAAAGCTGTTGCCGAGATTATATATATTATATAATATTAATATATAATTATGTCCGTCTGTCTGTCACGTTCGAGTAGGCCTATTGTAATTAAACGAGGCACCGCAGGAACCTCACTTGTCACACACATGCTCGTATAATCCGGTCATTTGCTGGATAGTAATGGATAACGGTATTGACCTCAACCAGGATGGTAATTTCCGGGGGTTTGAGGTGGCTTGACCCTCGCTAGTCTTTCTTAGGGTCACATGATTAAATCTTCTTTTCACGTTTTTGCAACCCAACTCCATGTGGATCATAGTCTGACCCACAATTATTTTTCTACAATTCTCATACTCCTCTCAACTTCTTTCGGCTCTCAATCCAAAATGAGAGAGACACCAAATTGAGCACGCGGGATCAGGGTCCTAGGGAATCACATATTTGTCTCTGTTTTTGCAATTGCAGAAAATATTGATAAAACTTATTAGGCCTGGAAGTGCCAAGGCCGTAGCCAGGATTTGATTTCGGGGGTGTTTCTTTCCCGCCGAAAAACTGATGACCTTTTTTAGTCATTCGGCCAAAAAATCGTCAGAAAATGTCACCAATTAATTCAATTTTCCATTTCGGCGGGGGGTTTCATGCTTTTATATCATGGTTTTTACATCATGTGCCCGTAAATGCATAATTATTTTTTACATTTTCCATTTGGGGGGGGGGGTGTTCAAACACCCAAAACACCCCATAGCTACGGCCTTGAGGCCTGCTACGAAAAACTAACGATTGTGTTGTTTTTGGTGTGGAAGTTGCCCATAATGGACCAGAATTTATAAAATTCATGATTGACAAGTTTTGATGAACCAAATGGTAGAAAACTCTATGATGCCATGACACTGTTTTATGTAGGCCTACTATTTGACCTACTAATAATAAGTGGATAAGTCTGCAGCGTGATAGATTTTAAATTCGACTGAGAAATCACTGCAGTTAATATAACACGTCAATTTATGTGTCTCATTCATGCGGCATTCATGTTTATTCTGCGAATGAGTTGTATTGCATGTGTTAGGTTTAATGGTTTGCCATCGATTAGTTTTGGTGATCTTGATTGCACGAACGCAAATATACCGGCCTTACAAGGCCAAACAGGGGCCCATACGGAACCTCTGCACACGGGCCCATGAAAAGCTGGCTACGCCACTGGTATAAACATTATGTCACCGACTTAGCATCGAGACATACCTTTGGTCAGATGCTGCTGCTGCTGCTGTTGCTGCGATTCCACAAGGTGTGTGTCTGCGGCACCCTTGTTATGCTCCAGGCATGTTTTATTCCCAGCACAAATCGTTATAATCTAAACTGACAAGCGATCTTCGCAGTATTTATGAATAGCCTACAATGACGTACGAATTTTTCTATCTGAGTTTGCCCGAGCATGTTCTATAATGTCTATGAAAACTGCCCTTGGCAAGCCTATATTTCCAGATTATAGGGTTACATTGTGTCAGCGACGACAAATTATTTGCTCTCTGAATCCGGATCAATCGGAGAAAAGAAGAAAGGGCGTCGGCCTGCCCCGATTATCTCGCAGCACTCATTCCACGTGGTGTCTATTATTTCAAAAACAGTTCAATTGATTTCTTTAGAGGAAGGGAAGAACGAGGTAGACCTGGTTCTGTTGTGGAACTGGGAGAAAAAAAGACAATTATTCACCTGCTATAATAAGCATGGTCGATAACCAAATCACGTTCTGATCTCCATGGAACCGCAACGTAAGAACCTTGTCGCCGTTGCTGAATATGAATGATTGCTGCTTTAGATCTAATGAACATTTTGTATGCATGGCCACGAAGTAGATGGTGTCTCGACTTGGCTGTAGGGAGAATTTCTAGCAGGAGGCAATCAGATTCCTTCATCATTATTGATCTTTCTGTTGATAGGTTGACGTCATCGTCTTTCTAGAAATTCGGGCGGAGAGACGAGGGTACGATCGACGGACGCCCATATTTTTTTATATTATTTAGGCCTATTTATTTGTTTATTTGGTGACCATTAATTTTATCGGAACAATAATACAAACAAGCCACTTAAGCAATTGAAAACAACAAAGGCTGGTTACACAGGAGAACCTAAAGGAGTGGTTATCCCGTTGACCAGGGCCCCTATGAGGCAACCGGCAAAAATACAATGCAGCTTTTCAGCAACAGAAAACATTTTAACTAATGACTTAACTAATGGCTCGACGGAACCACTGAACAGAAACCCAACTAGTCACAGGAAGTGCTATTAAGCAGATATAGGCGAAGTTCGTATTTAAATAGTCTACACAGTGATTCAAAAAAGTAAGCCAAATTGTTTTTCATATAATATTATCTCTGATGCCTGATAACATATAAAACCAGGATTTTCCAAATATTTATAGAATTGGACAAAGAATCATGGACGCCCACACATAGAGGAAAGGGAAGCCACTTGCTCCCCTGGAAAATTGACACCTATGTTTTTAACAACTACTTTTTGGGTTTTTAACAAATTTCTTTGCATTAATGCACCAATTATACGAATGATACAGGTCAGACAGTGAAAGTCAAAATTCTACGTTTAGGGATCTCTATAGAAATAAATATGCTCTAATGATGCACAAAATGAAACTGAGAAATTTGCATAAGAAAATTCTTTGAAAAATACCCGTAGGCCTATTCTTAATTTCCAGCTTTGCATTTTCCAAGCTCTTGCTACTAAAAAAGCTACCCGTGACTATCGTAAAAATGTTGACCACCTTGTAAAAATTTCTGCGGGGCGCCCGCATGCCAAGAATAGGATTCCAAAACTTCATGAGATAAAGTTGAACGGATAAAAAGATATGAATCTTTCAACTTCATATGCCGAAATTTCAGTTTACAAGCAATTTTCTGTTAGATTCAATAAAATGTAGGCCTAAGTAAAACTGGTTTTCATTATGTTTATGGCCTAATAATTAATCAGAATGAAATCTTCCAGATATTTAGAGAATTGAGCCAAGAATAGGATTTCAAAAATGGAGCTAATAAATCGGATGTGTGGAAGAACTTTGCCAAACTTTAGTTGACGATAACTTCGTAGACCCTATTTATTATTGTTGCAATATTCTTGCTAAGAAATTTCATCATTTCCGAAAATGCGGGCCCCAAAACCCGCGAGGATAATCGACGATGCATGCTGTTGCATAATGGCGCCAGCGCCTCCAGGCTTGCATGCAAGCAGGAGGAGGACATTTTGAGCATATTATTTAATTAAATAATCAAACCACACTGTTGGAATCATATTGTTAGTTCAATTCTCTACACATCTGGAAAATTTTAGAATGATTAATTATCAGGCCATAAGGCCATAAAGATAACGAAAACAGTTTGACTTATATTTTTTATTGAATCTAGCAGAAAATTGCTTGTAAACTGAAATTTCGGCATTTGAAGTTGAAAGATTCATATCTTTTTATCCGCTTAACTTTATCTCATGAAATTTTGGAATCCTATTCTTGGTCCAATTCTCTAAATATTTTGAAAATTTTAGCGTGATATAGGATCAGGCATTGGAGATATATGAAAAACAGTTCGGCTTAGTTTTTTTGAATCACGGTGTATATTAGACCGAGCGTTAAAATTTATGATTCCTTTCAGCAGGTCATATCTGTCTGAAACTGGTTTTTCAACTATTCCTGCTTTAAAAAGCTTAACAACTCAAACTTTCAGAACAAAGTTTAATAACACGAATCAGATTTGCGTTTGATATTGACAAATATTAACCCAGATATACATTTAGTAGGCCTTTAGCCTATTTTTCAAATCTGTGCTTGTCAAAACGGCTGAAGGACCATTGCTCATAGGCTGATTGCTCATAGGCTTATTGCTCATAGGCTTATTGCTCATATGGCTTATTGCTCATAGGGTCTATTGCTCATAGGCTCATTGGTCATTATGTCCAAAATAAACGAACTTAGGCCTAGGTTTAAAACAAATATCATCATCATCATTGCGGTCCATGGGCTCAGTGCCCGTTGGTGTCGATCGCATGTTTCACAATACGTCTCCATTTGTCTCTCTCCAGCGCCATTCTGCTAAGTTTGTAGATTTCCAGTTCACACCAGTCCGTGACGTCATCTAGCCATTCTCTGCACGGTCTTCCTCTAACCCCCCTTCCGTCCATCATTCCGAAGATGACCTGTTTGATAAGTCGGTCGTTTTCCATTCTGCATACATGTCCAAAGAAGTTTAGTTTCCTCTCCATTATCAGTTGTTTCATAGATGTAAAAAACGATCAAAGGAAAATAAAAAACGGTAAAAAACGTCGTTTTTTTCGAAATAATAAAAAACGACAAAAAAACGGTAAAAAACGGAAACGGAAAATAATTTGCCTTTGTTACATCTGAAATTTCATTTTCAGCTTACAAACCTTAATTGCTTATGCAATTTTATTAAGAAACTGCAAATAACACAACTTTATTATTAGGCCAAAATAATTGGTATAAGTAACATTAATCTACCACAGTTATTTTTTCTTATAACTTTCGTTTAATAAGAAATTCGGACAAATTAAAGGTATTGAAATCTTTTCAAATTTAAATTGTAGACATAAGTCCACATTATAAGTTTATGCTGATCGACATAACACAATTAAAATCTAACCAGAATCAAAAACCACAGATGTTTACTAAATTAAATATAGTATATTATTTTGTGCTTAAAATTACTGCTTATAAATATTAATAATTATGCCCAAGAATTTTATATCAAAATAGCTCTTACAAATTGCATTTCTTGTAAGGATCTACTACATGTATTTCTCAAAATTATGACTTAAACAATTACATAAAGACCCTATAGTTAGCTGCATCCTTGAGAGTACGGTGAAAACGTATGGAATATCAGACAAAAATTAAATTAAGGACAATAATATTAGACAGTAAATAATAAAATAAAGTTACATAAAAATCGAAAAAAACGATAAAAAACGATGGGAAAAATAAAAAACGAAAAAAACGACGTTTTTTGGGAGAGAATAAAAAACGAAAAAAACCTTTTTTACAACTATGAGTTGTTTTATGTTCTTTGTGTTTCCCACTCTTGCGCGCACTTCCACATTTGTTATCTTTTGCTCCCATCTGATGTGCAGTATCCATCTGTAGCATCTCATTTCAAATGCCAATAGTTTGTTTGTTTCCCTCTTAAAACAAATATACCATTTGATATATCTGAAGTAGTGAACAATCTAGTTGTTAAAAAGTTGAACGCTCTTTATATTTGAACAATTACATCTATAGTTATCAGCGATCAATCTTTTACTTTAACAGTTTCCTTTAAATGTGAGCAATTACATGACCTAGTAATTTTTTCTTTCTATTTCAATCAGTGTTTTCTTTTCTATAACTTCACTCGACTAATTGTAGCAGCATATGAGCAATAAGCCTATGAGCAATAAGCCATATGAGCAATAAGCCATATGAGCAATGAGCCATATGAGCAAAAAGACCTATGAGCAATAGACCCTATGAGCAATAAGCCATATGAGCAATAAGCCTGTGAGCAATCAGCCTATGAGCAATGGTCCATACACCGTCAAAACAATCCAACGGCACTTTATAATTATTAGCCCTTTCTATTAGCGACTCTATTTTCCCCTTTTTGATACGATTACTCGTAAAACAATAAATAACTTTTTAAAGTAACTTACTATTCTAATAGACTAATAGGGTTAGGTCTACACGATTTTCCAACGACTAATAGGACCATTAGTTGTCAACTGCAAGGGTAGTCTGCGGTCGCATTTTTTCTCATCTGACCTCCCTGGGGGGTACGCGAACATTCGATTTTTCCCTGGGGTAGAAACATTGAAACTAAAGTTTGAAAACCGCTGGCCTAGACTCAACCATGAAGCAACCACTCAGCTTAGTATGCTGATACAACGCCGTGAAGTCCTGCGTGCAGCTGTAGTAAATGACTCAGGAACCAAATACATGTGCCAAATATAGCCCCAGTCCGGTTTTGTTGGCAATTATTCCGGCAACTAGTTGCCAACTGCGAATATCGCTCGTGATCAACATGGTCGTCACATAGTCACTTACATGTACACCAACGGAAAATTATTACCCGTTGCCGTCAAAAGCAAATAAAAATTACAAGGAGACTAGAGACCAATAGTAAACTGCAGCCTCGACTTTTTCACATTTCCTTCTGGAGTTGCGCTTTACGCTTACCCAATGAGAATATCACCACTATTATATAAAAGGAGTCAATTCCAATAATTATTGTAGCGAATAAAGTGGCAGTGTGTTTCAAAACACTCTCAGCAAGAGTGATTGGTTCATCAAAATTCAGGTTCGTCCGTTCAGCTTCAGCAAACATAAACTTCATCATGTAAAACACACCGCATCCCAATCCCTACTCATTGATAGAAATCAGTCATGTCTGAATACATCACGAGTTACAAATGGCTTTAGTATCAACTCTCTTTTACTAAAACCAATGTTATGGATTCATTCCATTTATTTTACAGCATCTAAAGAAGTCATAGCATGTTAGGCCTACGTTTAGTGCAATTGTGCATAGAATAATTATGTCGTTTGACCTAATCTATGCATAACGTACAGCGTTGACCAAGAACTGCGGTAAGCTTACTTAAAAGAATAATTATGTGTGAGTCGACGTACGGTTGTTTAGATGATGAAAGACTATAATTATAGTCTCAAACGAAAAATGATGTTCAACCTTCTACGTTAAAAAGGTGTTCAAAAGAAATCCGTTATTAACGAATGCGGGTATAGGCCTTGGATGTGATGTGACAAGAGTGGCCTTCTGCTGTAATGTTGGGCAAAGACAGCATCATAGACCTATTGAGTTGAAAACGACTGGGATAGCCTATAGGCCTTGGATGTGATGAGACATGATTGCAAGAGTGGCCTTCTGCTGAAATGTTGGACAAAGGCAGCATCATAGGCCTATTGAGTTAAACCTCAATTCCGTTTCATCATCATTCTGCTTCTGGAGACATATTTGGTGCTGTTAGGCATGGTAATCCAAGCATTGTATCCGGCGCTGTGCGCATTCAAGCCAGACACGCCACAGTAGTTCCACCACCAGCCGCCAATGCCAACGAGAGCGCAATTAGTGGAGCCTGTAGCATCGTTATCGTTGTCAAACGTCGAGAATTTCATTCCCGACGCCTTATAGCCAGAGGTTTTGTGGTTTATGGAGTCGCCGGCGTCTCCCATGTATCCAGAGGCGTTGAGGACGTAGAAACTGGCTTCGTCGCTCAGCTGAAAGAAATCGTATTCAGCTGAATACCATTTTCCAGTGTCATTTGACTCCACTTCCACTCTCAGTTTAAAGTTTCCAGTTGACGTCAGGCGGTAGAGATTCTCGTTTCCGAACCAGAAATGTTCTCCTCCTGGATCTCCGAAGCCGGCTCTGTAGTTATTCCAGGTCCTGTTGAAAAACATGCTGTCGTCAAGGACGTGTTTCTGGATGATGAACCATCCGTAGATGAAGACTGTCGCCACTGGTTTCACGTTCCTTGGTACAATCACACTGCCGTTGTAGTATTCGGCAGTAAAGCCTAAATGAAGACAATGCTATTACATAATGCAATGTCACGAAATACAATGCATAGGCTAATCATGGGCCCCATGAAGATGTCTATTCTGGGCTTTTATTGCTCCAAGATTAAATTGCCACACGAAAGAAAGCTCAATGATGACCAATGGTAATCACGTGAAATGTTTAAACCCTAGAATGCCTAGATCATGATAAAAGGAGCAATGACATTCCAGACCCGTGCACATTTCAAGGCAATTCATTAGATGGGAGGAATAGGCATTCAGGAATATTTTTTCTCTATTACCATCAATGAAAACAACAATTAATTATATTATAGCGGAAATGATATTGATATAGACCAAACTGTGAAAACAATAATAATGCCTACACTCAGCATCGTGTGTCGTCGGCAAGAGCAGTTGACGTTAAACTGCAAATACCATCACCACCACCAGGTGTAGGAATTGTAGAGGTACTCATCGTCGTCGTGGATCTATATTAATTGTAGTCAGGAAGTGGTGACGCGGACATCGAATGGCAGGGACTAAAGAACAGCATGACCAAGGTTGCGGGTGAGGTGCTAGGTGAGAGGGGAAACATCAGGAAAGAATTGATAACTGGAAAACACTTGGAATTAGTGAGGATAGGCCTATAAAGTCTGTTAGACTGAATGGTGACCCATCTCTCTGTGAGTCATTGGACGGGCTAAGAAGGAATGCACTCAGAAAGGACAGGAGAAGGCGGGTCGATGAAATTGCCACAGGCCGAAAATCTTGCAGAGGCACAAGAACCGTGATGCTTATTATGACTTCATCAGGTGGCTCCAAGTCTTGGGGTAGCCAGCCATAGGTCATTCATGTATAGGCGCAGGTCAGCGGCCATGTTGGTTGTTTATTAGACCACTCCGTCATTTCGGTGGATTATTTCAACTTTATGCAGAATTCGCGCAGTAATTTTACACACGTTGGAGTTTACTGGTTCTAGGTTCGTGTACCGAACTTATTCGTCGGGTTCCTCAAGGATTTTGCGTTGGAAGGGATTTTGTTCGCAAGTCGTCTTGTGTCGCCCACGTGTTTACGTTAGACGCCTCTTGATGCACACGGTCGAGCTCAACCATCAAGACCGTGCGGCTTCACCGCTGTTGTCTGGTGTTTACATCTCGCCGAAGGACGGTTCACGCAGGTCAGTGGAGTTAACTCGATCGGATGTTGTCTCTGGTGGCGTTCAAAACTACCGACCGACAAGCGACAAATGCCTTCTACTGTGCAGACCTTGTGCCTGACGATTGGCCGGACGCGCGCATCATCTTCAACCAGCGAGGAGCTTCAGTTTCGTCAGCGTTTCGTGTTTGCGAGCCCTGTCACCTGTCGCCGCTCTACTCTATTGATGCAACCTGTACCAGAGACTCTGAACATTCACACCATCTGAAAGCTGTTGACGGGATTCCGTTGGATGATTCTACGTGTCTGATGACTGTTTCCGGCTCACTGTGACTTATTTTGCTAATTGATGAAATTTTCTTGTTGTTATGACACTTAACATCATTTCGGCTAGTTAGCGCAGAGAGCGCCTCTGAGTAGGTTTCTTGAAGAGGCGCTATATAAATACTTGAAATAATAATAATAATAATAATAATAATAATAATAATAATAATAATAATAATAATAATAATTCAGGGATGCTAATGAATGCCTTCTTGTGGACAGGACGGCGCAACTGGAAAGGTGGTCGGATTACTTCAGAGGACTTCTTTCCGGGTCCCACCGACTGCCCACCTGGTCGAACTGGACCGTGTTGCGGACGAGGCGGAAACCGATTTAAATATTGATGTGGAGTCCCCGCAGTTGTCGGAAAATATGTCGGCCGTGAATAGGATGAAGAGCAATAAAGCTGTTGCAATATTGTCGCAGAAATGGTAAGGGCGGGAGGAGTGACATCTCTGGTCTCGTTACACCGCCTCTTTGTCAGTGTTTGGGAACATGAACTGATCCTGGAGGACTGAAGGGTCGGAATTGCAATTCCCATCTATAATGGCAAAGGATCCCGGGCTGAGTGTGGTAATCATACAGGCGTGTCACTCCTGTTGGTTCTGGGGAAGGTTTTTGCACGCAATATGGGAAGCCCTTTTCGGTGTTTTTCTACAACGGTGAAGGATTTCTTATGGAGCAGAGGGTGGTACTGTGGTAATTCAAATGCATGCCCTCTTTCTCGTAAGTTGAATTTATGTAGGTGCTTTGAGGGCAGCATATTGATGAAGACAGTAATGGGATACTGAATAGTGAATAGTCTACTCCTATAAAATGTCGACTAAATTTCGTTTGTACACTGATAGGATTAGGCTATAAATACAACTAAAAGGTTGAAGCGTTTTAATACATGCAATTCGCGAGCTGTCAAGCAGATGGCAGTCTCGTTTCCAGAAAATAGAAACTCAATTTTTGTATTTTCTGCCTCGACAGTATATACAATTATATATGTATAGGCCTACATATGCAGTGCTCTTATTCATATTCAAAATTAAATTGTGCTACAAAAATCTATAGATATAGATTCACGTAAATAAGTACGAGTAGAGTCTAATATTGATAATAAAAGACGCATACAGCAATGTACTTTTTTGGCATCTTAGAATCCTTTGAGGAGCCCAAATGTTCTTTACAAAATGTGAAATTTTAAGCTATCTTCCATCAATGACACTTTTTGGCTGGTGAGACTTTGCATTTTCAAAAGTATTTAAGTACGGTAACTTTATTGTAGGACACGCTGTGTACTGTACATGTAGAATTGTAGGCTAATTAGAGACAACCAAAGATATATGCATTGCATGCAATAGGTTTAGGGTTTAGACTGTAGAGGCAAATAAATACAAGAAATGGACGCAGATAAATATGTATATATGTACATAGAGAGACACGTTTGCCATATACGGTACCTGCAGGTGACTGACAGTAGGCCCAGACTTTGCCGGCCATGAGGCATCCAAAACTGTTTGGATACAACGCTGCGGGTCTCTGCATACAGCTGTAGTAAATGACTCCGTTCAGTGAAAATGGAAAGGAACAACACAGCTCAGGAACCAGCTTGAAGACAGCCGTGCTGGGTGGAGCTAAACCAGTTTGCAAATAATATAAATATTAGCACATGTACAACATTTAGTTCAATCGCCTACATGCATAATAATTATTTTCGCTTGTAGTTTCGATATAATTATGGCCACCTTATTATTATTATTATTATTATTATTATTATTATTATTATTATTATTATTATTATTATTATTATTATTATTATTATTATTATTATTATTATTATTATTATTGTTGTTATTATTATTATTATTATTATTATTATTATTATTATTATTATTATTATTATTATTATTATTATTATTATTATTATTATTGTTGTTGTTGTTATTATTATTATTTCGATGTAGTTTTCACATATCAGTTACAGTTTTCTTAGGGCAGCCGGACCATGGCCCCGGGCAATCCAGATAAGGTACCCTGGTAGGCAACTGCGTTGAAACGTTGGATCGTAATTGATATACTCTGGAAAAGATATCCTGTTTCGCGCAAATCTCCAGAAATCCTCGACAGCCGGCGACCGATCTCGGACACAAAGGCGAGACCCTCGTTGTTGATGGGGCCCATTGTTTCCACGGCTAACGGGACGAAAAGGTATGTCCTTTGGAGGTCCAAATATTTGGTAAGCTTCCTTGTGGCGGCTTTCTCCGCCGCTCTCCCGGCTTCGGACGCGTTTTCGAGAACGTACGAGGCGGCTACCGTGTCCACCACGGTCGCGTCCCAAATTAACGCTCGCCCGTTACTCCAGGGGATTAGAGTCTGGCCGTCCGGTCTTTTCCCGTCCGACCTGGCGAGGCCCGACGGCTCCTTGATTGCCGGAGCTCCGGCTCTATTAAGACTTCGGTAGACAAGGTCGTTGTATTATTATTATTATTATTATTATTATTATTATTATTATTATTATTATTATTATTATTATTATTATTATTATTATTATTATTATTATTATTATTATTATTATACATCTTTATTGTTTCGACAAATATTGCAAACAATCAAACAGTCAAACAGTGCAACAGCTGTGTGCATTTGGGCGAGTCCAACCACCCTCATCCATGTCAATTAAGGGCTTAATAAATGAACCTGTGAAAGCCACAGCATTATAGCGTTGAATAGTCATAGAAATACGTTGAAACAAGAAACTTGATTCTCGGGGATCCCCGGTTGCTTGTGTTAGACGCCGGCCCAAATCTGAGATGAAGTCTTGGCCTTTGTCGTTGATTGGGCCTAGGGTTTCCAAAGCCACCGTATTATTATTATTATTATTATTATTATTATTATTATTATTATTATTATTATTATTATTAGTTTATAATTACAATAACTATTGTAATCTTTTCGCTTTTCTTTTAAATTATACTATAAGTCATTCGTATCGCACTGCTGTTACAGGAATCTTGCGATTATAATTATGCGAACCCATGCATTTGCTTCCAAGTAGCCTACTTACGTGTAGGCATACAATTCATATATTATAAATTTGTACGTGCATACTTTTATGGATATTCTCCTCCTTCTCCTTCTCCTCCTCGTCGTCCTCTTCCTCTTCCTCCTCCTCCTCCTCCTCCTCCTCCTCCTCCTCCATCTCCTCCTCCTCCTCCTCCTTCCCCACCACTTTCTCACCTCATCGCAGGCATCCCCGCGCCAATCCTCAATCTCGCTAGGGATCTAGATGATCCACCTACCTCATTTACACGTTCAACTATAGTTACGGATATTTATGTATTTTACCTTGACCCTCACCGCTTCATCTGTTATTTGAGGCTATAAAAGGCACCACTGTCCACACTCTGACAGTGCCAGTCCCAAGCCTGGATAAAGGAGGAGGGCGACACCAATCATCTTTGTTACGGAACAGTGCCGTTAAGCAGCAACAAGCCAACGACAGCTGGACAATGGCAATGCCAGACTCAAGCTATGAGAAGGGCGGCGCTAGTCATTCTTGATATGGCACATTGTTGCTAAGCAGCAACATGCAAAAAGAAATGTCTGCATGGGTAATTCAACCGTACAGAGGTAAGCAGTGTTTTGAGTTGACAGAAGACAGTTCTGATAAATCTATTCCGCGAGTCAGCTTGATTCAGCGAACATAGTGTGACATTGTTCGAAATAATACTTGTGTATTAGCAGAACAGATGTTGTATCAGTTCAAGAGGCATAGTCAGATATGAGACGTGAACCACCCAAGGAGAAGATTCCGAGTTACGCTTTGTCAGTGCGTTACGGAAAAATAATTAATCTTGTTTTGGAATGATGTGAAGAGATCTACAACCAATTGAATATGACACTGGAATATGTCCTACACGGCTCTAATGTCGGATGGAGCTAAACCAGCCAAGCAGTATTTATTTTGTTTGTCTTTGTTATTTCTATAATTTACTATTATTTCTGTGTTTTATTTTACAGTTTTTTTTATATGTAACCGGGTGCGGTGTGTCACCAGGAATTGTCTGATTTTAAATTAAACGAATATCAATCAAGTAACGCATCAGCACCAGCGACTTGTCTTTGCAAATGCATGCAACCGATGTACGACTTGATGTTCACGAGGATTCGTGGAACGAGACTGAAAGATTAGAAATGGAAAAGACAGCAGGAGAAGATTCGAAGCTGGATGTGCAAACCAACATTGCTGCATGGAAGAACCTCATCATATAAATCTTGATATTATATTGTACTCCCATATACAAATAACTTAGTTTTTATGTGACGAAGTACACGTAGATTTTCTGTTTCAATATTCCATTATCCAGGACTCACCGCAGTTCAGTTCTAACCCAATGAATTATTTTATGATGTCATATTCATATTATTAAATCTTAACTTCGACACCTAAAGGCAATCACCATACAACGATGCTGCTTGCCTAACGATAACCTGTGAATAAATAACTTTTTTTAAACTTACCTTTGTTCCAGTTAAATGGGTCTATTATCCATATGATCAAATCAAGCGATATGTCAAAACGCACTTTTGGATATTTTCCATAATATGCTTTTATGATTTTTTTAGCAATAGCCTAGGCTGCCTATGCGTATGAATTTCGCAGCAAATTAATCTATCCTGTATCAATATAATTTAGTCCTACCTTCAGCGAAAGGACATGTTCCATCATAGCTCGTGTCCTACAAAAACACAGAAACAACAGTTACTGCTAACGTTTTGAAAATTAAATAGCAGTTATCACAGCTACACGAATGCAGCCTTTGCCATTATACAGTGACACTTCTACCACCACCCCACAACAACTATCGCGCTACAATATGCCATTATGACGAATCATTTAATAGGAATCATTGTTATCGCGTTTGTTTATTATTTGCTATATTATAATAATTGTTTGGACAGCAAAAACTTCTTTTTTTTAATCAGATAAAGAAGATAATATGAAATCAGCATATGAAATGGTTGGTTCTGCATAGTTCTGGAATGTCATGATACGTCTACACTTAATAGGCCTATATGGCTAAAAGCTTTTTCTTTAGAATTATAATAATCGTGTTTAGCTGTGTACTAACCAGCGTAAAGTATACATCATTTACAAGGTATTAATTTACCAATTGACGTAATCTGCAGTGTTAATCGGGGCGCGTTTTGCAGGCATATTTGCAGAGATTGCTCGTTAACAGTTTTGTCCTGTGCGTTGACAAATTGTGTATTTAAGCGTATTAGGCTACTACACTCGTGTGAATCACGAGCATTGCTTATCACAAAATGTTAATTAACCGAATCGGAAATGGTTTGGAAGTTGATCATTCAAAGGGACCTTAACACAGTCGTCGGCGCGCTTTTAACGGGCATACTTTGCAGTTACGGCGCGCTCCTTAAGACGTTTTTCCATCAAAACATCCGATCGTGTCATGCTGCACAGCATTGTAGCATTGATTCTACAGTATACTGTGTATAACGGGTGCTTCAACTCTCCTATACGACGACGATTCTTCTCCTTCGACAACTTTCGATCGATAGATTGATAAACGAGTGACGAAAGATATTTCTACAGCTTTGCTTTGATTGATCATCAGCCTGAGTCGTTGTTTATTTCGTCACACTTCTCCGTTGGAAATCGATCGTCGGCGGTTCAAATGAGAATTTTTGTAGGTGAATAGAATAATTCTATGTTTGGAGGCGCTTCTCTGCTGTTATATATATATATATATATATATATATATATATATAGCCTATATACAAACAACGGTGGAGAACCTGTGGTATATATATATATATATATATATATATATATATATATTAGCGGAGATGCTTCCGATAATGCTCTTGAGTGCTAAAGTATCCTATCTTTTCCCGCTCAGCAGATACGGATAGTGCTCAGGACGCGAGCACTATACGTTTCCCCAAACTGTAGGTCTCGGGAGACAGCCAAATTTAGAAAATCGGTTGGCAATCGGTTGCCAGCTGTCCTATCCCCTAGTACCTAACTGGGCTGAGCTTAATCTGCCCCCAGCGAATTTTAGTTAATTATTGAATTTTTGGGTCTATATGTTCAATCGTCTAAATTCCGTCCTTTAGTGCTCACACAAATTTTCACCTATAAATTAAAATCTACGAGTCTTGTTTTCAAAACAAATTGGCTAATATTATTTCTCAACAAAATGAAGCAGCCTGTTGAATTTGACACGAATTTACAGCGTATTTTGGTCAAAATCAACAAATGGTGGTTTTTGGTCACCAAGTAAAAAAGATAGACGAATCTCGAACATATATAGAATCTCGCGCTTAGTCTCGCGAGATTTGGAATCCCAATTCGACAGATGAGGTAACCAAGGTCCGCCATTTGTATTCGTTCTCTAAGGGAGTGTTGGGAATAGGAGAAAAAGGTTTTAAATTATATTTTGTACGATTTATTATTAACACTTACAGGGATTTATTAAGTAGACGGAATTTGCGAAATCTTTGGGTCAACGCGTAAGTCTCAGGAATTTTGATTTTTGTCAGTTTTAGTAAAGAAAATGACCAAGCGGCGTTGTGCATGTCTTTGCACATACGCCACGTTAATCTGTCAATTGGGTAAAAGAAAAATAGGCCTACAGGACTGCTTATCACAAACAGTAAACTTCTAATAATACGGCACATATATGGGTTTAACCGCTGACGGCGGGAAAAAACTCCCGAAACCCATATTCAAAAAAATTATGATTAATTGCCGGAACCCCAAAACACATGCAGGCATACACTCAATCCAACGATTTTTAGACACTAAACTGTGCAACACTAGCACGACCATTATGTGATTTATTTAATTTAACTCTGAATAGTTTTCTTTAGTTCGGCCTGTTTATAAACGCTGTCCAAAAATCTTTCCAGGAAATTGAACTTTTGTGTAATTATTGGCATATCATTGTTTCGGGCTGAAACTTAACCTTAATTTACGTTGCTTAATTTTTTTAAATTGTCAATTTACAATGGAAGCTCGATTGATGAAAATAATTGTTCAATTTATTAGAAATTGTATTGATGAAACTAATTATTTGCTTGCATAGAAAATGGATTGGTGGAATAATTATCTGCGCAACTTCAAGCTGGTTTAATGAAGCTAAGTCTTTGCTTTTGTAGAAAACGCTAGAATGATAATTTTTGCCTAAATACAAGTATTCATCAGAGAAATTCTTGCATAAATTGAATTTGAATTGATGAAATATTGTGGTTAGCTAGAAGTAGGATTTATGGCCATGAATCCTGCTTAAGCATGATTTTGATTGATAATTTTACCCAAAAAATCAAAGTTAGGTAATTACTGAAGGTTATAGACATAAGTAGGTTGCATGCCAACTTCAAGTACGACATTGAATACATTAAAATGACATGGTCATGCAAACTATGGGACAAATTATTTACGTCTAAACCTGTTATTTGTACAGGAGTATGGAGCGATTATTTACTACCTCAGAGCTAATGCTTCAAAATGCTCGGCTGGAACTGGAACGTCGGAAGGCTGAAACTGAACGCCTGATATTTGCTCATTATCAGGTTAAGCCATATTTGTTTTGGCTTTTTTTGCCTATTTTGTGAAATAAAGTTTAGACCTTTTTTCATTGGGCAATCACGACACCATCTCTTTTGTGCAATCCAAAAATACCTTCTTCACAAGAACCAGACCATAATCATGATGATAATATTGGGTGATTACCCAGATGAAGTTTTCATTTATGCTGTCAGTTAACAGTTTGGCTAGCAATTTTATTTGTATGTTGTCAAACTTTTACGCCCAGAGCTACAATATCCACCTTTGAAGGAATCTTCTATAACGGTACTGAGAATGAATGTGTTATTCTCCAGACGCTTTCCTTTCACTCGTACTTTTAATTTTTCAAAATCTTACATGGTATTTTGCCATCCTTTAGTTAACAATAGTAATAACGCTACTACTTGAAACAACAAATTAGCAATAATAATTTATATTTATTGATATTACTGCATTAACAATTACCAAAATATTTTTAAACCTAGCAAACTTTGCAACAAACACATCTGTAGACAGAAAAATGTTGTTTCGGCTTCAGCTAAATGGAGAGACGAATCAGATCCGTTGCCCTCAGACCACTCAACCGATGATGATGCAGGCCAGCATCCAGGACGCATCAACGACGAACTCCGCAGACCCCATTGCCACTCTTCATGACGACGGGAGTCTGGTCGGTGTAATATCTGAGCTAGCTCATCAATTGAACCTTTTCAGGATTACTCAGAGGTCTACGAAGAAACCCCCAAGTGAATATCTGTGCCATCTGTGCTTCCAGAAGGGCCACTTCATAAAGAATTGTCTTATGGTAAGACATTTCTTGTACGAAAACTCTCTGTGTGTATTCAGACATGATACTTTTGTTGAACTTATAAATCTGATTTTAAATGATTCCGAGTACAAATTATTTATATGCTGTCTTAATTCGACCGTGTCAACTTTCAGACTTGAGTGATATAACCTCTGCATATCACTGTGTTAATTTGTACGTACACATTCGTGCCTAGCCTTCCCAAAAATTCAAAAACATGTTCCTAAGGCATCAAAAGCTAAGCTTTTTCCGAATTTGTGATATGTATTATCCAAACTCATCATCACCAACAAAGTGTTTATATTTTGTGATGAGTCTGTGGGACATTCAGTTGCTAACCAGTTCACAGTGAAACATTTGTTGGGGGCGGGGGTTCAGTGGACAGATCGCCAGAGACGTGGGCATAATAGGTATCGAGAATGCCAGGTGAACCAATACACTACAGGCATGATTTAAAAGAAAACAGTCAACCAACACTACAACTTGTTAGTTGTGAATAGGCTAAACCTTCTTACGACTTGGCAATTTTCAGTATGCTATTAGGATCCAATGCGTTCCATTGTTTCATTTGAGTCAATGTTTGCTTAGGCTCGACATCGGGATGATCTACTTACGCCTTACCAAGGCAAGAAGAGATGCATTGGGGCGTACAGATGCCCCAAATGCAAGCGACAGTGGATGTCTGGAAATAGCTGGGCAAATATGGGGCAGGACTGCATCAGGTGCAAAGTCAATGTCTTTCCACATAAGCAAGTAAATATGTGACAAACAGTAAATCACTAAACATTGATCATAAACAATGACTTGAGTTTGAATAAAATGTATAAAGCCGATTTATTGTGAGAAAGTCAAGAAGCATCGATGCTGTGAATTGAAGCTGCTGGCGATGAACACTAGCCTACTTGGTCGTCTGTAGATAGTTCTGATTCATTGTCGTTTAAGTTTGGATTGCAGTACTTGTTTACCTGCGAGTCAATAGCTATTAGACAAAATAGCTGTTTTTTGATTGAACAGATTCCCAATAAGGTTCATAGATATTATTATTAGGTTTTTTCTCTCAAAAAAGCATAGCTAGCTTATTAACTGCTAGCTTTCCACCAGCCTTGAATTAACTATTGCTCCTGTCGTTAATATGCTATTGTTCCCTCGACTTACCTTCCTTTAACGCTGAAGTTGAAATGTTGCATCTGTGAAGATTTATGACTTGCAGTTTGTGTACATTATGTAGCGCCCTCTTGAGAAGAACGTGGATTTTGACATCGGTGAGCAGAGCAAAGTCCATCAGCAGCATCTATGCCAGAAATGCAAGCAACTGGGTTTCTATTGCCGACGCATCAACTGAACAGCCAAGAGAGCATCAGCATCGCAGTTGCATCGTCTCTCTCATGCGACCACCTTTATCATTGCTGCTATAGATTTGTTTCGCATTTAGTTTTGCATAAAATACTTCTATTGCATCCTCTGGGTAAGGAGAATTCTTGCGATTCAGCATGACAATCATGCTTTAATTTGTGTTATGTTACATTTAGAAATTCCATGATTTCTCATTCTTTCATGTGCAAGAAGACGATCACGCTTGGGAAGCGCTAATGCTTGAATCACAATATCTTCTGAATGATGGTTAAGCACAATGTGTCTATGTAAATTTGTTTGAAAAGAACAGCAAAGTATGCATGGTTTGGAAGTCCTTTGTTTTAACATGATCTGATATTGAGTTAATTCTAGCATTTCAATATGATTCTCATAAACCTGTATCTTTTTTGAATAATTAAGATGACTTTGAAACTAATTATTGGTTTTAGGGTTTGCATTACTCAATTTTTATCTGGTATCTCCATTGTTTTAATCGATCGTGTGTTGTCTTATTACATGGAACTTGTGTTACTGCTCAAAATATATCTTCAGTTTTCTCTGTTTATAATACAGGCTTTCCATTAGGTATTGTATAGCAAATAATAAAATTAAAAAAACGACCACGCTTGGGAAGTGCTATTGCTTAAATAACAACATCTTCTGAATGATGGTTAAGCATAATTTGTCTGTGCAGATTTGTTTGAAAGGAACTCCAAAAGATGCAGGTTTAACAGCTTTATTTTTTTTAAATATCTGTATTGGTGACATTTTTTGGTGAGCAAAATTCAATGGTGATTAAATATATTCTCACTCTCTGGGACAAAATCTGCATCGTGATTGTCGTGATTATTAATTAAGATGACTTTGAAACTAATTCTTAATTTAAGATATGAGTTACTGAATTTTTATCTGGTATCTCCATTGTCTTAATCGATCGTGTGTTGTCTTATTACATGGAACTTGTGTCGCTGCTGAGTCATCTGGAATTAAATCTTAAAATGTCTTTGAAACTTATTCTATGTTTTAAGTTTTGCATTACTCAATTTTTTATCCGGCATCTCCAGAAGCAGTAGCAGTACTGTTTAAAAATCTCTATTTTCTGTTTTATTTTCTATTTTCATGATTTTCTGCGAATCCGTCATGTTGTCAGAGATATTTTAAATCCAAAATAAGACAAACATAAATCAATTGAAATGCATGAATAAATATAGTCCATTTAATAGATGCCTCACCTGAAGAGTCAGCTTGGAATTGATTGTTGTCTTGGCTGAACTGCAGCACAGAAAGGGACTGTAGATGTCTTTCCATCAAAGATTGTTCAATGGAACTACTGGTCCTGATCTACACTGAAATTTCCAGCACAAGCTGGACTATAAAAATGCTGATAAACAAATAATGACGAATTATTTCATCATGATTTATGAAACTGGTGGAAATAATTATCCATAAATACAAGAAGGTTCGATGAAACTAGGTCTTTGCTTCAGTAGAAAATGATGTGATGATTATGTTTGAATTGAAACGTTGACAACGAACTTCGCTCGTTTGCAGTTTGTTTGCTACCTCGTTCCATTGTTTGTTTTTAATACATGATGCATAGAATTTATTAGCTTCAATTCGTTTTACTGCGGCTCTGTCATTAGTTGTTTGTGGCTGATAATTCTCTTTGGTCAACTTTTTCATGTGCATAACTGGATGGAGAAATATGGTTGTGTGGTATTCTGTCATGAAATGTGTGGAGCTAAATGGACAATGAACTGTTAAAAAATTATTTTTGCTGGAAAAGTGATCGCCTTCTTGCTTTTGCAAGAATGAGAAAACATGGAATTTCTAATTATAATGAACACAAATTAAGGCAGATTTTCCAAGTTATGAGGACGAAAGGTCAAGAATAGAAGACCAACATTTAGTGCAGTATGGAAACTGACTCGGTTTCTATTCTAAGGACTATTTTGCACGGCACAGGAAGCTTTGCACATGATCCCAAGGCAATGCCACTTAATCTCATAGCTGAGAGTTTCTGTGACTTAAAGGAGTGCTTTAAAACAGAAGTACTTGCATGCTTCCCTAGAGACAATATTGTGCAAGGCCGATGATATAATTTAGTAAAACTGAGTTGAATGACAACAACTGACACACTGGATCAAAGGATATTACAAAGCAATTGATGACAATGATATTGGCATGTCTTACGCTGAAATAAATTTTCTTTTCGTGATTGTAGCAGATCTTAGTTACATCCAGTAAGGCGATACATTGTTTGTGCCATATCTTCTATCTAACCTTTATCAGTTCTTTTTTTTCATTTGGGTTTGCATAAAATACTTCAGTTGCATAAATCATTGTGATATTTAGTCATTTTTTTGTTTAAGAGCATATAAAATGATGAATGGCAAGAGGATGCAATTCAGTAGCAGATGTTCTGAAAGCATTATATGTCTGTTATTGCAGACATCTGCAATTGAGACATAGCTTTGGTGCATGAAATGATACAGAGTCCATGCTAGCATTTCAATAATTATGATTTTGATATATCTGCTTCTTTTTTGCTTAATCAAAATGAGTTTGAAGCTTATTCTTTATTTTAGGGTTTGCATTACTGAATTTTTTATCAGGTATATCCAAAGTTTTAACCAATCGTGCGTTGTCTTTTTAAATGGAACTGGTGTCGCTGCTGAGTCATCTGGAATTATATCTTCGGTTTTTTCTATTTATGATGCAGGCTTTCCACTAGGTATTGCATAGCAGATAACTGCTGTTGTTGTAAACTCTGTACTTTGATTTGCTGGAATTCACTGTTATTAAATCTTGTATGAGAAAGTTTATATATGAGTTCTATACAGATTTGTTTAGATAAACGCATCATAGTTAACACAATGGATGAGATTCCAATTCCAGGATATGATCGGCTGTGCAAAACTGCATTATGAAAAGGAATTCTGTGATTTCGGAAAAAGTATGTATTCATATATGAGCACTTAAGGTCCTACATGTGAGCACTTATAGACTTTTTGTGAGCACTAATAGTTTACTTTGTACAAAATTAAGATATATACATTATATATCTACTGAGCACCAACAGCCGGAATAATACTTTGTCACGCTATATATGAGCACCAACAGTTCACATCTTTCATAGGTGTGATAATTATTTATTTAATTATAATCGACTGGGAGAATAAACAATTATTTTTATTCTTCTTGGTAATAAATGCATTTACGCTAGCAAACGTGTCCTATATAACTTGCTCCTGTCCATAACACTGGTTTTCGAGATAATAAAACATTCTTTTCTACTTGTAACTTACGGAGTAGAGGCGATGATTGAGGCATAGTGAATGATCAATGATCATGTCTTGTAAGGCATGGAATGGTGTGTTGTTTTGTGACCTGGAATTAGATCTTCTGTATTCTCTTTTTACCTTGGAGTCTTAGTCTTCTGTATTCTCTTTTTACCTTGCAGTCTTGACATGAGGTTGTTTCCATCTCCTGTCTTCATGATATTACAGTCAGCTATTCATGAACTAGAAGGAAATGCTCTCCTACTTCACCGCCTGCAGATAGTTCCGAATCATAGCCATTTGTTTTAATTGCAGAACTAGTTTACCTAAGAGTCAATAGCTGGTCTTTGATAGAACAGATTCCCAATAAGGCCCATAGATATTATTATTAGGTTTTAGTTTAGGAATAAGTCTATAGGTATGGTCTATTGCAGGATATTCTTCAAGTTGATTTTCATTCTTCTACATTGATTTTATTTTGACTGACTTTCCCAAACAAGCATTGCACATCTCGCTAAGATTTATGGCGCTACATAATGCACACACCATTCAACTCATAAATCTTAGTGAGATGTGCAAAGCTTGTGAGTTTGGGAATGATTGGTTGTTTTGTTACCTGGAATTAGATCTTCTGTATTTTCTTTTTACCTTGGAGTCTTGACATAGGTCTTCTGTATTCTCTTTTTACCTTGGAGTCTTAGTCTTCTGTATTCTCTTTTTAACTTGCAGTCTTGACATGAGGTTGTTTCCATCTCCTGTCTTCATGATATTACAGTCAGCTATTCATGAACTAGAAGGAAATGCTCTAGCCGTTGATTAATCTCTGTTCCTTATGGCAGGTATTAAGAAAGGAACTCAGTTAGACAAGATGTCTGAACAGTTCAGACTAAGATTCTCTAATTTTTAAAATAGATTTCTGCACTGGTAGATGAGAATCTGCTTGGTGGTTTCCTCCCAGTATATATGGACTCCCCAGTGGTGACTGTCTAAGTTTTCTGTGCTTTGCTCTATTCTCTGCAGACATTTCTTTTATTCGTGGCATTTGGCTTAATTGACGTATCTTAGTGGCAAGATCATTCCTTGTGTTATGAATTTAAATAAAAGCCTGCACAACTGAGAAAGCAAATCATCGTTTAATTCAGCACTTCAATACTTCTAGCTCAATTTCTGAATATCTACGTCTGCATTTAATTGTTGCAAAACTAAGTAGCAGTAATAAATTGTAAATAGAAGACGACACTACATGTCATTTGTTGTAGGCCAAAATTAGCCGTAAATACAGTGTCTGCAGATGTCGATGAAAATCAACCCAGAAATTGAACAAAGTCGTACATACAATTTTGCTGTAAAGAACTATTCCTACCAAAATATAGTTTAATGTTCAAATATGAACAAGGGTTACCTCTGTAAAATAAAATTTTAATACATTGCATAGCTCATTCCACTGACGCAAACTTCTTGGATGCAAATATCTTAGCGTGAGTGGTTATTAATTGGGTTCGTTCAATGACTAGACAATCGTCTCGATCGTTTACCGTGGTCTACAAAACTTAGTTAATTAGCAAGATCTGATTTTATGGAACGGTCGAAACGTCTAGTCAGCACGGCAGTAGATTTTGATAATAAAACAATAATAATTTTGATATATTTAATCGTGAAAATAACCTCACGCTACCGATCAGCGCCTTAGACCCATGCCGCGTTTTATTGTGCGGAAGCAGTTGACAATCAATACCTTTAACATGTAAAAACTTGCTAAAAATATTGGTTAAATGAACATTTGCGATATGTTTGTAACAAATTAATGACATTAATATCAGCGTGTTTACCGAAAGGCATCAAAACATCGCTGTTGCTAACAACGCCGAAAACATCGCTCTTGTTCTGCGGTCTTGAGAGCAGGAATGGACGCTTTTCCCCACATGCGAAAAAATCAATCCCATAATGCTCTGAGCACCAACAGGGCATAATTTGCGTGGTAAAACGTTTAATGCTCAGGTAAAAAAGTTATATTTTAATCTATAAGCGCTGCACAACATATAACTATTTCAATCGTAATCTAGTACAGTGGGCATGCTTCAGTTCAAATTTGGTTCAATTTGACCATGTCCTCGCAGAGATACGGCCATGAGCACCAACCAATAGAAAAATAACGATGAGCGCGATCGGTCGAAAGTAGCATTATATATATATATATATATATATATATATATATATATATATATATATATATATATATATATATATAGGCCACTTCAGTCAATAAAACGAGCATAACAATCAATCAAGGCTTAAGGTAAATATCGATGAAGATCATATACAGTAGCGTATACATGGACGCCCATTCTTTTCTTCACCGACATTAAACGCAAATATATTTGTGTGGTCTTCTATCATACTGTACTGCATTGTATTGTATATGACTATTTATGAAGCGCTTCTCTCAGCAAAAGCTTTTTAGAGGCGCTCCCAGTGCGATCTACCCGGGAGCAAAGGCATGATTTCGGAGGGGGGGGGCGGTAAGAAGGACAAGGAAAGACTATCAGAGTGAAAGGAGTAGAGAACTAATGACGGACGTCCATACCATGGAGTAAGCCCTATGCTGCGACAACGCTGACAATAATTGTTATTTCAGAAATGAAAAAATCACAATATTATCGTTTTTTGTAATCCATGGTTGATAGCGGGCAAAACAAAAGTGCGCCGTAGAAAGCGCGCTGGTAAAATTACAGTATGATCAAATTTATCTAGAGACTTTAGATGTTCTTAAGTGTTCTAAATGGTCCGAGTGTTTTAAAATGAAGGTGGATTGATAAACATAATTGGGTAAATTTGAGTTGGATAGATGAATCCAATTATTGGTTGTTTAAATAGAAGCCGGATTGATGATGATGATGAGCTTATGCGTTGCATTTATGAGAATCATTCCTTGCTTAGGCCTAAATTGAAGTTGAGGTGATGAGAAATAATTTGTCTCTTAAATAAAGCTTGATTGATAAAAATCAATTTGCCACTCAAATTCAAGTTGTATTGGTAAAAAAACCGTAAATAGAAACTCGAAAAATGAAAATAGTGTTTTCTTAGAGTAAGGCTGCTGGGTTGGTAACAGTTAGCTTAGGCCTATAATAGACACTGGTGGGTTGCTTTCAAATCAGACACACATTCCGACTACTACGACTATTGCTACGACTACTACCACAACTCATAATAATAATGATAATTACTCGAGCATTAATCTCATATATAACACCAAAATGTGATCCTTATATAAAGAAATGATCCATCTGAAAGACAGGACCTCCTCGGTCAGTCCAACACGTAATTTGAATGATGTCTATACGTGTTGCGGAATTTTTTAATATCTTTTTTCAGCACAAACTAAAGCAAAAAAGTACTTGCCTCATGTTTTGACAATAAAACGCTAACCTGGAAATATTCGCAAGTCGCATTGATCACAAAGTTCATCGGAATGTTGGCAAATAGCTGACACTGGTTCTCCCCAAGGTTAACGTTGTAACCGGTGCAGCTTGGTTCCATGTAGCACTTCCAGGAACACAAGACAGAGGCTGGAACACACCTCGGAACTGAGGATATCGCTTCAATGGGAAAGACCTTTGCTGGCGAACCCGCGGCGCATGGAAATACTCCGTCGGAGAATTCCAGCTTACGGAAGGTTCCAAAGGTTGAATGGAATATCGGTAGAATAATTAACAAAATGGCAACAGATTTCGTGTTCGTCATCGCAACGAAATTACACGAATCTTAGCTTAAATGATAAGAATGTTCGCCGCTTACGCTTATTACACGTTTAGTGAGATTGTTAAAGTAAGGATTCTGTACAATTGTTGATGACCAATTGACTATGCTCCATGTGGCCGGAAGACGGTTGTCTCTAGATTTCCACGGCTGCTGCAACAAATGGCAGCATATAAGAATTATCATTAGCCTTGAATGATTGAAGGAGAGCCATAAGCCTATAATTATATTTTATTAGGCCGCAGCTCAGTTGAGAGAGCGCTGGTCGAAAAACTGAGAGTCATTATCGCGACCCAGGTTCAAGCCTCGCTCAGGGCAAAAATTAATTTGAATTTTCTGTTAGCTGCCAGTGGCGCCTTCTGTTGTGTTGTTTACCTCTGGTCTGTTGAAAATAAGATCGCCCCTCCTACTCCTGGCTTGACCGAATCAGGAACGTTCCAGCACTTAGGCCATTAGTGTTAAGCTACCGAGCCTGTTGTACCGATCTGCGTGTCGTGCGAAGCTGGCCGTATTTCCTATAACTTGTACCTGTAATCGTTCTGCGGTCTGTCAGATTGAATGTCAATAAACGAATATTATCTTATATATATCATTGTATATAATTTTATGTATATATAGGCCATTTGAACTCATGCGCTAATTCTCCAGCCTTTGTTCTGTATTCTATAAGGGTGTCACCTTTGAATTGACTGATCCGCAAGTTACCCATACTTCTTCGCGAAAAGGAAGTGATAATTGCTCATTTGTAAACACAGCGCCACATCAAGAGATACCCATAAGATAACCTTTTCCATGTAGCTATAATTATGCTGATTATAGTTAGGCTTAGACTACCGGTTAAACACACGAGTGTTGAATCAGAGTCGCTCGCCCACAAAGACGCTTGACCGAAAAAAAACCGATGAAAAACCGTCATCCTCTTCGAATTCGAGATTCATGCTTAGGTGAGCAAGCCAGTGATGTATGCATTAACTCATGACATCGTCGTAGCCTTCGAGAAATGATACGTACCTTTGGTCCAATGCTGCTGCTGCTGCTGCTGCTGCTGCTGCTGCTGCTGCTGCTGCTGCGATCACCGACAGGTTATCCTTGACATCCTTTTGCTGCTTTAGGCGTGTTTTATTATTCCCATAACGAAATTCAATTGTTAACACTGGCAATCAGTGCTCGTCGCAATTATTACGAATGGCGCATTATTATTGACGTCTGAATGTGGCTATGTGAGACTTGAGTTCGCCTGAACATGTTCTAACTGCCACAAAATCCTGCCATTCGCAGACGTTTTGTTCCAGTGTAAGGTGATCTACTGTACGCGAAGGCCTATATCGCGAACGTTCCGACAATTATTATTTGCTTAATGATGATTCTTTTGAGGAAAGGAAGAAAGAACTTCTACCTACGCCGATTATCCCGAACTCATTGTACAGCGCATCGATATCCTAAAAAAACATTCTAATTGATTTCCTCAAGAGGGCAATTTCAGATTGATTGTGGCGCATGCAGGTGAATTTCCACCTGTTACTATAAACAGGATCGATGGTCGAACCGAATTCTGATCTCCAAGGAGCCGAGTGATGTCGCAACGTAGCAACTTTGTCGCTTATTGTTGCGGGACCCGTTGAGTAGGCCTAATGGATAACACGCTGGCGTAGAGAGCAGGAGGTAACGAGTTCGAGCCCCCGTTGAGCAAACATGCTCTGTATGGCTGCTATTAGCGCCGTGTACTGCAGGCTGTTTGTTCTGTTAGTAGTTAAGTTTGATGTTAATTAAGATTACTGCATAACTTGCACATGTAAAGCGCAGTGCGTTTGCAGGCGTTAAATTAAAGAAAAATGTATTATAACCATTATTATATATGTCGAATAAGCTTATGCTTGTTGATTGATAATCTATAAACACTTTTCATGCTGTGAGTGAGTCAGATGATCTTCCGACATTGCTTCAGTGAGAGCTTATGCATTTTTGCCCCCCCCCACCCCCCATAGGTCGTGCAATCAAATTTCTTCAACCCCTTTGGCGTTCTTACTGAGATTCAAAGTTTACTCTTACATTGGAGGGTTGAGTGGTCAAACCTTTGGCATCGATTGCATCTTATAGGCCTAGGCTTTGGTACAAATAGGTAGGGAATATTTTTAACAAATAGACATCCACAAACAGAAAATGTGGGGGAAATCTTTGAGATTCTGTATTGTATTGGATCTGATCATTTAGGCTATGTAATGCGCTTCTCGCAGTTAGAGCCTCCCAGAAGCGCTCCCAGTGAGAAAAACCCCGAGAGAAAAGGCAGGTTTTGAGACGAGAGAAGGATGAGGAAAGGATATCAGAGAGGAAGGCAGAGCGAACTGATGAAGGAAGTCCGTTCTAAAGAAAGGGACCTAGGCAGGAAAATTATGTGGTTTGAACCTGACACGAGGAACAAAGAGGTCAAGCCGATCAGAGGACCTACATGTAAGAGGACGCAGCGAAGTGGCAGAAAAGAGGCGAAGAAATCAATGATCACAAAGGTACTTCGAAGTAAGACCTGATTGAGACTTGAGGACCAAAATAAGCACTTTTAATTTTATACGGACCGAGAAGTTGATCAGCCATGAATGTAGAAGTGTGGAAGATAAAGGAAGACGAGGAATGAGACTACGACCTCTAACGATTTCTAGCAGCATTTGGGTCAGTGGTGTAGCCAGGAATTTATCACGGGGGTGTTTATGGCCAGATACCCTGTTTTTTGCTATTTTTTCTTACTTAAATGGATAAATAACCTTAAAAAAAGCTTTTCCGGAGCCAATGGGGACGGGTTTAACCCCCTCTTGCCTACGCCACTGATTTGGGTACAGGCTGCAGAGGAGATAGCGGGACCTTAGGGAGGCCAACAAGGACTTAATTACAGGATAGGCAATTAGAGTTGTTTGACTGTGCTCAATATTGCCCAATCTATGCATGATGTGCTCCAAGTTCCTTTGCGATTTCATCCAAACTGTTTTGGACATCAAGTAAACCAAAAACAATTCCATTGACAAAATAAATTTTGCTTCCGGGATAGAAACAGGAAGAGGTTTGTTAAATAGGTACATTTCTATATATTCCATGAGTGCAAAAGGAATGCTATTTTTAACTGGGCTGTTATTAAAGGATTGCATTTTGATGAGTTTATTGAACTTGATTCCTTTGGGCTTCGTCCCCAGCTACAATTCAACGTGCACTTTTCTTGGTAACAAAAACCCTATATATCTACTGGCCATTTCAGATATTCATTTATCTCTTTACAGAGTTGCCTGGGTTTATTCTAAAAAATGTTTTGCTAGTTGAATTTTTCTTATCAGTTACAAACTCTATTCTGTTGCTCAGATTGTTTCTAAATTGGTTAGCAATTGGAATCGTTCTTGAACTGGTATCGTCACTGTCCACACCAGGCAGTATACCAAGGATGGATTATGTGGGCAAATTACCTCTTTGCCTTTTGATTCATTTGTGACTTGATTGACTTCGTCGTCGTCAATATAACAATATATAAAAATAAAGAGTCGAATGATAAACTACAGCCTCGACTATTTCCACATTTCCTCTGAAAATTTCAGAACCAATTTAATTGGTTCTACGCCTGTCGAACGAGAATCCCACCACTATTATACAAAAAGAGCAATTCCTATTTTGGAAAAATTAATAAAGTGGCAGCACGTTTATAAAAACTTTCATCAAGAGAAATCAGTTCATCGATATTCAGGTTTGTCGATTCAGCTTCAACTAAATAAACTTCACACGTATAACACACCGCTTCCAAATTCCCATTCATAGATAGAGATCTTTTATTTTAGAATACACCGATACTAATGCACATAGATACTCTTTTAACTAAATGTTTTGGATCCAATCCATCTAAAATTTAAAGCATCTAAAGAAGTCAATGCATGTTACATATGGTGCATATGCATAGAAAATGCTATGTGACCTAAACTATATAATATATATATAGGCCTATATATAGACACATATCATAATTAGTCTTTCAAGAAATAAGCCTACTTAAGAAAAATATGTTTGAGTCCAAAGTTGTCTATACGATAAGGGACTGTATAGACTCAAACGTCAAATGATGTCCAGCCTTCTACGATAAAAGGTGTTCAAAAGAAAACTTGTGAAAACGACTGAGGATGTAGGCCTAGTAAGATTTGGATGTGATGTTATATAATAACAAGTGTGGCCTTCTGCTGTAATGTTGGCCAAAGTCAGCGTCATAAGAGCTTCTTCAATTCCGTTTCATCATCATTCTGCTTCTGGAGACAAATCTGGTGGTGGTAGGCATAGTACCCCAGGAATTGTACCCGGCGTTGTATCCGCCGTTCTGCGCATTCAGGCCGGACACGCCGCAGTAGTTCCACCACCAACCGCCAACGCCAGCGAGAGCGCAATTACTAGCGCCGGTAGCATCGTGGTCTTTGTCAAGCGTCGAGAATTTCATTCCCACCGCTCTGTAGCCATTGTTTGGGTGGTTTAAAGAGTCGCCGGCGTCTCCCGTGTATCCAGAAACATTCAGGACGTAGAAAGTGGCCTCGTTGCTTAGTTGGAAAAACTCGTATTCAGCTGAATACCACTTGCGAGTGTCGTTCGACTCCACTTCCACTCTCAGTTTCCATTTTCCAGTTGACGTCAGACGGTAGAGATTCTCGTTTCCAAACCAGTAGTGTTCTCCTCCAGGATCTCCGAATCCTGTCTTGTAGAAACTCCAAGTCCTGTTGAATATCAGGTTGCCGTCAATGACGTGTTTCTGGATGATGAACCATCCGTAGATGAAAACTGATGCCACTGGTTGCGTGTTGCTTGGTACCATCACACTGCCATTATAGTAGTCTGCTGTGAAACCTAAATGAAGACAAAGATGCTGAAAAATGTAATGCTGTAGGCCTAATGCTTACTTTATATTTGGCCTCTTGAAGATGTCTTTTTTGGGCTTTTAGGACTCACTCAAAATTTAGGCTACAGTCGTTTAACATAATCTGTGGCCATCGTTGGCATTGCGCCCTTCGACCGGTTCGACAGCCTCCATAAAGGGCTGGCAAGATAGTCGGGTATCTGATCCAAATGATTTAAGAGCCAAATGAAAATTGCATCAAGCTCAAATGATTCATTCCATGGTTGCAAAGGAGATTGATCCAAGATTAAATTGACACGCGCAAGGAGGATCAATGGCATGTGCCCTCAATCTAGTGGGACTTCGTCCTTCTTGTAAGCAGTGGTGGCGCTAGAGGGGGTTAAGGGGGTTAAGCCCCCTATAGAAGGCTAAGCCCCCCCCCTAAAAAAGACCATCCGGGTTTTTTTACATGCAAAACTGAAATATTCCCACGATTTTCGACGGGATGAAATTTTGGCGGATGAAAATGGAAAATCTCCATGAGATTTCGGCCGGATGACTAGAAAAAGGTCGTCAGAAATTTTGGCGAGTGAAAATGGAAAATTTCCTCCGGGAGGCTTCAGCCCCCCCCCCCCCCCAAGTGAAATCCTGGCATCACCGCTGCTAGTAAGCCTATACAAACGATCTAATCTGAAACATTCCTTTGTTCAATGTGTTTTTAAAAATCTTGATTAGCTTATCAAATTAGGCCTATATTGAGTAACAGCCTGTTTCACACTTTGTATCACTGAAATCAATGAATTGATCAGATTTGGTTTGATTTCTGAAAATCATAAAAACTAAACTATGGATCATAAATAAAAGGAGCAACGGCATTCCAGCACCGTGCACAATCGACACTCTGTTAAATGAGAAAACTAATTAGATGAATATTTCACTCTATGCTCATAAATTTTAATACACACAATAATTAAAGCACAAATATTAACCATAGGCTATAACGGAGTAAACAATACCAACTGCCACACTAAGTCTTAATGTCGAATATCATTAGTAGGAACAGCTGTTGAGAGTGTGGATGTGCGTAATGCCGTAGTGGTAATAGTAATAATTATTATTAGTTATGGTCGGAAGAGTTGCTGACATAGACCTAACTTCAATTTTTATTAAGTTCTTCCCAAAATTTGTGATTATTTTTCTCATTTTAGTGTGGTGTCTGTTGGGCAAAGTTCAGGAATGCCGTTGCTCCCTTTATTAATGAACAAAAGTTTATTTTTTAGGACCATCGAAATTCAAATCAAGCAGATACAGCTTACGAGGAGTAATTGGGTCATTTGATTGAGTTACAAGACCACTCAGTCTGTCCGGCTTCATGACAGATTGTTGAATACTTCCAATTTGCTTGAGCTTCAGTCACTCAATCGATCTTTATTGGCCACAAATAGTAATATTGGTACAAGCACACAGTACTGTTGACAAAATTCGAATGCAGGTTGTCAATAAGTAAACCCAAAGGAACACATGGTTCCGCTAAACAGAGTTTTCTAATTACAATAAATTAATCAATTAGGCCTATTATACATTGACGGCATACAGTCATATTGTAAACTGTCAACAATTTATTTTACTTGGATCTCGAGGTCCCACGCCACATTGGCAAAAGCACACTAGCCTAAACGTAAAAAATTATAGACAATTCATGCAGTGTGCAAACATAGTAGCCTAGTGAATGCACAAGTGCATTGTAAGGCAGCATTAAGGTAACCTAAAGAAGTGACGTCAAAGGTAAACCTTCGATTTGCGTTTGAATTGATATACACAGTGGGTAGGTGTTTAAGATTAGGTAGAGAATTCCATAGCATTGGACTGTAATAATTATAGTCTACTCCAATGCTGAGCTTGCTGAAAGGTCTTTCAGCATCCGAAACAGTCAGAGGTTTTGATGGAAGCATAAAAACCAAGCATTTCCACAGTTTCCATAAATTCATAATTTTCGTAAGTTTATTTATAATGCCATCTTTTGGAATTACGACACTAACACAAACTTCATTTTCATCCATTCGGCTACGTTCATCATGCACGTTTAATTAACTAGAATCAACCTAGATAGGCCTAGGAGTGACACAACGATAGGCCTAGGAGTGACACAACGATCAGATTTGTCTTCTTTTGAGATTCTGAAATGACACAGGGTGAGATTAACAAAATAATGTGGGGCCTGTTCAATAAAACTGTGGGAGCCTAACCTAACAGAGGAAAGACAACATGACCCACAAGACGCGTTGTATTCAACGAATCAGCATTCGTCTGTTATTGATTCATTACCTCTATTTTCACAATGTCAACAGGCCTTTAAATTTCCAGTCTAGTTTTAAAGCATGCATCTTTTACGGATTAAGAATATGAAGTGATTCGGGGTCAGACATCAAGATAGGGACCGATTGACATCACGCAACTGTATAAAGAAAGGAGATGTTCGCGATTGGCCTAAATATGGCAGGATAGGACCAGGAACAGAAACAAGAACGAAATTCTTCTGCGACGGGTTATATATATATATATATATATATATATATATATATATATATCCCTGTAAGAATAGGAAGAAAGACGTCGACGAACTCTTGTAGAAGGAATGACGGAAGAGGATCGTGGTCTCAGGTCTCTTGCATAGCAGCATAATGTCTATTGACACCCAATCTCGGCCAGGAAATCCAGGGAAAAAAATTCGTAAGTGACCTTCTTATCTAACTAAATAACGAAACTTATGACAAGATGTTCCTCAGCAGTATCTCATTTTTTAAAGACATAGCCTATATCTTGGGAATTCTCTTCCCCTGAATTTTCTAGCTGAGAGCGAGTCTCAACAGACATTATGCGAGAACCGCTATGGATGCAAGCGATGCACAAATGTCACCAAGTTGCATTTTTAGACTATGATTAATTAACTGTGTGAAATTGCTTTCGGTTGGATTCACAGTTTTCACTTTAAAGTGAAAAGCTTAATTCATTAATGGAAATTGCACCGAGTATTCAGATCTAAATCGTCGTTGCCAACATTATTCAAAACGTCCAATGCAGCATTGGCAGTAGTTGCGCTATCAGTTATATAGGGCTGTAACGAATAGGTGATTATCACTATTTGGTCGAATACGAATAATTGGACAGACTAGTCGGTCGAATACGACTGCGAATAGCATATAAAATGGGTCCAACGACAGAGTACCTGTCGGTGGTAGACAGTATGCCCAGATTCTACCGGCCATGAAGCAACCAAGACTGTTCGGATACCGCGACTTGGTATCCTGCGTGCAGTTGTAGTAAACGACGCCGTTCAGTGTGAATGGAAACGAGCAGCACAGCTCAGGAGCAAGTTTGAAGACAGTGCTGGGAGATGCTAAATCAGTTTACAAACAATATTATTAGCACTTGTTATTTGAGCGCTTCTGAGTAGAATTTCTTGAAGGGACGCTATAACAAGTGCGCATACAAACAAATATAGGCCTACTTGTACAATGTACAGCATCAGCGCAATCGCCAACATGCATCATTTTCGCTTGTAGTTTCGATAATTAATTATGGCTACCTTATCATTTAAACAGATTATAATTAAAACAGAAAATTATATCAATCTTTTCACTTTTCTCTAAGATTATAATACAAGTCATTCATACTGCTGCGACAATAATCTTACCATTGCACCTAGGCTATATGTAGGCCTATATGGTTGCATGTACTTAAAATAATAATAATAATAGTAATAATAAAATTATTATTATAAGTGAATGAATTTCTTGTATATACAGTTCATCTCTACGTATGTATTCGCAAACCCTTATGGAGATTTCCTCCTCTTCCTCTTCCTCCTCCTCCTCTTCCTCCTCCTCTTCTTCCTCCTCGTCTTCCTCTTCCTCTTCCTCCTCCTCCTCTTCCTCCTCCTCTTCTTCCTCCTCGTCTTCCTCTTCCTCTTCCTCCTCCTCCTCTTCCTCCTCCTCTTCCTCCTCCTCGTCTTCCTCCTCTTCTTCCTCCTCCTCCTCTTCCACCTCCTCCTCCTCTTCCAACACCTCAAACTTCACCTCCTCTTTCTCACCTCGTAGTCAGCATACCCACGCCACTCCTCAATCTCGCTAGTGACCTGAATGTTTCGCCCAGATTCATTTACATGTTTTGCTATAATAGTCACCTACATGTATATAATTTATTTATGTTGCCTTGCCCCTCACCGCTTCAGCCGTTACTAGAGGCTGTTAAAGGCACAGGAGACTGATTCCGCCACTGTTCGCACTCTGACAGTGCCAGTCCCAAGCCCGGATGAAGTAGGAGGGCGACACTAATCATCGTTGATACGACACGGCGTCGTTAAACAGCAAGAAGCAACAGAGGGGTGTTTGGAAAGGAAGTACAGTTAACCGATGATTATAATAAACTGTGTTTTGAGTTGACAAAAGACTGTTCTGATAAAATTTAATCTAATCCTCGAGTCGACTTGATTCAGCAAAGGTAGCGTAACATTCATCGAAACCATTGAGAATATTGGCGGAACAGTAAGTTCAGAAAGTCGGTTGAAAATGAAACATGAACCACTCACGGTAAGGATTCCGAATTACGCTTTGTCAGTGTGTTATGGAAGAACAATTAATCGTCTTGAGGAATGATGTGAAGAGATCTGCAGCCATCAGGTGAGAATGGGACTGGAAATGTCTTATAAGGATGGGGCACAACCGTCCAAGCAGTAGCGCATCAGCATCAGCAACCTAGCTGTCTTTGCAAATGCAACCGAAGTGCGACTTAATGGTCATAGGTCCTTGCAGTGGCGTAGTCAGGAATTTATTATGGGTTTTTTGGGGGGAGGGGTTAATGACCTGGCCAGATGCCCCTTCTGACACTAACCCAACAGTATTACAGTAAATAAAAAATGGGAATAAAGTAACACAGAGAATAAAGTAAGAAAAGCAATTGTTACTGCAAGCAATTGTTTTTCTTATTTAAGTTAATAAATAACCTTTAAAAAAATTTTTCCTAGGCCAATGGGGGTTTAACCCCCGAAACCCCTTGTCTACGCCACTGGACCCTCGCCAAATCTGGATCCATCCATCTGTCCCAGTTAAATGGGACCAGAATGTAGTTGATCATGTCAACCAATAATAGGCCTATTACAAAAATGTCTAATAGCATTTTTGTATATAGATCTATATTTATTATAACAATATCCCAAGGCCGTAGCCAGGATTTGATTTCGGGGGGTGTTTCACTCAGCAATTTCCCTTCCTAAAAATCTGAAGCCCTTTTTCAGTCATCCCGCATATTTCGGGGGGTGTTTTCATGGTTTTATTTCATGGTTTTTACATCATGTGCTCGTAAATGCATTATATTATTTTTCACATTTTCCATTTCGGGGGGTGTTCAAACACCCAAAACACCCCCCTAGCTACGGCCTTGCAATATCCTATAACAATATGCGTTTCCAGTAAATTTATCTTTCCTGTATCAGAATAATCTATAGTCCTACCTTCAGCGGGTGGACATGTTCCATTGTAGCTATCGTCCTACAAACAAACAAACAAACAAACAGAAACAACCGTTAAAGGTTGATTGGTCTGTTTTGTAGATAGAAGTCATCACAGCAACATTCACAACTTGCAGCTTCTGCCTTTACAGCGATACTACTAGCCTACCATCACCACAACCATCGCGCTACTGCATACTATGCCCAATAATAATTATTAACTAGGAATCATTGTTATTGCGGTTGTTTATAACAAAATCTGTATTTATTATCGTTTGGTCAACAAGAACTACAACTGTAATTTTTATCAGATAAAGTGGACAATTCAGAAAATGAAATGATTGGTTGTGCTTGGTTCTGACTCGTTGTTGACCCCTTCATAAATAATATATTATTCAAAATTTATTTTTATTAAGCCTATTAGAATCGTCATCAACTTGCTACATATGCGTCTTCCACGCCATAATTATGTTTAGTACCACGTCGCACTGTATTAAAAGTATTGAGTCTGCTGCGGGTGCTACAACTCTTCAATCGATAAATAATGATAAACGAGAGCCTATCAATCAAAAAAGCGATGGGTTGTTTTGTAAAGACGACAGATATCCTACACCATGCAGATTTTCTATGTGAATCGTCAGCTTGTGAGTCTGTGGCCAATGACGTCGGTCTTTCTCATACATTGGAAATCAGACGTCGTCAGTTCAACTGAGAATAGAATAGGTGAATAGGATTCTATTGAATTGAATTCAGACATTAGAATGCTTCTCCGCTGTTGTAAACATACTTCAGTCAATGAAACATCAATCAGAACTTTTGGTCAATACCACTGATGATCATGTAGGCTACATGTACAATTTTGTACATGTAGGCCTAGCCTACATGGATTATTTTTACTTTTCTTTGCTAATATTAAAAGCAAATATATTTGTGGCCTTCTATTGTATTGCATTGTATTGTATATGACTATTGATAAAGAGCTTTCCTCACAAAAGCCATTCAGAAGCTCTCCCAGTGTGATCGACCCGGCACACGAGATCGGCTTCTGAGGCGAGAGAAAGACGAGGAAAGACTATATCAGAAAGAAAGGAAGAGCGAACGGATGAATTGATAAAAAAAGTAATTTTTTTGCGTATGTGGAAGCTTGATTAATGATGATAATGTTTTGTTTAGAGTAGAACCAGGGCTTAAAGTGTGCCTGGACGGTCATGGACGGCGTCCATGCACTTGTTCTAAAATCTGAACGCCGTCCAGCCACTTATTGGCGAGCACAGACTGGAAAGGTATAAGGGGCGTCCAGGCACTTCTTTTGGAGAGGTAAGGGGCGTCCAGGCACTTATTTTTCCACGCTTTAGGCTCTGAGTAGAACTGATAACCGCTATAGGTCTAATGGACATTGGCGGGTTGCTTCCAACTAACCAACTTTAAGTAGCCTAGTATATCGAGAAGATGGTATTAATTTACCAACGTAATCTGCTGTGTTAGCCGCTCATCAAAGTGTGCAGCCTATTCAGCGTATTAGGCCTATCATAGGCCTACTCGGGTGAATCGTGGACGTTGCAGAATTATTGCAAAATGTCAATCAACCAAAGGGAAAATGGTTTGGAAGTAAATCATTCATATCAGCATATTTTCCTGCGTGCTAAAAACGCTGCACCGTTTTATAAATAGACCAATATATATATAATTACAGATATATAGGCTATATAGGCCTAGGCTTGTAGGATATATAATTATAGATATATCGTAGGCCTACATGTTGTGTTGTATCGCTGGCAAAAATCAATTTTAAACTGAGCATTTTGAGTTTATCTTAATTTAGCCTACACTTTAAGGGATCATTTTAGAATTTGCAGCAAAATATCTCGACCCGTTATCAACAGTAAAACATTCTCTTCGCTCTGATCAGTATCTTTTCATTCCGCTTAATTATTTGCTGTAGATAACGGGCCGAGATATTTAATAGACCTATTTCTAAAACGGTGCAGACAAAACATTATTATCATTAATCAGAAGCGGCAGAAGAGACTGAGCATAGTTCGGGAGAAGACCGATCGTGGGAAGTTACAGCTCACAGGTGAGTGAGGTGACAGGTCTGATACGGGGAAGCTGTGGCCCCGAGTGGATATTTCGACTTCGCTTCAAGAAATAAGCAACCGTGCCGTATTGACGAATATGAACGATGTCAAAGAATACCGTAGCTATTTCATCTTCCCCGTGCTCAAAAAGGCGAGTACCCAAAGAATGCGCTAACAATGGCTAGACGACGCAGCAGTGTCGTCAACCTATAGCTGGGGTACCGTTGAAATGGGGTGTCGTAATCCTCCCTTGTTTCCGGAACATAGACAGCGATTTGTGTTCCATTCTAATGTCGATAGTTCGAAAGTCATGAGGTGTAGAGTGGTGCGTAAAAGCTTAGATCGGGCTCAGAAGAAGAGGAAGCACGTGGCTAAAAAGAAGAGCTCAAAAAGAAAGACTGCTTTTGATAAAAGACGAGTCTGTTTTGAGTAAAAGCCATCCACAAGACGTTGCCAGCTCGGCGACCGCGAAAAAGGCAGAGTCGAGCTCCGGAAAAAGCCGAATAGTGTTTTCTCTATTACAGAAGCGATCGACCCTGGACCTTCCTCGACAGGGACTGCTCCTATGGGCAAAGATAGTGAACAGCCATTTTGCACTGAATGTTGGACTAGACACTAGACAGGGTAGTGACCCCGGTGGCTCTAGACGGCGAAGTGGACTGGAGTCCATTCCGACCGGCGAGCAGCTAGTGTCCGGGCCTACTTATAATCGCCTTCATCAGCTGATCATAATCATTGTGACCATTACTATAACATTAGGCCTGTATAATTATATACGACATTAAAATGCGATCAAGACACAATCCATCTGAAAACCAGAACACTTTGGCAAGTCCATCCCGTAATTAGAATTCCCACGTTTTGCTGAATAAAAAAGAACGTCTGTATATACACACAAAACATTGCGCAAATTTACATGCCTCAGAAGCCCTATTTAAAAAAATCTAATAAACATATTAAAGGTCCATACTTGCCACACAAGGCGCCCAAAGACGATAGCCTACGTTTTAGTCTTATGTTTCATTGGTTAGTCAACGGAGTGCTAACCTGGAAGTATTCGCAAGGCGTATTGATCACAAAGTTGATCGGAACGTGGTCAAAGAGCTGGCACTGGTTCTCCTCGAGGTTAACGTTGAAACCGGTGCAGCTTGGTTCCTTGTAGCACTTCCAGGAACACAAGACAGAGGATGGAACACACGCCGGATCTGAGGATATCGCTTCGATAGGAAATACCATCGATGGTAAATCCGCGGCGCAAGGGATCACTCCATTGGACATTGCCAGCCGCTTCTGATAGCTACCAAGAGATGCTGGGGCCAGCGGGAGAAAAATTAGCAACAGGGCAAAAAAATGTGTGTTCTTCATCGCAACGAATTTAGATTTATCTTAGAAAACTATTTGCCGCTTGCGCTTGATTATGCGCTTAGTGCGTTCGTTAAAGTAAGTTTATAGGCTTATTCTAAGCTTGTTGATGGCTATGTTTCAAATAGCCTGAAGACGTATTAGCTCCAAATTGTCACGACTGCTGCAACAAATAGCAACACAATAATACATCTTCGGATTATCAGGGTGTAATAGAAAGTCATGCATTTCACAATATAAAGTAATAATGAGCGTTTCCGATCCTTTTCAGTCCCCCCCATCATCGTTACTAATCACGCACCACAACCTTCCTCAGGCTCCTCTATCCATCACACCTCGGGCTTTTCATTCGAAACTTAAGACACTCCTTTTCACGAACTCTTGCCCTGTCTCAACTGATCCCCCACCTTCAAATTCCCGGCGCAGTCTACGCCCGCCTTAATAGCTGTTCCGCCCCTTTGATCCTATGGTAACTCGACCCGGACCACCACGGACTAATCTCACGGATAACCCTTCTAACACAACGCATTTGATCCTGATCCTATGGTAACTCGACCCGGACCACCACGGACTACTCTCACGGACAACCCTTCTATAACTAAACGCAGCGCTCGTGAATAAGCTGGTGCCCCGCGCTTGGCTTTCGAGTGGGCTTTAGAAATCTCTCGAGTTTACGAGCGTTCTTTCTCACGTTGATATTTCAAGCGAAACTTGGAGAGCCATGAGACGCAACGTTGCGTTTCAGTAGCTTTGAATGATTCAAGTAGCACCACAGTCTTATATAGGCTACATGAAATCATGCGCAAATTCACAAGTCTTTGCTCTGTATGCTAATGGTATCACTAATTGCTTTTAACTATACCTTCTCCATCGCCACTTTGTTCCGATTTACTTCCCCCCAAAGTAAGAGATCATTGTTCATAACAGATTTGCTCATTCCCTCCCTTCTACGATTCAGAAGACGTAGGGTCCTTATGTTGCGCTGCCTTCAATTCTTACGCTTCTCCATTAGTTAAGGTGTCGACACCTCCTGCATCAATGCTGATGTTTGCTCGTATTGTCTCCGAGTCCACCGTCTCCTCGTCACACAGTCCTAATCCCCGTGGACGTAAACAAATCTGTGAGTTATAAATTGTCAAAAGATGCATTCTTCGTCTGATGCATTTTCATTGCCTGTCGATATTTACGAGCCATAAATTTTAAGGTGTGTGGATTCAACTAACGTGCCTGCCCTCTAATGTAGGAATCGTTAATTACTCCCCGATTGTTGGGACAGTCTCTAATAAACTAAGTCTCTTCTGAGCATCCATTGTTCGATTAAAACCATGTGCATGATTGAGCGGAAAGTCCTAGTCTACTGTTTCCACAGAGTAGTCGTCAATTAGTCTAATCCATAGTGTTTTTCCGCATTGGCGACAGCAGACTTTTCCATCAGGGGCCAGCTGGGGCCGGGGAACCTGAAAGCGTGTTAAGAGGTATATTAGAGGTGCATTTATTTTGAATATTTTTTGCTCCAGCAGCCTCAATTCAAGGCAAAATTAGAAACTCTATCAAAAAAGTTTTTAAACTCAAACAATACCGGTGTACACTCGCTCCTCATTACCGTAAGTGCAAGTTTTCAACTTCGTGTTTAGAGTCGACCTTTTCTAGAAATCATTCATGTTAATCGGCTCTGTGTGAACAGATCAAGCTGACAATTTTTATAAAACGGATTGAACAAATTTCACACAGTGCTTTAGTTGATATGTCCTAATTAAATTAAGAGCACTAATGTTTCTTTCACAAGCAACTAACGTTACTGATTAAAGAACGTGTCTATGTCCAGCAGTTTGTATATTTCCTGACATAAAAATTTATCTTGCACCAGAATACAAAGCTGGCTTAGCCAAAATAGGAGATGCATGTTGATCTAAATTGGACCTGAACGTTGGAAACAAGTCCTAAGTTGCTTGGGTAATTCATCCATCTCTCTCACGCGCCTGCTCTAGTTTTTCTATTTAGCCTACTCTAATGCCATTCCGATCCCTCGTAACGGTTCAAACTATCGCCCATCTCCAATCGCAGTTAAATCCACAAATTAAACAATTGTAGATCTACGTGTAGGCCTTGAATAGTTAGGACATACTTTTGGTGATGCTTCATAATGCAGAAGGTAACATGCTGTGTGTTTATGCTGATGCACAAGCAAGGCCGTAGCCAGGAGTTCATTTCTGGGAGTGCTTACTCGACCATGAGTAAGCCGACAAGCAACCGAATCAACTGACTAAGGGTTCGGGTTTGGAGGTGTGCCATGAGCTCTTAAAGCGGGTCTCGTGGCGACCAATAGGCCTACATTACAATCTGTAGTTCTTACATTATGTGCTACTAAATGCATTATTTCATTTTTTCATTACCTGGTACTTCATTTCGGGGTTGTTCAAACACCCAAAACACCCCCTAGCTATGGCCTTGTGCACAAGTTACCCATACAGTATACTTTTTCGCTAAAAGGTAATTATAATTGCTACTTTGTGTGGCGACACTTCAAAGGATACTCATCATAATACCCTTTAAAAGTGACTATAGTCACAGATCAATTACGGTTACCTATTCAAAGCAACTATAGGTAGGCTACTTTAGTTACCGGTACCGCACGCACAATGCCATGTTGAGTCAGAGTCGCTCATCCATTAAGATGCTTGACCACAAAAGTTATGATTAAACCGTCATCCTCTTAGAATTCGAGATTCAAGCTTCGTTGAGCAAACCGGTGAAGCACGCGTTTATGTATGTCATTGTCTTAACCTTTGAGGATTGAAACATACCTTCAGTCTTATATTGCTGCTTCTGCGATCTCTGACAGGTTGTCTTTGACATCTTTTTGCTGCTTTAGGCGTGTTTTTATTATGCCCAGTACGAATCGGTAAAACCCCTTATGTAATCTAACAATTAGAATTCGGCACAATTATTATAAATGACGCATTGGTGACGTGTGAATGTTGCCTGTGAGTTCGTCTGAACATGTTCCAGCTTCCACAAAAAAACCTGTCACTTGCAGACGTTTTGTTCCCGTCTATGGTGATCTACCGTGCGTGTATCGTGACAGTTCCGACAAATTATTTGTTCAAATCGAGCCCTTTTCAGGAAAGGAATAAAGGACTTCGACCTGCGCCGATTATCCCGTACTCATTGTCCAGCGAATCGATTATTTCAGAAATAGCACAATTCATTTCCTCAAAGACACAAACTCCAATACGATTGTGGTGGAGGCAGGTAAATTTCCATCTGTTACCATAAACGAGATCGATGGCCAGACCAGATTCTTATCTCCATGGCGCTGAGCGATGTTGCAACATAACAACATTGTCGCTTTTGTCGAATACAGTTGTTGCTTGGTAATTGATAAATATCTCTTATTCTGTGAACGAGACAGTGTCTGGACTTGGTTTTAGGGAGAATTTCGTGCACCCCGCCTCCCAAAGGCTATGCAATTAACACCTTAGACATTTTACTGAGATAAACATACATCGTCTTTCCTGTAATTCGGACAAGACGACATCTAGGAATTATCAGCACATAATATAATTATAATTATATAAATTCATACAACATAATGCATTTATCTCCGAATTTTTCACCACCACTTGCCCAGAACTACGCTCCAATTTATTGTGTTGTTTTTTTATTGAATCTTTCTTGTCTCTTATTGCAAGGTTTCAGAGGCCAAATTATGTTAGTCTCATTTTGTTCTGCTCATCAATGAAGATCGGAACAGCAGGTCTACCGGACTGTAATAATATCAATTAAAATCGTCACATTGCTGAACATTTGAGAGTGAAAGATCTCAATTAGAAAAGCATATAAAAAATATTATAGGCATAATTTCTCGTGTTGGACATCTCACACCACGAGATATAGCCTACATGTGAATTTATAAGACTTTTTATATGCTGTTTCATGTCTTAATACGGCAATGTCACTTGGGCTTCCAAGCACCATACTCGTTCCATTATTTTGACAATTCTGCAGAAAACGAGCTGTTCTTAAAGTCTATGCCAAATTATTGATAGCCTAATTGATTTGGAAATTGTGGCTTTTGAATACACCAAGAAACGGTTTATTGGAAATTGCTTAGCCTAGTTGAAAACGTCTTAAAGATTCAATGCGAGCGTTCTAGATTCTAGAAACATCGGTTTTGTACAAATTAAAAAATATACGTAGTCACATAGCTGACATTGGTTTTAGGGCGCAGCGAATTGTCAAAGTTGCTAAAATATATTATTGACAGCTTAAACTTATCGTAGGTTTCTTAAGATTGCTGAAGTACGCTAAGGCTTTAGCTTCTCTACACTTGGCGAGGGCCATGCTTTGTTGGCCTACAACATTGCGACGGATTATCTTGCTATTATCACGATTGCTGCAACAATTATTCAACTTCGGATTACCAGTGTGCCAAAGAGTACCTTTGGTTTCACGGTGACCCATTAGATAAGCGACCGACAAAAGAGCGCCGACAAAAGAGCGATCCGACGAAGGAGCGACCGACAAAAGAGCTTCCGACAAAAGAAGAGCGCCGATGCATTTGTGCGAACGACCGTTGAATTCCTTACATGAGATACGCAAAAGAAATATTCTACTAAAGATTGTATATAAAAATATTACCCCTCTAATGATGTCCATGAATTATTATTAGTAGTTTATACTAATTTACAAATTGGAAGGAAACCGTAATTTAGGTTGATAAATCTGTTCTATGACAACAAAACGCCCTTCAGGTGGAGAAATTAGCCTATGTGAATAATACAAAATGCATATTCTGTAGTCTCAATTGTTTTTGATGAAAATAATTGCTTGCTCAAAAAGAAGTCATTTTGAAGAAAGTAATTCTTTGCATAGGTTAAATAGAATTTGGATTGATGAAAATAATTCTTTGCATAAATAGAAGTTGGATTGATGAAAATAATTCTTTGCACATTACTATAGATGTTGGTTGATTAAAATTATTACTTCTTTAAACAGAATTTGGATTGTAAAATAATTCGCAGGCTAAACTACACAACAGCAATTAACCAACCTCAACTAACGTTTTACCCGCTGTGCACTGCATAGTAGGCCTATACGTCGCTGATTTGTCGTTATCATTCGAGGTAGACTATAATATTATTTCGAATCATCTTTTGCAAAATATTTTATATATGAATTTCATGTTAGAAATTCAACTGTCGTTCGCTCAAATGTATCGGCGCTCTTTGTCGGTCGCTCTTTTGTCGGTCGCTCTTTGTCGGGTCGCTCTTTTGTCGGCGCTCTTTTGTCAGCGCCCTTTTGCCTGCTGGAGTCGGGAGCGCCTCTGAAAGGTTTCATTGAAGAGGCGCTATATAAATACAGTCCCGCCTTTCATTGGATACACGCCCGTGGGCGGTTTGCATCCAATGAGAGGCAGTGGGCCGGAGGTCTCGTGGGCGTTATAGAGCCCGTCCTTCACTCACTACTGACGCTGCAAGCAGGGTTTTCATACTCAAGTATTTCAGTGCCCTAATCCGCAGCCTACGCGATTAAGTATCTGTTATTCCACACAGAATGGATGAGCTGTCGAGTGCTCGTAAGCCATGAAATCAAACACTTGTGAAATCAATACATTTAAATTAATTAATCGATTATGAATTAAATTCATTGATTTTCAGACAAGTCTTGCAACGCTCTTGCGAAGCAGAGGCTTAAAATATGGTGGGCCTAATTGTGCCCTATAAGCCTAGTCGATTATTAGAACCAACGCAGATTGACATCCAACAACCGGGACCAACATTATAGCAATAATTAATAAATAATGCAGCAGCCTGGAGCGACAAACAGTCCGGCAAATTAATGTAGAAGTCGAGATAATGTTAAACGAACGGGTGTTGCACCAGCTTACATGTAGGCTATGCAATTACACAGGACTCTGTTGAAATGAGATTTTATCATCGTTGTATGGTTGTGCGATGTTGCGTGGTCAGGGGCGCAAGTTATAGTGAAATTTTCTACGGGACGTAATTTGCGTAGAACTTGATTTTCACTTTCGATAACATAATTATGCCAGGAAGGGTTGTTCAACCTATTTTGCCATATCAAAAGGGGCCGTCCATAAAGTACGTCACGCTCCAGGGGGGGAGGGGGTGTAAGAAAGTGTGACAGTTTGTGACAGGGGGAGGGGGTCAGGCCATGTGTGACGTCACACATTTATTTTTTAAATTCTTTTATATTTTTTTGTTCTTAGTACCTAAAATCCGACCCGGCCCGGCCAGGCGTGTCTAAAACCCGGCCTGGCGGGATAAAAGTTGATTTCCCGTCACTATCAAAGCGTTTAGGGACACACGTCACTATCAGAGGGATTAGGGATAGTATCCTAGGGTTTAGAGGGTTAGGTAAATGGTTATGTTTTTAAATTTTTTGTTCGAAAGTGTGACGTACTTTAAGGGGGGGTCCGAGATTTGTGACAGTTTGTAACAGGGGATAGGGGGGGTCAAAAATGATCAAAAATAGCGTGACGTACTTTATGGACGGCCCCAAAGCGCTTAGAAAAAGCGCTCGAAAGTGTTTTGCTTATCAACAGTGTCTTTACTCTTACACATCGATGTCCGGACCATACGGAATCTTGCGGTAAAATTCAGATGTAGTCTATGTATGTGCACTTGTTAAAGCGCCCCTTCCAGATTACTACTCAGAAGCGCTCCCGACTACAGCGCGGGTACTGAATCGGACTTCCACGATCAATGTCGAGTGAAGGTCCCTCAAGGTCCCTACGAGGCGGCTTGAGTTGGATTCGAACCTGCAACCCGCCAGGCACCGAACGTACTCACTACTCCAGTGTACCCCATTTATTATTATAAATGCCTGTATTCTGTATCCTATTATAGGTTAATGTCATCGCTAATTGCCTCTGACTGCACCAAGGTAACGTCTCTGTGGTCCGATTTAATTCGCACATATATACAATAGATCATTATACGTGTTATTTGCTGTCGCCATCCTTTGCACGTTCACACGGTTCAGACAACGAAAGTTCTTTGTGTTGCACTCCCTTCATTTCTACCGCATCTCCATTAGTTAAAGCGTCTACGGCTCCTGCATCGATACCTTTGTTTTGTCTGTAGCCTATTGTCTCTGAACTCAGCTAATCTAATGCTCGTGGACCTAAATTGATCTGTCAGATACAATTGTCAAAAGGTACATTCTTCGTCTGATGTAGTTTCATTTTGCCTGTCGATATTTGCGAGTGATAAAATAATGTCTGCGGATTCGCTTTTGTTAGGACATTAGTTAATTAGACCTAGCTTACGTCTTGATTGTTTGGACCGTGTCTAATGACCTCAGGTTCCTCAGAGGAGACATTGTTTGATTAGAGTCCTGTGACTGGTTGAATTTTGAAGGTTTGCTCGTTTCCAGAGAGCAGTCATCAATTTATCGACGATGTTTCTCTGTAGAAACTGCGTTTGGGCTTTAAGTCGCCAGTACCGTCTATTATTATTGTGCCACCAGCAATCACCTCTGGTGACGACCGTGGTCTATGTGGTGAACGCCGTAATCGAACAGCATTGTTCGGTGTATATGGACGCACTAAGAGCTTTACTATAGAAAAGTTCGTTTACCCACTGCAATACCGCTGTTCTGTAACAAGCGTGTCTAATAACGGCGCCCCGTGTTCCGGACCAAGTTTCTTAGCCCCCTCCCCCCAAACGGAAACCAAACTCCGCCCATGCCAGTGTGACTGGCTGTGTCCTTAAGAAACTTGTCTTAAGGCAAACCCATATCATGACTCAGGTTTTCAGCATACTGTTGCCTAATGATTTGCTATGCACTATGGCGTTGCTGATAAGTTCCTGCTAACAGAGTCCTGTGCTACATTCTAAATTAGCAATTCCTGTTTCTCGACCTCTACATTATTTATTCATTGCTATAGCGGCTATAGCAATGAATAAATAACATTAGGCTATAGTAGGCCTATAGCCTAATGTTGGTCCCGGTTGCTGGATGTCAATTGGCGTTGATTCTAATAATCGACTAGGCTAAAGCATAAGCATTCCAATTTACCGTTTATGGATGCATTCAAAAGGCACAATTTCCAAATCAACGATGAATGATATGGCATTGGTTTTAAAAGGTGCATTGCAGGTAATTCGAACAGCAGTTCTGAGGAGTTGTCAAAGTAATTAAACGAGTATGGTTGTATGGTAAGGGCACGACTTCTTCTTCTTGACGTTCTCTGCCCTCAGGCAGGTTCGTATGTCCACGTAAGGGCACGTAACATTACAATATTCAGACGAGAAGAATTTAGCAATTCTTGACGGCGCTCCTCTGCCAGCTACTCTGCCAGTCTGCCTCAAATTTTTTTAACACAGAATTTGAGTTTGACGTCTTCGCCCCCATCCTTGAAGATGAACTGCGTCGAGTTCTCAGCTGTTCCAACAAGAAGTCATGTGAATTATTGATCCGCTTCCTCCGTTTGTAATTGTGGACATTTAAGATGACATTGCTCCGTTTTTAGTTTGCATGTTCAGAAATCAAGATTTTATAATTTTTTTAATTGAGAAATCAAGTTTTCAGTTTACATGTTGAGAAAGTTCAGGTCAATTAATGACGGTCGCCTTCCAGCATCTCAAAAACGGGTTGTCGTTCGTTTTCCCTACTCTTAAGGAAGCTGGCCTTGACCAGAATGTCTGCAAAAAATAACCGTCCTATCTCTAACCTTTCGTTTAATTCTATAACTTGTCTCCATGCATCCAGTTCCTGCCTCACCGTGAGCCATGGGCGGAGTTTGGTTTCGGTTCTTGGAGGGGCTAAAGCCCTCTTAAGGGAGCCAAGCCCGGAAAAAGACAACATTTACACGGTGAAAAAATTGAATCTGGGTCTTCTTGGAAGGGCCTAGCCCCCTAGGTCCTGATAAATTCCGCACATGCCGTGAGCTGTCTGGCTCCTGCCACCAAGTCAGTCTGGATCCGATGGCATTATCTTCCCACGTCATCTTCCCACGTCATGTAATGTTATCTCTCCTCTCAGATATATGTAGGCTATGCCACTCGGCCATCGATAAGTCACATTTAACAGTCCTGGCGCTCTTTGACGTTTCCTCTGCTTTTGAAATGGTTGGCAACGAGATTCTGCTGCAGCGTCTTTTGTTTTGTGATCGCTCTGGACCCTACTTAACTGCATGGTTCAAATCGTACCTTTCAGTTCGCTCTCAGATGTTTATTTTTGTGACTCCAGAATGACCTTGGTCCGATCTGGTATCTACTTTATGCTGCTGACTTTCTTTATTTATTTGCTAAACACTTGGCCACTGGCCTCCTATATGCTCAAGGCGTTCAGACATTATTTTGTTCATGGTTCTTCTGCAGATCAGGTTGCTCTTGTGGGAATGATCGACTCGTTTCCACATGATCTTCACCCATGGATGCCGGCCAAACGTCTTTGCCTTATTCCCACAAAGATCCAACTATAGTCTGGTTTGGTACAAAACAACAGCTCATTAAACTTGGCTTCCCACTACTGATCTCAATGTAGCCTACCCTGACTTCACTTTTTTTCCAGTATCCATGATTTGGGTGTCACTCTTGAGAGCACGCTGTCTTTCTATGAGCACTTCTTGCTATTGACACGCGCACGTTACTATCATCTGATGTGCTTGAGAGTCACCAGATGAACTCTGCAGCCAGGCTCATTGCTCGTCTCCCTCACTACTCACACAGTTCGACCCACACGAGTGATGTTCTACACTAGCTTTCTGTTGCCTCTCATAGCTAATTCAAGGTGCTGCACGTAGTCTCAAGAACTCAAAATGGACTAGCTCATAAATACCTTTGTGATTTGATGAACAAGCCCCTCTCCGCACTCTCTTCCCGCCCTCCACAGTCTTCTGATCGACTTGGTCTCCTAGTTCCTCGGGCAAGGACTATCATGGCCCAACACCGCGTCTTTCACCTTGTAGGCCTTTCTATGTGGAATGATCTCCCTACCACTATCCGTCGTTTAGTCTTATTGGGAGGGTGTCATCTTCAGCCCTTCATTGCCTGGAATCATTCTTATTTGCCCGAATTGTAAGATAGGCGATGAATGTCAATCTTAGTTTTAAAAAATGCCTAAAGTGTTAATTGTGCAGACTTCGGGAGGCAGAGATGCACGAAATTCTCACTAAAACCACGTCCAGACACTGCTTCGTTCACAGCTTGAGAAGTATTCATAAATCTCAGGTAACAACCATAGTCAACAAAATCGACAGGGTTGTTAGTTACAGCACCGCTCGATGCCATGGGGATCAGAATTCGATCTGGCCATCGATCTCGTTTATAGTTACAGGTGGAAATTTACGTGCCTCCACCTCAATCGAATCGCAGTTAGTGTCTTTGAGGAAACGAATTGTGCTATGCCTGAAATATATCGATTCGCTGTACAATGAGTGCGGGATAATAGGCGCAGGTCGAAGTCCTTTTATTCCTTTCCTTAGAAGGCCGCGATTCGAACAAATAATTTGTCGAAACCGTCACGCTATACACGCACGGTAGATCACCATAGACGGGAACAAAAACGTCTGCAAGTGGCAGGTTTTTGTGGAAGTTAGAACAATGTCACGCTCAGGCAAACTCACATAGCAGAGTACAGCTCACGTCATTAATGCGTCATTTAAAATAATTGCGACGAACACTGTTTTTTGTTTTAACAATAGTGTTTGCCGATTCGTGCTGGGTATAATAAAACACGTATAAACCAGAAAAGGGTGTAAAAGACAACTTGTCCGTGATCGCAGCAACAGTATTAGACTGAAGGCACATGAATATACTCGTTGGCCTATGGCTACGACAATGGCATAGCCTACATAAACGCGTGCGTCACCGACCCGCTAATCCAGGTGTGAATCTCGAAGTCTAAACGATTGACGTTTGTATCATCAGCTTTTGCGGGTATTGTAAGCATCTTTCTGGATGTGTGACTCTGATTCAACATTTGTGTGATAACTAAGCAGGTAGAGTCTAACTCTAATAAGCATCTAGTAGCTATTAAAAGGTGGCCTACATGTAATTTGATGAGTCTCTTGGATTGGCTCTATACAAATTAACAGTTGCCATTTCCATTTCACCAAGAAGTATTGGGAACTTGTGGATCAGCGGAAACAAACGGCATGCTATCTACTCTAATATGAAATATAACTTAAAGTAAGTCCCAACTAATTATAGACCTGCATGTAGATCCACTATTTATCTTGTAAAAATTTCGAAGATTTTATTACGACTAGAGATGGGCGATGCTTTGAAACCGCTAGGAGGGATAGAGATGGCATTAGAGTATTATGGAAAACTTGGACAGGCTTGTTTACAACGTTCAGGTTCATTTTTGACCAACATGTATCTACTATTTTGGTTAGGTCAGTTTTGTTTTCTGGAGCAAGATAAATTCCCTTGTCAGGAAATATACAAACCGCTGAACATTGCAATTTTTTTATCAGTAACGTTAGCTGCATGTGAAAGAAACTTTAGTGCTCTGAATTTTATTCAGACGTAGCCCTATCTACCAAAGCATTGTCTGATATTCGTTTCAATCAGTTTTAGCAAAGTTGACGGTTGGATCTATTCACTAAAAAGAGTCGATTAACATGAGTGATTTTGTGGAAAAGGTCGGTTATAAGCATGCCAGTCGAAAACATGCACTTACGGTAACGAGAATCGTGTGTACAGGTATTGTTTGAGTTTAAAGGTTTTTTCTTTGATCAAGAGTTTTTTTGTTTTGCCTTGAATTGAGGATGTTGATGCAAAAGAAATTGAAAATTCATGCATCTCTAATACAGATCTCTTAACACGCTTTCAGGTTTCCCGGCCCCAAGTGGCCCCTGTTGGAAAAGTCTGCAGTGGGCAATGCGAAGAAACACTATGGATTATTTTACGACTATACTCTGTGGAAGCAGTAGACTAGAACTATCCGCTCAATCATGCGCATGGCTTTAATCGCACAATGGATGCCCAGAAGAAACTGCGTTCATTAGAGGCTGTCCCAACAATCGGGGAGTAATTAACGAATGCTACATTAGAAGGCAGGCATGATAGTTGAATCCACAGACCTTGAAATTTATTGCTCGTGAATATCGACAGGCAATGAAACTGCATCAGACGAAGAATGAATCGTTTTAAAAATTGTCACTCACAGATTTTTTAAAGTCCACGGGCATTAGGGCTGTGTGACGAGGAGACGCTGGACTCAGAAACAATACCAACAAACATCGGCATTGATGCCGGAGGCGTCGACACTTTAACTAATGGAGAGGCGTAAGAATTGAATGCAGCACAACATAAGGGCCCTACGTCGTCTGAATCGTAGAAGGGAGAGAATTAGCAAATCTGTGATGAACAATGATCTCTTATATCATTGGGGGAAGTAAATCGGAACAAAGTGGCGATGGAGAAGGTATAGTTAAAAGCAATTAGTGACACCATTAGGATACAGAACAAAGACTTGTGAATTAGCGCATGATTTCACGTAGCCTATAAATTATAAGACTGTGATGCTACTTCAATCATTCAAAGCTACTGACACGCAAAGTTGCGTGTCATGGCTCTTCAAGTTTCGCATGAAATATCAACGTGAGAAAGAACGCTCATCGTTACTTCATATTGTGAAGCCCGTAGCACTCAAGATAATTTTATATGTTGTCATTTGTTGCAGCAGCCATGACAATCCGAAGATAATCCGTCTTCAGGTTTAAGTGGAGCTTGGTCATCAACAAGTGTACAGAATCCAAAGCCTAATTGCTTTAACAATCTCATTAAAAGTAGGCCTATAGTGAACGTAAGCGGAGAACAATCTTCTTTAAGCTAAAATTCGAGTGATTTCTTTGCGATGAAGAGCACGAAATTTGTTGCCATTCTGTTAATTTTTCTACCGATATTCCAATCAACCATTGGAACCTTCCAGAATCTGGAATTCTCCGACGGAGTATTTCCATGTGCCGTGGGTTCACCAGCAAAGGTCGTTCCCATTGAAGCGATATCCTCCGTTCCGAAGTGTGTTCCATCCTCTGTCCTGTGTTCCTGGAAGTGCTACATGGAACCAAACTGCAAAGGTTTCAACGTTAACCTCGAAAGCAACCAGTGTCAGCTTTTTGCCTACATTCCAATCAACTTTGTGATCAATACGACGTGCGAATATTTTCAGGTTAGCACTTTATTTGCACAATTTATATAGACCTGCATGACTGAGTAATGTCGTATTTGTGCAATGTTTTGTGTTCGAAGTACAGATATTCAATACATTTATTTATTCCGCAACACACTGGGATCCTTTAGAGTTGAGCAATTAACTGGCAGAGGATCGAGACCTGGTTTTTCAGATGGATAATTTCTTTGTAAGGATCGCATTTTGGTGTTATTATTATATGGGCCAAATATTCGAGTAGTTATCAAGATGATTATGATCAAGATGATGGTGCTCATGAGTTTTCGTAGGCCTAGTGGGCTCTGGTTGGACTAATGGCAACTGTAGTAGAGGTAGTACTAGTGGTAGTACTAGTGGTATTATTATTATTAGTAGTAGTAGTAGCAGCAGTAATAGTTATAGTAGTAGTAGTAGTAGTAGCAGCAGCAGCAGCAGCAGTAGTAGTAGTAGTAGTAGTAGCAGTAGCAGTAGTAGTAGTAGTAGTAGTAGTAGTAATTAGTAGTAGTAGTAATACGATCGAGGACGTAGTAGTGTAGCGGCTGTCCCGGGAGACACCCGAATTTATCACCCGCAGCTGTGGCTGCTCAACAGTCCAGACCTAAACCCGGAGTGTACTAGAAGAGCGCGTTTTTCCTTCTCGTCGGGATGACATTTTGAACATCAGCTGGAGCTGAGCTTCACATTCTTTCAGCTTTTGCATGTTGGAAATTTTCATTTCAGGCGCTGGATGTCAAAGGTTCATATACTTAACAAACTCACGGACATTTCTATTCGGCATTAGAATGTGGTGGTAATATGGCTACTGTTGATGTTTTAACAGTTACAGGCAAATGCTAAACGTTTTGACCGAATTATGACACTTTTGTTGGGGTATACTTTTCATCGGGACATAGTGTTATTTTAATGGAGCACAGTAGCAAATTGCTATGACTGCATGGTGTGCTGATTCGCTCATCTAAACCATTTCCTTTCTCTATCCGGCCAATGCTATAATTTTTATTATACTCATAATGTATCCTTATTTAGCATACTGGTACTGTAGTTTAACTTGGACGTCTACTTATAAATTTAATCTCCAGCGACTTGTCACCCTTAAGAAAATTCAATTCGATATATATATAGACCTATAGGCCTAGTTAATACTCCTCGCCGAGCCCACACAGCTATGAACTTCCAAGAATTTGGATTATTTAAAAGTTATCAAATTAGGCGCTTGCAAATAGGATAATTTGTGTGACGCTATAACCACGGCCTTTTACCAATATTGTATTCAAAGATTTCTTTAGCCTTGCCTCTGATCCTCACTTTTTCCAACACGGAAATTGACTGTTTATGACCCTTCCTACGCACACATCAGCTCTCGTCTATAATTATTGTCTATCGGATAGACTCTATCCAATGTTGGTCTACCGGCTCCCACTTTCTGGAACTCTTCCTTAATATAAAAAATTATATTCAATACCAACCTAATACTAGATTATTCAAGCATAAACTCCGCCTATTTCTATTGCTTAAATTATACAGGGTAGGTCATAAAAAGTAATCCCTACGGTTTTTTGCCAATATCTTGGCTCAAAATAAGAATTTTTCAAATCAAGTTTCACAGGCTTAAGGTCAATTCACGTAAAATAGTAAAAGAGCCAAATTTCAACGAAATATTTGTGGCATAACAAAAGTTATGTCACTTTTAGTGAGCACACCCACTATTTTTTAACAATCCAAAAACGTAACGGAGCACACAGTAGCAAAAAGTCACATCTCAAAAAAAATTCAAATGAACTTGATAATGCTCCACAACTTGTGTTCAATGTGTCCGCCACCAGTGCTCACATTTGTTCTCAGTCTCTTTGTAAAGTTCTTGATGACCTTGTTGATGTGTCCCAAAGGTGAGTCTTTCCATATGAATTTCATTGCCACCATCAATTCTCTTATCACTCTTGGTGTTGGCCGCATATTGTGGTATATCTCCGGCATAGCACTCTGCACTTGATAATCTATCGGGTAAAAATCCGTAGATTAATGGTCTATTGGTTCTTCTCAATGAAATCATAAGAATAACGTGGACGTTGAGCCGATCTCCTGTCATCAACGGCATGTTTCTTAACTTTCGATTTAACTCACAATTTCTCTCTGCTCTCACTGTTCATCAGAGTAAATGGCGATTATAGCTCTTAATGTGTTTTGACTATTGAGCTTCAAGACCCTGCTCTTGAAGAATCTGAATAGACTTACACATTTTATCTGTCATTAAAGCCTTGATCATTTTAATGTCGCACAAATTTAAATATTACTGTTTTAATAGCAAAATTTAAATATTTAAATCTGAAAAAATCTTCATTAGCATCTCCATAGTCATCTTGCCAAATAATGTCACAGCGGCGTGCAGCTGCGCTGGTTTACGTTTCTGTTCTAAATGGTAACAATAATGATTATATTATCTGGCAATAGCCTATCAAGTTCATTTTCGGTAACAATTATTTGAGATGTGATTCAATAAAGTCTTTTTTGTTACTTTTTGTTGGGTAACGCTTTTAAATCGTCAAAAATAAACAGTGGATGGGCTCATTAAAAGTGCTTTTATCAACGAAGAGTACTGAGCACTTCAGATCATGTCTTGATAGACCCTGGGAAAATTCATTCATTCATTTCGAGAATTAATATAGCGCCTCTTCAAGAAAGCTACTCAGAGGCGCTGCTAACTAAAAAAGTAGGATTTGAGATACTTAAAAATGCAGGCGAATTTTGCCTAGGCATAAGTCGCAAGGTTAGTTGGAGGCCATTCCATATAGCAGGACCCACAACAGAAAAGGTTCGGCGCTGCCTGATAGAAGTGCGAGCTTGCGGAACCAAAAGCTCACCCGTTGTTGCAGAGCAAAGAGCTCGACGGGCTGCAAGGTCTGAGACAGGTCGACAAACGCTATAGACAAGTGCGAAGGAACACAAGGAAGACGGCATCGCCAAACAAGTGCAGCAACTCGGTAGGAGATGCGCTGTGAAACAGGGAGCAAGTGAAAAACGTTACGCATATAAGCAGAGACGTGGTCATATTTTTAGGAATGCGGTCAATGAGGCGAGCAGCCGAACGAAGAACTCGTTCAAAGGGCCCAATTAGTCCAAGTGGCGGACCCACAAGTACGGAACTGCAGTAGGCTAATCAATTCTACTAGACTAAGTGTCAAAGGCATGCATCTCGTTGAAATCACCAAGGCTTCCACTTTATCCGAACGTAGAGTCAAACCACTCTCTGTTGAATAACAATTATATAGATTCAAGTGAACATTGTTTTGTTGAGAGTAGCGCTTTATAAATAGTCATCTAGACCTACACTACAATACGATACAATGATATCTAGAAGACCACAAAATATATTTGCTTTTAATGTTGGTGAATCTTGAAGATTGAAAGAAAAGGGCATCCATGATTCCATGTATATGATCATCAGCGGCAGTGGCGTAGACAGGCGGGTTCGGGGGTTAACCCCCCCCCCCCCCATTGACCTAGGAAAAAGGTTTTTTTACAGATTATTTTTTCACTTAGATCAGAAAAGCAAAACAATTGCTTGTAGTAACAATAATTATTGTTTTTCTTACTTTATTCTCTTTGTTGCTTTATTCCCTTTTATTTACTGTAGTCTGTAATCCTGTTGGGTTGGTGTCAGAAAGGGCATCCGGCCAGACCATAAAACTCCCAGCCCCCCCCTTTCATAAATTCCTGGCTACGCCACTGATCATCGGTAGGCCTATAGACCTAAAGCTTCGATTGAGCTTTGAGCCTTGTTTCATTGACTGAAGTATTCTATACAAGAGTGGACTGTGTGAAACACCTCCAATGGCTGATGAATTCTATTCAATAGAATTCTATTCACCTTTACTCTATTCACATTGAACTGCAGACGTTTCATTTCCGGTGGAGGAGTGAGTCCACCGAAATACCGGCGTCATTGACCACAGACCCACAAACTGACGATTCATCATAGCAAAAGCTGTAGGAATATCTTATCCTTCGTCTTTTCAGAAGCAGTCCAACGTTTTTCAAATAATAATAGACTCTCTTTTATCAACTTTATCGATTGAAGAGCTGTAGCACCCGTTACAGAATCAATACTTTACCCGGTTAGTATAGCCTACTGTGCAACGCGTCACAAACGAAGGCTATGGAAGACGCTATTATTGTAGCATGATGATGACGATTATAATAATAAAGAATAGGCTTCTAACCATAATTATATTAAGGGTTCCATGACATTCCATAATATCTGTGCACAAAACCGGCCATTTAATATTCCGATCTACCATATTTATCTTATAAAAAAAAAAAAAAATAATCTATATAAATAAAAATGTAAAACGTTGCCGTTTGTAATGAAGGATCTCGGAAAGTTCTTGACCGATTGTTTTGAACATTTTCGCAGAACGTTCCATTCCAACATGAGCGGGTTTGTATAATGCCATTTGCGGAAAGCCGCAATCTTTACGACAAAAAAACACAACTTTGAATTCGATTCGATACGGCGATGGATTCCACCCATTTCAATTTCAACTTTCACGCATCCGTCCGTCCATTTTTCGGCCGCGCTTTATAACGCATATCCGGCCGTGTTTCTATAGCGCATATGTATATGCAACTTTTCGTTCGATTCGATATACGTCGATGGATTTGACCCATTTCGATTTCAACTTTCATGCATACGTCCGTCCTTTTTCGGCAGCGTGTTATTACGCATATCCGCGCGTGTTTCTCTAGCGCATATTTATATGTAACTGCCGGTTTTTACAAAATCGTCCATTTGCGACTGTTTTTAAAACGGTAACGTTTTACATTTTTATTTATATAGATATCCGCGCGTCTTTCTACAGCGCATATTTCTAGAAATGGAGGAAGGGGAGGGAGGGAGGGGGACGAAACGGGGTGGATGGATGCAGGGATGGAGAGAGGGAGAGAGGGAGGGATGAAGGGAGGGAGGGAAGGAAGAGGAGGGGAGAAGAGGGGAGGGGAGGCGAGGATAGGAGAGGGGAGGGTTGGACAGCCTTTTCAGTCACAGCAACGCATGGCCGGGTACAGCTAGTAGCTAATAAATAATAAAAAAATAACAACTAACAAATAATAACAGTAGTTTTTGTTGGCATGACAATAATTCAAAAAAAATAAACAAGCGTGATAACAATGAATTTCTATTAAACTATTGGTCATGATAGTGTTAGCAAAATTGTTTTGGCGGTAGTAATCGCAATCGTAACCCCGGAATTTCTACAGCGCCCACAAAAGCTCAGTTGCGGGAACCAGCTTATTCACAAGCGCTCAATCAAAGCAAAGTCGATAGGCAGGAGGTCAGAATCCGGAGAGTCAGGCGATGAGTTAGACAGACGAAGACGACTGTGGTGGATGATGTTTAGAGTTGAAAAGGCGTGGAAGGCTGAGAAACGTGGAAAAATCAGGACAGGGTCTGTGAAAAAGTGAAGTTTTCAGTTTCAAGGGAAAGACACCCGTGGGGATATTGCGAGAGGTGGAGTTTTGGTGAGTTTGCATAATGGATAGTAGAATTAAAAGTAGAATTATAGAAGCAGAAGTAGAAGTAGATAGTGAAGTAGAAATTGAAGTAGAAGTACTAAAGTTATCGCTGTAATGGCAGAAGCTGCAGTCGGGTTTGTTGCTGTGATAACCTTTTATTTAATTACCAAACAGCTCAATCATCCTTAGTAATTGTTTTGTTTGTTGTAGGACAAGATATATGATGGAATATGTCCATCAGTTGAAGGTAGGGTTAAATTATACAGGATAACTGAAACAGAGTAACTGAATTTACTTCGAACCGAATACGTTCAGGCTATTGCTAAAGAATGATATAAAAAATATACAGAAATGTTTATAGACATAGGATACATAGCTTGACTGGATCATTACGGAAGAAGGTCGATTTTACTAAGACTGGCGAAAGTTTTTCTAATTTTTACACTTGCCAGCTATAGATAAGTCCATAGACACCAGTGTCTGGGGAGTATCCATGGGTCTCAAAACTGTATAAGAGTTAAATCATATGAATATCTAAAGGGTGGCTCAAAAAAGTACCACCGGATAAAATGCGATAACTTCACAACCGACTGACATTTTTCTGTGAAATTTTTCCAGTTTGTAGGGAAATGAATTTTCAACAATCCCTGAAAGTTTCACTTGAAATTTGTAATGTTTGCAATTGTTACAGCTGTTTAAACTTTCAATTCCGTTTTTTGCAAACATCCTTAGAATTATGCTCCAATAAACGTGATTTCATTAAGATTTTTTGCAAATTACAACACACAAATTGATGATGATGCCATACGACCTCACTATGAGCTGTAAAGAAGCTGTTTATGAAGCAAACTGTGGTATTTGGTGATATCTTATAGATTAAGGTCTCAACTCGTGAATTCATTACTGAACATCATGGGCAAAGTATCTGCGGAAGATAAAATGGGAACTCGGACGTTGAGTGTACAGAGACTGGGACATCGCGTAATCATAGCAAGGTACCCAGCGAAAAGTGGAGCCTGAACACATTGAAGGCTATCTGTAAACGTGTTTGTGTAACTAAGATTAGATGTTGGAAGAGAGGCAGGAAGTGGTCGTTTGGTCTGACGGAAAAAGCGCGATTTTCACGAAAATCGCTTGGTAATCGAAAGGGTCAAGTTGCAAAGCACATCATGGTTTCGGCATCAGATATGCTGGCGTGTGTTTCGGCTGCAAGAAAAGACTGCATTTAATCCCATTCAGTAGGTTAAATGTCAAACTCATAGTTGAACTCTCTTACCCAGACTCATTGAAGACCAGGTATGCTCTAACATCTGGTTTCATTTTCCAGCAGGACGGTGCACCTGCTTGCTCGCAGGGCAAGGTTGATTACGATGGCGCTACCCTATTGCCTTCAACTGAAGTAAATGTATTGGCAAAGATGACTAACAAACTCGCCAGACCTTAGCCCTATAATTGCTTATCACGTCTGTGGAGCTATGCTGGAACGCTGCAAGACATTTCATCCCAAGTTGGAGAACATTGGCTATCTGAAGCAAATCTTGCTGCTAATGTGGGATCAGTTGCCTCCGGACCCGATCAACAAAGCCATACTGAGCTTTACAAAAAGAATTCGAGCTCGTGTTAAGGCAGGAAGTGGACACTCTCATTACACCTTAATACAATAAACTGCAAAACGGAATTCTCCGCCGCCGCCGCCGCCGCAGCAGCAGCAAAAACAGAAGCAGCTAGAAAGATTGATGAGTCAGCATGAGTCCTCGCCTATTGCATCACTGGTTTACTAGAGGATATGCGCTAGAAACCCGTGTGGGCTAGGAACCGGTGGGCTAGAAATCCGGGCTGGGCTACCTCTCACGCTTGTCCCCTACTTGTGTGCGTGCAAATTTTCAATAGATGATTATTATAAGTAGTTACAAACAAATAGGTCTACACAATTACATTCGTACGATTACTGTAACAGCTGTAAGCAGTACGAATGACTTGTAGTATTATTTTAAAGGAAACCGAAAAGATTACGATGTAATTGTAAAGATAAACTGATAATGGATAGTTAGACATAGCGCAACTACAAGCGAAAACTATGCATGTTTTGCGAATAAACTTATGTTGTAGGGCTACAAGTGCTAAACATCATTGTTTTCAAACTGGTTTAGCTCCTCCACCCAACACGCTGGCTGTCTTCAAACTGGTTCCTGAGCTGTGTTGTTCGTTTCCATTTTCAATGACCGGAGCCATTTACTACAACTGCTCGAAGCGCATCGGGGCGTTGTATGCAAACATTACTGGATGCTACATGGCCGGCAGAGTCTGGGCTTATTGTCTGCCACCTACAGGTACTTTGCGTAGTCTGTACATCTATCGTGCACATGTCTGCACAAAACCTGTATATATACAGGTTTTGTGCAGACATGTGCACGAGAGATATATCTGTATCCATTTCCAGTTTTTCTTTGTCTTTACAGTCTAAGCCCAATCCCCTTTACCCAATACGTAGGCCTACAATGCCTTGGCTGTATCTACTTGCACGTGTTTCTCCCCACAGTTCTTTCGTTCTCTCGCTCTCAGTACCCCAGCTTCTATTTCTTGAGTTGTGAGATTATCATTTTCATCACCACCGCCAACATCATCAGCATCATCAGCATCATCAGCATCATCATCATCATCATCATCGGTGACCGGACAAAACGGTAGCGGACAAAATGCTACGGACAAATTGGTATGAACAAAAAAAATGGTATTGGACAAAATGGTATTGGACAAAATGGTACGAAAGAAATGCAAACAAATCGAATAATTATGCATTTGATATTATCGTGCTAACAAGGCCGATAACTGACAAAACAACATCGGCGAATTCCAGGAAACTGACCCCAAGCGTTCTGCTATATTTTGTATAGCGCTTTGTATAGCGCCTGATTGGATTTAACGATCATAAATTTTCAACGTGGAAGAGAAAGTCGCAGTGTTTCCACTTTTATCTTAAATCTATAGCCACTTTATTAGATTTTTTATTATAACAAGTTATTGACAAGATTGTTGCCTTTTCAAGTTAGTGCCTATTTTGGACTAGCTAGGGTACCCGGCGTTGCCCGGGAAATTTAGGATTCGACCCGCTTCCAGCCACAGAACCACCACACCACACCCCACCCCATCACTTCCCCCCCCCACCTCACCCCACCCCACTCCACTCCGACCTCCAAAGGTACGCCACCCATGAAATTTCCTCTCCCACGCCCACCCCTCACTTCCAATTCCCATCCCACCCACCCCGAAACTCCAACTCCTCCACCACCCCACCCACCACCCCAGCCCCACTCCTCCCCCACACCCCACCCGACTCAACTCCACCCCACCCCACCCCACCCCACCCCACCCCACCATACTCCAACCTCCACCGGTACGCCAGCCGTGAAATTTGGTTTTTCGGGAAGATTTCTCCTCCAATCCCCAACCCCCAACACCTCCCTCCACAGCCCCCACTCCTCCCCACCACCACCTCCTCCCACCCACCCGACCTCCCCCACCAACCCCAAACCCCACCGCAACCCCACCCACGACACTCCACCGCACTCCGACCTCCACCCGGGAAATTTGGGTTTTTGGAAAAATTGTCTCATCCCTCATGCCCCCCACTCCACCACACCCCACTCCACCACACCACACTCCGGCCTCCACCCGTACGCCACCCGTGAATTTAGGGTTTCGAAACAACTTTCTCCCCCACCGCCCCACCCCAGCCCACTCCCGCATCTGCCCCACCCGTCCTCTGCAGACCGTGGTGTGTGCTGGACGGAGGCTAGGTGGCCCGTGTAAAAATCTGTCAGGCTGTGAAACTATGGCAAGGGAATGGAAATTTATAGCAAAAATTTGGGTTTTCGCCCCCACCCTGGCCACCATGGTGGCAGAGATTCGCCAACCCCTCCACCGGGTGGTTCTGATGGCCCTCTGTCTCGGTGCAAAGTTTCATATCAATTGCTGAGTTTAGTGAAAAACATCTGGGGGTTCCGTCCCCACCCTGGCCCCATGGTGGTAGAGAATCGCCAACCCCTCTTTGAGGTGTCTCATGCCGAGACCTACACAGTAGTGAAGGTTTGGAGTGAAAAGCTCAAAAAATGTGGAAACGCATCCCGGTCAAACAGACAGACAGAATCTTCTCTTCATTTATATACAGGGTGCGCCAAAATGTTATCCCCTGCGGTTTTTAGCCCATATCTTCACCAAACATACGAATTTTTAAATGAAACTTTACAGTCTTAAAGGCAATTCATATTTACGTTCAATGGTCAATTACAAAAAAATATTTCAAACATAACAAAAGTTATATCACTTTTAGTGAGGCCACCCACCGTGTTTTGACGATTCAAAAACGAAACGCAAACAATTTAGTTTTTTTGCTAATATCAAGGCCAGAAGTAAGAATTTCAAAATGAATCTCTACAGGTTTAAAGACAATTCATATTTACACATGATGGCCAGATTTCATCTAAATATTTCAAACACAACAAAAAGTTATGCCACTTTTAGTGAGGCCACCCAACATTTGTGACGATTCAATAACGAAACGCAACAAAACGTAACAAAAACGCGATTTTATTAAGTCTCATCTCAAATAACTGAACATTGTCAAATGAACATGGTAGTGCTTCACAACTTGTGTTCAATGTGCCCACCACCAGTGCCAAATCTTCTTTTGAGTCTCTTTGCAAAGTTTTTGCAAAATCTTATCAAATTTGCTGTCCCACAGGGGTCTATTCTTGGACCCCTCCTTTTCTTACTTTTTATTATTGACCTTCCTAACGCCTCTCCTTTACTGCGCTTTGTTCTATTTGCTGACGATACTAACATTTTTGCCTCCCATAAATCTTATGAATTACTTTTTCAATTGACGAATCAATCATGAGCTCTTACACGTTGTTGATTGGTTCCGAGTTAATAAGCTCTCCTTGAATCTTAATAAAACTAACTATAATCTTATTTTGCTCTCATCGTAAATCAATTCCTGGCATAAAATTAATAATTTCTATGGAAAACTACAATATATATCAAGTAACATCAACTAAATTCTTGGGTGTCCTTGTGGACCAATTTCTAACTTGGAAGGTTCATATTAAAAACATCTATAAAAAGATAGCTAAAAGTGTTGGTATCTTGACCCGTATTGCTTAAATGCTACCACCTCGAATTAGACTTAGCTTATATTACTCTATTATCCATCCGTATCTTTTATAATCTTTTATATTGCAATATTGTTTGGGCTTCTAAATACTCTTCTCGAATTACAAGACTCACCTCACTTCAAAACAGAGCTGCTAAAGTTATTATGGGGCTCTCCCGCCGTTCTCATTCACATCTCCTTTTATCTAAATTAAGAATACTTGCCATCGATCATATAAGAGTCATGCAAACGTCCGAACTTATGTTCAAACATATGCATAATCTTTTGCCTCATGCCTTTGCTGATTTCTTTACTCTAACCTTTGATTTAGTTCCCTATAACTTGAGATCCTCACTTAATTATAGAAGGATTATCACTAGAACTAATACTCGTATGTTCTCAATTAAAAGTGCGGGTCCTATGACCTGGAACAAGTTAACAACTTACCCTTGTTTATTCGGAATTCCCTCTGCTTCACCTTGTTTAAACGTAGACTTAAAAAGTAATTTACTTTATGCTGTCTCCTGTTAAAACTACCGATCACCATCTCTGTTACTGCTTATATTCTTTTATTTTTAACGACTTTTCTAAATTGGCACACTCAACATCACCTTCATAAAATTTATTTTTAATACCTTGGTACTCTATAATTTGCATGACCTGCTGCTGTTTATTTGAATTTGAATTTCGGAAACCCTGACAGTGGGGAAGTAGTCCCTTAGGGGTTCTCTCCTTTTGCTTTTTGTTACTTTCTATATCCGTTATTATATAATAAAGATGTTTTGTCAATTGTCACTTTGAGCAATAAAAACTGTGGTTAAGGTTATGGTTAAAGTTCTTGATGGACCTGTTGATTAATATGACAAATTCCTTATTTACCAATTTTATTGTCATCTTGCTAAGTGACTTCTCAGTGACGAGCACCTACGCTGGCGCCATGTTCCTTTTTTAAAAAGTAATAATGATGATGATCTGGCAATATCAAGGCTATCTGATAACAATTATTTGAGATGAGACTTAATAAAATCGTGTTTTTGCTACTTTTTGCTGCGTTACGTCTTTGAATCGTCAAAAAACGGTGGGTGGCCTCCTTAAAAGTGCCATAACTTTTATTATGTTTGAAATATGTTGCTGAAATCTGGCCATCATGTGTAGATATGAATTGTCCTTAAGCCTGTGAAATTTCATTTTGAAATTCTTACTAGATATTGGCCAGAATAATAAAATTGTTTTTTTAACTTTGTGTTGCGTCACGTTTTTGAATCGTCAAAAGCGGTGGGTAGCCTCACTAAAAGTGTTATAACATTTGTTCTGTTTGAAATATTTTTTGTAATTTGACCATTCTACGTATATATGAATTGCCTTTAAGACTGTAAAGTTTCATTTAAAAATTCGTATGTTTGGCCAAGATATGGGCAAAAAACCGTAGGGAATGACTTTTTGGCGCACCCTGTAGATTTGAATAATCCGCTCAGTTTATCAAACGGGTTTTCGCAAGGGTCTCTCTTCTGAGACCCTTCTGGTTTGCTTCTTATTTTATCAGATAAATATGGGATCATTGATAGGTCACTGGTGTTTCTTAGGGTCCCACTATTTATATGCGATATGCCTAGGTCTTGCTCAAATGTGTTTTACTTCAGTTTTAAAACTCCTCTTGAGCCGCGTTTGGTCGGAGGTCGCAGCGCACCGACATAACGGCGCCGACAAATTTTTGAATCATATTCTTGGTCGAATTATCTAAATATTTGGAAATGTTTAGCGTGATATGTCATCAGGCACTAGAGATATATTACAAAACAATTTGGCTTACTTTTTGATCACGGTGTGGTGTTAGGGTTGCATTGAAGATAGGCATGGGCGGAGTTTGGTTTCCGTTCTTGGAGGGGCTAAATTTGTTGGGACTGAGACTCGGTCCAGAACGAGCGGCGTCGAAAAAATAATTTCTCGGGCCCAAAGAAGTTGACCTTTTTTTACTCCTCGGTCTGAAAAATCGCCGAAAAATACTAATTTTCCCGGCCAAAAAAATTGATGACCTTTTTTAAAAAGTCATTTCGTAAGTTTCGCGTCCGTGAACAGAACCATTTTCCGAACAAATTTCCCAGTGTGCGCCTTCTTGGAAGGGGGGCTAAGCCCGAGAAAAGATACCATTCACAAGATAAAAAATGACCCTAGGTCTTCTAGGGGGAGGGGCTTAGTCCCCCTATAGCCTGATAAACTCCGCTCATGGTATAACTGATATGATGTTTAAACACGCTAGTTACACTACAAACAAACGATGGGCCAAGTCATTTCATTTATTTATATAGCGCTTCTTCAAAAGTAGCCTATCTACCCAGAAGCATTCCCGTCCCAATTCCGGTTAAGGAGAAAAGTTTTGAGAGTGGGCCTAGAGTTGAACACATTTCCCTATGCTCATCCTCTTAACCTTCTCTTTATCACTTGTTCCTTCCACTCAATCTTTAATCAGCTCTTCTTATCTTCATCCTTTCCTATTTTCATACTCACCTAACTCATCATCTCTCCATCTGTATCATCTGTCCCAACCTCATCCGCGAACATACATTCAATTATGTCTAATATCTTTTCTCTTTGTCTTATCCTCATCATCATCGTCGTCATCGTCGTCATCGTCGTCATCATCATCATCATCATCATCATCATCATCATCATCATCATCATCATCGTCGTCGTCGCCGCCATCATCATCATCATCATCATCATCATCATCATCATCATCATCATCATCATCATCATCATATCATCACCACTATCATCATCACTGTTGTTATTATTACTATTTTGTAGTAGCAGTAGTACCCGATTGACAAAAGTAGTAGGCCTAATTGTAGTAGTAGTAGATGTCATTGTAGAAGTAGTAGTTTTCTTATTACAATAACGCTCGCCTTACTCGCTAGAGGGCCAGGAGTTCTTGTATCCAGTTCTTGCTCTTTTAGCCTACTTGCGGAAGCGACTTCTAGCGATGCAGCGTACTGCGGAGGGGGTTGGAATTCATGTATAGGAACCAAGGACTTTAGTGGCAGGTTTAATCTCAAGGGTTCCACCCTTTCTTTCTTGCGAGGAGTTTCTCGACATATATCCACGGCTAATGGTCGACAAGCGATAGCACTATTTTCCCCGTGCTCATCTGGGTTCGAATCCCACTCGGCAGATTTAAATGGAGATAAGGTGGATACTACGGGTTACATGGATCTGGGTACCTGTATTTCAGATTCCCTAAGGCGCCTCAATTGTTGCTCAAAGAAGCCGATTGTTGTGCTAAGGTCTTGTCAGTTCTACGCTCTGAATCTTCTTGTTTCATGACTAGATATTGCAACTCATTGGCCTGGCGCTCTATAAATGTCTCGATCCCATCAGCAAACCGCTCAAACCTTGAGTCAAACGACTCTTGTTGAACGCTCTCTTTAGAGGGAGTCTTACATGACGCAGTTCTTTCCCCCTTATTGTCTGAATAAAGGTTATCCATATAACAAGTTTCACTGGTACTTGTCTTTTAATTCACCCCCAAAAATTCATCATATGACAAATCTATGTCTACGCATTATTAAGACCTATATATGTTTTCGGAAAGACGCAGTATTAAGACTTATTCTTTTCAAAACTGAAATATACCAGATAAATATAAATCTTTTCAAACTTTCAGCAACAGTTCGCGACAAGGAAGCAAGTGTTGTGTTTCTGCAACAACGTGGAATATTACATAATCCTTGAATGTGTTTAATGGACATCCGATGTTGTTGAGGTATTTTAAATCTTAAATAGAACCTGGATGAGTGATAAAACGCCTAGGAAATGGAAGCGGGATGAAGATTTTACAGATCTTAAATAGAAGCTGGATTAATGTTTTCTTAGATCTGAAACAGAGGCTGGATGAGTGATAAAACGCTCGAGAAATCGAAGCGGGATCAAGGTATTTTAGATCTTAAATAGAAGCTGGATGAGTGATAAAACGCCAAAGAAATGGAAGCGGGATGAAGGCTTCATAGATCTTAAATAGAGGCTGGATTACTGTTTTCTTAGATCTGAAATGAGGCTGGATGAGTGATAAAACGCTCGAGAAATCGAAGCGGGATCAATGTATTTTAGATCTTAAATAGAAGCTGGATGAGTGATAAACGCTTAAGATGATGTATTTGATGACATTCTACACGACATATCGCTCTTCTGGCCACCACAATGAAATTTGTTTTTGGGGGTGAATTAAAAAACAAGTACCGTTTCACTTTCTGATTATTTTCACAATTATTATTATCGACTCTTAACTAGAAATCAAATTACAGTCTTTTCGACAGTTACAATTATCCACGTTTCATTTACTAATTCACGAACAGTTTGAATTTAATATCGTTTACAGGATTCATAAATGTCTGACAAGAGTTTCTGTAGCGCTCGCTAAATTTAACCTAACTCGGATTTGCTTCCGAAGTTAAATTAAATACATTCTGAGTCAGTTCTTCTCGCTGACTAAAACAACAATCAATCTACAACGAATTCAATAGGTCTGCTTCTAATTATTTATACTTCCCTGCTTTCCGGCTGTGAAATTGTGAGATCAACCCTTCCCTCCAGCAATTTCGACTATCTTGTTGCGACAATGAAATCAACCAATTTCTCATCAAATTTGACACCAGTTGAAGATTCACTTCACCGGAGAGTGGGATCTGTTTCCCCGTCAATTTCGCTACACAAATTAAAGATAATTTACAAGAACTTCTTGCATTCAAATCAAATTTAAGATAAATTACACAAAACAAACTTGCGCGTTTCCAAACAGCTCTGTCCTTGTCAACTTCTACCGTTCAACTTACGCCGTTTAGGCCAGCAACCAATCACAGGCGACTTCCGGTTGCCGCCAGAAACACGCGCCGCTATTTGACCAATCAGCAGCGCACGCGTGCTGATCACGCCACCTAAGTGTCTATGCACTGCATAATTTACTGTTCAGATGCTATTTTTTTTTCTCACCCATCAAATAGGCCTAGTTATAGAACAAGATGTGGCCTGTAAATTAGTAAGAGGCCGTAGCGTTTTCACAAACGCTACACTACTATTATTATTTTTTTATTATTTCATGATTATTATTTTTATTATAACATTATTATTATTATTATTATTATTATTATTATTATTATTATTATTATTATTATTATTATTATTATTATTATTATTTTTTAAATTTTTTGGCCCCGAGGTATTTAGGATCCCTCAGGGACTTCATTGCTATTGTTTAAAAACTAGTCCGGAATTATTATTAGGCCTATTATTACTATTATTTTAATTTTTTATTATTTTTTATTATTATAACCTTTTAATATTTTCAACGAACAACATCAAAACACGTAGTACAGTTGATGACCTTTACTATTATTATTATCGTGTTTTTTTTAAATTACCCGAGGTATCTATAAATAATCCCTCAGGTTTAATATATTAATAAGAAATTTTAACTCTGGAGTGACCAGCAGAGTCAAGATCAGGGAGAACAAAAGTGCTGTGAAAGGCAACAGCATTGAAGCGCTGAATAATGATAGACAGGCGCTGGAACAAGTAAAATGGTTTCTCTTGGATCACCAGAAACTTGGGCCAAGAGACGTCCCAGGTCGGCGAGAAATGCCTGTCTTTTGGCGTTGATTGGTCCCATTGTTTCGAAAGCCAAAGAGACGAAATGATAAAATTGCATCAGTTGTGCATACTTGGAATTTTGTCTGGCTTCCGCCAGTTCCGCAGCACCTCCCGTCCGAATGGAGGTTGTGGCTAAGTAAGATGGAGCCACAGTGTCTGCAACTGTGACTCCCAGGTCAAGCAACGACCCGAGCGCCATGGAATTGTTGTTGTTATTATTATTATTATTATTATTATTATTATTATTATTATTTTTATTATTATTATTATTATTATTATTATTATTATTATTATTATTATTATTATTATTATTATCATTATTTTTTTTGCCCCGAGGTATACAGGATCCCTCAGGGACTTCACTAACGCCTAATATAAAATCAAAAGTCTGGAAAGGCCCTACTCATCTTCTGTTTCTTGGTCGGCGAAAGTGCCCTTAAAGGCCACAGCATTATAGCGTTGCATCGTGAGCGAGATTCGTTGAAACAAAAATGTTGTCTCCGGTGGGTCCCCCGTTACAATGCTTAACTTCTGTCCCAGGTCCGAGAGGAATGATAGCCCTTCGTTGTTAATCGGACCCAGTGTCTCGAAAGCCAAAGGGACAAAGATGTATGACGTGGATAGTTCGTGGTATTTGTCAAGTTTGCGGGTCGACGCCCTCTCAGCCGCGGCACCTGCCGTATGACAGGTATCCGGAAGGTAGGAAACGGCCAAGGTGTCCGTAATGGTCGCGTCCCAGATGAGACATCGCCCGACGCGCCAGGGGATTAGGGTGAGACCATCTGGTCTCCTACCATCTGTCCTCACGAGGCCTACCGGTTCCTTGGTGGATGGATAACCGGCGCGGATCAAGCCCCGGAAGATCAGGTCATTCATCGAGGCATGTCTAGGCAAACGACCCGGACCCAGCCCGCAGGAAAGCCCGTGGTGGCCATCCGCCAACACCGGGGCTCCACAGGGGCACCCGTGCGGTTCACAAAGCGGGACCCCCAGCCGTAGACCCGTCGCCTCCCTGACAGATTCGTTATCCAGCCTAAGTCCGCAGTTTGTGACAGGAAGGGCCAGCAACCAGTCCCCAGCGTGCGGGGCAGACACAGCCCTGAGGCGTGCCTGATTTTTAGGGTCTTGGAGCCTGGAATATAGGGCTGAGACGGTCGCGTCGGTCAGGGGCCTATCCCATGCCGCTTGTCTGTGTGCAAGATTGCCTTCTGGACGTTGCTCTGCGCTTGCAGCAAGCCATATGGCTAGCTGATCCATGCATCGCGGGTCGGTCTCTGCTGCCTCACCCAACATGGTGGACTGGAGCAAGTCGGTGCTCGCGGCTGATGCCAGAAAGGCGGGAAGTGCCAGCGAGGTCACCGATCGGATACCCAATCCGCCCATCTTAATGGGAAGTGAGGCTTGTATAGCCATGCATCGTCTGAAAGGGTCAGATTGAGAACCCTGCTCAGGCCGTTTCGCAGGATTGCATCATACTCCACCAATCCTAGGTGGCCTTCACATGGGCAGCTGCGGAGTATGTGAAGCAATTTCGTTGCACTGAGCGAGCATCTCAATAGGATGATAGCGTCATGCGTCGCGATGTTTGCTAATTTCTCAAGCGCCCGCATTAATTCGGTTTTACGAGCTTCCAAGGCCTCCTCCAGCGCATCCAGAGTTGAGAGAGGAGCTCCCAGGAGAGATGCATTCTGGGGGCTGGTCCACGTAAACAGACTCAGCGGGTGGTGCTCCCTGGCTATGTTTGGTGACCTCGAGATGACCTCGCATTTCGATCGGTTTAGCTGTAATCCGAGAGCACTGCATTTTAGCTCCAGTTGTTTCACGTCCTCGGCCACCAATTGCGCTTTGCCTCCTAGTGTGAGGTCATCAAGGAAACCCAAAGTGAGCGGAGAGGACATTTCAACAAGGATGGGTTGCAGAGGAAGGCAAAAAAGCAGAGGGCCCAGGGGGTCGCCCTGCTGAGGTCCGACTTGCGACAAGAGGTTGAAAGATCCATATTTGAGATTTGATGGCTCAGAATATGCCAGAAAGCAAAATGGTGCGAGTTCAGGGAGTACTGCATAGAGAGAGAGTAGCATCTGGTCTCTAAAAATGCTGTTAAAAGCATTAGAGAAGTCCACCTTTACTAGGATAGAGTCGTCGTCCATTGTCTCCAAGAAACGTCGCGTAGCGTGCACCGCCGCCTCACACCCACCCTTTACACCCACTCCCACCTGTCTAGGAGCCAGGTAGGCCGCCATCTTGGGCGCTGCAAAAGTGTTGGCACATTTGGCCGCCAGTCTGCGCCAAAAATAGCCGATGACTATCGGGCGAAGGCCCCCTGAGCTTTTGCGCAGGGCGAAGAGGGTGCCCCCAAAGAGGGTGGCGCGGATCTGAGAGGGGCACGAGCCAGCCAACAGCAGGTTTATCAAAGCCGTGATTGCCGCTAGAAGCTCTGGCCCAGAGTCTGTGTAGGTTCACCAATTCCAAGATGTGCTGGGGGCGGATGCCATCCGGGCCCCCCGAGGATCCCGCGGGAAAATTACGGATGCTGGTTAGTACCTCAACCTCCGACACCTGAAAGGAGTTGTCTCAGGGGGTACCGGTATGGGCGGACGGTCCGCAGGAGGGGTAGGGTGCTTCAGTCTCAATTCCTCCAGTGTGGCCGCATTTATCGGGACTGGTTCATCATCCGAGCAGAGGATTCGCGCAGCCGCCCTGATGTTGCCATCTTCCAATTTCGCAGACACTGCTGCTGCGATCGTCTGCTCCCGGCTAGGCCTCTCTTTTCTCTCTGGTTCCGAGTTTTCACACGGGGTGAATAGTATGGTGGTCTCCAGTGGCGCCCTTGCGAAGAATTCACTTGCCCTCGTTTTGATTTTGGAGGTCAGATTGTGACGTCTGCCTCCCCTCTGTGGTTGGGCAAGCGCAAGGACTCCGAAAGATAGCAAATGCTGCCAATGGATCGAGGACACCGGGTCTTGTATAATGCGACCGATGATGGTTGTTAGTAGCCTACTCAGGCTATGTCTGGCCGCTTTCGATATGTGTTTGACTAGCCGGGTCTGGAGATAAGGATGAGGAATCGAATCCTGACCAGCCTCCGAAACATTGTCGGCCATCGGGTTCCCAGGGCCCCCCAGATGGGTCCGGGTCGAAGCCGCGTCGGGCGACGCTGATGGAAAAGGTCCAACTATTGGTGGCTTGTGGGAGCCCGAGCAGGGATTACCTCTGGGTCCGTGTTTATGCACCAGACCGTTTTTATGGTGTAGTTTCCATTCGGAGAAGCAAACTCCACAAATCCCCTTAGCCTTCGGTTGTGACCTTGTAGGGGAGATATTACACTGTGTCTGTTCCATGTGCTATTGTTTACACTCTACTCTCGTCCGACAACATGAATGCTAATTAGGTCAAAGGTCGAGGGGCGTGACAGGTTTAAAGCCTCCGCCTAACACGGCTAAATCTGCTTTCCCTTCTATCAAAAAATTGTTTAAAATACAACCTGTGATATGTAAGGGGCACCTCGCCGTCACTCTAAACGCGTAGTAATGTTAAAAAATTGTCGGTAAAATCAATTCAGGGCCATTCCAGACGTGATTTATCATTATTATTATTATTATTATTATTATTATTATTATTATTATTATTATTATTATTATTATTATTTTTTATATATATTTTTTTAAAAATATTATTATTATTACTATTATTATTATTATTATTATTATTATTATTATTATTATTATTATTATTATTATTATTATTATATTATTATTATTATTATTATTATTATTATTATTATTATTATTATTATTATTATTATTATTATTATTATCAACATCATCATTATATTTCTAAAAAAACAGTGTACTATGGCCTCGTCGAGCCGAGGCATGCGATGGCGTTGAATCGCTGAACTGTGGCTGATATCTTCTGGAACAGGAAGAAGGTTTCTTGTGGGTCTTCGGTTACGCGTGACAATCGTCGACCGAGTTCTGTGATGAAGGCCAGGCCCTCCTGGTCCATAGGTCCAAGCGTTTCTATCGCAACCGGAGTAAAACTGTATCTTGTCTGGAGTTCCGCGTACTTTAGCTTTTTCCTAGCAGCGGCTATTTCGGCAGCTCCGCCCGCCATTGCTGCATTGTCTATTATTATTATTATTATTATTATTATTATTATTATTATTATTATTATTATTATTATTATTATTATTATTATTATTATTATTATTATTATTATTATTATTATATCATTTTATTGATTCAACAAATATTACAAACAGACAAACAGTGCAAAAGCTATGTGCATTTTATTATTATTATTATTACTTTCTCGCACCAATCAAATTTTTGACTGCACATTAATCCGTAATCGACTCATTATTTTTTTCATCCGTGGTAAACAGGGTTTCTCGGACTTGAATATTACTAGTCATTGATAAAAATCTGTCTGGAAATGACCGTACCTGTCTATTATTATTATTATTATTATTATTATTATTATTATTATTATTATTATTATTATTATTATTATTATTATTATTATTATTATTATTATTATTATTATTATTATAATTATTATTTATTATTATTATTATTATTATTATTATTATTATTATTATTATTATTATTATTGTTGTTGTTGTTGTTATTATTATTATTATTATTATTATTATTATTATTATTATTATTATTATTTCTATAAAAAAAAACAGAGTACTACGGCCTCATCGAGCCGAGGCATGCGATGGCGTTGAATCGCTGAACTGTGGCTGAAATCTTCTGGAACAGGAAGAAGGTTTCTTGTGGGTCTTCGGTTACGCGTGACAATCGTCGACCGAGTTCTGTGATGAAGGCCAGGCCATCCTGGTCCGTAGGTCCAAGCGTTTCTATCGCAACCGGAGTGAAACTGTATCTTGTCTCGAGTTCCGCGTATTTTAGCTTTTTCCTAGCAGCGGCTATTTCGGCAGCTCCGCCCGCCATTGCAGCAGTCTCAGTCAGGTACGAAGGAGCTAAGGTATCGACAATGGTCACATCCCAAATAAGCGAACGCCCACTTTTCCATGGAATGAGGGTTTGACCATCTGGTCTTTTCCCATCGAGACGAGTGAGGCCAGCTGGTTCTCTGATCGATGGAATGCCTGCCCTGATGAGACTACGAAGCACAATTTCGTTCACTGCGGAATGTCTAGCTTGTCTTCCGAAGCCAAGTGAGCAAGAGAGACCATGCGAGCCTCTGGCCGAAACCATTGTACCACAAGTGCAGGCGTGTGGGGCGCAGATGACAGCTCCAAGTCTCAAGCCTACTGTCACCCTCATCTCCTCGTCGCTAAGTCGTAAACCTTGAGCTGCCAGTGGAAGGGCAAAGAGCCAGTCCGAAGCATGTGGAGCTTGAATAGCATTTAGTCTCGCCTGATCATACGAGTCACGAGCGCGCGATGTAATCTCCGATATTTCAGCTGACAAAAGAGGTATGTCCCACGAGGATTGCTTGCTGTCAAAGGCTGGGAATTCCATCGTTTCGGTGGAGCTTTGCTGCCATCTGGTTCTTAATGTTTCCACCATGGAGTCGTCTGGAACCTGTGTGAGGGCGAGGATGAGCGATTGAGTGAGTTGAGATCTTGCGGCTGAGGCTAAAAAAGCTGGAAGTGCCAACGAAGATGCTCTCCTAATTCCCAGACCGCCCATTCTGATTGGCAGGGTGGCGAGTGACCATTGATCGTCCGAAAGAGTGATATTTAGAATGTTTTCAGTCCCAAAGCGCAGCCCCTCATCGAATTTCATGAGGCCCGGATGGTCGCAGCAGGGCGTGCACCGCAGAATATGTATTAGCCTCGGTGCACCTATAGAGCACCGCAGTATCAGAAGAGCGTCCTGCTTAGGTATCTGTTCCAGTTTTTCCATTGCTTTTGACAAATTCGAAACGATAGAGTCTAGAGTGTTGGTGAGTGCTTCTTGCGATGCAAGTGGTGCACCAAGCAACTCTGCTGAAGATGGATGTACGCGTTTGAATTGGTTCGCCGGTTCCGTCAGGGTGATGTCTGCGTCTTTGGATATTACCTCACATTTTGAGTTGTTGACCATTAAACCCAAGCGGGCGCATCCTTCCGTGATAGCCACCACATCCTCACAAACTACTTCATGCGTGCCCCCCAAAGTGAGATCATCCAAATATCCGAATGCTAATGGTGACTGTAAATGAGATAAAATTTCTTGAAGCGGCAGGCAAAATAGGACAGGACCTAGGGGATCCCCCTGTTGCGGGCCTTCTTGCGACTGTAGAGTGAAGTTGCCATACTTCAATATAGATGACTCAGCATACGAAAGATGGCAATAGTCGTATAGTTCTGGGCACCATTCTGATAATGAGGAAAGCATTTTGTCACGATGTAGACTGTTGAAAGCATTAGCTAGATCGAGTTTGATGACAATGGAGTTTTCGTTCGTTTGTTCCAAAAATCTTCTTGTTGCGTGAATCGCGGCTTCAATTCCTCCTGAAACCCAGACTCCCAGTTGTTTCGGGGATAGTTGAGGCGCCACTAAGGGGATTATGTGAGCATTTGCACATTTCGAAGCAAGTCTGCGCCACAAGTACCCAATGACAATTGGTCTAAGGCCTCCTGAACTTTTCTTGAGGGCGAACAGTGTAGCCTACCGCCGAAAATGATCGGACGCAGCTCTTGTGGGCAGACTCCAGCCAGAAGTAGATTCATCAACGCCGTCACTGCCTTCAGTAGCCCTGGGCCTGCGACTTGGTCGTTGAGTAGTTCTAAGACGTGCTGTGGTCTCAAACCATCTGGTCCACCAGAGGAGCCCTTCGGGAAGGATCGCATGGCGTCACGGACTTGCACTTCGGTGACCTGTAGTGAGTCTACATGTGGCTTCTCGTGTGAAATAGTTCGTTCATGGGGTGATGGATGTTTGAGTCGGAGCAACTCCAATGTTTCCTTGTTAATTGGAGCTGGTGTGTCGTCGGAGCAGAGAATGCGCGCCGCAGCGCTGAGATTATTATTACTATTATTATTATTATTATTATTATTATTATTATTATTATTATTATTATTATTATTATTATTATTATTATTATTATTATTATTATTATTATTATTATTATGAGACAAGTTCCTATTCTTACATCTATTCCGAAGAGTAATAATTGCAACTATGGATCTAGGACCTCGTCCCCGGTGTCTGCATAAAGGTCCCTCTAAACGCTATTGCGTAGTAGCGCTGTGCACAAATTGACAGACGCTGAAACATATATAATATTATTTAGTCTCCTGAGGGTCGTCCGTGGCGGCAGACAGCCGATGACCTAGTTCCACAATAAATATTGTTATTATTATTTTTTTTAAATATAATTATTATTATTGTAATTATTATTATTGTTATTTTCCCAAGCCATATTTTGTCCATAGGTAGTAGAACCCTAAGCTGGCGGGGCCCGCTGCCATCGCTGCAATTTTTGATCACACTGGAAATCTACTAAATGTGTTAACATCGTTAGTTAAGTTTTTTTCTATTGCCTGACTGCCATTGCATAATGTTTGATTTAAGTTGATATTATAGGGTCTACCTAAGTAGCGGGGACATCGTTCCGTTAATTTTCTGATCTAATGAACTGCCTATTGTGCACGGTCATAAAATGTCATTGCTCCTTCTATTTATGATCTAAAGTTGTTTAATTTGGATTATCATCGTCATTGAACTTCCATGCCTGTGGCAATTTAAACTTGGAGCAATTTCCTCTGAAATCAAGAAATGAATACTCTTAGCTCAATACGATCAACCATTGTCAACGAAATCACGATCATTTGGAACAGTTACCTGACTATCTCGACAGTCTTTTAGGGAGGCTGTCGTCTGTCGAAATGCGCAATGTGAACGATAGTTACAGACATATTGAGCGACCGTCATTATTGTAAAAGCCCAGAATTGACAACTTCAAGGGTCACAGGATAAAGCATGAATTACATTACGTGGCATTGCTTATGTAACAACATTGTCTTCATTTAGGTTTCACAGCAGACTACTACAACGACAGTGTGATCGTACCAAACAATGTGCAACCAGTGGCGTCAGTTTTCATTTTCGGGTGGTTCATCATCCAGAAACACGTCATTGACGGCAACATGATAGTCAACAAGACTTGGAGTTCGTACAAGACCGGATTCGGAGACCCGAGAGGAGAACATTTCTGGTTTGGAAACGAGAATCTCTGCCGTTTGACGAATAGTGGGAACTGGAAACTGAGAGTGGAAATGGAATCCAACGACACTGGGAAATGGTATTCAGCTGAATACAATTTCTTTCAATTAAGCAACGAAGCAACTTTCTACGTCCTCAACGTTTCTGGATACACGGGAGACGCCGGCGACGCTTTCAACGCTCTTTCGGCGCCCCAAAAGTCGAACGGAATGATGTTCTCGACACCTGACAAAGACAACGATGGCACCGGAAGTAGCAATTGCGCTGCAAACGCCGGTGGCGGCTGGTGGTGGAACTATTGCGGCGTGTCTGGCCTGAATGCGCAAGCCGGCGGATACAACGCCTGGGGTCCCTTGGGTGGTTTAGGTATCGCCCCCACCAGATATGTCTCCAGAAGCAGAATGCTGATGAAAAGGTACTGAGGAAGTTCTTCTTGAGCTTGCCTGCACCACAGCAGTTTGCATCGCAATGATATCGTACCAACAGCATATATCTTCAATCTTCAAAGATCATGTTCTTCATAAATGTTTCTCATATAGACGTCCTGGTAAATACAATCTGCGCCATAGGCGGCATCCATTCGAACTAACCGATCAAAACAATAAAAACTTCATAACACGGATGCTGTATAAAAACGTTTACTAGGCCTTATTCGCTGCTCCTTTATGCTTGTTAACGGTCGCGTTATGTCGACCGGTTATTCTTTCAATAAAACGATTATTATTATCGAAACTCTCCTGCAATTTCCTTTTGTCCTGATTCTACAGAGCCTTGTACCGCTCTTACAGCATGATGTCCGGGCTTTTATAAAGGCCTGTATAGGCTACAAAAGTAAATCAGACAATAGTTATATTTAGCCTGTTGGATTAGCCGCGGCACACATCGGATTGGTTGGCGGGTTGCAATGTGTTGTGTGGCTTGCTTCCAACAATTGCGCAACGACGTTTATAACCTCCGACCAAGGCTTTTAACTGCCCGCAAATGATGTGAAGAACTTTGTCCCACGTATTATATACTACGTAGTCCATCCAAAGCATAACACAATAAATTTATATCATCGCATTAAACAAGAATGTGTCAAACATCACAGAGATTTGCATAACATCGCATCAAATAATTATTTAATGTAAATTTCACTTTAGTTTCATATTACATTGCCAAGGAACGGTATGGGTCTATCTATCTATCTATCTATCTATCTATCTATCTATCTATCTATCTATCTATCTATCTATCTATCTATCTATCTATCTATCTATCTATCTATCTATCTATCTATCTATCTATCTATCTATCTATCTATCTATCTATCTATCTATCTATCTATCTATCTATCTATCTATCTATCTGTATGTATGTCTGTCTCTCTGTCTGTCTGTCCGTACGTTTGTCCGTCCGTCCGTCCGTCCACCCATCCATCTATCTATCTATCTGTATATCTGTCTATCTGCTGCGTGTGTTGGTTTGAAGTTAAACGAAGAGAACAGAAAGTTGCTTACAATGTAACTGGTATGAAAATGAACAACTGAACATACAGAGTTGCTGTCGATCATCAGGGTTGCTGATTCCAGTTTGTCTGAGTCGGTTGAAAACATGTCGCGTGTTTGGTGATGTATAGCAATTGTACCTCGTCTCCATTGTATTTGGCCTGAGTCTTTTTAATATGGGAGAAACCGTAATTATAGGCCTACTTGTGAGAATACCTCAGCGACGTTTCTAGTTGAAACAAATGAACGAAATGACATTTAGAAGCTAAAAATTGAATACACATAAACCATAGAAATATCTAATTTACAGCTGAGGACAGATTTTGAATGGTGAAGCCGAAAATCGAAACCATTAATTGTGATAGACAGATCAAAATGACATTTTCGAACAGATCATAACGGACTGATATCTAACGTATATCAAAAGAAAGACCTCCCTTCCTTATTAAACTATAATCTAATCCACTTATTTTAGAAGAAAATAATCGTTTTTGGCATAATACCTAAAAATAGGATGAATTCGTCTCAGACTATCTGGCGCGCATGATAAGTGGAATGGGAATATGTGAGTGGGACGGCTAATTTCAATGCTCATGGCATTTCGGCAAATACCTTACACCTTAAAAATTGAAAGCATCGTTGAATTGTCCAATTAAAGGTCATTCAGAGAAATAAGTTTCCTGTCTATAGCCATTGCCTATTCAAACTTCTGTTTTGTAGTCATTCTATAACATTTCTTATGCCTACTTATGCAGGCTTATGCTCACTGCTTTGCCGCTGATGCATTGTCTACTGTGTCTTTAATGCCCAATGCCATTGATGCTCTCTCATCATGGATGGCATCCAATCGTTTGCTACTAAATCCCTCTAAAACTCAGTTCATCTGGTTTGGTACTCGCAGACAATATGCGTCCATTGACCTGCACTTAATAGCAGCAACTTTCCCTGATATCTCGTTCTCTCTCACAGTGCGAGACCTTGGCATTGAGAGACCTCAATTTCTCAAAGCATAGGCTATCAATTTGATCACTCGTATTTGCTACTACCAACTTCGTCAACTCCGTGCTGTCTCAAGATCCCACTCTCATAGTGCTACTATGACTCTTGTGCATGCCTTTTGTCACTAGTAGAATTGATTACTGCGGTTCGGTACTTGTGGGTCTGCCTCTTGGACTAATTGGGCGCCGTGAACGAGTAGCCTACTTCGTTCGGCTGCTCGCCTCGTTGCCCGCATTTTAAATAATTATGCCCCCGTCTCTGCTTAAATGCGTGACGTTCTTCAATGGCTCCCTGTTTCACAGCGCATCTCCTACCGAGTTGCTGCGCTTGTTTGGCTATGCCGTCTTTCTTGTGCTCCGTCGTACTTGTCTAGCCTTTGTCGACCTGTCTCAGACCTTGCAGCCCGTCGAGCTCTTCGCTCGGCGGCAACGGGTGAGCTTTTCGTTCCGCGAGCTCGCACTTCTATCAGACAACGCTGAGTCTGTTCTGTTGTGGGTCCCGCTATCTGGAATGGCCACTCACTAACCTTGCGACTTATGCCTAGGCTAAATTCCCCCGCATTTTTTAAGTATCTCAAGTCCTACTTTTTTTAGCTGTGGCTGAGCTGGGAGCACCTCCGAGTAGGTTCTCGAAGATGCGCTATATAAATTCTCGAAATGAATGAATTAATTAATGAATTTCTGTTATTCAACGTTTCCAAAAGTGGGTTTCGCGGAACACAGGGTTCCGTGGGCTAACACAAGGGTTCTAGAAGAATTTAGGCCTCCCATCAAAAGTATTTTATCGATAGCCTAATTGTTATTTGGTAATAAAACATTCCAAAAGGTTTTTTAAATACGTAAAATTGCTTACAAGGTTTGACCTGTTCACATTGTTCAGTCGTTTTCTGTGCTTTGACCAAGTGAGCACTTTGCAAAACAGTAGGCCTACCTAAGGGCATATATGGAAATCAGTGGAAGAGCCTTGGTAGGTCAGAGCGGTTAATCTATGCTTTTAGTCAACCTTGTTATTGAAGAGAATAGGCCGAACACGATCAGAGGCAAAAGTTTAAAAATAGGCCTACACCTAGTTAGATAATCATAAATTAGTTTATTTTGCAGGTATAAAAATGTGTCAGGATTGGGTCACTGTTACGTAGTCTCGTGTTCTGGGTCTCTAGCATTAAAGATAGCCTACTAATGTGAAATAAGCCTTCCAGTCTTAGGCCTTTGGAGCTTTGATTCAGGAAAATGTTATTCTCGACCAAAACATTCGTTCGCCCACAGAATGATAATTATATCATATTGACAACCAAAAAGCGAACTTGAATAAATCATCCCTGACCCATTAAGATTATAGATTTACTCCACAAACATTCAGTGTAGCGGAAAACCAGTTAACTTTCTTATATAAATAGCTTGCCATTCCAAAAGAAAATTTCTTATACTGACTGTTTAAATGAATTAAGTTAGGCTCATATTAGAATGATTTTCAGTAAAAAGTAATTGTAGATATAAATTATTAATGATCTAGTAGTAGACATGCTAAGCTCTTTCTGTTCTGTTGCTGTTTTGAGTCTTAAGAGTTCTAAAGTTTGACGGGTTTTGCACTAAATTAAATGATCTTGTAAAATGATTGTTCGGTTTTTTAAACTCTCCAATAAGTGTATTCGGTAACTATACTTGACTAATTTAGCGTCGTATTTTGTTATAGAGCCTATGAGCAATCGTCCATATGGCCAATAGGCCCTACGTGTAATAGACCTTGTGGCCAATTATAGGCCATGTAACCAAAAGACCCAATGGCCAATCGTCCATATGTCCTATGACCAATCGTCCTCTGACCAATAGTCCGCATGACCGTCGTCACATCTCATTAACTCCTACGATTCACCAAGTATTTGTGAAAGCACAAATTTTTACGACGCTGGTAGTGCCTAAAGGGCGGGTTCTATACCACCCACGTGACCTCAGCCCCGCCTTTCATTGGATACAAGCCTGGACTGTTTGCATCCAATTAGAAGCGGGCCGGAGGTCTCGTGGGTGGTACAGAACCCGTCCTTCACTCACTACTGACGCTTCAAGCAGGTTTTTCACACGCGTGTATTTCAATGCACTAACCCTCCAGCCTACACGATTAAGTAGCCTATCTGCCATTCCACACAGAATGGATGAGCTGTCGAGTCCTCGTAACCTAAGCCAAGCAATCAAACACTTGTGAAATCAATAAATTTAAATGAATTAATCGATTATGAATTAAATTAATTGATTTTCAGACAAGTCCTGTAACGCTCTTCGAAACAGAGGCTTAAAATATGGTAGGTCTAATAGTGCCCTACATAATAGGCCTATGGACCATCTAAGCCTTGTCGATTATTATCAGAATCGACGCAGATTGACATCCAGCAACCGGGTCCAACATACAGCAATGAATAAATACTGCAGCAGCCTGCAGCAACAAACAGATATGCATAATTAATGTCATAATTAATGTGGAGGTCGAGATACTGTTAAACGAACTGGCGTTGCACCAGCTTATACAATTACACAGGACTCTATTGAGATGAGATTTTATCATCGTTGTATGGTAGTGCGATGTTGCGAGGTCATAGGCGCAAGTTATAGGCCTAGTGAAGCTTTTCTACGGGACGTAGAGTAATTTGCGTAGAACATGACTTTCACATTCGGTAACAGATGCCAGGAAGCCTCTTTTGCTAGCCTATATAATAAGCGCTTGGAAAAAGCGCTCGAAACTGTTTTGCTTATCCACAGTGTCTTTACTCTTGCACATCGATGTCCGAACCATACGGAATCATGCGGCAAAATTCAAATATATGTACATGTGCACTTGTTAAAGCGCCCCTTCCAGATTACTACCCAGAAGCGCTCCCGATTACGAGGCGGCTTGAGTTGGATTTGAACCTGCAACCCGCCGGGCAGCGAACGTACTCGCTACTCCACCGCACTCCATTTATTGTTACATATGCCTTTATTCTGTATCCTATAGACTAATGTCATGCTTGTGACTGCGCCAAGGTAACGACAAAGACGGTCCATCGTCTGTGGTCCGATTTAATTTGCACATACAAGAGATCATTATACATGTTATTTGCTGTCGCCATCTCTTGCACGTTTCCACGGTTTAGACAACGTAAGTTCTTTGTATTGCACTGCCTTCACTTCTACCGCAACTCCATTAGTTAAAGTGTCTACGGCTACTGCATCGATACCGTTGTTTTGTAAATTGACCTGTCAGATACAATTGTCAAAGGGTACATTCGTCGTCTGATGTAGTTTCATTGCATGTCGATATTTGCGAGTGATATTTTTTCATAGCCTGTTGATATTTACGAGTGATAAAGTAATGTCTGCGGATTCGCATATTATCTCGTTTGCCCTTTTGTCAGGACATTCGTTAATTAGGCCTAGCTCAGCTCTTGATTGTTTGGACCGTGTCTAATGATCTCAGGTTCCTCAGAGCAGGCATTGCTTGATTAGAGTCCCGTGACTGGTTGAATTGAAGGTTTGCTCGTTTCCAGAGAGCAGTCATCAATTTATCGACGATGTTTCTCTGTAGAATCTTGGGAACTACGCTTGGGCTTCAAGTCACCAGCACCATCTATTATTTGTGCCACCAGCAATTACCTCGGGTGACGACCGTGGTCTATGTGGTGAACGCCGTAATCGAACAGCATTGTTCGGTGTATATGGACGAACTAAGAGCTTTACTATAGAAGAGTTCGTTTACTCTCTGCAATACCGCTGTTATGTAACAAGCGTGTCTAATAGCGCCTAACTAGGTAACATTATAGGCCTATGTCCTTAAGCGTGGTTTAAAACAGGGTCGATAAACTCCGTGTCATTTGCAAAGATGTCGTGGCCAATGAGCACGTCCATTTGAAGTTCCGAGAACAAGGATGTCATTAACCAAATTGGACTAGGTGTACTAACTTTTGATGTAGCAGAGTCAATGTCTAAATTCGAAATGCAGCTGGCAAGTCCAAAAATGTATTGCGATATCATTATTTGCATCTCTCATTACGAGATTGGAATTAATTAAGGTAACTTGGGCAGGAAATCATCTGCAAACAATGAAGGATTAAAGCATAGGTATTAGGGCTGTTGGTACTATAATTTTAATTCACCCTTTTTTAAATTTATTTCAGCGTGTCGATGTGGGTTTCGTGTACGACCCCACAGAAATAGAAATTCGATGAAAAATATTTCCTCACGAAGTAGAAGCGGGATTTAGCGCGTGAGGGTCGGTTAGGGCTCAGGTTAGGCGTCGTGAGGGTCGGTTAGGGTTAGTTTTAGGGTTAGTGCAGTCATTCTGCTGAAATTGAAGCTGGATTGATGAAGAATAATTTTCAATGTAAAATTGATGAAAAATATATACTGACAAAATAGAAACGGGATTTATCGAACAAATTCTTGTCTAAGCAGAAGCTGGATCGATTAAAAGGGTTCTGGACAAACTAGAAGTTGGCGAAATTAAATCGAAAAAAGGGTGAATTAAAATTATAGTACCGGGCTGTTGTTCGATTAAAAATTTTAATCGAAATTAATCGCCCGATTAATTTTTTTAATCACAATTAACTGCAAATTAATCGCAATACATTTCCTTCAAATATATTAATCTTACTAATTTTTTAAGGACCCCTGAAGCACAAAATATTAATGACTGAATGCATTCTTTCTATTGCAAACATAATTATTTAATAACCTTTGGATTAAGCCTATTGAATTTCTGCATTTAGTTTATTGAACAGTTTTGTATGACAGACAGAATTGAAACACTGTCAACTGCTCAAAATCTGTTAATTTCTTTTCATTTGAGCCGCCTTTAATTAAAATGACATAGGCCTAAATGTGAAATTAGACAACCGTTTTCTGACTATAAACCTAAGATTAATTATTTATTCGGCCAATTGTATAGGCAGACCAGTTTATTTACATTGGTCGATTAAAGGGATGCTCTTATTAATTGGCAATAGTAGGTCTACTATTGAACCTCATTGTTTAGTCACAATTTTTCACAAGAGGTTGCGGTTCTTGCCAAACCTCGTCTCAGTTGTCCTTCTGTAAATATTTATCATTTGAAATCTGAAATTCATTGGTCTTGCCATCTCATGGAGTTCAACCAACGTAGTCTGATATATGACGGAGTGATGAAAGAGGAAACAACCTTAGTGGACGATGCGATGCGGCTGATGTCGACGACTCATCGTTAGCCTTTAACGCATGTTTTGGTTCGCATGCAGGCGATAATTGAGCAAAGAATTGCTAGGTTAATACTCAAATTCTTTTTTGGAATAATTGCCAAAGAATGTATCACTACGTTTAAGTATGAGCCTTCCGTTTAAAGCGAGTTTTTCTGCCTTTGATTCCATTTTAATCAGATCTAATTAACGCGATTAATGCGTTAAAAATTTTAATCGCAAATTTTTTAAACCTACAGCTACAGCTTTTAAGTAGCTTCTCAATCAATCAATCAATCAGAATTTATATAGCGCTCTTCAAGATCCTACTCAGAGGCGCTCCCGGTCAAGATCAAGCGAAAAAACGGTCTTAAACCGTTAGTAAAACTGGAAACAGTTTGGGTAGTGTCCCATAGTCAGGGCTGTTGGACCAACCACAGAGAAGAAACGACTCTGCATTGTCGCAGAGCGAGTGAATGGAAACATTAAGTCACCATGGACAGCAGAGCGCAGTGCGAAGACTTCCGATTAAGTAGCAGGCAGGCCAGTGTGACTGGCTGTGTCCTTAAGAAACTTGTCTTAAGGCAAACCCATACCATGACTCAGGTTTTCAGCATACTGTTGTCTAATGATTTGCTATGCACCATGACGTCGCTGACAAGTTCCTGCTAACATAGTCCTGTGCTAAATTCTAAATTAGTAATATTCCTGTCTCTCGACCTCTACAGTATTTATTCATTGATATAGCCTAATGTTGGTCCAGGTTGCTGGATGTCAATCGGCGTTGATTCTAATTATCGACTAGGCTCAAGTATGCGCATTCCAATTTACCGTTTATGGATGCATTCAAAAGGCACAATTTTCAAATAAACGATCAATGGGTTGGTATTGATTTTAAAAGGTGCATTGCATGTGATTCGAACAGCTCGTTTCTGCGGAGTTGTCAAAATAATTAAGCGAGTATGGTTGTATGGTTGGTGAAAGTCCACGTAACATTACAATATTCAGACAAGAAGAAGATTGCGAGTCTTGGTGTTTCAACTGACAACGCTCCTCTGCCAGTCTGCCTTAAATTTTTTTAGCACCGAATTTGAGTTTGACGTCTTCACCCTCATCCTTGAAGATGAACTCCGTCGAGTTCTCAGCTCTTCCAACCAGAAGTCATGTGAACTATAGATCCGCTTCCTCTGTTTCTAATTGTGGACATTTAAGATGACATTGCTCCGTTTTAGTTTGCATGTTCAGAAATAAAGTTTTTATTTTTTTTAAATTGAGACATCAACTTTTTAGTTTACATGTTGAGAAAGTTCAGGTCCATTAATGACGGTCACCTCCCAGTATCTCAAAAACGGGCTGTCGTATCGTTTTCCCTACTCTTGAGGAAGCTGGCCTTGACCAGAATGTCTGCAAAACAGTGGTGTAGTCCTAAAAGGGGGGGACGCCTGGAAATTGAAGTGGGGGGACGCCATGGAAATTGAAGTAGAAACTGTAGCAAAAAGTGCGATCTTGCAAGAATTTTGCAAAAAAGTGGGGGGACGGCGTCCCCCCGCGTCCCCGCCCCACTACACTACTGCTGCAAAAATAACCGTCCTATCTCTAACCTTTCGTTTATTTCTATAACTTGCCTCCATCCAGTTCCTGCTTCCCCGTGAGCCATGGGCGGAGTTTTGTTTCGGTTCTTGGAGGGGCTAAAGCCTTCTTGAGTGGCTAAAACCGAAAAAAGATAACATTTACACGGTAAAAAATTGAATCTGGGTCTTCTTATGGGGTCTTAGCCCCCCCAACCCCTGATAAACTCCCCCCCCCCATGCCGTGAGCTGTCTGGCTGCTGCCACCTAGTCAGTCTGGATCCGATGGCATTATCTTCCCACGTCATCTTCCTACGTCATCTTCCCACGTCTTCCTCCTACGTCATACAACAGAACCTGCAATGTTATCTCTCCTCCAGATATATGTAGGCTATGCCACTCGGCCATCGATAAGTCACATTTAACAGTCCTGCGCTCTTTGACGTTTCCTCTGCTTTTTATGTGGTTGACCACGAGATTCTGCTGCAGTACAGTCTTTTGTTTTGTGATCGCTATCATGGACCCCACTTAACTGGTTCAAATCGTACTTTTCAGATCATTCTCAGATGGTTATCCTTGGTGATTCCAGAATGACCTAGGCTGAAGTTAACATTGGAGTCACACAAGGCTCAGTCCTTGGTCCGATCTGGTATCTACTTTATGCTGCTGACTTTCTTTCTTTATTTGCTAAACACTTGGCGGCCACCGGTCACCTATATGCTGAAGGTGTTCAGACCTTTGTACATGGTCCTCCTGCTGATCAGGTTGCTCTTGTTGGACTGATCGACCCGTTTTCACATGATCTTCACCCATGGATACCGGTCAACCGTCTTTGCCTTATTCCCACAAATATCCAACTACATGTACCGTCTGGTTTGGTACAAAACAACAGCTCCTTAAACTTGGCTTCCCACTACTGATCTCAATGTAGCCTACCCTGACTTCACTTTTTTCCAGTATCCATGATTTGGGTGTCACTCTTGAGAGCACGCTGTCTTTCTATGAGCACTTCTTGCTATTGACACGCGCACGTTACTATCATCTGATGCGCTTGAGAGTCACCAGATGAACTCTGCAGCCAGGCTCATTGCTCGTCTCCCTCACTACTCACACAGTTCGACCCACACGAGTGATGTTCTATCCACATGAGTGATGTTCTGTACTGGCTTTCTGCTGCCTCTCATAGAGAATGCAAGGTTACGCACGTGGTCTCAAGAACTCAAAATGGACTAGCGCATAAATACCTTTGTGATTTGATTGACAGCCCCTCTCCGCACTCTCTTCCCGCCCTCCACAGTCTTCTGATCGACTTGGTCTCCTAGTTCCTCGGGCAAGGACTATCATGGCCCAACACCGCGTCTTTCACCTTGTAGGCCTTTCTATGTGGAATGATCTCCCTACCACTATCCGTCGTTTAGTCTTATTGGGAGGGTGTCATCTTCAGCCCTTCATTGCCTGGAATCATTCTTATTTGCCCGAATTGTAAGATAGGCGATGAATGTCAATCTTAGTTTTAAAAAATGCCTAAAGTGTTAATTGTGCAGACTTCGGGAGGCAGAGATGCACGAAATTCTCACTAAAACCACGTCCAGACACTGCTTCGTTCACAGCTTGAGAAGTATTCATAAATCTCAGGTAACAACCATAGTCAACAAAATCGACAGGGTTGTTAGTTACAGCACCGCTCGATGCCATGGGGATCAGAATTCGATCTGGCCATCGATCTCGTTTATAGTTACAGGTGGAAATTTACGTGCCTCCACCTCAATCGAATCGCAGTTAGTGTCTTTGAGGAAACGAATTGTGCTATGCCTGAAATATATCGATTCGCTGGACAATGAGAGCGGGATAATAGGCGCAGGTCGAAGTCCTTTTCTTCCTTTCCTTAGAAGGCCGCAATTCGAACAAATAATTTGTCGGAACCGTCACGCTATACACGCACGGTAGATCACCATAGACGGGAACAAAAACGTCTGCAAGTGGCAGGTTTTTGTGGAAGCTATAACAATGTCACGCTCAGGCGAACTCACATAGCAGAGTACAGCTCACGTCACTAATGCGTCATTTAAAATAATTGCGACGAACACTGTTTTTTGTTTTAACAATAGTGTTTGCCGATTCGTGCTGGGTATAATAAAACACGTATAAACCAGAAAAGGGTGTAAAAGACAACTTGTCCGTGATCGCAGCAACAGTGTTAGACTGAAGGCACATGAATATACTCGTTGGCCTATGGTTACGACAATGGCATAGCCTACATAAACGCGTGCGTCACCGACCCGCTAATCCAGGTGTGAATCTCGAAGTCTAAACGATTGACGTTTGTATCATCAGCTTTTGCGGGTATTGTAAGCATCTTTCTGGATGTGTGACTCTGATTCAACATTTGTGTGATAACTAAGCAGGTAGAGTCTAACTCTAATAAGCATCTAGTAGCTATTAAAAGGTGGCCTACATGTAATTTGATGAGTCTCTTGGATTGGCTCTATACAAATTAACAGTTGCCATTTCCATTTCACCAAGAAGTATTGGGAACTTGTGGATCAGCGGAAACAAACGGCATGCTATCTACTCTAATATGAAATATAACTTAAAGTAAGTCCCAACTAATTATAGACCTGCATGTAGATCCACTATTTATCTTGTAAAAATTTCGAAGATTTTATTACGACTAGAGATGGGCGATGCTTTGAAACCGCTAGGAGGGATAGAGATGGCATTAGAGTATTATGGAAAACTTGGACAGGCTTGTTTACAACGTTCAGGTTCATTTTTGACCAACATGTATCTACTATTTTGGTTAGGTCAGTTTTGTTTTCTGGAGCAAGATAAATTCACTTGTCAGGAAATATACAAACCGCTGAACATTGCAATTTTTTTATCAGTAACGTTAGCTGCATGTGAAAGAAACTTTAGTGCTCTGAATTTTATTCAGACGTAGCCCTATCTACCAAAGCATTGTCTGATATTCGTTTCAATCAGTTTTAGCAAAGTTGACGGTTGGATCTATTCACTAAAAAGAGTCGATTAACATGAGTGATTTTGTGGAAAAGGTCGGTTATAAGCATGCCAGTCGAAAACATGCACTTACGGTAACGAGAATCGTGTGTACAGGTATTGTTTGAGTTTAAAGGTTTTTTCTTTGATCAAGAGTTTTTTTGTTTTGCCTTGAATTGAGGATGTTGATGCAAAAGAAATTGAAAATTCATGCATCTCTAATACAGATCTCTTAACACGCTTTCAGGTTTCCCGGCCCCAAGTGGCCCCTGTTGGAAAAGTCTGCAGTGGGCAATGCGAAGAAACACTATGGATTATTTTACGACTATACTCTGTGGAAGCAGTAGACTAGAACTATCCGCTCAATCATGCGCATGGCTTTAATCGCACAATGGATGCCCAGAAGAAACTGCGTTCATTAGAGGCTGTCCCAACAATCGGGGAGTAATTAACGAATGCTACATTAGAAGGCAGGCATGATAGTTGAATCCACAGACCTTGAAATTTATTGCTCGTGAATATCGACAGGCAATGAAACTGCATCAGACGAAGAATGAATCGTTTTAAAAATTGTCACTCACAGATTTTTTAAAGTCCACGGGCATTAGGGCTGTGTGACGAGGAGACGCTGGACTCAGAAACAATACCAACAAACATCGGCATTGATGCCGGAGGCGTCGACACTTTAACTAATGGAGAGGCGTAAGAATTGAATGCAGCACAACATAAGGGCCCTACGTCGTCTGAATCGTAGAAGGGAGAGAATTAGCAAATCTGTGATGAACAATGATCTCTTATATCATTGGGGGAAGTAAATCGGAACAAAGTGGCGATGGAGAAGGTATAGTTAAAAGCAATTAGTGACACCATTAGGATACAGAACAAAGACTTGTGAATTAGCGCATGATTTCACGTAGCCTATAAATTATAAGACTGTGATGCTACTTCAATCATTCAAAGCTACTGACACGCAAAGTTGCGTCTCATGGCTCTTCAAGTTTCGCATGAAATATCAACGTGAGAAAGAACGCTCATCGTTACTTCATATTGTGAAGCCCGTAGCACTCAAGATAATTTTACATGTTGTCATTTGTTGCAGCAGCCATGACAATCCGAAGATAATCCGTCTTCAGGTTTAAGTGGAGCTTGGTCATCAACAAGTGTACAGAATCCAAAGCCTAATTGCTTTAACAATCTCATTAAACGTAGGCCTATAGTGAACGTAAGCGGAGAACAATCTTCTTTAAGCTAAAATTCGAGTGATTTCTTTGCGATGAAGAGCACGAAATTTGTTGCCATTCTGTTAATTTTTCTACCGATATTCCAATCAACCATTGGAACCTTCCAGAAGCTGGAATTCTCCGACGGAGTATTTCCATGTGCCGTGGGTTCACCAGCAAAGGTCGTTCCCATTGAAGCGATATCCTCCGTTCCGAAGTGTGTTCCATCCTCTGTCCTGTGTTCCTGGAAGTGCTACATGGAACCAAACTGCAAAGGTTTCAACGTTAACCTCGAAAGCAACCAGTGTCAGCTTTTTGCCTACATTCCGATCAACTTTGTGATCAATACGACGTGCGAATATTTCCAGGTTAGCACTTTTTTGGCACGATTTATATAGGCCTGCAAGACTGAGTAATGTCATATTTGTGCAATGTTTTGTGTTGGAAGTAGCCTATAGATATTCAATACATTAATTTATTCCGCAATACACTGGCATTCTTTAGAGTTGCGCAATGGACTGGCAGAGGATCGAGACCTGGTTTTTCAGATGGATAATTTCTTTGTAAGGATCGCATTTTGGTGTTATTATTATTATATGGGCCAAATATTCGAGTAGTTATCAAGATGATTATGATCAAGATGATGGTGCTCATGAGTCTTCGTATGCCAAGTGTGCTCTGGTTGGACTAATGGCAACTGTAGTAGAGGTAGTACTAGTGGTAGTACTAGTGGTATTATTATTAGTAGTAGTAGCAGTAGTAGCAGTAATAGTTATATTAGTAGTAGTAGCAGCAGCAGCAGCAGCAGCAGCAGCAGCAGCAGTAGTAGTAGTAGTAGTAGCAGTAGCAGTAGTAGTAGTAGTAGTAGTAGTAGTAGTAGTAGTAGTAGTAGTAGTAGTAGTAGTAGTAGTAGTAGTAGTATATATTAGTAGTAATACGATCGAGGACGTAGTAGTGTAGCGGCTGTCCCGGGAGACACCCGAATTTATACCCGCAGCTGTGGCTGCTCAACAGTCCAGACCTAAATCCGGAGTGTACTAGAAGAGCGCGTTTTTCCTTCTCGTCGGGATGACATTTTGAACATCAGCTGGAGCTGAGCTTCACATCCTTTCAGCTTTTGCATGTTGGAAATTTTCATTTTAGGCGCTGGATCTCAAAGGTTCATATACTTAACAAACTCACGGACATTTCTATTCGGCATTAGAATGTGGTGGTAATATGGCTACTGTTGATGTTTTAACAGTTACAGGCAAATGCTAAACGTTTTGACCGAATTATGACACTTTTTGCTGGGGTATACTTTTCATCGGGACATAGTGTTATTTTAATGGAGCACAGTAGTAAATTGCTATGACTGCATGGTGTGTTGATTCGCTCATCTAAACTATTTCCTTTCTCTATCCGGCCAATGCTATAATTTTTATTATACTCATAATGTATCCTTATTTAGCATACTGGTACTGTAGTTTAACTTGGACGTCTACTTATAAATTTAATCTCCAGCGACTTGTCACCCTTAAGAAAATTCAATTCGATATATAGGCTATAGACCTATAGTTAATACTCCTCGCCGAGCCCACACAGCTATGAACTTCCAAGAATTTGGATTATTTAAAAGTTATCAAATTAGGCGCTTGCAAATAGGATAATTTGTGTGACGCTATAACCTCGGCCTTTTACCAATATTGTATTCAAAGATTTCTTTAGCCTTGCCTCTGATCCTCACTTTTTCCAACTAGAAAATTGACTGTTTATGACCCTTCCTACGCACACATCAGCTCTCGTCTATAATAATTATTGTCTATCCAGTGTAGGTCTACCGGCTCCCACTTTCTGGAACTCTTCCTAAATATATTTTCAATACCAACCTAACACTAGATTATTCAAGCATAAACTCCGCCTATATCTATTGCTTAAATTATACAGGGTAGGCCATAAAAAGTAACCCCCACGGTTTTTGCCAATATCTTGGATCAAAATAAGAATTTTTCAAATCAAGTTTCACGGGCTTAAGGTCAATTCACGTAAAATAGTAAAAGAGCCAAATTTCAACGAAATATTTGTGGCATAACAAAAGTTATGTCACTTTTAGTGAGCACACCCACTATTTTTTAACAATCCAAAAACGTAACGGAGCACACAGTAGCAAAAGTCACATCTAAAAAAAAAATTCAAATGAACTTGATAATGCTCCGCAACTTGTGTTCAATGTGTCCGCCACCAGTGCTCACATTTGTTCTCAGTCTCTTTGTAAAGTTCTTGATGACCTTGTTGATGTGTCCCAAAGGTGAGTCTTTCCATATGAATTTCATTGCCACCATCAATTCTCTTATCACTCTTGGTGGGTGTTGGCCGCATATTGTGGTATATCTCCGGCATAGCACTCTGCACTTGATAATCTATCGGGTAAAAATCCGGAGATTAATGGTCTATTGGTTCTTCTCAATGAAATTATAAGAATAACGTGGACGTTGAGCCGATCTCCTGTCATCAACGGCATGTTTCTTAACTTTCGATTTAACTCACAATTTCTCTCTGCTCTCACTGTTCATCAGAGTAAATGGCGATTATAGCTCTTAATGTGTTTTGACTATTGAGCTTCAAGACCCTGCTCTTGAAGAATCTGAATAGACTTACACATTTTATCTGTCATTAAAGCCTTGATCATTTTAATGTCGCACAAATTTAAATATTACTGTTTTAATAGCAAAATTTAAATATTTAAATCTGAAAAAATCTTCATTAGCATCTCCATAGTCATCTTGCCAAATAATGTCACAGCGGCGTGCAGCTGCGCTGGTTTACGTTTCTGTTCTAAATGGTAACAATAATGATTATATTATCTGGCAATATCAAGTTCATTTTCGGTAACAATTATTTGAGATGTGATTCAATAAAGTCTTTTTTGTTACTTTTTGTTGGGTAACGCTTTTAAATCGTCAAAAATAAACAGTGGATGGGCTCATTAAAAGTGCTTTTATCAACGAAGAGTACTGAACACTTCAGACCATGTCTTGATAGACCCTGGGAAAATTCATTCATTCATTTCGAGAATTAATATAGCGCCTCTTCAAGAAAGCTACTCCGAGGCGCTCCTAACTAAAAAAGTAGGATTTGAGATACCTAAAAATGCAGGCGAATTTAGCCTAGGCATAAGTCGCAAGGTTAGTTGGAGGCCATTCATATAGCAGGACCCACAACAGAAAAGGTTCGGCGCTGCCTGATAGAAGTGCGAGCTTGCGGAACCAAACGCTCACCCGTTGTTGCAGAGCAAAGAGCTCGACGGGCTGCAAGGTCTGAGACAGGTCGACAAACGCTAGACAAGTACGAAGGAACACAAGGAAGACGGCATCGCCAAACAAGTGCAGCAACTCGGTAGGAGATGCGCTGTGAAACAGGGAGCAAGTAAAAAACGTTACGCATATAAGCAGAGACGTGGTCATATTTTTAGGAATGCGGTCAATGAGGCGAGCAGCCGAACGAAAAACTCGTTCAAAGGGTCCAATTAGTCCAAGTGGCGGACCCACAAGTACGGAACTGCAGTAGGCTAATCAATTCTACTAGACTAAGTGTCAAAGGCATGCATCTCGTTGAAATCACCAAGGCTTCCACTTTATCCGAACGTAGAGTCAAACCACTCTCTGTTGAATAACAATTATATAGATTCAAGTGAACATTGTTTTGTTGAGAGTAGCGCTTTATAAATAGTCATCTAGACCTACACTACAAAACGATACAATGATATCTAGAAGACCACAAAATATATTTGCTTTTAATGTTGGTGAATCTTGAAGATTGAAAGAAAAGGGCATCCATGATTCCATGTATATGATCATCAGCGGCAGTGGCGTAGACAGGCGGGTTCGGGTGTTAAACCCCCCCCCCCATTGACCTAGGAAAAAGGTTTTTTTAACAGATTATTTATTCACTTAGATCAGAAAAGCAAAACAATTGCTTGTAGTAACAATAATTATTGTTTTTCTTACTTTATTCTCTTTGTTGCTTTATTCCCTTTTATTTACTGTAGTCTGTAATCCTGTTGGGTTGGTGTCAGAAAGGGCATCCGGCCAGACCATAAAACTCCCAGCCCCCCCCTTTCATAAATTCCTGGCTACGCCACTGATCATCGGTAGGCCTATAGACCTAAAGCTTCGATTGAGCTTTGAGCCTTGTTTCATTGACTGAAGTATTCTATACAAGAGTGGACTGTGTGAAACACCTCCAATGGCTGATGAATTCTATTCAATAGAATTCTATTCACCTTTACTCTATTCACATTGAACTGCAGACGTTTCATTTCCGGTGGAGGAGTGAGTCCACCGAAATACCGGCGTCATTGACCACAGACCCACAAACTGACGATTCATCATAGCAAAAGCTGTAGGAATATCTTATCCTTCGTCTTTTCAGAAGCAGTCCAACGTTTTTCAAATAATAATAGACTCTCTTTTATCAACTTTATCGATTGAAGAGCTGTAGCACCCGTTACAGAATCAATACTTTACCCGGTTAGTATAGCCTACTGTGCAACGCGTCACAAACGAAGGCTATGGAAGACGCTATTATTGTAGCATGATGATGACGATTATAATAATAAAGAATAGGCTTCTAACCATAATTATATTAAGGGTTCCATGACATTCCATAATATCTGTGCACAAAACCGGCCATTTAATATTCCGATCTACCATATTTATCTTATAAAAAAAAATAATAATAATAAATAATCTATATAAATAAAAATGTAAAACGTTGCCGTTTGTAATGAAGGATCTCGGAAAGTTCTTGACCGATTGTTTTGAACATTTTCGCAGAACGTTCCATTCCAACATGAGCGGGTTTGTATAATGCCATTTGCGGAAAGCCGCAATCTTTACGACAAAAAAACACAACTTTGAATTCGATTCGATACGGCGATGGATTCCACCCATTTCAATTTCAACTTTCACGCATCCGTCCGTCCATTTTTCGGCCGCGCTTTATAACGCATATCCGGCCGTGTTTCTATAGCGCATATGTATATGCAACTTTTCGTTCGATTCGATATACGTCGATGGATTTGACCCATTTCGATTTCAACTTTCATGCATACGTCCGTCCTTTTTCGGCAGCGTGTTATTACGCATATCCGCGCGTGTTTCTCTAGCGCATATTTATATGTAACTGCCGGTTTTTACAAAATCGTCCATTTGCGACTGTTTTTAAAACGGTAACGTTTTACATTTTTATTTATATAGATATCCGCGCGTCTTTCTACAGCGCATATTTCTAGAAATGGAGGAAGGGGAGGGAGGGAGGGGGACGAAACGGGGTGGATGGATGCAGGGATGGAGAGAGGGAGAGAGGGAGGGATGAAGGGAGGGAGGGAAGGAAGAGGAGGGGAGAAGAGGGGAGGGGAGGCGAGGATAGGAGAGGGGAGGGTTGGACAGCCTTTTCAGTCACAGCAACGCATGGCCGGGTACAGCTAGTAGCTAATAAATAATAAAAAAATAACAACTAACAAATAATAACAGTAGTTTTTGTTGGCATGACAATAATTCAAAAAAAATAAACAAGCGTGATAACAATGAATTTCTATTAAACTATTGGTCATGATAGTGTTAGCAAAATTGTTTTGGCGGTAGTAATCGCAATCGTAACCCCGGAATTTCTACAGCGCCCACAAAAGCTCAGTTGCGGGAACCAGCTTATTCACAAGCGCTCAATCAAAGCAAAGTCGATAGGCAGGAGGTCAGAATCCGGAGAGTCAGGCGATGAGTTAGACAGACGAAGACGACTGTGGTGGATGATGTTTAGAGTTGAAAAGGCGTGGAAGGCTGAGAAACGTGGAAAAATCAGGACAGGGTCTGTGAAAAAGTGAAGTTTTCAGTTTCAAGGGAAAGACACCCGTGGGGATATTGCGAGAGGTGGAGTTTTGGTGAGTTTGCATAATGGATAGTAGAATTAAAAGTAGAATTATAGAAGCAGAAGTAGAAGTAGATAGTGAAGTAGAAATTGAAGTAGAAGTACTAAAGTTATCGCTGTAATGGCAGAAGCTGCAGTCGGGTTTGTTGCTGTGATAACCTTTTATTTAATTACCAAACAGCTCAATCATCCTTAGTAATTGTTTTGTTTGTTGTAGGACAAGATATATGATGGAATATGTCCATCAGTTGAAGGTAGGGTTAAATTATACAGGATAACTGAAACAGAGTAACTGAATTTACTTCGAACCGAATACGTTCAGGCTATTGCTAAAGAATAGGGCTGTTGATTTAATCGCGTTAACGCGTGCGATTAACGCGTTAAAAATTTTGCGATTAAAATTTTTAACGCATTAATCGCATGCGTTAATTTGATCTTGCTAAAATTGAATCAGAGGCAGTAAAACTCGTTTTAAACGGAAGGCTCAAACTTGAAACTAGTCATTCTTTGGCAAATATTCCAAAAAAGAATTTGAGTATTATTGTAGCAATTCGTCGCTCAATTATCGCTTGCATGCGAACCAAAACATGCATTTAACATGAACCGTCGACATCGGCCGCATCGCATCGTCCACTAAGGTTGTTTTCTCACCCCGTCAGACTACGTTGGATGAACTCCAGGAGATGACCAATGGATTTCAGGTTTCAATTGATAAATGTTTACAGAAGGACAACTGAGACGAGGTTTGGCAAGAACCGCTACCTCTTGTGAAAAATATTGTGACTAGATAATGAGGTTCAATAGTTAGACCTAGGCCTACTATTGTTAATTAATAAGAGTATCCCTTGACCTTACCAATGTAAATAAACTGGTCTGCCAATAGGTTACAGTTGGCTGAATAAATAATTAATTTTGAGAGTCAGAAAACGGTTGTCTAGTTTTCACATGTAGGCCTATATCGTTTTAATTAAATGTAGCTTAAATGAAAAAATTAACGGATTTTGAGCAGTTGACTAATCTGAACAGTGTTTCAATTCTGTCTGTCATACAAAACTGTTCAATAAGTTAACTGCAGAAATTCAATAGGCCTAAGCCAAAGGTTATTGAATATGTTTGCAATAGAAACAATGCATTCAGTCGTTGAAATTTTATGCTTCAAGGGTCCTTATAAAATAGTAAGATTAACATATTTGAAGGAAATGTAGGCTATTGCGATTAATTTGCAGTTAATTGCGATTAACAAAATTAATCGCGCGATTAATTTTGATTAAAATGTTTAATCGAACAACAGCCCTACTATATATATATATATATAGTAAGTAAACAGAGCTATGTCAGGCAATGTGAAAAACGTCGATTAATATTGCGTTAATATTGCGTTAATTTGCGATTAAAAATTTTAATCGTGCGATTAACGCGATTAAAATTTTTAATCGAACGACAGCTCTACTAAAGAATGATATAAAAAATATTCAGAAATGTTTATAGACATAGGATACATAGCTTGACTGGATCATTATGGAAGAAGGTCGATTTTACTAAGACTGGCGAAAGTTTTTCTAATTTTTACACTTGCCAGCTATAGATAAGTCCATAGACACCAGTGTCTGGGGAGTATCCATGGGTCTCAAAACTGTATAAGAGTTAAATCATATGAATATCTACAGGGTGGCTCAAAAAAGTACCACCGGATAAAATGCGATAACTTCACAACCGACTGACATTTTTCTGTGAAATTTTTCCAGTTTGTAGGGAAATGAATTTTCAACAATCCCTGAAAGTTTCACTTGAAATTTGTAATGTTTGCAATTGTTACAGCTGTTTAAACTTTCAATTCCGTTTTTTGCAAACATCCTTAGAATTATGCTCCAATAAACGTGATTTCATTAAGATTTTTTGCAAATTACAACACACAAATTGATGATGATGTCATACGACCTCACTATGAGCTGTAAAGAAGCTGTTTATGAAGCAAACTGTGGTATTTGGTGATATCTTATAGATTAAGGTCTCAACTCGTGAATTCATTACTGAACATCATGGGCAAAGTATCTGCGGAAGATAAAATGGGAACTCGGACGTTGAGTGTACAGAGACTGGGACATCGCGTAATCCAGCGGTTCTCAACCTGTGGGTCGCGACCCCCACGGGGGTCGCCTGACGATTTGCCAGGGGTCGCCTGGACCTTCAGAAATTTGTAAAATATGCAATAGTAATTTCAGCTCTAGTTACTACACTGCAGCAACTTAAAAGAAAATTTACTTATACTTTTTATACGACTCATTCGTTAGATTGCGACAGCAAAAAAGTTTTGCCATCTAAATTTTCAAATGTAAAATCTACTTTTTACCAGTGGCGGCGCCAGGATTTCAGTTTTGGGGAGGGGCTGAAGCCTCCCGGAGAAATTTTTTATTTTCAACCGCCAAAATATCGGACGACCTTTTTAAGTCATCCAGCCGAAATCTCATGAAAATTTTCCATTTTCATCCGCCAAAATTTCTGACGATCTTTTCCCCCCAGTCATCCGGTCAAAAATCGTGGAAATATTTCAGTTTTCTCAATTTTGCACTCCTAGCCCCTAGCGCCGCCACTGACTTTTACCATTCTTCTAAAAAAAACAAGGCGGCTGGTGTATAAGTCTTAGATCATCTCTCTGAGCACTAAAATAATGAGTAATTTTGTTAAGATGAAAGCTTAAAATTTTACAGTGACAGTGTCCAAATCCAAAAACAATAACAATTGGGTCGAAACTCTTAAGTCTTTTACCATGACTATCAGCATTGAAAAACTGAGCAATTTCATTCAGACGACAGCAAAAAATGCAGACAATGGCCTACTGCGTGGAAATTCAAAATTATAAACAATGGGAGGAACATTTACTGAAGCGCTGAAATTCTGAGGATGTTTCTTAGATGAAAAATTGCAAACAAGGGGATGGGACGCTTTTCATGTATTACACCACGACTCAGCACTGAAATGATGAACAATTTCGTTAAAATGCTACCATTGCAGTGTGTGGAAATTCAAAAACATTTTGACAATTGGGAGAGGTAGCCTACATCCCCTTCCAAACCCCTCTCCATGTTCAGCGCATTGATAAAGAACACACATAATATACGCATATGGCCCAAATTCATTAAATTGATTGCCAACCAAAAGGATTCGGCAAAGGTGAAATGAGTGTTAAGAAATGAAGAATTATTTATCAATTTTTAAAATAGCCTATCCTATTGTTTAATAGTTGTTAGGTTTCACAAGCCGAATAAACTTAGGCCTATGGCATTTCAACTTCAAATTACCTAACGGGTAAGGATTAGCTCTCAGAATCGTAAGAGCCATGAAGCCTCAATTGTCAAAACAAGTTTTCGAGTTATGAGGGTGAAAATGCGTGACAATGGTAAAAAAATGCAGTGAAGGGGGGAGCAACTCAATCAATTTTGTCGGGGGTCGTCATAACTTTCGAAATGTTGTCAAGGGGTCGCCGCACTAAAAAGGTTGAGAACTGCTGGCGTAATCATAGCAAGGTACCCAGCGAAAAGTGGAGCCTGAACACATTGAAGGCTATCTGTAAACGTGTTTGTGTAACTAAGATTAGATGTTGGAAGAGAGGCAGGAAGTGGTCGTTTGGTCTGACGGAAAAAGCGCGATTTTCACGAAAATCGCTTGGTAATCGAAAGGGTCAAGTTGCAAAGCACATCATGGTTTCGGCATCAGATATGCTGGCGTGTGTTTCGGCTGCAAGAAAAGACTGCATTTAATCCCATTCAGTAGGTTAAATGTCAAACTCATAGTTGAACTCTCTTACCCAGACTCATTGAAGACCACGCATACTCTAACATCTGGTTTCATTTTCCAGCAGGACGGTGCACCTGCTTGCTCGCAGGGCAAGGTTGATTACGATGGCGCTACCCTATTGCCTTCAACTGAAGTAAATGTATTGGCAAAGATGACTAACAAACTCGCCAGACCTTAGCCCTATAATTGCTTATCACGTCTGTGGAGCTATGCTGGAACGCTGCAAGACATTTCATCCCAAGTTGGAGAACATTGGCTATCTGAAGCAAGTCTTGCTGCTAATGTGGGATCAGTTGCCTCCGGACCCGATCAACAAAGCCATACTGAGCTTTACAAAAAGAATTCGAGCTCGTGTTAAGGCAGGAAGTGGACACTCTCATTACACCTTAATACAATAAACTGCAAAACGGAATTCTCCGCCGCCGCCGCAGCAGCAAAAACAGAAGCAGCTAGAAAGATTGATGAGTCAGCATGAGTCCTCGCCTATTGCATCACTGGTTTACTAGAGGATATGCGCTAGAAACCCGTGTGGGCTAGGAACCGGTGGGCTAGAAATCCGGGGTGGGCTACCTCTCACGCTTGTCCCCTACTTGTGTGCGTGCAAATTTTCAATAGATGATTATTATAAGTAGTTACAAACAAATAGGTCTACACAATTACATTCGTACGATTACTGTAACAGCTGTAAGCAGTACGAATGACTTGTAGTATTATTTTAAAGGAAACCGAAAAGATTACGATGTAATTGTAAAGATAAACTGATAATGGATAGTTAGACATAGCGCAACTACAAGCGAAAACTATGCATGTTTTGCGAATAAACTTATGTTGTAGGGCTACAAGTGCTAAACATCATTGTTTTCAAACTGGTTTAGCTCCTCCACCCAACACGCTGGCTGTCTTCAAACTGGTTCCTGAGCTGTGTTGTTCGTTTCCATTTTCAATGACCGGAGCCATTTACTACAACTGCTCGAAGCGCATCGGGGCGTTGTATGCAAACATTACTGGATGCTACATGGCCGGCAGAGTCTGGGCTTATTGTCTGCCACCTACAGGTACTTTGCGTAGTCTGTACATCTCTCGTGCACATGTCTGCACAAAACCTGTATATCCATTTCCAGTTTTTCTTTGTCTTTGCAGTCTAAGCCCAATCCCTTTTACCCAATACGTACAATGCCTTGGTTGTCTCTATTTACACGTGTTTCTCCCCACAGTTCTTTCGTTCTCTCGCTCTCAGTACCCCAGCTTCTATTTCTTGAGTTGTGAGATCATCATTTTCATCACCACCGCAAACATCATCATCATCATCATCATCATCATCATCATCATCGGTGACCGGACAAAACGGTAGCGGACAAAATGGTACGGACAAAAGGGTATGGACAAAATGGTATTGGGACAAAATGGTATTGGACAAAATGGTATTGAACAAAATGGTACGAAAGAAATGGTATGGACAAATCGAATAATTATGCATTTCATATTATCGTGCAAACAAGGCCGATAACTGACAAAACAACACCGGTGAAGTCTAGAAAACTGACCCCAAACGTTCTGCTATATTTTGTATCGCGCTTTTTATTGATGAGATTTAATGATTATAAATTTTCAGCGTGGAAGAGAATGTCGCAGTGTTTCCTCTTTTATCTTAAATCAATAGCCACTTTATTAGATTTTTTAAAAATTTTAACAAGTTATTGACATGATTATTGCTTTTTCAAGTTACTGCTTATTTGAACTAGCTAGGTTACCCGGCGTTGCCCGGGAAATTTAGGATTCGACCCGCTCCCAGCCACAGCACCACCACACCACACCCCACCCCATCACACCCCCACCTCACCCCACCCCACCACATTCCGACCTCCAAAGGTACGCCACATATGTAATTTCCCCTCCCACGCCCACCCCTCACCCCCAATTCCCATCCAGCCCACACCGAAACTCTCACCCCTCCACCACCCCACCCACCACCCCACCCCACTTCTCCCAAACACCCCACCCCACCCCACTCAACTCCACCACGCCCCACCATACTTTAACGTCCACCGGTACGCCAGCCGTGAAATTTGGATTTTCGGAAAGATTTCTTTCCAATCCCCAACCCCAACACCCCCCCTACACAGCCCCCACTCCTCCCCACCACCACCACCTCCCACCCACCCCTCCTCCCCCACTAACCCAACGCCCCACCGCAACCCCCACCCACGACACCCCACCGCACTCCGACCTCCACCGGTACGCCACCCGGGAAATTTGGGTTTTTGGAAAAATTGCCTCATCCCCATGCCCCCCCTCCACCTCACTCCACCACACCACACTCCGGCCTCCACCCGTACGCCCCCCTAAATTTGAGTTTTCGTGACAACTTTCTCCTCCACCGCCCCACCCCAGCCCACCCCCGCATCTGCCCCACCCGTCCTCTGCAGACCGTGGTGTGTGCTATCTGTCAAACTGTGAAACTATGGCAAGGGAATGGAAATTTATAGCGAAAATTAGGGTTTTCGCCCCCCCCACCTTGGCCACCATGGTGGCAGAGATTCGGCAACCCCTCCACCGGGTGGTTATGATGGCCCTCTGTCTAGGTACAAAGTTTCATATCAATTGCTGAGTTTAGTGAAAAACATCTGGGGGTTCCGTCCCCACCCTGGCCCCCATGGTGGTAGAGAATCGCCAACCCCTCGTTGAGGTGTTTCATGCCGAGACCTACACAGTAATGAAGGTTTGGAGTGAAAAGCTAAAAAAATGTGGAAACGCATCCCGGTCAAACAGACAGACAGAATCTTCTCTTCATTTGTATACAGGGTGCGCCAAAAAAGTAATCCCCTACGGTTTTTAGCCCATTACTTGACCAAACATACGAATTTTTAAATGAAACTTTACAGTCTTAAAGGCAATTCATATTTACGTTCAATGGTCAAATTACAAAAAAAATTCAAACAGAACAAAAGTTATATCACTTTTAGTGAGGCCTCCCACCGTTTTTTGACGATTCAAAAACGAAACGCAAACAATTTTAGGTTTTTTGCTAATATCAAGACCTGATGAGTATGACATTAACTATAATTATTCCTAGTTTACTGTAGAGACGATAATTTCTGGATTACTCTTATTTTGTGTTTATTACTCATCTCTGTTGTCATTGGTTACGGTTTCTCACTCAGGGTTTTAATAAACGAGTAGCCTAGATATAGTAGAGCGGCCTGGTGAAAAATTGTTCACTTTGTGATACAAGCATGAAATTTGGTACATACCATGAAAATGTCATAAGAAAAAGATTTGGCTATACGGCCATCGCAGATTTGGCCCCTGGCCCCATTGGCGGCCATTTTTCAAAATGGCCGACCTGTTTACAGATTTTAAATTATCTCAGCTTCCAGTGCACTTAGAATCGTCATCTTGGTGTCAAAACATACATAGTTAGGGGGCGAGGATTCCAAAAACGCCATTACAAATGTTCCCGAGAGCTTCAATGGCGGCCATTTTCCAAAATGGCCGACCAAAATACGGATTTTCAATATCTCAGCTTCCAGTACACTTAGAATCGTCATCTTGGTGTCTAAACATACATAGTTAAGGGCAGGCATTCCAACAGAGCCATTGAAAATGTTCCACATGGCTTCAATGGCGGCCATTTTCCAAAATGGCCGACCTAAAAAAAATAATACTTCAATATATCAGCCTCCAGTACACTTAGAATCGTCATCTTGGTGTCTAAACATACATAGTTGGGGGCGAGGATTCCAAAAAGGCCATTACAAATGTTTCCCAGAGCATCAATGGCGGCCATTTTTCAAAATGGCTGACCAAAAAGGATATTTCAATATCTCAGCTTCCAGTACACTTAGAATCGTCATCTTGGTGTCTAAACATAGGGCCTGCATAGTTAAGGGCGAATTTTAAAGGAATCAAATACAAAGGTTTCTGTTCACAAGATTCGCAGCCAAGAACTTGAATGGTGCGGTAGGGTAAAAAGTTCCTGCTTATTTGAAAATCAGCTGTTATGGGCTCATGGCGCGTCAAGTATAAATATAGTATAATCCAAGCTATATATTGCATCATACTTTTTCTGAAACTTCTGATTGAGTTCATGTTCATTTGGCAATAAAACAAGTTTTGGAGTATATGCAATTCAAGATGTTGCTGATATGCTCGTAGGTTAGATGTCCCTGTCGTGATTTAAGTCCACATTTGGGGGCCATTGTGCAGACAATGTACTGACCACAGAATTATACAACATCATCCACGTCATTCACGGTCGCATAGGCCTCTGCACAGACAGAGACCAGTACACTGTAGAGTGTAGAGAAGCTTTCACACATTTGCATTGTCCCCTACATCCCTCCTCACATACACATCCGAGCAGTTTACAACCGGCACGTGGCTCTCCGGGAAGTGTTGTTCACTTCACTCTCAGCCATCTTTAATCGTTTTCAGCCACCACATTGACCAGGACATGGTAGTTTAGGAACAGCTATGAACATCTTTGTCCAAACGTGACCTGCTTGGTAGGCAGCTCTCTTTGTGTGTTTCACCAGAGCAACTTGAGTTGGTAGAAGGCCATTCATAGTTCTGTCTTTCTGTGCGAACAGTTGCTTTCTTGCCTCATTCACCTTCTCCTCGCCACTAACACGGTCGTACAGAAGAACCACAAGGCGCTCCATTACATCGAGCTGATCATAAACAGAGCTGGGAGTTGATGCTATAGGGTGCAGAAGGCTGGAGTGATATCGCTGAATGTCTTCCAAATATCCCAGACAGTCCTTTTTCCGCACCCAGCAAAGGATGATACTGTGTCACATCCGCTGAATGCGTGTAGGAAGGACAAGGCTACGCACTTTTCTGGACCGAGGGCCCTCGCCATCTCATGGGTTGGCAGTATCTGAAGCTTTTTGCCTGAGGCAAAATCAACCCAAAGTTCATCAATGTTCAGCTGCTGAACTGCTGCTACGGCCAACGCCAACACGTCAGAGTCAACGGTTCGCATCATCACCTTACGATGATCATGTTTGGGAGCATCGGA